>KV751330.1:3711070-3756970 GCA_001698575.1 Mola mola | reverse complement strand
GATTTGTGCTTTTCATTCTCCTATGGCAGAAAAGCATATTATTTTTCTTGGTGTTGCATCCATAGCAACACCGTGGCAATAGCAAAGGGCCCTAACAGTAGGAGAAATTTTATAATTAGGGCATCCAGAAAGAAATTTTGATCCAGTAGCACCTGACAACTGACTGACAGTGTTACCTGTTAGAGCTCTGTAGCGGTTTTATAATGGACTCCTGAAGCTGCCCTGCAGGCTGTTTCCTTGCCTTATTACCGTTTCTTCAAGGTTTACTAATGTTAAAGTTTATAAAATAAGGAATGTCATGATAGGAAATAGATCACACCATCATTGCAGCGTGAAACTCATCTGCAGTCAACAGAATATCCTTCTTGGTAATGTATTATAGAGTACTACTCCATTAAATTTGAAAAATGAAGACCTTGCAGTGAGCAAACAATGTGTGAAGGGATGCCCTGTCAACATGAGATGATCATTATCTTGCATTGTTTGATTAGCCCCTTAAAAATGTGTGAAAGAAAGTATGGTTATTGTCCATTGAAGGCTCTGTGGACGAAGCCTCTTCCTTTAGTGGTGTTATTGGCAGTCTCCTGAAATCCTCAACCAATAGTCAATGTTTCAAAAGGCTAAGGTATCTGTAATTGAATGGAGTATATTTGTTTACTAATGGCTGCGCTCTGCCTTTGGTTACACAAGGTCTTGGGACATTCAGATTTGCAGTCACACAGTGGAATCAATGATTACTTCAACTACCCCCTAAGATAACCGAAAAATTAACATATCTAGTTAATTACCTTAATCACTCAGCACTAATTTATCAACCTAATTTCTAAATTACTTTTTGTTAAAATAAATTAATTTTAATTGCACTTTGACCTTTAACGCTGCACAGGTTTTCTCCCCCGGGTCCCACTGCCTAACATGAAGTTAGCATCTAAATTTATTGCAAACCTGCCACATTATCAGACTGATTTTAGAAATAAGTCTCATATTTAAGCTGTGCTTACTATATTATATACTCTCCTCACCGTGGGATCTCTTCACTGGTTCATACTTTGGGTTTATATGAGAATATAATTACTTTTTAACAATGTTCTCTCCGTTTGTCCCTCTGCACATGCCCAGCAGCAGTTTTCCTGGCTGTTCCTGTTTTTTCTCCTCTGAGCACTAATGCACCAAACCCTAAAGATTGTCCGGCAGAACACTAATTAGTCTATGAGTGGCACAGGTCCAATTGGGTTTTGATATTTAGTTATACTTACAGAGTTGTCTGTTGATTTAGCTACAATAAGACAGTATTTATATACATAAAAAAAAAAAATACTTGTCATGGAAGAATTTCATAATATTATTTAAGATTCTTTTTAAAGTCCCATTACCAGATAAATTGAACTCCTCTCTCTGTGAAATCTATTGGATGAACTAACGTTATCAGGGGGCAAAGATCAGTGCAACATGAAACACTGGCAGCTGACAATTAAATGATAGATGGGCTTTTTATGAAGAGATACATGCCAGTCACTCAACCACAGCGACTCAGCTTAATGCATATAGGGTGACGCTTCATACATCTATTCAGAGATGGGTTTGAGGTCAGAAATATCACTGCGGGTCACTTCTCACAGGCATTTTTCCTTTTCATAGTCAAGGGTCAGTGAAGGAGAATGCACTAAAGGGAAATTAGTTCTATTTTTTTAAGTAACCACAAGGACTAAAATCATCATATGAATAACAGTTTCCTTTGAGCTGATAGGCAAAGTTCAATATCTGACTCATCCACTTGATTCCTTCAAAAACCCAACTGAAGATGTTTTGTTTTTTCCTTTTTTTTTCTTGCATAAGAACAAAACCTTGAGATAACCCAACAATGAAACCAGTCTTATCTGTATCTGCATTTGATACTCTTGCAAAATTATGTGCAGGGTTATCACCAAAGTTAAAGCTTAAAATATCAAAGAACGTGGTGGTGTCAAAAATGGAGAGGATAATTTGATTGATAAGAGCAGACGAATGGAGGCAGTATAAATTAAATAGCACAGACTTGCATGTTATTTTTGTATTATTTAACAAGTATAAACTACAGGCTCATTAAAATCACTTTATTGACCTGGTTAACATGTCCATAAGGTGTTTTTTATGTGCTATGACAAACATAAGTACTAAAATAAGCAGTCAATTTCATGGCTGAGAATTTCTGCTTTTATTTTGCGATGCACCAATCATCTTGTAACCATTTTGTACAAGTCGCTCTTCTCTCTTGGAAACCATGTCTGTTTCAAATATGTATGACGGAATTATTCCAATGTTAGAACTGACCACTGTGCAGCATATAGTAGACTAGTTTAAGAGTCAGAAGATGACAGAGCAGGAAAGCTATGGCCCACTCGCTGCAGGCGAGGGTCAGAGCGGTCGGCAGAGATGAGGCAAGACTTAAGTAGCATATTTATTGATCCCCACAACGTAGGGGTGAAGCAAAGGTGCAGAATTACATCCAAGCCATTTACAGGCCACAAAAGGATTTTTTTCATGAAAATTTAAAAAAAAAAAAAAAATGCTCATTTCTAGAATACAGACATGAGTTTTTAAGGGTTTAATCGAAAAAAGGTGACCAGGCCTTTTGCCCTTTGGCCTTCGAAGCTTTGAAACACCCTGCCTGATATATCAGTGTCATCTTGTCGGGGTCTGTTAGTGTCAAGTGTCTGTCTGTTAGGGTCAGTTAGTATTTCCTCTCTTGTTTTGAAATCCCTATGTGTCTTTTCCCCACTTCCTGTCTAGTTTTGTCCTTCAGGTGTGTTTGATTACTCCTTTTCCCTAATGTGTCCCACCTGTGTCTAATTGTCTACCTCTCCCTTGTGTATTTAACCCCCGTGTTCCCTTCCTCATGTGCCAAATTGTCTTGTCTTCTTAGTGAGCAGTCCAGCATATATTCCATGTGAGTCTCCTTGTGTTCGATCATTATTCCGTGTTCCGTTTACTGAGTTTGCCTCATCCTTGTCTGTACCTTTGCCTAGTTTTGAATTCCCAGTTTGACCTTGTTTATTAAAACAACTGTTGAATTAGAAAGCCCCCCCGTGTGATTCTGTATCATTGGATCCTGGGTTTCCTGAACCTGATAGTACAATCTGGCCAGAAATGGATCCAGCAGAGTCAGAGCCAGTTCGCTCAGCCCTGAAGGCGCAAGGCGCAAGAAGTCTGAGCTCGAGGAGCAACTGACGTTTGTTCGCCAGGAAATGTTAGAAGCAACAATATGCAGTGAATCGATGTACGGAGATGCATGTAAACATGCGGCTTCAAAGGGAGGAGGTGTTTTGCTTTGATTTTTTGGTAGAGGTACTCTCTCTTCATGCACACAAATTTCCGCATGTTTCCACGTGAAAATCAGACTTTCATGTAAATCTGCGGAACTCACACAGTTATCATCAAAGCTAGTTTCTGTGAGCACTTTGATTGCCTTAATTATACTTAATGGGTGCCTTGCTCGGTTGATCCATCATTACCGATGATTTGTCTATAACCGCGCTCAAAGTGTTGTCTGAAGTTACTGTGGCTTGCCAGGGATTGTGCTCTCTCAGCAGGTTATTTGAAAAGGCTTTAGAAAAGTTTCTGCTTTGTTCAGGCAGCAGAGTGCCTCCATGTAATCACAAATGACTAGGTTATTGTTTTACTGACAGAAATGCCAAGACTTTGAGATTGTGCATTAAACATGCAGCCTAATAAAATATTAAGGTGTGCTGGCATAAAGTCTGAACCTAAGAAAAAAAATAGATGAATGCTTTTTTCCTTTTTCCAACCTCAGCAGCTCTAAGGCATCTTGTGGTGTTTTTTATTTTTCACTTTGGCTGATCTGACTGAGATTATTTGTTTGTGTTTCTAAAAATGTGGATAGCTGTACAAAATCTGATTTATATCGAGGTATGGTGCGACCCCCAGCTCCCATTCTCCCTCTGAGATATGTTAAGAGAGAGACAGCTGGCTGCATTAGCAGAAAGTACCCCCGAGTGACATCCGAGACGGAGTACCTTGCCCTATTTCACTCAATCAGTCAGTGAACACATCCCCTTAGCAGATCAACATACCTTACTATAAATCTGAGCTCTGACTCACAGATCTGCACACCATTTGAAGCTAACAGCGCAGAAGCCTCTATTCAAAAGCCAGCAGTTTGTGCTAACAGTTTTGGTTTGCCTCTTCTGTGGAGGTGTGACATTATGCCACACTGGCGGACACATTTTTCCAATTGCCATACATATGCAGCCCTATTGTCAGCTTTTCTTGGTATTGGGTATCCAGTAGCTGATTATGGAGAGAAACCAAGCATGACTGATACTTTCTTCCAAATGAGCATTGCTACGAATGTCTGAATTGCGTGCAGACCGAGATTGCAGGTGCTTGTTTAATGTCGGTGAAAGAGCAGATCTCCACTAGGTGCAGCCGCTCATTCCGGATGAACGCTCTACGCTCCCAACTGCCTGGCTCCCTCCATCAAACCTGGCCAACGCTCATAATAAATGATTGTAAGGGACAATGCCCTATTTTCACAGCAGAGTCATCTGTCATGCCAAGCCAGACAAAGCCCCCGGAGTTTCATCATTTTCAAGTATTGCTCACACTGAAGTAACAGAAAAGAAGCCCTTGTCTATTCAGTGATGGCTGTGGGATCCCTTGAAATCCTGTATAAATGTATTTTTTGATCTATTGGTCGCTCCTCCTGATCAACATCTTATTACATGGCTTCTATATTCAATTTCATGTGTTAAATGCTTAATTAACCCCTTGATTATAAGTGGTAATGTACCAAGGCAGCCTTTTGATGCCTGATGTCAATTTTGCAGGTTAATCAGGTCACCTTCTATCATCTGCCAATGTGGCCGAGTCCTTGCGGTCTTTTCATAATTGTCCACTAGAGACTGTTTTCGACTGATTGCCGCTAAAACCTTTCATCTCATCTCTGGCCATATGGTCATAGCGGGGGTATTGGGGGTATTAGATTTCTTTAATGGGAAGTTAACAGTTGGATCATATATAATATTGCCTGATACAGATCAGAAGTATTATTTTCAACATTAATTTTGCAATTCTTCAAACTTGATAAATTCATACTATGGCTCAGTGCATACAATATACTCATGGTATAGTAATGACGTGGCATATATTTCCTCTTGGAAGTAAATAAGAAATAGATAATACTGGAAGTATTTTGTAGTCACTGGGTACATATGGGGTTTTATTTCTATTTTATTTTTAAGACTTAAGAAATTTTGCTGTAAGTATTTTGCAAGTTCTGTGTACCTTCAGGGCATAGTATATCTTAATTCAGTCACAGTATAACATTATTTGAAGATGTTTTGGCATCAAAGTGTAGTAAAATCCAATACTTCTTCCCTTTATTCATGTCAGTTGTTAGAATTAATTCCTGCTTTTGGCAGACAATATCACCCACACTCCAGGGATTTATGTCTTTTTACCTCATGCTGTGATCCAACATTACAATACGCCAAGATTTTGTTTTTTTAAATTAATAATTAGGACAATACAGACAATCAGCTGGTGGAAATGGAATGGCCATTCTTGCAATGTTCTAGATTCAAGTGACAGAACAAGTTGAGAAATTTGTCCAGGCTGCTGTAGAAAAGAAACTGACCTGCCTCATGTACACAGATTTTGTAAGGCTTATTGTCATTCAGGCACGACAAATATAACACCTTAATCCAATGGTACAACCCAGGTCGTACTGCAAACAGGACAGTTTCACAGCCGCTCTATTCTTCTCCGATCATGCTATGTAAGGAGTGCAGAATGTGGCTTGGAATGGCCCTGCTGGAATAATCAGGGATGTTGTTGGATGGCAACATAAGTTGTGTCAAAACTAATGGTGAGACTCGATTAAAAAAAATTAATCAAATTAATTAGAGGCTTTGTAATTAATTAATTGAAATCAATTGCATTTTAATTGCATTTCAATATCTGACACAAGTAAAAGTAAAAAAGTAAAAAATTTAAGCTTGGTAGATGATTAAATCAATATACAGTATATAAGCTTAAACATCAAAATCTTGTTTATTTTCCATCAGCCTACTACACAGAGCAGCAGATGTGTGCAAAAAAATGCAGAGCAAACATAGTTTGCTCTGTGTAATTTGTTGTTAATTGTTGTTGTTTACAGAGGTCCAGTGAACCCAGTCATAGCAAAACCCTGTTTTACTTCCCTTTCGTCCTCATACAGCTGATGGATTTTTTTCCACATTGTCTTTCTGGAAGGCATTTCATAATTTGCGTCAGGCACAGCAATCTGCAGCGCCTCTTGTAAGCCCTTATCTTATACCACGGAGAGTGCTCTAGAGTCCACAGCAATCCATCTCGCTGTTGAATTGGTCAATTTGTCCAATGTGGTCTTCGACATTGTGTTCCTGAATTTGAACCCCGACTTGTGGTTGAGTGTTGACTGGCAAACCTTCTTGCTTGTACTAGTAATGTTATCCTCTTTAGCAGCTAAGTTAGTGTTACCGACCTGTGCGTTAGCCCCAACATATTTTGCGTTGAAGTGGTAACGAAGGGTGAAAATGCTCCTGTGATAAGCAAAATCCTTTCTGCATAAAGTGCAAAAAACAGGAAGGTGGAAGTTTGGAAGTTTTTTATATTTAAATTTCCCTTCCACCAGAAGATGGTTATTCCACTAAATTGCTTGCTATTGAGCATTGAGAAATGTCCTTAAACTGTGAACTATTGGCAGTGTTTCACAAAGTGTGGAACCGTTTCCCATCCCTGCTTTTGACTGATATTTTGAGGTGTCCCTTCTATACTCATGTCATGATGCTATCAGTCATTACCGATTAACCTCTTTACCTGTGGAATGTTCCAATCAGGTGTTTTTGAGCATTTAGTAACTTTCTCAAAAAAATCAATAAAGTCAATTAGTGAAAAATTAATTATTGGCAAAGTCCTTAGTGCTACCTGCCATACCTCGATATGAGTGCAACCACGATAAAGTGAGCCATACCAGTTCTGACGTTGCCCGGGTCAACAAGGTCCATGTCAGGTGTTGGGGAACCAGGGCAACCTGATGACAAGTGGACGATTGGAACAAGACATACATGGAGCAGGCAATACTTGATGTCTGAATTGTGTGCAGACCGAGATTGCAGGTGCTTGTTTAATGTCGGTGAAAGAGCAGATCTCCACCCCTCTGACTGGGGTCAGATGGGTTACATGCAGCGGATGTGGGACCTATGGTTGCTTTGAAACCGTACATCCAAGCTAACGAAGAAACAACTCATAACTGAGTGTCCCAATGTCCGCAATCAACAACTACTATCACAACTAGAGATCGATGAGGTACAACAACAATGCTACGGCAAGGGGGAGCCAGGAGGCCTGGTCAGTGGGGGGATTTCATCATCCCCCCCAACACTCAGACATTGGGTTCCAAGCCCCAATAAGAAGCCCAGAAGACATTAGCACAAGGGCAGCTGACCTGAGAAGAAAGATAATGGCTAACATGGATACCTGGAACCCCCGGGAATGGTTACCAAGGTTTAGTGGCAGAATACCCTCAGAAGGTCTGTTAGAAGATGTAAATGCAACACTACAAACCATCCCTACTGTGACCATTACTGAGACAAACGAGCTGATATATACAATGGCAACAGTAGTCCTAGGGGTGCTTGGCTACAAGATGCATGCGAGCAAGGGGCAATACCCTCCATGGAGAAGACGGTTGGAGGCTATGATCAAGGCAACACGGAGAGAGGTTAGCCAACTGTCAGAGCTGGAGAAGGGCAAGACCACCAAAGTAATAAAGAAGTACAGCAAGCTATCTGTAACTGAAGCACTGGAGACTGCCAAACAGAGGCTCACAGCCCCAGCTGCCTGCCTGAAGAGGTACACTAGTGACGTGGAGGCCCGGAGAATCAACAGGATGTTCACCACTGAACTATCCAAAGTGTACTCTCATTGAGAGGTTGATAAGACGAGGACAGACCCATCCAGGGGTAAACACCGGGCCCTGACAGGATCCAGCTCCTGTCAGGCATCATCGCGGCCAAGATGAGTAGGCATGTGGCTCAATACATGAGCAGGGCCCAGAAAGGGGTTTGTAGTGACACCAGAGGAGCCAAACACCAGCTACTAGTGGACAGGGCAGTCTCCAGAGACTGTAAGACCAGGAAGACCAACCTGTGCACTGCCTAGATTGACTGCAAGAAAGCTTACGAGTCAATGCCACGTACATGGATACTGCAGTGCTTGGAGCTATATAAGATCAATAGGACACTAAGAGCCTTCATCAAGAACTTGATGGAGCTGTGGAAGACTATTTTGGAAGCCAATTCAAGGCCAATTGCCCAAGTTAGTCTCGGAGTGTTTAGTGTTTACCTTTATATAGGGGAAATCAAACAGCCCCTCCACAGACGCATGGCACAACACAGGAGAGCCACCTCATCGGGACAGGACTCAGCTGTACATCTGCATCTTAAGGAGAAAGGTCAGTCCTTTGAGGACTCCAATGTCCAAGTTCTGGACAGAGAAGAAGCCATCTATGTCCACTTGGAGAAACCTTCTCTAAACAGAGGTGGTGGACTAAGACACCACTTCTCTGCAACTTTCAATGCTGTCTTGTGAGCCCTCCCCAGGCGGTTTAACCCTCATACACAGCTGGGGCCATGTTATCCCAAGGTGTCACATGAAACCAGGGGTGAAGGGCAAACACTCTCGAGTGATTCACACCTGGGCCATGTGACCTTAACAACTGCAAGGGGACAAGGGAGAAATTCTATGGGTTTTATAACAACCCTTACCCTCAGGTGTGAAAAAAACTGCAGCTTATGAACATTTTAGAATCATGGAATGAAAAAATTATTGGTTTCATTTGGTAAATTAGTTAACTTTCACTTTCAGAGTACATTACAGGGTTGTGGTGAAATAAGGACCCAGGGCCAACCACTCAAAATGACTCGATATATTCTCAGTCTGTTTTCATTGTTGTACCAGTTTAAAGTTATGTATTGTTACAGAGTCATCTTCATTTAATTTTGAAAATGATCGTGACTGGCAATAAATTTCATGAATGACATGAAATCATTACTTTAGGATGTAATGATTTTAAATTGCAGGAAATCCTTCAATGTTTTTTAACCTTTTAGTCTTTATGGTTTTTGTTTCTCACTGGATGGATGATAAAAGAGCAACAGATATTGCATGTATCTAGAAAGCTGTTTTTCATCATGAGAGAATAAAGGATTTAATGGCTGACCAGGGTGGAGAGTGACGGAGGCCTAATGCATTTTTCGGTCCATTTAACCCCCATGAGTATATCCACTAACAACGCAAAACCATTTTTTATCACTGATATTTCACAATGAGCGTGACATTTGATCTCAGACAAAAACTCTCTCTTTCTTAATCTCTCACTCTCTCTCTGACTATCTTACTCAACAACTACAGAACAAATAGGACAATGTCTTTGGTCACTTTTAAGGATATTACATAGACTTAAATTCGTACCATGGATTATAAGACTCTAAACCCTGTTTCATACTTCATGACTTGTATCTGTTTTGAAATTCTTCTGTAGAATCATTTTCTTTTTCCTTGTCAATTCCTGCAAAACATGTGAAACTCCCGTGTGTTTCAGGACTAAATGTAGTTTGACCAGTGGAGTCAGGTATTTCTCTTGGTGCAACATAGTGTAGTGTTTGATCCCTGTCACTAGCAAGTTGTGTAGTTTAAACTGAAAATAACTGCAAACAGGACAGTCACTCCTGTTCAGTAATGTTTAGTCTAAAATTGGCATAACCCTAAACCTGTAGTTCACACGACATTACTTTTAGCCGGATCTTCTAATCGTGGACACATTTTTGAGCTTGTTGACAAAACCCCCAGAAGTGTGTTCAAACTGCAATCGGCAATTGCTAACTCTTCAAAGACACGATTCCAGAAGCCTTTAGTTGTGTCTCCTCTGACTAGATTTGTAGCAAGCTAAATAACTAGATAAATCGATGACAGCTACAGCCAATCAGAGTGCAGGACACAGGGTGAGGGATGACAATATTTGAGGTGAAAACCTGGAACATATTATAAACAAATATGGTACAGTATGTCTGTTTGGAGGACAATCTATGCTATACAAATGCACCCATTTAGTCTTTCACCCATATTCTATTATATTTTTTATTTTCTTGTTTTTCAGAACAAACCATCGTGCAACCTCAAGCATATGTTTTTATCGGACTTCCATTTTGAAATTTGCTTTTGGAGTCATTGGTCTTTCCTGAGTCACCATAAATACTAGATAGGCGGTTACTCCTGGTGAAGGATCATGTATTGTGTAACCTCCTGTCACCAGTCGTTTGAGTAGTTTGAACTTAAAATGACTGCGAGACTCTCAATCACTAGTCAGCAAATTGTCGTGACGACTGCCCATTCAATGGCTTTGAAAATCATGTAGTCTGAGCTTGGTATTTAGCTTGCCACTGACTACAAAATCACCTTTTCCTCCTTTGTGGATATGGCTTTGTTCCGTGCAATTTATCCCCAAAAGCAACCTAATCTCTCCAGCTAATATTTGACAAAGCAGGTAAGCGCAATCTTTATGTGCAATTTGACAAAAGTCTGCCTCACCCTCTTTCACCCCCTCACACCAACTCCACGCTTTAGCCTGTTCTTCAGGTGATAGATACTATTTACACGGCAGAGGATGCATTGTGAATGCTATGAGTAAGGCACCTGGGCACTGGCAGGCAAAGATAAAGTGCCTTGTGTTAGAAATGTAACAGCACTATCTATCTGGGTTATTAGAGTCCCCCCTCAGGATTTTTTTCAAGCGAACACTGGCCATTATGTAGGCCACAGAGAAACAATGCCAGTAAAAAAGTCTGGCCGTGGTAACATGACAGAGGAATTAAATCTGGAGCCCTGAACTCTCTGCATCCCTCCCTACACCCCCCCCTTCTTCGCCAGATTGGATAATGAGAGAATGCGCAAACAGTCGAAGAGTTTGTTAGGGAGCAAGGCAAGGAGTGACATATCAATATATCAGCACTTTTAATACAGGTACATCATCATGACCAACACTTTGCAACTGATTACACTTCTGTATTTCTCTGGTTAGGTAAGACTAGTAAAAGTGATTGGGCTCAATTTTCTGAAAACCAAGGCAAACTATGAATTCGTAGGGTTATTTTTGCCTTGAGAAATAAACCGAGGTACACCACTGGAAAACTAATAAAGTGAAAGTTGTTAGCGGTGCAGAATTATATGGTGCTTTTGTTGCTCAGGAAGAGGTTGGCATCGAGTGAAAGGAGACAGTGGGAAAGAAAATAAGAGAGGCCGAATCAACAAAATAAATGTGTGTTTACACCAATGTTTGCATGATGTAGTAGACCGAGACCGTAGCTGAGAGTCTGTAATTGATCATGTTGCAGCCTTCCTGGCTCTTGTTTTGAATGTTTAAAAGGATTAGTCTTCAGGTTGATGGATTAAAGCAAGGTGGGAGGGAAAGGTGGGGCCGCAGACAGAAATAAAACATGTGTGCACTAATCCTCAGTTGGTTTAGTTGTGCAATACAATGGCAAACAGCTAATGTAAAAGTGATTGTGTTTGTGCTGCCATGCTAACTGGCTCTGCCTCCAGTGTTCAGAATTAGTCGGTTAAAAATTTCATTAAGTAACCTCCATCTGCCCTGCACTTCCAGCTCTGCATACCTTTTAATCAGATGGTTTTGGGTGGTTCACGTAAAGAGTCTCTATAGTGGCTTTCACAGCCTTAACTCATTTCCAATGCAATTACAGACATGCAGGTTAACACACACACAGACACACACACTCAGACACACACTGGCGAAAATATGGCACACCCAAAAATATACTGTTACATGCACATGCCACATTATATTCAACCAACTCCCACTTGCATGCAAACGAAGTCCGCCGTCACCCTTCCAGTTTTTGCAATTGTGGCCATGTGGGCACAGATGCACTCTCATGCATGCACACACGTGCACAAAAACAACAAGTCACCACAGCTTTGCTCAGACAGGGACGTCATTAAAGGCTCGTTTAATTAAGGTCCGGGAATAAGGTCAGTATTGGAAGGACAAACATATTCTAATAAAACGTTGGTGTGTGTGTGTTGCACCGGAGTCCACGGTGCTCTCATACATCACACTGGCCCGCGAAAACCACAGCTCAGTTCCATAACCCAGCTATTTCTATGCTGATTAAAAGCTCATTCATCAATTCCCCTGCACTCCCTTTTTGATTATGTTTGACTTCTTCTTCAATTTGCAGTCCTGCTCCCTCTGGGCTTCATAATAGCACAGGGAACAAATGTGCACCCATATCCTCAATTAAATCCATCTGCAGGGCGGCAGCAGGTGCATCCACTCACCTCTGCTGTGACTCACTCTGGTTATTGCACTCAGACTGACCTTGATCATGCTAATCTGTCGTACCGGTCACATCAGAGTCAGGTGATGACAGAGACGGTTACAGAGAGCTACTCTACCAGAGCCTTATGCAAGAAGAGCAGAGCTAGCCAATAGGATCTGTCAAGTCCCAAAGTAATACTCAAAATCAATTTTAGTTACAATGTCAGGTAGATTAATGATTTTCACAGTGAACAAATGAATCCAAGCATCTGAAGAAACCTCTGTACTTTTTCTTATAGTGTGTTTTTCAAACAGTTTGGGCAATATAATGTCAACTGCATTGCCTCTGTTTAAGGTTGGGCAGCATTAAGGAGGTTGTACAACATGTAATTCTCAGGTGAAGTGATTATATTATATACGACTTAATCAGCCAATGGATAGCTAAAGTGAGGCACAAAGTGTTAATTAAAATAGCCCACCACTATTTTTAAATAAGTCCTATTTTCCTGGTCTTTAGGCTCGAAAATCTCACAAAATAGATATTTTTTTTCAACCCTCAACATTTCAGTACAACAGTGTTGTCAAATCAAAATTCTGGAAAAAAAAAACTTTTTTTCACCACTGACTACACTCAAAATGTTATTGCAGGCTTCTGCTATTCTAGCGTAGATACCTACAATCTACTCTAAGTGCTTTTGACTCAACTGTAAAGATGCTGATCAAAACAAATGTTTGTACAGACCATTTTTCCTACCTTTCTCTACTTCCACTTGTTGAAGGTTTAATCCAGACACAACCAGTAATTGCTAAAGTGGCTCAGTTTTCAGCAGACAAATACATTTGTATGGGTATTTGTGAAACTATTCATTCCATGCTGTAAAAATCTGCTTAACAATCAGACATCACTTTGGTTGAACTGTATAGTCTTGTCAAGCCAGTGACCTAGTAACTGACCTCCATACTGGAGTAATTTAAAAAAAAATATTTTGTGAAATTTATTGGCTAAAAGACCAAAAAATAGGACTAAAGTTGGAAAATACTAAAGGCAAATGAGACAGGAACTAAAAGCAAGATTGAGTGATAAGTTTATGAGTTTTCTGTAGGGATGGGTGATATATTGATTATGCTCAATGTACTGTGGCCTGTTCGATGTGAAATACATTAAATAACTATACTAAGCCACCAAGTGCCAATTGTGGGGTAAATGTTTCAAGCCGTTGGCTTGAAATTCACATTGGAGTTTCCCTCTCACTCTCACCTTATGCCCTCTCACAGCACAACTCTCCTGGGTGTATGTATGTTTTTTGTATCAGGAGGAACAGAGGGAAGAGAGCACAAAAAGGAGGAACCCATGCGAGTTTTCAGTTTTCAGAAACGAGTCCTGCACTGGGTCAGCAACCAACAGCAGGATATATATTATATTGTTCAATGCTGGGTTGCACATATGCTGTTGCATGTCCTCATCCGACATGCTGCTTATAAACTTTACTATCAAGTGCTACCAAGATATATGCGTGTTCCCAAAGGAAATTCGTTGAAAGCTGCCGGAGGTGCAGTTTTAATTTTGATTTAAAGATAATAGCAGATAACGGGTCTGTTCCGGTAGTGAGCTTTATGGATGTTGGTTTTCAAAACTGGACCTGTGCAGTACTTTGACTATCATCAGGCAGTGTTTTGGATCTGGATTTGAGTGTATGCTAACTGTACATAGTTCATTATTAATTTTTCTTTGCTAAAAGCTTATGTGTACAATTGCCTGGTTTGAAATAAAATTAAAATTAAAATTAAAAATAAGTTTTTGACCCCCCCCCCTTTTGCGTCAAATTAGAAAAGTCTCAATTAGAAACCACTTAGAAATCAAGAATCATTATACTAGTGTCATTTTATTCAGTATATGATGATGTAATATAACATGTATCATGTACCTATAGACTAAAAATATTTTTTTATAGGCATATTGCCAAGCCCTTGTTTTCAGGTCTTTTCACAAAAAAACATCGCACAGGTCTGGGACAGGATTTTAGGATTTTAGGATTCCTTAAACCACAATGTATTCAACCATGGGTGTGTTTTTGCACATGCTTTATTGGTGAGTGCGGTGAACTTTAAGATTTCAATCACGTCGGCCTCACTGAAAGAAATGAGGGGCCAGCATTTGTCACATGTCTGCTTTATGTATCATCAAAATAAAATATAGCACTTAACAGGACACTTTCATCTTCTGCAACAAAGCCTTATTCCCACTAGAATCCATTTTTAGCTTATTTCAATTTAACTGCATTTTGATGTACAATGAAAGTACCAACCTATGCTCTTCTGTGTAAGCCCATTCCAACCAAAAGTGACTGTAAGCTGCAATCGACTGCCTGAACGAAGTTGTTATTCTGTCAGAAACAGAACTGAGACCATGTGTAAAATGTTTCTCATTGTTTGTAGGAGTGAAACATAAGCAGAAAGCTACTTTCCAAAATCTGAACACAGAATTGCAATGAATGTGAAATAATTTATCTCTACAAACATGTTCAATTGTGACGACAAACTGAAGCAGTACGATGTGGGGATAACTGAGGTCACAACAAACTGTCTCTGGACCGAGTTCTGACTAACCCGCTTAGAAATAAAAGTACATATACTAGAAATAAAAACAGGAAAAAGCAGAACAAAGGGGAGAGACGCTTCCAAACTTCAGTGCTATTTTACAAAATCTGAAACATCTTTATAACTGATGCCTACAAGTTTTTTAGACTGTGGCAGCCAGACTGCTAACAAATATGTTTTCAAATGCAGGAAATATAACCAGAACAATAACAATGTTTACTCAACATTGCCCATGAAGACAAAATATTTTAGAATATCTTTGTGCACGTGACAAAACTAACAAGGAGAAAGACAAGGAGAGATGGTCTGAGGAGGATGGCCAATCTCATGGAGATTATGATGGAGATGATAAAACAGCGTTGCTCAATATGCTATTTGGATGTTCCTGGATTTCTAACTAAATGAGCTACAGACAGTCCTTGCTGTCATGCAAGACAGCATCTTACATCTCAGTTAAAACTTGTAGATTGAGTTAATCTCGCATGTGAAATTTACCAGAAAACTCCTGAGAGTCTGTTTCTGTTTCATAATTGAAGTAAGCACCATGAAAGATGGACCAAATTAAAATTTACTTTCTGTTCAGTCTCACTTTCCTATTCACCTGCTCTTACTCTCACTGTCTGTCTTCCTCTGTCATGCATCTGAAATTCACCTGACGCAGAGAACACACAATGTTTTTAAACACGTCAAAACAAAGAGAATAATGCAATATCCTACCCCATGACATTAGATGAGTTAATGTCATGGTAGATCTCCTGCCATGGAATAAACAATTAAAGATGCATTTGGCATTTTTTCAGCATTGCTTCACTGCCTACCCTGCTATGCATTCTGCACTGTAATTGAAGCGATCCAACAGAATTTCAGGAGCAGATCCACACACATTACAGCTCCTGTATGCACACCTAACCCACCCCTCCTTCTCCTTCATCCTTGAATTCTGCAGCAGAACTGATAGTACAAGTAACCATTTCAATATCCCCATCAGATGATGATGTTTTTGGTCGAACTCAGGAAAAACTAGAACCCCAATTTCTAGTATCCCACACTAGCAGAACCAGCATCAGAATCCTAAAACTTCTCCACCGCCTCCTAGCCCTGAGACATGTAAGCACAAACCCAGCCAAGCAGCACGAAATGCCAGCAAGTCTCTTCACAAGAAGGTTCCTTAGTCTTTAACGCATCAATTTTAACACTTTTTCAGACATTTAATTTGTCTTTTTTTTTAACAAATGTAATAGAATGGTTTACTCTCTACAGAACAAAATTCTGTAAACAGTCACTCATTAAACTTGCCATTGTCTGCTAGCTCCTAAAGAATTTGAAAGTAAATACAGCAATTTAGATCGATTGTTTAATTTTCAATTGGTTTGATTATATTGTTGGTCAGCCAATTGATGTATTGATCTACAGTAGATCGATTAATTGTTGTACCTCTTGTGGACTGATTTAATAGATAGATTTTTAACATTACATAAAGTTCATACTTTTAGTAAAAGAAAACAAACAAAATAGTCGAAAGCCAAGTGTTTTCCATTCCAAGAATTAGTTTCACTTCTCTTAATTAGGCAACTAGAATAAATATTCATATTTTTTGTACTTTTTTGTAGTGTTTGTGAAGTTCTAGAAGCGCGTACAGTTTGGTCTAGAAGTATTTGACAATTACACAGTTATTATCTTTTTGCCTCATACATCAATGCAAATGATTTGAAATAAAAAAAAAATCAAGATTTCATCGAAGTGCAGACTTTCCATTTTAATATAAGAGGTTTCACAAGGATAAAGCATTGTTTAGGAATTACAGCCTAAATAGTATCATTGGGAGGAAAGATGTGCCTGATGCAGATATTTTCACCGGCTCAAAAGTATTTGGACAATTGACAGGCAAGCATTTTGATTTCCAAGTGTCGTCCGTTCTGGTTACTTCAAGAAAAATGAAGCAGAATAAAGTTTTGGAGTTGATTTCATGGGGTGAATTGGCATTTGGCAACTGTTTGACTGGAGCTCTCAAAATGAAGTCTAAGAAGTGCAAGTGAAAGAGGCCATCAATAGGCTGAAAAAAACTAAATAAAGCTGTCAAAGAGACACCAAAAACTTTAGGAGTGTGTAAAACGGCAATTTGGTACACTACAAAGAAAGAATGCAGTGGTGAGCTCAACAACATCAAAAGGCCTGGAAGACAACGGACAACAACTAAAGTGAATGATTGCAGAATCCTTGCTTGGTAAAGAAAAAAAAACCCTCACAACATGAAGACAAGTAAAGAATACTTCTGAGAAGGTAGTCTGACTTGAAATGAGTGTATAGTTCGGCAGTAGAAGGAATACTTTGATGATCTCCTCAATCCCACCAACATGTATTCCGTGGAGGAAGCAGAGCGAGAGGACTCTTGGCTCTCTCATCACTGGGGTCGAGGTCGCTGGGACTGTCAAACAACTCAGCAGTGACAGCAACCGGGGGGGATGAGAGGCTCTGGATGTTGTAGGGCTATCCTCTTTGTTGACACGCTTCTGCAGCATTGCTTGGATATCGGGGACAGTGCCTAAGAGTTGCAGACAGGGGTGGTGGTTCCCCTTTTTTAGAAGGGGGACCAGTGGGTGTATTCCAGCTACTGGGAGATCACACTCCTCAGCCTCCCTGGGAAGGTCAACTCCAGGGTGCTGGAGAGGAGAGACTTCGGATTCAAGAGGAGCAATGTGATTTTTGTCCTGGCTGTGGAACGCTGGACCAGCATTATACCCTCACAAGGGTACTGGAGGGGGCATGGGAGTCTGTCCAACCAGTCTACATGTGTTTTGTGGATCTGGAGAAGGCTTATGAGCGTGTCCCTCAGAGTGTCCTGTGGGGGGTGCTCTAGGAGTATGGGGTAGATGGCCTTTTGTTACGGGCCATTCAATCTCCGTATTGTTGGAGCCAGAGCTTGGTTCGCATTGCTGGCAGTAAGTCAGACCCGTTCCCAGTTAGGGTTGGTCTCCCTCAAGGCTGTCCTTTGTCACTGGTTCTGTTCATAATGTTCATGGACAGAATTTCTAGGGGCAGCCAAGCGGCGGAGGGAGTCAAGTTTGGTGGCCTCTGGATTCCGTCTCTGCTATTTGCAGATGACGTGGTCCTGTTGGCCTCATCGAACAGTGACCTCCAGCTCGCACTGGGACGGTTTGCAGCCGAGTGTGAAGCGGCAAGGGTGTGGATCAGCAACTCTAAATCTGAGGCCATGGTTCTCAGCCGGAAAAGGGTGGATTGCCCACTTCGGGTCGGGGGAGAGTCGCTTCCCCAAGTGGAGGAGTTCAAGTATCTTGGGGTGTTGTTCACGTGTGAGGGGAAATGGAGCAGGAGATTGACAGACGGATTGGGGCGGCATTGGAAGTGATGCGGACGCTGAAGTGGTCTGTTATGGTGAAAGTAGAGATGAGCCAAATGGCAGAGCTTTAAATTTACCAGTCAGTCTACGTCCCAACTCTCACCTATGGTCATGGGTTCTGGGTAGTGACCGAAAGAATGAGATAGCGAGTACAAGGGGCCGCTATGAGTTTCCTGCGCAGTGTAGCTTGGCTCAGCCTTAGAGATAGGGTGAGGAGCTCAGACATTTGGGAGGAGCTCAAAGTAGAGCCGCTGCTCCTCCACGTTGAAAGGAACAAGTTGAGATGGTTCAGGCATCTGGTCAGGATGCCTCCTGGACGTCTACCTGGGGAGGTGTTTCAGGCATGCCCATCCGGGAGGAGACCCCGGGGCAGACAAAGGACATGCTGGAGAGATTATATCTCTTGGCTGGCTTGGGAATGTCTTAGTGTCCCCCCAGAGGAGTTGGTGGAAGTGGCCTGGGAGAGGAACATCTGGATCTCCCTTCTCAGACTGTTGCCCCCCGAACCCTGACCTGAGTAAGCGGCAGAAAATGAAATGAAACGAAAAGTAGTCGTATCAAGTCTACAATTAAGAGATGTGTTCATGAATGTAAATACAGAGGGTTTACAACAAGGTGCAAACCACTGGTAACATTCAAGAACAGATAAGCCTTTGTCAGAAAACACAAAAAAAAAAGCTTCTAAGTTCTAAGTTGTAGAATGAAATTCTTTGGACAGATGAAACCAAGGTAAACTTGTATCAGAAGAATGGGAAGAGAGAAGTCTGGAGAAGGAAAGAACAGCTGATGATCCAAAGCACCACATCATGTCTCAAACATGATGGAGGCAGTGTTCTGTCATGGGCATGTATGGCTGCCAATGGAACAGGTTCACTGCTGAGTTTCACTGCAAACTGTCAAATTCTATAAAATCATCATACATGGCTTTTCATGTCACTCAGAACACATAATGGGACACTTAATCCTTCAGTTTATTACAAACATTCAGAAGTGCTGCACTTTGACTTTGCAGTCAAATATTTTGTTGTAAAGATACCTTTTTTATCAATCACATCCTCTCAAAAATGCAAAAGTTCATTAAAATAATTGTTTTGGAATCTCATGAGCTACCAATATAAAATAAATGTTATTTCATGAAATGCAGTGTACAAGGAATAATCAAGGAATAATAATACTCAGAAGTACAACTGCTCAAATAATCTTGATAGGAAAAATGCTGATATGTCATTTGTTTTATATTATGTCATTAAAAAGAGGGTCAATTAGCAGATCATACACATATAATTGTGACCTCCTCTTCTGCAGTAAAAACAATATTAATAAAAGGACAAAGCTAATCAGAGAAATCCCAAGAAGCAGGAAAGGAAAATGTCAGGGAGTGTCAAACCAAACATGACACATGAAACATTCTTATTTTCAAACCCTTGAAAATAAGAATGAAAAAACAGAAATTCTTACATTACTATAAACCTTATTCCACAAGCACATGCAGCTAGTCTCCTCCAGTCATGATCAAATATTGACTCACCTGACATAAAGTAAGATGGACAATGTGTCACCACTTCCTTTCATTGTTCAATGAAACAAAAATATTTGGGACATGGGCGCTGCCATCATGTGCTGGTGATGTCATTCTGAGTCAATCAGTGACCAGCATGCAGAACCACACATTCGAATGGGCTTATAAACTCCTGCCCAATCATGAGCACATTGTTAATTCAAATTTCTAATTCAAACAGTACTGATCAGAAGAATGAATAGTTGAAAATATTACCTAAAATGACAAAAAACAATCTATGACAAAAAATTTATTTGAGGAGAACTTTGAGAATTTAGTTTGGCTCTAGTTTCCTTCCCAATCTAAAGAAGGAGGAAGAGGGGCTTAGGACCGATACTGGAGCCAGCCACCAGGGGTAGATCAAGATGCTTTGGCTTCACTTTTGGGGAGCTCTGATGCTAGTATTCTTTATATTTGTTTAGGATCAACCCTCTGAAATTTGCACGAACGAAGCAAGCAATCAAGAAAAAACTATTTGAATATATGGACAGATGTGTATAAAGCCATGTAAACTGCCCAGCATAGGGAAAGTGCAGTAACTACACAAACGCTGAAACTGAGAAAAGCATTTAAAGTTTTTGGAATGTCCAGCCAAATATGTTGTGGGTACTGTAGATTAGTGGTAATGCATTTATGTTATTTATTCCTGGAAGGAAAATACCAATTTCAAAGATATGACCATTGACTCCATACAGATACTGCAGTTTGCCTTTGGATGATTTAAACCAACTTCTCCTGGCATTGCAAAGACAGAGGGCAGTATCTCCAATTCAAACACGTTTATCCAACTTTAATTTTTTTTTTTTTCTGTTAGAACAAAACTTCTGATTTTCAACCTTCATACAGATGAGACTCCATTGGTGGACTCAATGCAACCATGCATTCACCAGTCAAACTTGCTGAAAGCTAAAGAGAATAAATACTGGTCAGTTCTGTGCCTACAACATTATATACATTTTTGTTACCCAGTATTTGAGTAGGCTCCCACGATTGTCTAGCTATGTTTATGCAAATTTCAGTAGGTGACTATGCGAACATAATTGGATTACAATTGTAAGTACCTATAGAGTCCAGTAGAGGGCGGAGCTTGTGTCAAATAGATCAATCAGTTATATCAAACACATGTTTTCCACAAACTGGACAGTGGTGTAATATTTGGCCGGTTGTCATAAATAAGTTTATTCTTCTCAGTTTCAAAGTGTCATAATTTCCCAGAACAATGAAATAGTCTAAACACGGCTGGCTGTTTATATAGTGTACATGTTGGATGATTTCTTTGTATCCTGCTTTTGTTTGGCATTCTGTTTGGGATGGAATTTCCTGAGCTGTTTCTCTGATAAAGAAAATTCCCGGACTGGGATTAATCACATTCAACTCTTACTAACCATATAATATCTTGAATACCCATGAAGTGAGTTTATTCCCTTAAGCATGCATTACATGGACACTCATGTGTCTGCCTGGCACATTATGGACTCAACTTGTGTAGGGATTTCATTAAAATTTCACCTGGGTATGTGACTACATTTATCTAGCCGAAGCAAGTTTTTATGTGCCTCACGTTTCTACAGTATTGCATCCACAGCTTGAGCTCTCAGCAAACTGCATTTCAAGGTTATCATTGTATATCAGCTTTCAGATGAGGTATTCAGTAAAGATTTTATACATGTGGACTATAAATCATAATCATAAATTGTTTGGGCTTATAGGAGTCACATCAGTCGAAGGACTCTTGCAACCTTTCTCTTTAAACACACAGTACTGTATGTAATGTCTGCTCCGGGGGGCATCTCTAATTAAAACAACAGCAAAAGACGAGATGTTTGATGCATTCTAGTCTCCTTTGCAAACAAGCACCATACCCTGTAAAAGCCTGTCTCATGTGACGTCTATCATGTTAAAAGAACCTCAGTTACGTTAAATTGATTTAGACTTTTGATTTAGCACTTTTACAGACCTTCCTCACACTCTGAACTATCAGCTGATAGTTCCAGAGTTCCCAAGAAGTTAAAGTAGCCAGGGAATGTAAATGACACCTCTGAATAAATGAATAGCAAACATTACCTACAGTATTTCTACCGATCTGGGTTTGAAAACAGTACACTGAGTCACTTTATTGGGACTGAACCTGAATGAGACGCTGTAGTGCATAATGCACTTTAGAATTTGTTGACAGGTGCAAACTTCCAGTGAGTTAAACTTTAGATGTGTATGTAATGCCAAACACAAATAACCAAAACATAGCTCAAACAATTAATAACATGTCTTGAATTAACCTGGTGTAACACACAAGAGGATCAGTGCAATATTTCTCGTATCATCTGCCCAACGGAGTGCAACACATTTTTCATCAGATTCACATCCGATTTTTGCTTGTATATGCTCATTAAAACTTTGTTAAAACAACAAATGTAATGGTGGTCTTAGAAATTTTCACAGTAATCTTTATTTTTTTGGACATTTTAATGCGGGAATGTTACATATATCAATGTGACCTGTGGTACCGAAGAGTAATAAATGACCACATGCGTTCTGCTGTTTTCTTTCTTCAAAATCATGAAAGTTCCCACAGCTCTTTGAAACCAAGGAGATTTGCATTTGTCATTTTTGTGATTTGTTGACTGGGTGTGTGGCAGCACGTAGCACACCTGCAGTGATGGTGCAGGATGTGATTGGCGTAGTGGGACCTTGGGACAAAGAGAACCCATTTCAGTTAATATGCACACTGTAGTGCCTTGTGAAAAGAGACACTTGGAAAACCACAGACCACTGTGATAAGGGTGAATTTGACAGATCTGTCTCTTTCTTGCCTTCCTCTCCTCCCTTTGCCTCGATCCATCCAGCTCGCTCACCGTCTGTTCCCCTTCTTTGTCTCTCTCAACTGGCCCCTTCTCTTCTGTTTCATACTCTACATTTTCCTTCCTCTCTCCAACTGCTCTGCCTTCTTGCTCAGTGATGGCTGTCCCTGACACCTCTGTTCAGTCAGCCAAATGTCACATTACAGAAACTGAAATATCAGCTTGGCAGTCGATATGGCAGAAAAATGATGGGGAGGGGGGAAGGTGTGCCTGTCTTGTTGTCCTCGGAGGGGCTGTGAGCATTACTGTGTATTGGACTCTCCACTGCTGAGAGAAGTGATGACAGCCACCCAGCTGTGGAAAAGGGCAAATACAACCCTTTGACTAATTATCACAGTGCTTTTCATTTCAAATGCACCAGCTTCTAATTGCAGATCATTGGCTTTTCTCTAGTTTGAGCATCTAAGAGCATCAAGGAGCTGTGTGAAAATTGTTATAGTTGGAGAGGAGATGTCAGAAAAATGGACAGACCTTGATTTGGTTTTGCTCCAGGTTTGTCTCACTTTTCAGACTGTGGGAGGATCTTTTACTTTTCATTCACGTGAAACTCACATTTCAACCTGAACTTGCCCAATCATCTCAAATTTAAATTTTTCACCATCATAGTCAGTTAGCTAATTTGACTGATATGACAGTGGATCTATTTTGATGTTAGTGATGAAGAGTCAAGAGTCAACATTTAAACTCAACAGAATTCGTTTGAAGAAAATACAAAGAAATGAACAAAAGATCCATGTCTATTTATTTATTTATTTGACTATTGCACTAAGGAAATGCACTAAGAGATACCAACATGTTCTCATGCCCATCTTATCAACTACAGCAGCTTGATCACTGGCCCTATAACCTTTTAACAAATTAGCAATAATAAATATGCATCCTCAAGGTTTTTCTTAAAGTTTTTTATTAATACGTGAAATGGTCTCACTTTGGTCAGGGTTATAAGCACAACAACACTTGGCAAGGTAAAGGAAAAGACCCAAAGCGCAACATGTGACTACCAGAAATCGCTCCAAACCACTAGGGGGCAGTATTTCCCACCTTGCTAATGACGCCGTTCTAGTTTGTGTACATTTAAACTGATGGAATAAACAATGTAATGTCCTAAAACATGTATATCAAAGTTTTGAAACATCCAATCCAAATTCGTTTCATAACAGTAATGTTAGGTTTTGTAAATAAAAGCAATTTCTTGCTGGTTGCCGTGCAAGAATACATAAAACTCGATTGCATTGCTGCATTTCCAAGTAACAGGCAGTTTACATCAGAACTACAGCTTCAGTAAGACCTTGTTATAGATAAAAAACGTTCACATCAAACCACATTATATCAAAACTATGTAGAATATTTTGCAATAAATGTTTTTAGCCTACTTCCACACAAGATACATTTCAATAAACAGACAAATTTAGATGTTACTCTTAAATATTAAAAAAGAAAAGGCATTATGAGCTCAGTATCAAAGCACGTGCCATTAACAGAGAACTGAGATCTTAAAAAATATTTTTTTTTTCTAATTTACAAGTTCACACAGTCAACGGCAAAGTTGGACTTTTTAATTCATCATAATAAAACAGTGATTGGCTGGAATATTTTTAATTTTGTTTGTAATAAAAGAGATTTCTTTGTTAACCAATTGTCATTCTGTTTTAAATCATTGTAAAACTTTTCTTTGTGTTTATCTCTTCAACTTATAATTGGTGAAACACGTATACTAACTCACTTAAAAGGGTCTCGCAACTTCAAATCGGAAAATACGACCCCCGCCCCATAATGTCTATACAGTCCCTAATCAGGCAGCTCCAGTTATTAGTACAATACCTCATATGTCATAACATCCATACATAGATCAGATTGTATCTTTTCAGTGTGCAGTGTGGTTAATATTAAGAAGAGAAAATAAAGTATTTACAGTCCTCCAGGAATTGATCGTCCCACTGTCATTCAAAACATATCTGTGTGCCTCTTCTCGTTCCCTCACTTTCAATTTCTTTCCAGACATGTACTGGATTTGAACTCAATAACTATGCATGAAACTCACCCTAGTTTTTCTTCCTTGCTGAGAACAGAAAAACAATCCTCGTTGGTACTGCATGCAGTAGCAGAGAAATAATACGAAATATAGTCCTTGGATACTGCAGAGTATTTCACCTGTTACTCTAGAAAAAAGACAGGGCCAAATCAATGTGGGGTAAAATCATTCACAACAATCAAAGCATTAATCGTCATTCTTACGCAGGCTGTTAAAAAGTCCTGCTTTTTTTCCACTGCCTTCATTTGAGGATCCAATTTGCTCTGACCTTTAATGACACAGCATGTAACTGCTGGCTCTGGAGAGAGACATTAATAGACATGAAATAACTATTACCAGCCTGCTCTACCTAACTGTTAATATGAGACACTAGAAAAACTCCCTGACAGCTGGTCAGAGAGCTCTCCGATGCTTATAATCTTCATAGTTAAGGTTTTCTTTATCTGAAATGCATGTCTGAGAAGCTTTGTGATGACACGGTGGACATCTAAGATCTTTCCTATGCAGGATATTGAAAGGAGCTTTCTCCTGGTAGGAATTTAGTCTGACTATTATTACCGGATGAATATACCGCAAGCATACATAGTCCATTAGGAGATATTATGAATAACAGTAAATATCTAATGTGAAAAAGAAATGCAGAAAAGCAGGAGTCCATTTACTTCACAGTTGAGGCATTTATCAAACTGTCTGGATTTAGAAGCTGTGTAGTCTGATGTAAGGAACTTCCAATTTAAGAATTAAACACACAGATGCTTTGTCCTGACCCTTATCATAGGCCCCGCTCACCGATAGATCCTCTACATGCTAATTATGGCCACGTTGTTTGTCCCAGAGCAGCTCCTTCTCTTGTTTACTAATGAACGCCACGCATGCTGCTGCTGTAGCCTTGATGGATTAGGGGACCCAACTTCTGCCTGCACCCACCAATAGAGGCTCAGACTCTCGTCCAACTCTCATTCTAGCAATCAGACAGTCACGCCTTTAATGCACACATCTGCTGCATCCAACGAGATCTAGTTGCTTTGTGCAGAATATATGTGGCAACTGTTTCGGCATGCTGAGATGCACCTGTGATCACCAGGAGCCTATATTCCTGATCTGGCAGATGAGGAGACGGCAAGGAGGCTCGAGGCTCTCGAAAGCTGCTCCGGCAGGGGTAGGCGAGAGGGAACGTGTGACCTCCGAGGTCCTCCAACCCATGCACTATTGTTTTGTTCTGCTAATTAAGAGGCAGTGTTCAGGCTGATTGGTTTCCAGTGTGTAATTACCAAACCGTCTGCTGAGAGAGCTCTCCATGTGGGTGCTGGCCTTTGACCATGAAGAAATGATGTGAGAGCCTGGTGAGGCAGAAAGCCAGGGTCATGAACCTCATTTACCCCAAAAACGTTCAAGGATTCTAAACGTAAGATGAAGGACAAGAGGAGATGACGGCTATATGCAGGAAAGGGTGGCGCACAAGACTGGTGTAAGTACATCCACACCTCTTCAAAACAGCCTGATTTATAGAGGATATATGAGTCAAATGCTCCCAGAAAGGATGCTGTATCCTGGCTGGTGGTTGAGAAGTCTGTCACATAGTCTATTTTCAGTCAATGCTTTAATGACCTGTGCCATTTTTATAATTTCTTAAAGACCGAGCAAATGGAGATTGACTCTAACTTCTAAATTTTTAAAATTTGATCACTTTATAAAGGCAAACAGGTCATTTTCATAGTAACACTGTTAAAAGCCCAAATACAAATAAAGATCAAGGAATGGTCACACCTTGATACATGTTAGAATTGGGTTATGTCCGTGTACCATTTAGATGTTTTGCGGTTGGGTTCATCTCCATTGTTGCCTATCGTTGTTTCTTGAGTTTCTGCTGGCAGATGTAGAAGATGTAGATGGTTACAACTGACAACACGTTGCTTACTCCAATGAGTAAAAATGGCTGAGGTGTAAAGAAATGTATTGTATTTCCACTCTTGGTTGGGACTATCACAGCCCAGCTTAAGGGAAGGACAAAGAGGAGAGGACAACACATGCTTTTAACTAAAGTTTTATTCAACCAAAATAAAAAGTGATCATTTAAAGTGTGTAGCTCAGTAGAATCAATAATGTTTGCATGTTTGGTTGAAAATGAAATGTAGTGATGAGGAAAAAAACCAAAAGGAAACTCAACCCAATGAGTCAAACCATATGGCCAGGCAGACAGAAGTTCCCAAACAAGAAGTTCAGCCCAGCCAGGAAGTAGACAGGCGGAGGATGAGGCTGAGGCTGCCAAAGGACAGTCTTCTTACAAAGTTTACCCACAAGAATGTTCAGATTTTTGTTTGAATTAAAGAAACTGATAAACTGCTGACCTGTCCTTTTTTATTCACAATGTCTTCATCTGCATCCATTTTGTCACTCCATGCTCCGCTGTTATTGTCAGTCATATGGCGACGGTGCAACCAAACTACACACCTCTTAAGTGACTGAATGTTGTTGTTTAGCATCCACATGCTTTTTAACTGGATTTAGCTCTAAAATGATCAACTGTTTCTTTATCATTCATATCATACTCCTCAACTGAGGAATAGGCAGGATCAGCGTATTCTTTATATGCTTTCATGTTCGTTTGCATATATTGAAAGTAACATGGAGCTATTTTTGCTAATGGTGACTTGTCTATTGCCAATATACAGAATATTGCCATATTTTTTTGATCAAGTCTAGCCGTGACTGCTGGGCAGAAGACAGTAAAAACAGTGGAAAGAACTCCTTTTTTGGAAGAAACCAAGACAACAGAGTGACTCAGCTGTCAGGCTCAGAATATCACGTCAGAGGATGCCACAAAAACAAGCAGCAGTCGGCCAGACTCTAATAATATTAGCTCATTTGCAGTTAAGTCAGATTAAATAAAGAAGTTTGCTTTCACATCAAAGCGTAAATGTGAACATGAATTTTTCAAATTGTTTAACTACGGTAAATAGCTTATGGCAGATTTTCCTTTCAATAAACATTTAACCCCATTTACTGTGTTATAGTAATAATGGCACTATCCCAAGTGTCAAGTTGCCATCCCCGTTCCTCTCTGGCACGCTGGAACACCGCGTTCCCTCCGTTTGATCGTTACAATGTCGTTCAGTATTCATGAACCTGCTAAGCAGAGCAAAATATCTCTTTCTGAGGATGCTTGCCATCACTGCTTCCACAATATCGCTGCTTAGAGGGACAAGCCAGCAAAGTCTGCCACCCATAAGAATGGCAAACAAAGGAATGCTTGATTTCCAGCTCTGGGTTTTAAAACCCACAGATGAGGCCGAAAAGGGAGTAAGTGAGGAAATGCACTTATCAGACCTCAGGAATAATGAACACACTAAATGATAGAGGCGCAGTGAAGAGCACCCAATCCATGGCAGAGGAATTGGGTTTTAATCTTCAAAGGCCTTATGCTTTCATTTACAATTTCAAAATCAAACCGCAGTCGTGTCTGAACAACAAGAGTGTTTATTATCCAAAACAATTATTCTTTGTTCTGAAATTTTAAATGGGTTATCGGAAAGAAACACCCATTTTAAAAGAGAGGGAGTCCTTGGAGACAACTTTGTAATGATGAGAAAAGCAACTAATTGCAAATTACTATTTTGACAACTTTCATCCAAATAATGAAAGGATCCACAGCAGACACAATGAGATGTGAAAACAGAGGTGCGCTGTCTCCCAGCTGGTGCCTCCAACGTGTTGCCTTCTGAGATTGAAAACACTGTGTGCAAAATATAAAATGACGCGGATGAATGTAATGGGAGTCTTTCAGCTTGGCTGGAGGACAAAAAATATAGGTCTGACTAAAAGAAAATCTTATTAAGAAAACCGATAACTATTGAA
Source organism: Mola mola (assembly GCA_001698575.1). NCBI lineage: Eukaryota > Metazoa > Chordata > Actinopteri > Tetraodontiformes > Molidae > Mola > Mola mola. The sequence goes on along the minus strand of KV751330.1, from coordinate 3,728,356 downwards.
TAACATCTTCGTGCCTACCACATGTCTTCCCGAGCCTAAATGATGATGTCATTGCCAGCCATCATGAGACTGGCTGTGAAAGATCTTGAAAATGAGGTGGAGATGTGGACAACTGGCAGGGCCGGCTGTAGAGTACATGCTGGCGTGCATGGAGTCTGGCGATGTGTGGTGCCAGATGCAAAAGGAGAGAACATGAGGCTGACTTCTCTCTCAAACAGCAGTGCTTCATAACAGTATCCGTGTGTGTGTGTGTGTGTGTGTGACAGAGAGGAAGTGTGGCGTGATGTGTGATGGTGGTGCAAATGAATTCTCCATCCACACCCAACAGCGCTGCTTGGACTAAACGATTTTCAAAGCGGTCACAGATTGTCACCTGGTGACCTAGGCAACTTTTCAGGACAGCGTCACACTCGATATGACGCACAATTCCAGGTATGTCACAGCAGAGGGCCATTCAGCGAACACACTGGAAATGGATGATGGCGATAATTGACCAAAGTAAGGCCTATATGACAGGTTCATCTAATGATAAATGTGAGTGAAGACAGCAGGGGGACAGCAGTGTTTCTCCCCCTTTTATCACAGCATGAGCCCCCAGCACAATATCCTTCCAGTGCCCAAGGGAACAGAAAATACAGATTTTTTTTTTGTCTTTCAACACAGTCTCTTTCTTTTTATCCTTCCTTTGTGTGTGTGTGTGTGTGTGTGTGTGTGTGTGTGTGTACACTCGACACAACTGTTCCATTCTATCAGGTTTTAGTCCTTGCTACCCATTAAAAAAAGAGAGCTCAAAACAGGATTTCAGCTACCATCGTGCCAGAGACACACTGTGTTGACAGCAGACATTTTTCATGCAAGACACTCAAAAGCTCGGGATGTGATCTGCAGTGCAACGGGAGAGGAGCAGAAAAATCAGTCTGCTATGAAAACAAGAATAAGAATATATTAAAAAATGAAATAAGCACCCCCAATTTCAGCAGCACTAATGCATGCAGCATTGTGTGTCATCCACATTTCACCAAATAGGTCTTTAGTTCCTGGAGCCATCTGTAATTCAAATGAAAAATATTCAATGTCATCACCCTAAACATGAAAATCTCACAATTTACTCTGCAGACTCCCAAGCCAGCATCATGCTTAATTCCGAGCTAGCATTTCAAGTGAGATAATTCAGACCTCAGTGCTGGAGGAAATCCCCTCTGGCATGTTGTGTAGGTTTTTAAGAAGCAGTGTAATGCAGATATGAAGGGATAGTTTTTCTGGCAGAAATTAATGTATCCAACAGTATCTAATTGCCTTCCATTGTGTGAAAGTAACTGTGGGATACAAATTATGCCAGACTATAAAATGCCAGTGCCTCAGAGCTGAGATCTATTGAATGGGATCCGTATTGCTCTGCATCCAGCCAACTAACAGTGAGTGCGCAGCAAAGTAGCTGTGAGTGCCGAAGGAGGACAAAAGAGACTTACATTTGATTTTGACTGAAAGAAAATATATGAGTCAGGGAGAGGAAAGAAAAAAGTTAGCCCCCAGCCCTCCTTCTTTATTATTAATTATAATAATGTATTTATTATTTTTGGATTCAAATTCAGATCAAATCAAATCACATTTTATTTGTATAACCCACAATCACAATTTACACATTATTTCACTGGGTTTTGACAAACTGTACAGATGTGACACCCTCATCCCTTAGACTCTTGAACCGGGTGAGGAAAAACTAAACAAAAAACCCTAAATAGGGAAAATAAGAAAACCTCAGGAAGAACCACAGAGGAGGGATCCTTCTTCCTAGGACGGACAGACGTGCAATAGATGTCACTTGTACAGAACACAACAACATGATAATAACAGTTTACTTAGAATATATAAAACATCCATGAGTCCCAGAGTCTGTGGAATCTATAAATCCGGATGTATGGGAAGTCTAGTGATCCAGACGCAGATGCAGTCTGTTAGTCCAGGAGTCATTATAGTCCATGTAGCAAGATCTGTGTGTTGATGTAGTTACTGAGCCCACGGTACATAAAAGGTTTTCCAGGGCTCTGGGTAAGAAGCGGGCTACAGTAGTCTCTAATAATTTCTTCAGTCGCTTTAAGCACACCAACCGGCATACCAGTACATGTGTACATGCCAATCACAGTCTCACCACAGTTTTTTCTTCCACTTGCGTTCTCCCTGAGTAACAATACGTGTCCCCACTAAACACAACAGGGTGTGACTAACATCCTCCCACAGGCAAAGAGAAATGTTGGCAAGGACACGTAAACGCACACATAAAAAATAAGTGAACAAGGAAAATAACAAGAAAACTACTCTAAAATTATGCTTAACTGATTATTCTGCTTTACTTAAAGTGCAACACAACTATGTGGAATAATTCATAACATAAATTCAATTTACCACAGTATACTTCACACAATCATTGCTGTTACATGTACATTTGCAGGCAGTCTTTTAAAAAGTACCTGAAACTGAAAATAATTGAGTAAAAGTATCATATTGAAAAATTCCTTTGGTAAAAGTGAGTCACTTTCAGGAATACTGCTTGAGTAAAAGTTGTGTCCACACCTTACAGTCCGCTTCGTTGGTGCAAACCAAAAGCAATAACGACACATTGTTTCATTAACTGGTTGTGTTTGTGTTCACAAGATAATACCAAATAACCGGATAATATATCAACATTAAAAATCGTGTGCTGTTCAATTATTGGTCAGACCATCACTGGGTAAAAACACAACAACGTTCACATTTCATACTGCACATCAAGGAGAATCATTAAGTTATTTATATGCTGGTTGTGCTTTGGAGTGCATATCAGAAGATGTACTATATAAATTTCTTTTCACTATCAAAAGAGCTGCTGCTACTCTGCAGTGTGTCAGTATGAGCGAATTGTTTCCATGACACTGCCTCAATGCTACGTTCAGTCACTGAAGGATTTTGACCACCTTATTGTTCTTGTGTTCTTTTATACCTTTTCCAAAAAGACAAAGTTCCTTGCAGCTCGCCACAACTTTCCAACTTCTCCAACAGGAAATGCATAAAGTGGCATGCTTCTCGTGACTGGTTCACAAAACGTACCGATCCAGAGTTCATTTGGAAGAAACCCGAGACAACCCGTTTCAGTCAGACCAGGATCCAGTTGTTTGATCCACACCTGAGGCCCCAGACTGTGTTCACAACCACCCAAATGAACCGCCCCAAGGGGATAAACACTCAAGATTTCATTTCAACCACACTATATAAGGCTGTAGGTAAGGCTTGTACAGTACTTTACAATTTACAGTTACGGGTATTTTAAGGTGTAAGATGTGCATTTGCAGGCTAAATTATTAGATAACTAGTATAAAGAAAGATAGTACTGAAAACATCCACTGCTTTATGTATCTTTGTACATTGGTAAAAAATCTCTACTGTAAAGTGCTCTAGTTAAAGGCATCTGGACATCTTTTTTAAGACGTTTCACCTCTCATCTTAAAGGCTTCTTCAGTTCTAAACATTTGGTAGAAAATAGACATTAATTACACGTGGTTCAGAATTGTGCTTTGTTATGTGTGACGACTGCATTAGTGCTTCATGCAAACACAAATATATGAATTCAAATATAATTATATCTGGTGTTGTGCATGGACACGGTAAATGAATGCCTATCACTGAACACGCTTATGTGTTCATCTACATCTGCTGAATGTGACAGTGGGAGTTGTTTATTCCCGCGACAGTAAACAACTCTCACAAGTGTTGCCAGATACCGTGGAAATAACCAAGTAAAAAAATAACTGGAAGCACACAACAGTGCAAAAGTTGTAAAAGGAAATGCCCAATCTGGCAACACCACCATACTTCCCTGTGGTGCACGGTGTTTACTGTCAGATGTCCCAGAGATCCACCGTGTGGGTTGGCTAATGAAGGCAATTCCGCTGCAGCTACCAGCCCTTTGTTTGAATAGTTTAGGAGTTTTATGAAAAGATAAATAGCATTTAGCCGCTAGTGACTGTAAAGCCTGTGCTACAGCCTGCCCTTTACCAGCTCACTAGGGATCATTTTGAATACATTTTATGTTTTTGAACTGCTGTCTAAAGATTCAGTTCATGCAGACTAAATAAAATGTCCATTGTATCTACAGTTTACCTTTGGGTTTCATTTTCATTAAGTGAGAAAACATATGCTTACATTGTTTTGTTTTGTTGTATTTGCCAAGTCATACTTCGATCAATACACTGAACAGTCACAAGATGAAAATAAAGATAAAAAGTGATTTTTCAGTTTGTTTTTCCAACACTGAGAGTCATAAATAGATGCCAAACAAGCATGTGTATCACTTTTTAGCTTCCCCTTGGAACATCAGTATCTGTTGTCATTTGTGTTACTTTCAGCATTTCTGTTTGTGTAGTGTAGTGCTGTGTTGTGTCTGCAGTGCAACTGTTGTCAGATTGATCTTTTTTTAAATTGCCTATATAGATGCATTTACATAAAGTCCTGATACAAACATGGAATAAATCCTTGAAAATTAATTTTCTCATTAATTTTCTTTATCTAGGTTGTCTGAAAATTTTAGCCCCACCCAATCTCCGCTCACTGTTTTTACTTTTAAACTAGTTTGCTATCTGCTGCACAAGTTCTTATATTGGTGTAATTCATACATAAATGTTTGAACCAGACATAGATTCCCAGGAAAAAGAGAAAAGCTACTTGTACAAGTTGGAACCCCAGTTCTGTTTTTGGCAAGTTTTGTTTTTACAAGGTTGAGCCCTGGCCCTGGAGAATAGGTTCCAAAAGTTTTCTATGTGGAAGACTGGGACTGTCAGAATTTGTGTTTTTGGACCACTGTCATTGGTGGATTGTGAAACAAAAGCAGAAATCCTCAGTCATGACATATACTGCCCATCCAAAATAAAATCCCAAATAAAAAAAACCACGTCACACACACTAATATTTTGTTTGAGTGTCTTTAGCTTTGCGTTGCATGCATTTGCTGTGGTATCATTCCTATAAGCTTCATCAGCTATCACAACATTTATTTCTTTTGTTCAAATTTTTTTTTTGCCAAAATCTCCTCAATCTTGATGGTGGGAGAGTCCTGCCACATTTTTTCTTCAAAGATGATGGTTCGTCACCATCCTTCCAGGTTTCAATAATGTGTTGGACAGTTCTTAACCTAATTTTAGTGTTTTCAGCAATCTCCTTCGATATTTTTTATTTATTTTTTTTTTGCCTGATGCAGGTCAATAATTTGACCCCTTGTGAAACAGAGTAACATCTTTTCCACGACCACGGGAAGTGTCTATCAACATGGTTGTTGTAAATTGTCGTGGTTGTGGTTTTCTGTTTGGTTGAGTTTCATTGTTTACCTGATTTATTATTTCTAGTTCATTTTAGGTTTTCTCTTTGAACTGTTTGCAGTCTGTTCTGTCATTTGGGGTTCAAGTGTTTCTCCTGTGTTACCTGTGTCTCTAGTGTTTCACGTCGAATTCCTTGTGCTCTCCCATGTTATTTCTTCTAGTGTTTCCTGTTTTGTAGGTTCTGTTCTTCCTTGTGTGTTTCCTCCCTGGGTTTACCTCTGTGATAACTTCATGTGTTTCACCGTGTCTTTTTGTCTGCCCCACCCTGACGATGTGTAATTACCTCCACCCTCCTTTTCTCATTTTTGAGTATTATAATGAGTTCATATTTTTGAGATACACATTAATTGTAATCTGCATTTGGACTCAGATCTTTTATTTAGTTTTATTCTCCTAATAAATTTGAAGCTACTCACTGTTTCAGTTATATATTAAAAAATGATTTTCATCAGTCAGTCTTTAGTTGCAGTTGTCTTGACCATCATATGTATTCAGTCAGAGAGAATCAGCAGAATTGTATTTTTTCACGGTTTCACTGAATACAGCAGCTCACTGTGATAAAAATGCAAACTAAACTAACAAGTCAACCTGATTTGGAATTTCAGCTGAACAAAAAGAAAATGCAGGGACACAATGTACAGAAAGACAGAGAGAGGGGGAAAAAAAGAGAGAGAGGGTTGCGCCTTGACTTTTCCTGACGTTGCAGCAGGAGCAGCTGTCCTTTTTCCATCAGGAGGCAACAAAGTGACCTTGGCCTGTGTGAGGACAGGTGACAGGAGGAGCAGGAGGCTATGGCGCCGGCCCCTGCTGACGAGGGCCGGCACTAGCAGAGGTGACAGGAGCCAGGAGCTGCACACCGGGGGCTCCTGACACCATCGCAGCACCTGCCCCGAGAGGTGCGGCGTCAGCACATCTTTCCGCAGGAAGCCGGAATGGAAGAGCAGGCGAGGCTGAGAAGTTAGAAGTGAGAAGTTTCCTTCCTCTCCCGTTGCTCTGTTAGTTTTATTTTGTTATTCCACTAACTCCCATGTGAGAGAGTCAGAGCATGAAAAACTGATTCCAGGGGATAGCTCATATTACATTTTGCTGTAAGGGTGCGAGTGGCAGGATAGCTTTTGGAGATACACGGTGGACAGAAAGTTCTGGACTTGTAGAGGAGCTTTTGATCTCTTGTAGAAAGTGACAATCCTCTTATTATATTACCCACTGTCTTATTGCTGTGCACGGTTGGTATTATTCAAGCACTACACACATAGAACTCAGATGTCTGACTCTGTACTCATTTCCTGAATCCTCTCCCCTCCTTGTCTTTCTCTCCCTCTCTTTTTTCCTCTTCCTCCCAGGTTGGCATCCATCACCATGCGGGAGGCCACCTCACCTTTGGCAGCTTTGTCAGTCTAAATTACTGCAGTCTTTCTGGAGTGGTCTCAGCCCAGGGGGAGCACTACCTGCAGGGCTGTCCATTGCCTGCTAAGAAGAACCCAGAATAACCAATCTATGTGTCTGCTCATCTCCTCATGAATCTCTCTCACTTTTCTTCCTCACCAAACATGCAAGTTTAACCCTTCCCTCTCACACCTGAACCCTCCAAAGTTGCTGTTTTATTGCTCCTAACCTCCCCGTTTATCTTCCCAAACAAATGCTGCGTTTTGAAGACAGGTGATAAAGTTGTTGCCTGGTTATCGCTGAGTAAACAAGGTTGTCTGGTGCTTTGATTTCCTCCATAACATGACTGATTTGGTTACACATTTCCCCTATGGAACCTTGTTCACATGGTGGTTTCTCTACTAGGAAATATGGCCTATTTCTTCCTTCAAATGAGCTCCCTCTGGATTTATTTACTAAATTGCAAAGGACGAAAAATAATTCATATCTCTGTAATTAGGCATGCAACAGAACCCAATACGCCTTGTTATTAAGAAAGAAAAAGCTACGGTTTGATATTATGTAGATTTAAAATCCCTCCCTGAGGGTTTTTATTCATTAATTATTTCAGCATTTTCCCCTTTATTTTGTCTCTGAATAGAACACCAGTGCAAGCTGGTTTACACCCACAATGCTGAGCAAATTAAGAACAAAGATGACAAAGAGGAAAGAGGTGAAGCCATTCTTATTCTCGTCCGTGTTTATTTGAAGAAGCGCAGCGCTCAAGGACTCATTTGTACAATATAAGCACACAACAAAGGAAGAATATTGACAGCCTCGTCCGATATGGCAGGATGATGGTGATGAAACATTTTGTTAGCGGTGTCTTTTTTTCCTCCTGAATATCCCAGAAGTCTGTAGAAGAAGCCACGGCAACCAGGATGCTCCCGCTCTGTCTGGCTGGAAAAGAATCACTGCTGATGCTGCGTGTAGGTGTGCGGCCTGTTTACGCATTAGTACGCACCCCTGCGTACATGTGTACACAAGCGGGTCTCAGATGTTCCTGTGTAGACAGACTCCAAATGATGAAAACCGTGTTTACGACAGTTTTCAGAATTATTTTCCTGGGAATGATGCCCATTTTCTGCTTTGAAAGTTATTGCACCATCAATATAAAACTCACTTGGATGTGAAACTTCAGGCAAACGCAGTATGAGTACACAAAGCCGGGCTCTTATTCATGGTCAATGAAGCAGCTCCAAGCTGTATATCAGCATGTCATCACACAACTCAGTTCTTTGCTTGTGGAATGCTCAGCACATTACAACCTGCCTGAATTTCTTAAAAATCAAAAGTTAAACTCCTTAAGCCTCAACGTGAGGAAGCAAACTTATCAGAAGCTTTCCATCTAAAACAGGAATAAACACATGATGGAATGGCTCGAGGCACTTCAATCTATCTTCAGCTCACATGGCTCATATGATTACATTTTCATTAAATCCTGCTCACAAATTAGAGCAGTGGAATGCAACATTCAAACATCTCACATGCCCAGTGAGATTAAAATATTGCTCTTCATATCTGGATATGAATAAGTGATGATGTTGTGAGTTGTTCCTTGATCACAGGAGTGAGCCACTGGATTGAGGAAGACCAAACACTGCTTCAGGCTTGGGAGCACAGCCACCTGCCACTCCTCCTCAGGCCCTGCAACAAATCATTCAATTTCATCAGGTCAGTGGGATGGTGGGCCACACTCCGAGTGCGTGGGGGAGAATCCTTTTTCCTTAGAGCCCCCTGTCTCCCAGGATCTTGTTCCCCTCAATCACTTCCCAGACTCCAGACACTCTGGCCATTACATGCTTTTGCTAGATTGATAGACATCAACCCAGTCTGAACCCTAATTTGATTTTACCCAAGTTACTTTAAATGCTTTATGATTATGGTTTTAATTTGCAATAGCACGTTCTGCCTCTGGTCCAAGGCTTCGCTGCGGCTGAGATTCAATACAAGCACAGAGTGACTGTTTAAATTCAAGGCACCATGTGTCTGACCGCACTGGTTTTATGGAATCCTTTATTTAAACTGGGTACTTCGTTGAGATCCTGATCTCTGCACCCTTAATACCATATGTGCATAAAAAATACACATTACATCACAAAATTCGTTTTCGATTTCACGACTTTATTCAACTCATTCACTTCATGTTTTGAAACATCTTTTAAAGTCTAGCTGAAAAATATCCTCAAACTTGACATTAAATGTCTGCCAAGGACAGCACAAAGCACTGGACGGATTTTTATGAAAATCCCGACAAAGGTGCAGAACTCGAATTAGGACAGAATTTTAATTACTTTTTAGTTATATGAGAACAAAAGTGAGAGGGCACACACATGCTTGAGTTATCTTGCAAATCATCCTCAAACATGTTACAAAAATGTTTCTAAATTAGTAAATGGATTTTACCTTCGCAAAACTAATGTGAAGTTTACTTCCACTGCCAATGAGAACGTTTTTGTTGGCGTTAGCTAGGTTGTTTTTTTTTGTTTAACAGGATAACTCAAAAAATTATGGATGGATTTTAATGAAATTTTGATCATCATCTTCAAATTTTGCAGGTCTATTGAGTTGTGGGAGGTGATTGTTTGAAATACTCTCCACGTCCTCACTCAGACGGACCAGAGCAAGTCTCAGCGGTAAAGGGCAAGTTTCTGAAAAACAGACAATGCAGCATTAATCAAGTTAAACCAGCTCTGTGGCGAAAGAAACAACTGTGCACAGTCTGTTTTACCACAGAAACTCTGTACATGCTCACTGTTTTGAGATGTAACATTTTTACAGGTTCAGAATGTTTGTTTGCACCTTTTTCTGCACATTGTCATGCAAAAATGCTTAGTTGTCTTGAATTTCCTGTCATGGTTTTGAGTTGTGTATTATGTGTGTCTTATTTCTTGTATTTTGGTTAGAAATATTATTCTTACCAGGTAGGATATGTTTTTACTGGTGTTTGTTTGTTTGTTAACATGATAGTTCAAAAACATACAGACAAATTGTCCGTGAAGGTTCTCAGTCATCCAGGTCATCTTGATCTCGGAGTGTTTAGTAGGAAACAACTGGACTTCTTATCTTGTTTGAAGACGTTTCGCCTCTCATCCGAAAGGCTTCTTCAGTTCTGAGGTTCAGTGTGGGAAACCCAGGTATTTAACCCCGATTTTGAATACCTTACGTTCACTAGTAAGGAAAAAGAAATCTTTAAACTGAACTCTGCCTTTGTGTGTGTTTCAGGCGTCTGCCCAATGTTGTGGGCATACTGTGATATTTCCATTGCTATGTATCCTCACAGGTTAGTAGCGAAAACTTCATTCTTTCATTTTCTATTTTGAGCAGGATCACTGGGTGAAGGCAGGTACACTCTGGACAGGTCACCACTTCATTGCAGGGCTGATATATAGAAATAAACAACCATGCACAATTACATTCACAGTTACTAATATTTTACACTAACCAATTAACTTAACTTGCATTTCCCTCCTTTCCTTACGCGGAGAGACCCAACACAGATACAAGGAAAACACGCAAACTCCACAAAGATCAAATTCTGCAGTCGAACCCAGGACCTTCTTACTGTGAGGCGACAGTGATAAGCACGACACCACTGTGCTGCCCAGTGAATTTTTTTGTGGTTTTTTGAAACTTTGCACTGGTTACATGAAGATACACTCTTGAATTGTTTCTTAAAATATTCAGCTTTTTTTTAAAAACATGGCGTCACACCCGTTGGATTTTCTATTCCGATACTTTATTGAATTGTTGAAATTCTTGCAAAGTAAATGGTTCCAGTGTTTGAATATGGATGTAAAAGATAATGTACATATTAGTTTGAAAATCAGGAAATGTCATCATGGTTATGATCAAATAAATCTAAAAAACGGACTCTAGGGGACAGAGCAGCCTCTGGGGAGCTGATGTTTGGAGGGCAGAGGGAGTTAACTGGTCAAACATTATAGATGTACCAAGTACACTGCAATGCCTTTGTGTTGTTTAATGAGGACCACCACCACGAGTTCATATAAGACACAACAGCTGGTGAGAGTGAAAAGGTGTAGTGGGAGACATAAATACAGTCTGACCACAATTAAGGAAACAAATGAACAATGGATGACCATCCAGCAGAAGGGAAGCATAATTTGTGAGTGAGAGGTTGCAGATGGAGAAACATTTGGACACCATTTCATGGACAGAGCCAAGCCACTGACACACCAAACTGCCGTGCTGCTCATGGGGCTTTAACCAAAATAAATGTATATTCAATTAAAGGAATTTTGGCAACACTGATATAAAATTGATTGGTGCAGTCAAAAAGGTTTTCCTCACACATACACATTGACTTCTGCTGGGTTTATTGCATACATCGTAAGTGTACGGTGGCTGTCTACAGAAAGTCTAAAGAAAAAAATAATGCTATCATCCAAATTTGTCTTTAACTTTGTTGCTTGTTCTGGCTCTTTTTATTTGGTTTAAATGTGGATTTACCTTTCAAATAGATGTGTAGAGAGAATCAGTAACCATTAAGAAGCATAAAAGGGAAAGCAAAAAAAAAAAACAACATCTGCACTATTATTACATACATTATATCATTATTTGATTTTCTGATGTCACAGTTGTCTTCAATATATCGCAATATTACTGTTTCAAAACATACAAATTTAGTCCAGACTGTTGTTTTAGTACTTTGTCAAAGTTACAAAGAATTGTGTGTTTGTGTCTTGTGTCCTTTACTTCTTCCCCTCTGAAAGCGGCGTGGTGAGAACAGCTTGCCTCACAACGCATGGCTTCATTTGTCTGCATGCAGAGCTCTTGTCTCTGTTGGTCCATTGGCAAGTGTCACAAATGAGAGCTGGTGTTCCAGTGTCAACACAAGCACAGCAGCGCTTCCTCTGCAGAGTGACACGCAGCATGTGGCAGGCTAATCAAATCAAATCAAATCAAATTTTATTTGTATAGTCCGAAATCACAATTTACACATTATCTCACTGGGCTTTGACAAACTGTACAGATATGACATCCTCTGCCCTTAGACCCTCGAACCGGGTGAGGAAAAACTTAAAAAACCCTAAACAGGGAAAATAAGAAACCTCAGGAAGAGCCACAGAGGAGGGATCCTTCTTCCTAGGACGGACAGACGTGCAATAGATGTCACTTGTACAGAACACAAAAACATGATAACAACAGTTCATTTAGAATGCAATAATAAATGAATTACTGCGGTACACGCAGTAGCCCGAATTTTAAAGAGTCATTATTGTTGTAGATAAGCAGGACAAGGAAAACGTGAGTTTTGAGGGACACTCTGGCCTGAAACACATGTTGCATGAGGTTTGATCTGGGTTGACAGAGGCAGAGAGCTACAGAAGACAGACAGGGCCAAAAGTGATCAAAGTCTACACCAACACACCTCTGTGCTCAATATTTCATGGGGCAGTGCAGGATTGCTAAAACATGTCATGAAAAAATATCTGACTTTGATTGATATTTGTTGCATCGTGTCATCCGAAACCCTCCTGTGCCTCTAAATCTTTTAAACCACCACCTATATGAAATGGATTTTTTTCTCTGGTTATGCAGAAAAAAATGGAGTGAGTGTGATAAGAAATCGTCTTTGCTCTCACTCCAAAGTGATGCAGTGAACTCCGTGTCACTACTTTACAGCACGGTGAACATTCCGCCTCGTACTTTTATCTGTCACTGCTGCTTTACCTGCCAGACAAAACGGCAGTGACAGATGCACAGAACAAAACACTGAATACCAGAATCAGAGAGAATCCGACACGACGACACCAAGGAAGAAAGGCTAGAAGGTTTTCCCCTTTGCAATATTTTTAATGCATTGTCAGAGCTCCACACCTGCAATATCACAACCTTGATATGAAAGAAATCCAATCTGAATACAACATTCACAAAAAGCTATTTAAGTCAAGCTCCCAGGATGATCAAGGCTGATGAATTGGTGGTCTGATGTTTTTATGGCCATCAAATCAACATTTTTCAAATGTTCTGGTAACTATAATGGGAGTAAGTGGGAAAAAAAATGAAATAAGACGAACCCCTTTGACACATACTGTACCTTAATGCCAAATCAAGTTATCATTGAAATTGCGCTCGTGTTAGCATGCTACATTGGCATTTAGCTCAAAGTAAGGCACATGTGTGAAGTTAGCTTTGAAGGTTTTCTGTCTGGCAGCTTCTGGAAAGCTTTCTGACAAACTCTTCTGTCAGAATTATATTATCAAAGTGCCACAAGTTTCCATTAGTTTTGACATAAACTGTATAAAAAGATGCACCACATGAGAGCTCCTCACAGGTGGAGCTTAAGCACTTTGATCACCCCCTGGTGGTTGGCTGCATTATAGGTCATAAACCCCCTCCTACTTTATAAAATCAGGGAGGATTTGACCAACCTAATAACTCAAAATACTCCTCAGATAATTTTTTTCCACAAGATGATTTCTGTCGTTTTAATTAATTATTATATGTGTCCATTTTTCTGATTGGTTTGGATTTAATCAATTATTTCATATTATAAGGATGGGGTGAAATGATATGTTATGGGTGACAGCTAAACTTTGCTTGTCTGCCGTGTATGGAACGTTCCGTACTGCCTGTATGGAACTAAAACCTGAATTTGGCTCCAATTTTATTCACCAGTGCAACATTTCTGTTGAGAAATGTCTGGGGGTTAACATTTCTGTTGACCTAAATTGGTTAGAATGTTACTGGACAATAGCCTTCAAGTTTAACTTCTCCTGTGTGTCAAAGTAACCACTATGCTAAATTACAGCTAGCATGGCTGTATATATTTGCTTTTTAAAGTCTTAAATCTGGTCCAATTTTAGTCTCATGCGTTGTCAGTCCCGCTCATGTTTTACTGACTGAAATGTCTCTTAGCTTTACAGCAACAGACTGATGTTGTTAATTAGACAAACATGCGTGAGGATTAATATTATTAAACCGTTAAAACCAACAGAGTAGTCTAATTCTAATCTTTGTATTTGTGTTGTATTACACATATCTTTACCAACTACAAGAAAGAAAACGGTTGTAGTAATTTTCCTCCCTCCGTCTATCTATCCATGTTTTACGCTCTGTGAAGCCATGGTGCATTCGATGACTAATACATGTGTTGTTTACATTTCACTGGGCCTGGCAGACCCAGGAGCTGTGTTAATCTAAATCTCCCAGTCATAACTGACATGGATTTAAAAGGTAAAACCATTCGAGATCTTCACTTTTCACAGATTTAATGTGTATTCATTTCAAAAACACTGCAACATTTTTTGTAAAAATTAGATGGTAAACAGCAAGATATCTAATTTCCTTTGAGTCCAATTATCACTTTTCTGCAAAGAGTAAGGCGCCTTGTTTTGTGGCAATTCATGGAGTTTTCTTGTACTCAAACAGATTGTCAGTGCAAAAGAATACACACTGATTTCTAGCTAAATTAGAAGCAAAACATTTTTACACTCTGTGTAATAAATTTGGCCATTAGTTGTCAAAGTTCCTCCAATTAAGACCAAAACAGAAGGTCATGCCAAGTACAACAGTTCTACTCATGTATTAACAGTTCATTTAAATTCAAATCACAGTTTCCCAGAATCAACCTCCTTCTCTTTAACCATCGGAGAGTTAGCTGTGCTGCTGTGGCAGAGAAATTTAATTTTACAGCATCCACAACTTGTAATGGATTCAAATTTAATATGCAGTTTGAATAGATGGACACATAAGCATTTTTATAGGTTTAAAATGACAGTCTGATTCTTGATTCGCATTGCCATTTATTAAACAGGAACGCGGCAACATTGTTTTAAGTGGATTGTGGCAAATCCAATTAGGCTCAACATAGAGCAGCGAGAAGGCAGGAAAGCGGCAGACAACTGTGTGCTGCTAACCAGAATCCCCTGCCCTTTTATTTTTTATTTTTTTTGTACCTTCTTCTCCTGATTTACAGAGTCAAGATGACACTAAGCAAAAGGTCAACTGAGGAACATGGCAGGGTCCGCATCAGCACTTTGTCGCATGTAACAGCTATAATCTCCCATTGTCTTAATGACGCTGTCAGCCGCCCCTAATGACCCAGCTCAGTCGTCGCCTGCTTCACTGTATTAATTTGAGCCAGCTTCACACTGGGAAGGTTATTTTTTATTGTGTCTGTCAGGGCCTGATAAACCCCTTGGCCTCATCCATCCTTCTTAGAGAAAGAGAGGTGTGGAGGCCGGAGAAACAGAAGAGTCTTACCATTTTGTTTCTGTCTCCCTGTCTTTATGCCTTATTCCTCTCCCCCGCCTGCCATTACCTCACCTCTGCTTTCACCCACCGCACGCTAACACCCATCGCTCTTTTTTTCCCTGCTTCGCATGGAGGCCCTACTATTTTCCCGCGGGGCGCCCACTTCTCTCAAACGGTGATGAATGGTTGTAGCTCCGGTATCGATTTCCAAACTGAAACAATTTAGGGACAAAACTAGAAGCAGTTTATCTTATTGATTTTTCTTTTGAATTCAGTTTAAGGTGAGGCTGTGCATCTGAAAGAATGCATGAATGAAAGCATAGATGCATGCATAACGCTTGCTGAGCAGTGACTGAGATTTAAGGTCGGTCTCCAACACGCCTGCATGACGCTGACTCAAAGTGCTTTTCAAGTGAGAATTCAACGTGGGAGCGGAAATATATGTATGACGCTGACCAAATCAGGTGCAAAGCCTCCCGTGGCGTAACAAACACATTCATATTGGTCAATACATGATGGAAGAATTGTGTATGTTGTGTTTTATTCATATTTAACCAGTGTTTCACACAGAATGGTTGCTTCTGTGCTGCAGATCCAAAGATTATTATTGACTTAATTCAAAATGCACAGTTCATTTTATGATTTATTGAGCGGCCAGTGGCGGGAAGATCATGAAGGACTTGTCTACAATCGCATTATACACACTAACTTTCCCTCTTCTTTTGATGGAGTCAAGTGTCAAGATCATCTTTTAATACCAGATTGGATTTGTGTAGAATCTGCTGACGCCGCAGCCCGCGACATACCTGAAAAAGTATGTAGCGCTGCCCTGAATGCATTAGTGCTGACAGTGGAGTTGCAGGCAGGCAGACATGCCCTTGGCCACGACGATCTTAGCCATCCCTCAAGTCGGTGACCAGCATCGCATAGCGCTGAAAAGGCCTTTTAGAAAACTTCAGACAAACAAACAAACAAAACAGCAGCAGCTGAGTAGCTGCCAATGATAACGTGGTCCTTTTTCAAGCACATTATCTGCACGTTTGACCTAATGTCCTTTCCCCACGCTGGCTCTTCCCTGCTGATTAAATTAGCTCAGCTCTTAGCATGCTTGAAATAGAAATTGCTTTCACATGAAACATTTGCACTTTTGTTTTGTTGCCGGAGCGGAAATAGATGGTGTGTTTTGCCATATATTAAGGGAAAAATCAGAGTTATTGCAGAAATCACTGTGAAATCAATATCAGGGAAATGGGAAGAGGCTGTTTGCTAAAAAGGGAAACGTAGTTGTATTTTATCCTGGTACACGGGTAAAACTGCCTGAGAATTTTATTTTGTTTTCAACCTAGTTTGGACACACATAAGAATTCTTGTGGTCCAAATTTCATGCTATTGCTGGTTGAAATGACCATTGTGGATATTCATTGTACCCAGAGGGTGGACTGGTTTTTATTACTTTTCCAGTGCCATCAACTTATTGCATCAAACCCATTCATATTGTGCCTGTGGGGGTCACTAAATGAAATTTTGATCAGGATGTTGATGTGTTGTGATCAGACAAATGTTAAAAAAGATAAGAAAATATTTCCATTACATAAGCTAGTTCGGGGGACACAGTGATGTTCAGACACCTAACAGCCATATGTGTCTGTTACATTGGCACTGCTGCAATAGGTGCATGTTGCTGTTGAATAAAGTAATTTATGACTGTTTTCTTTACTGTGCATCATTTCTCAAATCATCCCCATACTTCCTGCTCAGTTTAGTATCATGCTGGCCACACTACAGTATGTCATTGTTACAGCTGTGTCTTGTGGTGACACCGTGCAAAGGACCCTGTGTTCTTTTACGGCTCTGGACATTATTATTCTGTAATGGTCATTGCTCTCCACTCGTTATTTAGTGTTACAATTTATTTTTCCTTTGACCTCTTTTCAATCAAAATGCCACCAGAGTCGTGTATTTCCCATAATTTTGTTGTGACAAACCTCAGTGAATGAGGTCGTCTTCCCTGCATACTATAAGAGCAGGTGACAGAAGAATAGAAATGGCTTTGTGTATAACCGAGGCGAGGTACAATAACCTGAAGACTGACAACACAGCCAGGAGAATTGCATCTCAGGAAATATGATAAAATATATAAAGTTGTTTTCAAAATTGACAATAAGGCAGATGGACATCTAACTGAAGGCAGTACAGGTGTACAAGTCAAGGACCAGAGCTTAGACTAATATTGAAAAGAAAATGACCATGATTAATAAAAGGGATTTAAAATATGTGTGATATTTGAATTTAA
>KV751330.1:3633356-3705720 GCA_001698575.1 Mola mola | reverse complement strand
TGACCACATTCTTCTCATTCTTAAGTTAATATTTTCACTTAACTTTTACACTGGAATACATTTCCAGGTTTTAATGTTCATAAAAAGACAGTAATGTCACATACTGTCCATCAGCAGCACCTGTGTCTGAAAAAATAAACTTTAACCAAAGATTTCTTTCTGTTTGTTTTGGTGTCTTGAAAACGTGACTCTTGACCTCAAAAAGGACACCCTTTTGGCACAGAACATAACATATTAAATAATATTTAACATAAATAAGAATGAAATGAAAGCTGCTGCATGTGTGAATGTATGGTATCTAAAATACGTACTGTAAATGTGTATGTCAATGGCCTTAAAGGAAGCCATTACTATACGTTTTAAACTGTATTCAAAGCCCTGTCTGTCACAGTAGGAATTATGATAAACCTTGTTGATATTTTTGATTTTCGATGGTTTGACTTGCCCAATACAAAATCTTAAAACAGTAATACTGCCATGTACTTTAAAAAGATACTCACATACAGTCTCCTATACGCAATAAAACCCTCTTTAGTAGGACAACCATTAATTGAAAACATGATATAGTCAATACATCTGCCCAGTTTCCATGGGAACATAAGATCACACCTTGAATTTGTGAGTTCAGATTTGGAATATATGCAAATGGTTTCAATGTTGGCACAGGCTCTAAATCAATGAAAAAATGGGAATTGGTTGGCTGGTCCAGCATTAAAGATTGAATACTGATTTTTTTTTCTCTCCGTCTATAAATAAGTCATCAAGGCCAATACAATCATTAAAATATGAAATGATTGAGTGTCATTATTTCTACACTCCTGTATAGTTATCTTCCTTTTGGATAAGCCTGCATCAGTCACATCTCACCATGTGTTATATATATGATCACTGCCTGTCAGCACTTTGTCCACTCACAGCTGAGTTGACAGATGATGCCAGTTCCACTTTGAAAATGAGGATGAGCAGTTTAAAAGATTTTTTTTTTTTTTCCTTGCTTCTATCAAGGAACCACTCAGCGTGAATCATGCTGGATCTAGAGGATGAGATGCTCTCAGAAACCAGATTGCACAGTCAAGTTTTTGACACTTAACTGTGTGATCTGAATTGAAAATACACTTCCTGTTTAATAGCTGGTACGTCAGTGTGCGTATGTCCCTCGGCTGGCTGGCTGTTTGTGTGTGATGCTTGCACCACCTGGCCTGGGTGTTGCCAAGAGCATTTTCCCGCCAAAGTGACTCAAATTCCACTATAACTACTGTACTTGGGAGCCATTATTGTACCGGCAAACATAATGATATCTGCAGATTAACAATGCAAATTGCTTGAAGGGAACCACGACACATATTAATTTTACCAATTTAGTTAGTCTAATTTTCAGCTGGTTCGAAACTGCAGTCCATCCCAGCACTGAGTGTCAGCATTTAAGTTATCTGTTTGGCTGACTGAAACAGTGCTCATAAAATGATGACAACTATTTAAACTCTGCAATAACAATGGTCCAGTGTGACTACCTGGGTTTGTTTACCTCTGCCAACAAAGCTGGTGGAACTTATGTTTTCGGTGGCGTTTGTTTGAGGTTTTTTTTTGCAAGATTACACTAAAACTACCTGACCAATTTCAATGAATTTTTTGTGTGTCTTGGTCCAATTTACAGCCTACCTTATATTTTGGGGGCAAATATCATAGGTCAAGGTCATTGACAAATCAGACAAACTTTTTGGACATATCTTGTGAAGGAATTGATATAGAGAGGTCTAACTGGTGTCATTTGGTAACTAATCCGCCACAATGTGTCACCCGTCATAAGTGTCATAAGCATGTGCTCTTTTTCAAACCAAATGACTCTGACCTAATATTAACATGGAATGCCCAAAACAAATACTAATACAACATTCCAATAGAAAGCTGGAATATGAGGTCACAGAGAACAAAACTGAACTTGGCAGGTAAGTACTTATTGCAGGGGAGCATATGTTATAGGGGTTTTAGGTCTGTTGGCAGAGGTTTGCATGGTCTGAGTGCTATTCTAGCTGCTTATTGTAATGTCATTTCCTGCAGGATCTTCAAACACTTCAAATCCCTTAAACATGTGCAGCCCAAGTTAAAAGTTTTTATAGGTCAACAAACCATAACACTTGAGGAAAAAGTTTAAATTGTGTCATAAATGAAATACAAAATCTTATGTTTTCACCAGCTTGTTCCAGGTAATACACAAAACATACTAATCCAAAAAGACTTGTAGCTGTAGAAACAGAAATAAAACATTTTTTTTTTTTTTACATGGAATCAACTATTTTCATAATGGGAATTGTTTAGTGTTCAAACTATGTATGAGTGCAAAGACATTTTTTTGCACAGTTTCATTATGGGATTTTGCCCCACACATAACATAATGCCATGTTTGTAATGGCACAACGGGAAGGGGCGGAAAACCAAATCCTTTGCTCTGTGGTGCAAAAATAATGAATGTACTAGCTTTTCTGGTTTGTATTTTACAATTCGATTTAAGGAGGATCATGCAAATAATGGCTGCCAGTTATGAAAGGGTTAATGCAGTGTTATCAGTGATGAACATTTGCAGCACAAACTAACCAGCCTGAGGCAATGGTTGAATATGCCCTGCAAACTAAGAAGACATGATGAATTAAATGAATACAAACTATGCTGGCTGTTATCCAACAAATCCAGCAACAAATGCATGAGCGCAGAGCATCCGAGCAGGCAGGATTTGTTGTGGTGGGGAGACGGGGAGACAATGCGTGTGCCCTGACTTCCCCTTCAGCTCCCCCACGGTCACCAGTCCTGGGGGAAAAACGCATAGGCTGCCTCAGATCAAAATATGTGTGGGCAAACAACACAACCGAGTCTTGTTTTAAGATGAGACTGAGACAAGCCCCAATTCAACACTCACAAACACATACACACAGACAGGTGATCGGGCACTCTGGAAACCAGGTAACCCTGCACCAGACAGCCAGCTAAATCAGCCAGGCATGTGGAGAGGGAAGTGGCGCAGTAAGGCTGGAGGATTTTTCTCCTCTATTTTAGGCAGCCTCCTAACAAGCGTCCTCAGACAGGGCTGTAGGGGAGCAGGGTAACTGCTGATCCCGGCACCACTCAAAGCCCAGCACAGAGCAGCCAGCGGGGCTAACAACCATCAGCAGCCCGACCAGCTGCTGCTCAGTGCCCGAGTCCAGGCACCAACACTCCTGGGAGGAGGGTGATCAATAAAACCCACAGTGCTGGAAGATATGCAGGAAAAAATGTGTTGAGGCAAAACAGGCTCATTTAAAGCTAAACTGTCTCATCAGCAGGGTTAGAGGAGCATACTGAATGTCTCTCCAGACAGCAGGGAAGGAGGGGATGTTGCTTTCACTGTAAGAGGATCTGGATAGTTTTTGCATTTGGGAAGGTCAGAGTAATTGGCCAAATGAGGGTTGAAGCGAAACTCAGAGTGAATCCAAGTTTGGGGGGTGTGTTTGTTTGTGCACATGTCTGTATCAGAGGAAGAGATACAGGAGAGGCAATGACGGGAGAGTGATGACGAATTGAGGACAGTGCAAACATCTGTTCAGTCAGATGGGTAATCTGTCAGTTAGAATAATAAGTCTCATTCCCTGATGCCAAAACTTGCTGGAGGTGTTGCAATACACATTAACCGTTTAATGAGCAGACTTTGCTTCTTTTGTTATAATCATTACACCAAAAATCAATACCACTTTTATTTGCATGTTTTACCCACCCACACTGGTCTCTGGTAATGCAAATTGATTAGATTTTTGTGTTGCTTAAAAATCTGTGCCAGAACTTTCAGCATAAAGAAACGAAATATTGTTTGAAGTGGTCATATTACTTATTGATTATTGCTTAATTTAAGTTAATCTTTTAAATCAACTTTTATGTGAAAATACATTTACAGGCGTTAACGTCCAAGGAAAACACAATATTAGTGCATAATGTCCATTGCAGACGCACCACATTAACGCTCAGTCTGAGTTAATTAAGTTTAACCAGGGTTGTCTCTCTTTTTCTCTTGATGCCTTGGCAACACGATGATACCGCTAACAAAACTTTTGTCCTGTGCCGAACCACAGGTTGGCCCTAGCGCACACCACACAAGTCCTGGGCTCTACATCATGCAAAGCGTGACGGTGATGTAACAAAGTGTCAGAAGTAAAGCCTAATTACTGGTGAGGCATTTTATTCATTTGTAACTCAACAAAATGCCTAATGTCGCCTCTGTATCTCAGGATATTTTTTAAATATTTCAAAATATTTGTAAATTTCAGGAGGAATAGCAGTTCTTTCACAGAGTAATGTCTAAATTGGTGTAGACGAATCGACCAACCTCACTGATGCCGAAGAAACAGTTCCTAAGAAAACTGTGTTGTTTGTGCTCTGTAAATCATTCATTCAAGAGTAAAAAAAAAAAATCCTTTAAATTTTGGTATTCACAGACAAGAACACAAATATTGGACATTTCTATGGTAAACCACGGATAACATTTATCTTTCATAACATTCTTCATAATGATTAGGATGAAGACAGGATTATGATTATTGTTGATAAAATCACAAAAGAAAACAGCTCTGATGTAACACAAACACTGGGCTCCTGTAAGTACACTCAGCCTTGTTACACAAAGGAACACCAAACATCTCATACATAACATGAATTTACCTATTGACTAAAGTTTTAGTTTAATTCCTCTGCTGACTATGCTAAAGTTTATATACTTGGCAAAATTTTTATCAATTCCTCCCCCGCCCCTCACTAATTTTAAGAGGAAAATTAGCTGTTCAATTGTAGTTTGTGGAGCAGAGAGAGTTGTGTCCCAGTTTGCACGCCTTGCTTGAAGTGTTCACTCTTTGTAACATCATTGAGCTAACAGTTACTGAAGTCAAGCAATTATAGACAAAAGTTAAACTATTTTCCTTGCAACCTTGAGGGTATCATGGATGTCATTCTTATGTTAGTTATTTGCAAGAAACATACATCTGTATACTAGCTTCAGGTATAGCTTTGATGGAAAAAAGTGATTCCAAGAGATAGGACAAGATGATTCTATCATTCAAGAATTTGGGAACTTGGAGACTAACAGATAGTTCTATTAGAGATCTGAATTCAAAGATTTATGATGATATATAACTGAAAGCAGTAGAAAGCTGTAAATGGGTTTGTAAATACGTGTCAGGTCTTTAACAGCATTAGAAGATCCAGTGAAGGAGAACCATGATTCCAGCATCTCGCCCAGCTTTTTTTTCTTTTGGAAGTGTATAATTCCACAGAAACAACTGAAGGAACAAGCTGCCACGTGTTTAGATTGAACCAGTTACTTGGATTGGCCACACTTCAAATATATAGCATACTCAAAGAGTCCTCTCTGACTTATTAGACGTAAAGATTAAACTTCAAATTGATCTGAGCTCGAATAAACAGCTTCCTTCCTCGAGGCACTGCCTGCCTCCAGTTACTGTGGAGAAATCACACCAAATGGACAAGCACAAAATGCACATATTTACATAATGTAATCACCAATTCAATATACATTTCTAAGTAAAACCTCAATTTTCTACTTTCAAAAGCTAATTCTTTAATTTTCATTTTCATGTAAATGTGAGTTTCTTGTTGTTATTCATAGGAGCCATTAAAGAAGTCCACTTGTCCACTCTTCTATGGTTATTGCACTTAGCTCCTTTTGAACATAGGGGAACGAGTATACTTAACCAAGAGTGAATTAAAATGTCAATTGAACTACAAGTTAAAAATATGTTTTTATGGAAAGAAAATGCTGAGAAAAGGACCACTTTTTTTGGGCAATGGTTGAAAAATTCTAAACAAGATATCTGTAGCCCAGGTATGCATATAAAATGCAGACTGCACAATATTGCCACAGTTAAACTATTTTCAATACCGTCTTAATTTATTTACACAGATTACCAAAATGGCATCATAGCACAGCCCATAGTGTGCTGTTAGATATTGGTGTTTCACAGTTAAAAGGGGAGTGATGCGTATGAAACAGCAGCATCAGCGTCTAGTGTAACATTTTACTTTACTCCTTGTCTGCCGTGTCATAAAGTGGAACAATTTTAACCTTCATCACGCCTCACTGTTAGGTTTAAAACAGAGAGGAGCCGCAGACCCCAGAGCGTCTTTCAAGGCCAGATTTCATTGTGTGATAATGCAACTCAGACGGGTTTTAGCGGCTTCAGCCATTTACAGGAAAGGACCATGTACACTAAAATGCAGATATTTCAAGATCAAGCTCAGGATTTTATAAAATTCATATTAGATTATTCAAATAATGAGCGATTTTTTTTTCTTTTTACCCGAGTCGTACCGTCCTCAGTGTGTGATTTCATTACATTGGCCAAAGTTCTTTCTAAATTTCTACTATTTTGCTGTTCTTGATCACAACTAAATCTTCTGCATTCATCGGCCAGACCATTTTTTCCATCCTTTATTCTGTTTACCTTGTTTATGATGTTGAAATCAAGTACAGGGTTTTAGAGCCATGACCAAGACTTTTTCAGTGATAAAACATACAGTACTGAATGATTCTTAGCAATACTTCAGTGTCTATGTGCTGAAGGAGTCAAGCGTCCCATGTGTTGTGAGTAGGCGTGTGCGATATGACCTTAAAAATTTGTGAAGGATTTTGTTTATTTCAATTAATTTAGTTTAATTAAAAGAATAATTTTATTTATTAAGGATCTGCCAGTGCAGAGATCATAAAATTGAACTGCAGTGCACATTTCATCTGTTGCAGTTCTGTACTCAAACACAGACAAATCCAAAGGTTTTTTTTGCAAAGCTAAATCATACTATTATCCAGTTTGTTGTTTGTTTCATGCCTTCCCTCGAGACACACAGTCTAGTACCATGGATTTCTTATTCCCCCCATCATTTGATTCATGGTGAAGCAAGAAATGGCTAAAAATAAAGTCAAAGGGTTAGTACCTAAAAAAACTCTATCCTGGTAATATGGAACTGGTTTGGATTTTCCCAAACCAACTGGCCTAAACAACAGTTATTTGCAAAGTTTCCAGAGATAAGGTTTGCACACACAAAGTTTAAAATCTGCAAGAAATGGTATCCATTCATTTTCTACCGCTTATCCCGTTAGGGGTTGCAGAGGGGGCAGGAGTCTTTCCCAGCATCATCGGGCGAAGGTGGGTTCACCCTGGACAAGTCATCAGTTCATCGCAGGGCTGACATTTAGAGACAAACCACCATCCACACTCACTTCATTTCCTACGGGTGTGACCAACTAAACAAACCCACCGTTTGCATGTTTTTTGGATTGTGGCCAAAACGGTGTGTTCTTCATTTTTTCTTTGTGGGCTTTACTTTTTAAATGGGGAAAATAATTAGCTCTTCCTATTCAGTAACTTGCAAAATAGTATCAAAAATTAACATGAAACTGAATCACGAGAAAATCCTAATTTTATGATAATGTTATGAAAGAATCATGATATTTTTGCCAAACCAACTACCTGTGCTGTCACTCTTAATCTATTATCCAATTTGATTCCTTAATTTTTGTAATATTGTAAATATATTCCAATTTTTTATCCTCAAATTGTAATAATAATATTTACTATGTATGTACATACATAAAACATTTAACAGTTGACAATGCCTTCATCAGCATGGGACTAGTGCAAATGTTATCCATTACAGGGCATTCTAAATAAATAAATAATATCCACAAATAACATTATTGATATAATAACACAGACCTTGCACTGTTATCCTCTGTAGAGGAGGCGCAACTGAGGTGACATTCATGTCCCCAGTAATTATCAGGACTATGATATGTGAACATTAATAATGTATGAGGGCCCAGGGAGGGGCGAGAGCCACGGCTTCACAGGGCCTCATTACTAAGAGATACCACCAGTGAGAATCGCTGCACTGCCACACCTAGCACAGACCTGACTGAGCATTCAGGCCGCAACACTTCACTGGCAGTTTTGTTTGCAGTTTTGTCACTGTTGCTGCCACACAATAAACGTGCCTCCAAACACTGACACCAACATTTCACTCCTTCCTTGTGAGGGGTGTTGATGTATATAATCTGTTGCTACTGACTTATCTGCGTTGCACATGGAAAAAAAAAATGGATTGGATTAACAATGTTGTCAAATTAACAAAATTGGAGTCAGAATGTCAAATTGACAACTTTGATCCTTGCAGACCTCAGTTTTGCCCTTTTGTAACTGGGATGGACAAGATGTCTGATTATCTCTAATTAAAAATGATTAAGCACCTACTTGCTGCAGTCAATGTCCATTGATTGCAGGGAATGCTGATGTGATGAGTGTGGTGGCCCTGCGTTGGGCAGATTCCAGCAGTCCTTCAAATGTCTCATTTCAAATCAGAGAAGGTGCTCATTGACAAGATTTTAATCATTAAAGCCATCCACTTCTCTCCTGTAGCAGGATTATAGATCTCTGGGCTCCCCAGTGCTATTCTCTTCATGCATGCTGAGCAGAGGGAATAACAAATATAGCCAGTGAATTTGAAAAGCGAATGAAGGATTTAAACAGGGATTAAAGACAAAAGAAGTAAAAAACAAAAAAGGAAAAAAAAAAAAAAAAAAACATCTCCAGATTGTCAAACGCTTGATCTTGAACCAAATTGGGAGAGACAGTTGACGTCTCTGGGCGTCACTGGCGCTTGAGAGAATTAAACGGGGAAGAAGGCAAGACCGCGATTACGTGGCTACAGGCTGATAAAGAGCTCTGATGTGTTTTGTTTTTCTTGTTTGTTGTTTGTTGCTGTCTGAGTTGTGCAGCTTCTTGGAGAGATGTCATCCGGCTCATCATGCTGTCACAATCCAGAGGGCATGTGCGTGACTTCATGGCTAATCAAGTGGTAGTATCCATGGAAACTGAGGTAGCAGAATGTCATGTGCAGCATTTCACACTCATCGCAAACAGCAGCTGACGTATATAAAGGTGGATGACGTGTCGCCACTTCCCCCCACTGTACAAAAACAAACCAAAATATCAAGTGATATCATTTGGAGGCAGGGTCGAGGCATTTCATTCCTGTTTTTAAAGCATCAAACAATTGATAGAAAACAACTCAACACAAACACGAACACACATCAGTGTACTAAAAACTAAATAAGAGGACAGAAACTTTGAAAAAAAAATGTATTTAAAGAATACATTGAGTTTTTAGTTTGGCCCAATAGCCACCTGAAATAATCTTTATACACAGCATATGATTAGTACTGGAATTAGATTTAGTATTTGCTAACATTTGCTAACTGGTCAAACCTGTCAGCAAAGGACAGCAACATCATGTCCCAGAAAATCCCTGAAAAACAGCAACCACAGCAAAGATGGCAGCAGAGCAGGAGACACGTCAGGTTGTCTTCATGAAAGCTGATGATCATCAGATCGATTTGCATTTCATTTGGAGAGTAATGGAGATATGGATGCAAGTATTAATTATTTGTTTTGTTTTGTTTTGTTTTTAATTAAAATGCCAACTTGTGGCCAATCTTGATGTCAAGAAGTACTGTATCTAATCAGTTCCAGATCTCATGAATATATAACTGTGTACATGAAAGAATATCAATCCTCAAATAGTTCTTGCACTATTACATGAAGGATCAGCGGCGGCGGAACCACAAAATACACCTGTGGGTGATTGGAAAGTTGTTATTTTTTTCAGATATTGTTTATAAGTTCAAAGAAGACTCATTTTTTAAAATAGAAGCGGGAAATAAAGTCAAGGGAACGTTCAAGCAGGAAGACCGTCTTTTCATTCAGCTGTCTCTCCACTTCCTCTAATCAGCTCGCTGTGGGCATATCTTTATCATCATACATCATCCAATCAGAGCAAGCCATGATCACTAGCCGCCTATCATGTCACAGTAGCTAATCTTTATATGTGTCCTCCTTGGCTACTGTCAGATCATCGCAGGATTTTTGTGCGACCCTCCTCCGACCCATCCTCCTCCAGTTTTGTTGGCTCAGAGGCAGCTCGAGCTCACAATTCATCCCCTACTGGCTCTCCTCTTCGTGACGGATTCAGCTTTTGCTCTCATCGTCTTCACTTCCTTCTCTATGTTGTTTTGTCATCACGATGGAGTCTAACCACCAAAGTGTTTTCTTTCCTTGTGCACATAGCATTTGAGTTGTCATTCTTTCAAACTAAGTCTCTCCTGATGGAAGTAAAATCAGACAATGACCAATGTTCCTATAATTTAACCTAGACTTGAGCCCTGCTGCCAGCCCTGATGTATGCCAGTGAGCAAGGGAATAACATTCAACTTTTAAGTTTAAACTCACAGAAACTGTGACGCCGATAACCAGCAAGATGAACCTGACAAAAGCATGAATGAGATGTGAGTCATTGATTAAAAATAACTCGTATCCGGAGTATTGTTTTAACAGATCGAATCCTGTGTCGGGCAGCAACGAGCGATTACTTTTTCAAGAAGTGTTGTGAGAGATTGTGTCAGTTTGATGGTTTGAGTACACAACTCAAGAACTGCATGTATTTGATCCACTGATGCCTTATGATAGAGCTCAAACGCTAAACTATAGGTTGCTTTGGTATTTTTCTTGGATCATTTGCAGAATGCTCAGCCAAGGTTTTTATCACAAAGACTGTATGGACATACAATATATAAATATGAGTACAAAGTTACACATTACAGTCTGCATCATGGTGATACAGAAAAGAAAATGATAACATGCAACTCATAACTCTTTCTAAGAGTTCACGCTGTATATTTACTGTATATTTTAAAATTCAATAGTGAAATTTGAGGTATTTTGGTAAAAACGCACTGTAAATGGTACAGTAAATGTCTGATGGAGTGCACAGTGTTCTCCCATCATCCAGCCACAGGCTTTGAACGGGCACAGCCTTGATTGAGAAAACACTTCACAACTGTTACCTGAACTGAAGAAGCCTCTTGGATGAGAGGCGAAACGTCTTCAAGAAACTACAAGAATTTCAGTTGCCTTCAACTTAAACACTGAGACTAGCATGACCTGGATGACTGACAATCTTCACAGATTTTTACCTTTATCCAATTGGAAATCTGAAAATGTAATTTTCTTCCGAAAAATGTTTATTTAAAGTCTTTTACAGAAGCAGTAATACAGTGTTTTATGGATGTACTTCCTCATTAGGTCTCTACATTAATTCAACCTTTGTCACAAAAGCAGATAGGTCTTTAGCTTCTTGAATTGTACTTGTGTAAAATGCTTAAACCACATGGACACTTTTACATGCACACCAACCAGTCAATGTTGACCTCTTTTCACAAAGGTTATTTTTATTCATTTCATGTGGTAATATTCTGGAATAATGATGGCTAAAGCTGGAGTGTGGGTTGTTTGATTGCCAAACCGATGTTGGTGACCTTCATGCCTTTGCAAAAAGTTCTCACGAAGTGCTAATGAAGATGATCACCATCAGATGAATATTTCTTCATTTCACAGTAAAGTTTCCAGTCTAGTGTGTCTATGGCAACTTTTCCAGTGTTCGCACATTGGAAGCAATGTGTTTTCACAAATATTGGTTTCATAGAGTAAATGGAATAAGCAATCATAGCAGCAGAGAGGGCTAACAGCTACAGCATCTATGGTGTGGGACTCAGAGTTTATGGCTTCATAAGTGTTTTAAAATAGTGTGTCAGAACAGGGAGATGGAAGTTCTGCACTGCAAGCACAGCTGCCATGGCCTAATTCCTCCCCATTCTCACCATCTACCGGCACAAATGACTTCTGAAAATCTTTACACTCGGTTTAACAGGTAATGTAATAATTTATTACTCATTTTGTGTTGCTCAGTTGGTTTTGTTTAATTACTTTGGAGCTGAAAAGAAAAATGTACAATAACAAGGTACAGTATTTTTTTTTAAATGGTTTTGCATGCAAGGTAAAATACATTCAAATTTTGCACTGTATAGTGTATAAATAGAGTATAAACTGATCCAGTGGCTCTCTTATGTTTGGTGAAGTTACTTGTTTGACGCTTTTTTGTGAGTCAGGTTGATATTTTCATAAACTGCCGTTTTAACAGCCTGCTTGACTTCCTAGGAATCTGTTTTTCAGCTTGTTTGTGCACTGGCTAGCAAGTGTTTGCTGTTCAAAAGCACCATCTCGTCCTCTGCTCACGTAAATCACCAAGACGTAACCGCGGAGATGAAGATTGCAGATACCTCTTCGTGGTATCTGTGTAGACAATGCATGTAAACCTGAGGCTGTTAATGTGCTCAACGCTAATCTCAATTAGCTACCAATCTCACAGCACATTAGTAGGCATAATGGCCTGACCCCTTCTAAGCTATCCACGTCACTGAATCTTTCTTGGCTTGCTCTCCATAAACGCTGTTGGCATTGACAATGGGATAGAGGACTCTAAATGTTTTAAAAAAAAACTTTTTCTACAGTGAGAACTTTAAAGTACATATATCACAGACAGACCAGCACCACAAAAAGGAACATTGCTATTCTTTAATCCCCTGCTTACTTCAGGAGCAGGCCTCAGCCCATATGGCAACTAAAGGGTCTATAAATGTACCATGCTCTGTGTCCTGTGAGTTACAATGCTCAGGGCAGGCAATAACTTACATCATTAAACATAACAAGAGCTTAGACAGGGCTTAGGCAGCGGATACAACGAAAAATAATGTCTAATCCTACTCTGAAGGGGTGTAATATTCATTCCCTTAGTGTTGTCAACCAGCGACACGTCCAGGCAAAACCAAAAGATGGTTTTGTCACGCAGCAGCTGACATTGTACGTTGCAAAAAAGATCCGTCCGACGAAGTCAATTAATCCGATCTGCTTTTGTCTTAATTGATGTATAAGACTCATGCTGTATGAAGGGAATGCTCAGTACATGTTAAAATGCATTAAACAATGGACGATTTCCCAGTTATTTTGAAGAGATTCTCCCCAGACACTGGATAGTGTCATACACGTTACCAAACTTGTACAGAACAGACACTTTTATTTAGGTTGCAACAAAAACAATTCTTTACTTTTAGAAAGAATGCAAGTCAGTGATACATAGCCATATAACAGAGGCTTGTCTTCAAAACTTCGTGGAAATCAAACATACCAAAGGTCAAATTCTTTGATGTATTGCAACTTACAGTATGATTAAAAAAGAAAAAAAAGAAGAAAACAAAAAAAAAATACCAACCTCTGAGTCGTATTTCAGAGTGGACACATTAAAATCCCGCTAGCTCAAGGATATGGGAGCTGGTTTAAATTTAACATCAGGAGATGAGGGTGATGCAGCTCATTGACATGTACAGTTCATACAGAGTATTTGTTCAGCTGCAGGGAATTCATCTATTATTTTTACTCATCCATAAGATGTATGCCATTACATAGCTCTGTGATTAGACTCTTTTTTTTTTTTCCTTTTACTCTGGCTCCATTGTGCTACACCAAACGGCTGCGAGCAAGAGATAACAATCTGTTATATATCTGTCAACGCCATACCCTCCCTTCTACATTCATCTGTTATGGCATGACGATCAAAATTCAGCAATTAACCTGCTCAGTCACCCCGCAGTGAGAGGGACCGCAGGACTGAAGCTGACTTCAGAGGTGGTAAATGAATTTTAAAGGGATGAAGTGGTAGCGGGTAAGCTCACAAGCGAACGTTAGCATGCTGTGCGCACAGAAACAATACATATTTTATCAGTAAAAGATATTTCAGAGATGGCTTTAGAAAATACCACTTCCTTCCTAATGGAAAACACTTGCAGCATGTGATGAAATTGTATTCAGTCATGGAAAAACAAGTTATTTATTTGTAACCACATATTAGATGTAATTGGATCCATCTGCCTTATTAATAACGTTTTTGTTACTGTTATTAAACATGAACACAAGAAGGAATAACTGCAGCAGTTGTTTTACAGTCTTTCATTCTAAATATTATGTAAAGGCATAGTATGCAGGATTTTCCTCAAAAAAGATATACATCTGAATATATTAATTTATACAAAAGTAATCCCTCTCAATCATCTTTGCTGGTGTGTATTTATCTGCTCAGATGCTGCCCTCTGCCTGTATTTTCCAATTCCCTCATTGTGCTGCTCTGTTTGGCATGTTCAGGGAGGCAACCTTAGGCCTTTTTGTGTCCACACCACTCACCCACACCACACACAGGCAAGATATCATAAATTGGCCACGACCTAACAGGTATCAAAAGAAGTTGTAGATGGACACGGGAGGAGGTGCCAGCTCTGAATGATCTGGTTGCAAACACCATCCAAGAAATCTTGCATACTATGCCTTTAAATAGAAAGCGGTCTTCAAATCAAATCAAATCAAATCAAATTTTATTTGTATAGCCCAAAATCACAATTTACACATTATCTCACTGGGCTTTGACAAACTGTACAGATGTGACATCCTCTGCCCTTAGACCTTCGAATCGGGTGAGGAAAAACTTAAAAACACCTAAACAGGGAAAATAAGAAACCTCAGGAAGAACCACAGAGGAGGGATTCTTCTTCCTAGGACAAACAGACGTGCAATAGATGTTACTTGTATAGAACACAACAACATGACAATAACAGCTTACTAAGAATGTATAAAACATCCATGAGTCCAAGAGTCTGTGGCATCTATAAATCCAGACGTATGGGAAGTCTAGTGATCCAGACGCAGGTGTACTCTGTTGGTCCAGGAGGCATTGTGATCCATGGATCAAGATTTTCTCTTTGCCATCAAGACTAGGATCCAAGTCACAGGATCTCCTGTCCCAATTTGAGCAGAAGGCGTCGGGCAAGACCACTAACAGCAGCTCCCACCGTGATGTAGTCAATTGGTCCAGGAGTCATTATAGTGCATGTATCAAGATCTGAGTGTTGCTGATGTAGTCAGTGAGTCCAAGAGAAATGCATGATAGGCAGAAAAGTCTCATGAAGCAGCAATTGTGTTGCAAACTAAAGAAATACAAAAAGAGATGTGAAACAAAGTCTTTGGAATCCATCTAGAAAATCTTATAAAGACGTTTCTAAGGATCTGAGTCTCTAGTGAACTATGGTATATTATTGACAAATAAGTTCTGCCATAATCATTTTGATGACTCACCCAGGTGGTCACAAAAGAACCCAGGGAAACATTAAAAGAACCGCATATCTCACCTGCCTCAGATATTGATGATGAAATGGCATCCATGGGAGAGTTACAAGGCACAAGTTACTGCTGACCAAAAAGAACACAAGGGCTCATCTCCTTGCTGAGCCACAGGACTTTGAAGGGTATCACACTAACAGATGATGGTGTCATGGTCTAGGGTTGCTTTGCTCCCTCTGGACCTGATTGACTTGCCATGAATTCTACTTTCTACTAGGATATTGTGAAGGAGATCAGTTTGTGACCTAAAGCTCAATGGTCAGGAACAAAGGCATGTACACCTCTGAATATCTCAAAAATATTGCTGTAGGCCCATTGAGATGCTGTGACAAGATCTTAAGTGAATAAATAAATAATTAAATTAATAAAAAACTAGATAAATTCATGCTCGAAAAACTTGAACTATAAGACGGTTTAAGAACATTTAATTGCATCCAGTTATTAGATCTAGGCTTAAGAGGAATCACTTGACATGGGTATTATGTATTTTGTTTGATATTTACTCATTAGTTTAATCATTAATTATTTGATTTAGTCAGACGATTTAATACATTGAAAGGTGAAAAATAAAGCAAAAATGTAATAAATGACGAGGGGGCGAAGACTTTTCCACAGCACCATGTGTGAACCATAGTCACATGCTCTCATAGGACAGAGCATACAGCTATGATGGAAAAGCAGCATCTGATTCTGCCACAGCAGACTGTTCTTGTGGCCTCTTAATAACTCCGCCGGGTGGAGAGAAGTCAAGGAGGAACTTGAGACTCCTGCTTGTTCTCCAAGCAATGTTCAAATTACATAATGTGGGTGAAATCCAATTGTCTCCCGTCATCTCTGGCTCCCATGTTATCCATCATTTCTATTAGTGTGGCACTGAGATAAGACTTTGTTATGTTTCTTGGGGAATCCATTTTCACATGACAAAAAGGACAATTAAATATGTTTCAGCTGTGAGGTTTCTTGAGTCACAGAGCTGCTGGTTATATATGCAGGTTGCTATATTTGATATATATTAAAGTAGCAACCTGCTACTTCTATATACACAGTATATGTAAAAATCCCCTTTCAAAAGTGAAGTGGGCATGACTTAAAGTGTAGAGCAGGTCTGGAAAGGAGGTAGTTGAACAGCACAGGGATTTGTGAAATTGAATTTCAATGGCACATTGAGCAGTTCATTGAGAGCGTGCCAAAAGTGAGAATCCTGTGACAGATTGAGACAAATCACTGCCCAAATCAGGTGACAACAAGATGCCTGAGGCATTGCATTACTATTCAATTAGCATTTAAAAGGGCTTTTGGGAGAATTGTTTTGTTCTATTTTGCAGATAAAATATGAGCATCTCCTACACTTTTCTCCTTAGGGCCACTTTGAGGGGAACTCTCACCCCATTTATCTTTTCCAATGCGGACCTCTGGTGAATTGAAGGCTTCAAATCGTGTGGAAAGGAGACACGCTATTGAGTTATGTGCATTGGACTGTAGTGTGATGAGTAATTAACTGCTTCCCTTTCAGTTCCTATCTGGAGTCACTGAATGTGTTGTTGACGTCTGTAAACACGACTAAAGCGATAACATCCTCTCAAATTCAATTCGTTTAGGTTTTGATGAGGAATCACCCTGGTGTCTTGTGTCCCTTGATTTCCACTGAATAAAACTCTTTAAATCCCAGGCCCCCAGCACACCTTCACTTTTAATTTAAAATACTGTCAATCATTTCTTACAGTATTCTATAACATTTCTCATGCTTGTGTTGCTATGCTGCCGCCGTGGTTTCTCTGTCCTGGGCAGTCGACCAATTAGGAGCTCAATCAGCTGCATGCTGCACCTGGGCTCCATGTTAGCCAGCAGCCAGTCGGCAATCAGAACTCTTCTCATCATACCATGCCTCCATAGTCGCAGGTTTCGTTCTTTCTCCATTTACATTAGCCTTCTATTTTGTTGATCACTTATGACCTGAGTTTGTTTGTTTTATTGTCTGTCTGTTTGCAGTCTACAGTGTTTGGTAAAATCATATTGAATCCTTTTTCTGCAAGTTCCTGACAGTGAAAACAAATGATCACATTTTGGGCCTTCGAGTTCAAAGGTCAAGGTCAATTTTGTAAAAAGTTGCTAGATCTCAAGAATTTCTTTTCCAGAACTCTGGAACTTAACTGTGATATCTTTCGATTGTTGTGTAAAATACAATTTAAACCGTATTTTCTCTACTGTACAAAGTCGAGGAGACTGATGCAGGAGTTTCTTATTTTAAGAGGACTGTTGGGGCTTGGCAGAGGTTTGTAGACTTTCGGGGTACTTGTCATTTTTACCAGTTCTTTGTAAACAAAGGACTTTTTTGAGATTGCGCAAGAGTCGATTTCTTGGGCTGTAGGAATTATGTGTTCAGATTGCAAAAATGCCCATTTTTTTGGCAAATCCAGCCTTATCACAGTGATCGGCACATGCTACTTTCATTTTTTCATAACCCCATTATGAAAACTAATATGCATGAGAAACCTTTCCTTCAGTCTCATGCTGCATTAATCACGGGGGCCCAACACACTTTTGTTCTCTTTTGTGGCTAGCCCAAAGCTGATAAACACCTTTGAAGTGTGGTTCGTATCCCCCCTGGGCTTCTGTGTGTGACCAAGAAGCCAAATTGCAAAAAGAAAAAACTCAGAAAATGGCAGTTGAAGCCTAGTATAGAAACAAGGCTATAAAACACACATCCCCATTCAATATATACCTGCATCCCCTATTTTTTGCATAATCAATTTAATTTTTTTCTTTTTAATTATGGCAGGATGATGATGTATGCTGCACTAATAAGAGATGAATGGGAAATGAAAGGTTGGTGAGACCTAGATAAATGACTCCCATTATTTCACCAATCAGGTAGCAGGCCCTCTATATGTTCTAATTTGAATGATAATAAAATTCTGAATTGCTTTGTCCTAGCAGGCCACTTTCTCCATGATAAGCAACCAGGCAAGGTAACCTTGTCCTGTGACCATTTCCTCCTGAGAGTGTAATTGCTTTAAAGCAAGGCACAGAAAACATACACAGTTCAGGGAGGTACCTGATCCACAGATCAGAAAGAATAAACTCTGCCTTGATTTTTTGCATATCTGTGTCAAACTACAGTGAAAATGAAAGACCAAATATTCATATTCCCCCATGTATAGAGGAGAGCAGATCAGCAGCTCTGACTAAATGTTGATTTGAAGATATAAGTTTATTATTAAATACCACACTGCATGGGCACAACACTTTAAAGCACATGATGAGATGACAATGTCAGACTGCATCAACCAGAAAGCATCCATTATCTGTGCTTAGAAGTCCTAAATGAATTGTTTATTTTTAGCCTGCGCATCGAGGGGTAAGGTGGCTTAGACAGTATAAATAATAAATCACGCTGCCCTTGTCTTGAAATACGTTTGAAAAGCAATGAAACGTGATAAAGTGTCTCATCCGGACTCTCTGATATTTGTGGCAGTCACTTGTCAGTTGACATGCACCACTGTATACGTTACTTAAGGCACAAGTCTCAGCGGGTCTATAGCACAGGAAAAGAGAAGGCAAAACAAGTCAATGTCACTCTGTAGGGCTGCTGGAGCCACAGCTGTCTGGGTTTAAGACAGCCAGCGTCACACACACACACACACACACACACACACACACACACACACACACACACACACACACACACAGTCATAATGATATACTTTAAAGCTATTATCATTTAAGATAAAAACACAACAAAACCTAGGCTGAGTTGGAAGACTCAGCATAAACTACATTATGTATTCTAAGACTGAGGTATGTATGTACTTTACATAATCAGAATCTGTATTTATTTTTCCATAGAATTCTGACTTTAATTTAAAATTCTTGTGTTCCGTGAACTAAGAAGCAGAATATATACCTCAGAATTGTGAAAAAAAAAGAAAAAGTAAGAATTCAGAGAAATTTAAACTTTTCACACGTTCCCCTATTTATCTAATTATCAATTATTTTTTTTTGACAACTGGTCTTGATCCTCATCCATACATATATCAGGTTGGGGGTACAGATGATCCAATAATGCAGAGTCACACAGGGGGCTTTCTGAATCAACGTCGTTTTGCTTAAAAAGTCTAAACCGGGAAATCAAAACTAAGCAGCAAAGCTACAGTCAAGGATTAGGCAAATTCAGTAATCGGGATACGGAACAATGATCAAACACAAGGAACTCACACAGCAGATAACGGGACTGCTCACTGAGAAGACAAGACAATCTGGCCAGGAGTAAGGGAACACAGGAGTTAAATACACGAGGGTTAGGGTAGACAATTGGACACAGGTGGGACACATTAGGGAGAGGGAGTAATCACACACACCTGAGGGACAAGACTAGACAGGAAGTGGGGAATAGACACAAACAAAACTTCAACATAAGAACGGAAATACTGATTGACCATAACAACACAACTTATTATGATGCAATGAAGTTTTTTTCAGATAATGGCACGATCTAAATAATGCAAGGGATATAAATTTAAGGTTTTGTACCCAGGTTTAAACAAAAACCTAATTTTGAGTATTGAAATGTATTCAATACAGATTATTATGACATTTATCACATCAGATGCATAGTAAGCGTGATCACTTACTACTTCATGTAAGGGATCTGACCAATGTGTCATAAGATTGGAAAACAAAGTGAATTCCTAGGCCTTTAAATATATACGATATATACTTGTATATTGTTTTTTGTCCAGTTGTGCTCACAGCTACTTAAGAAATTTAAATGTGATAATGGATGGGATGATAGATCTAACCCAAACCTAGTTGCACCTTTATTAATATATTTTACGCATTCACTCCTTTATGTTTGATTAAACGTTGCGGTGTCACTTCTCGGCAGAGTACTTTAAATTCCTCTCAGTGGGCGCAAAAGAGGAAAAGCTAAGCGTTGCAGGAGTTCCTCCACTGCAGAGCATTAAATAACTGACAACTGTCGTGAGTGTCTTCTGTGCATAGCGAGGAACTTAATAAATCTCAGTCACACTGTTTCACTGTGTAATTTCCAGTCAGCCACGACAATAAATTTACTGCACATAATGAATATGCTGTTTATACAATATGTCAGTTTATCTGCAATATTTAAAATGTACAACAATAATGTTTTCCCTGCTATGTTGCTAAAGTTATGCTGTTAAGTCATTTACCAGCCAAAAACAGGATCTGCTTTACTCTTTTTTACAGTAACTCCTTTAACTGATTCCACTCATGAACCCGTAATTAAACAGCAAAATTACTAGCTAATAGATGCAATCAACTTAGGAGCACAGCACAAATCTACAAGTATGAAGTGACTGTCAAAGGTTACACAACAAACAAATATAAATATATACAGTATATATATCGAAAGAAAAAAAAGCAGGAACAGTATTGGTGAAATGTAAACATGATTACATGGCTGTCATTTGGACCTCTCCTCTGCCCTCTCCTGTTATCAGCACATTCCCCTTCCACTCGGCGTTTATAGCAACTATGTGGAAATCACAAATCCTGACAGTTTTGCACTGATTCCGTCTTATCCATGTTTTTCTTGAGGGCATTCTATGTTTGCTCAGAAAATTGAAGGTTAAGGGCGAAAGTTATGGAAATTGAGGTGTCGGTCTATTCATTCGACATGCCGTGTCACACTATCTGTTCATTTATTTTGTTTATTTTGTGCCATTTTCCTGTTTTTTAAATGTGTCTGTAAACAAGGTTCCCGCACATTGTGCATTTTAAAATTCAATATTTCCTGGCTCAAATTTTCTGGTTATATTTGAGAATTGACAGCTTGATGTTGTATGAATAGATACGAAAAAAAAAAAATCCCGTTCTCGCCCTTATACAGTCCAAAGATGATTGACAGCTTGATGTTGTATGAATAGATACGAAAAAAAAAATCCCGTTCTCGCCCTTATACAGTCCAAAGATACACCTCCCATCCCGTACTGGAGACTAAAATATATGAAAATAAGAAAATTGCCTCTGATAACTCACTCATAACTCTGTGTTCAAACAGGCTTGATATGTACTTACTGGTGATGCATTTTCTTTCAAACTAATACGGCTGTGGAGGTCTGGATTCCGTGCAGATCTGAGGCACTTGGGGCACAGTTGTTTTGCAGACTGTGACATGTACAGTATATAGGACACAGCAACTTTCAATCCCCTCCATGCTTTCCACAGCTCCGAGCTGGCCTGCACACTCTTACACAGCGATAAATATTGAGGCTGCACAGGCTGCCTGCTAGACTTGTTTTGCAGACTGTGACATGTACAGTATATAGGACACAGCGATAAATATTGAGGCTGCACAGGCAATGCCTGCTAGAAACTACATGAAAAAACCCTCTACTTGTATGATCATACTGAAAAAAAAAACTACCTATTGTAACTTTGAACAGTTACTGTATTGGATTAAAGGTTCACTGAACTGAAATCACAAGCTGAGGGGACTATTTAATGATTCAAAGCTCAACTTGCATTTTTAGACGAGTTACAATTTTAACACTTCTAATTCTGACACTTTTGAAATTTACTTTTTCCACATTTCCCTTAGCTGGAAATGACTGAAATCCAATTCCATACTTTTTCATAGTATGTACAGTAGGAACACTGTGGTACACCATTTTTCATCTTGGTTCGGCTTGATATGTATGCAGGAGTGTCAACCAGAAGTCCATTCATTCTTGTGGGGATGGTCCCGTCCCAGTATCATTGGCACGCCCTGAAAGCTTCCCAGAAGTGCACACTTGTTGCAAGGGGTTTAAGAGCAAAACATGGCGCTGGCGGCAATCGTGTTGTTCTCTGCACTCCTGCTAAAGCTGATCAGAAATCGCCACCAACATATAATCGTATTAGAAATTGCAGGAGGAGACGGCTCAAACACCTGATACAAACATCAATGCTGATGCCAGCAAACAGGTAAATGAACTTTGTTTATATCTCAATTTACATGCTAGTACAGATAAGCTGTGCTTCTAATAATATCTTTAATGTGACAGCATATTAGCTAGTAATTTTGCTGTTTAATTGTTTATTCTTTATGACTTTACCATCGGTTATCTGTTCAAAAAGTCACAACACTAAAAGGATTCTGGGTAACAGCTACAAGTGAAATGCCATCTGATTTGCACTTGCAGAAGGGGTGCATTAACGGTGCACAAGGACAGTGGTGGAGAACAGCACAACAGTACTGGGACACTCTATGGTCTTGCCCCCTTTAGGGAGAATGTGCACTTGTGCACAGGTGCACATATTGGCACAGGGCCACTCCACAGTAACTGATGTACCTGCAAAACTCCTCCAATACTTAATATTTTAGCCCAGGATGTACCTTGAGTACCCTGAGTCTTTATGAGTTTAACATAAAATAATCATCCTTATCAGTCATATTTCAATCTACTAGATCAGACAAAATTAGCCTCTTATCCCTACAGGTAGTTTCTATCCGTAAAGAAATGCATTTCCATGCAGGAGGAGGCATCATCTGTATCTTTACGGATGTACAGACACCAGTCACATACGTGTGTCTAAACGAGGCGAAAAGTCCTTTTGAGGTCTGCTTTTGGAAGCAGACTCTGCAGATTCAGCTTGACTTTCCACTATATCACACTTAAAGTACGTATTTTATGTTTATGTAACTTTCTGTGAAAGCTGCTTTGCCAGAGATGTGTCTGAACCAACTGAGCTGGACTAAACTGAGTCGTATCCGGTATGTCCTTTTAATTAACTGGAATAACAGGTCCAGCATGGATATTGGAAAGCATTACACCAAGATTGGGAAATGTTTTGTGGTTTTGTGGATTCATTTATTTTGATTAGGCCCATTATTGTTCCACTTTATAAAATTAATTGAATTCCACATTCGTTTGAGTAAACGGACAAACAAATTAATCAAAATGGGCCTCTATTCAGCTCTGCTAGGAATTTTCCCAACGGTGTGTGTGTGTGTGTGTGTGTGTGTGTTGCAGTGTGTGTATGTAGTGGGTGACCACAGATAGACCTTGTCTGAGCACTTGGAAGAGCTTGAAAATAAGTTCACAGACAGACAAGATGTCTGTTTTGTTTTCACACATATGAGCTCTCCAGAGGTTCTCTATCAGCCCTCAGAACATATTCATCTGTTCACAGACAGCTTTTAACACATTTTACATCACCTCTCCTATTTTCAGCATCCTTATCTTGTTGTTGTTATTATTATTAACACGTTGTTTACAATTTGAAATGAACACTTGCCATTATGAATATTTTGTTTAGAACCTGGGTACAGTATGGTGGCCATGACTGGACCCCTGAAACAGTCTGGTGAATGGGTCCTCCTTAAATCTGCATTATTCATATCAAGATAAACATTCAAAAGCCTAACGCTCCATCCAAAAAACACAACATATCCACTATTATTTTTAATTATGAATCATTCTACTTTCTGATTATTTGTCTGCTTCCAGTAAATAATGGTTTGTGTTTTAATTCAAAATAAAATTGATCAGTTCTTACAGTGCTGTGCAAAAGTCTTAGGCTACCAAAAACTTTATTGTTCTAGCAAAGTTATAATGAACATCCAGGTTCGCCACAAGGTAAGAGACAAGTCAGTATTTAAGATGACCTTTCTTTGCATTCAGCATATCTTATACTCATTTGGGGAGACTGTCTCGAAGTTTTCTCCAACAATCTTATGGTATATTATACCAGGCTTCTTTCAGCACTTCCCAGAGTTTGTCTTTGGACTTCAAATATCTTATATTTCTTTCTCTGTCCAGGTGATACCACACTGCCTCTATAATATTCAGCTCTGGACTCTGTGGAGGCCAGTCCATGACTGTAAGTGTTTTATCAGCTGTTTTTTAGAAGTTTTTTTTCAGTGTTATGTCCCCAATAGCTACAGTAGGGGATTGGGGAAATAACAAATAATAATATTAACCCAGTTTATCAGTATTCAGAGGAAGAACTGTAGCATGAAATAAAAGGGAATTTTATTTAACATGAAACAAACTTTTCCAAAAGTAAAGAGGTCAATCTACCTAAAAAGTTAACTTGGGTCAGATGAACAAATACACTGTCACTAAGGGGGTATACAATACCTACATGTTTCTAGGGTCACACACAGCACGTCTGCAGCAACTGGGCTGCAAGGGCCGAAAAGCTGCTGTCCTCACTCTTTTAATACAGGCAGGCCACGATTGCTTTCATTTTTTCTGTTTTTAATACTGCATACAGTCTTTCCTGCAATTTTTGGTAGTATTCTAATAAAGAGACTAACAACAATGCTGCTGCCACCCTAAGACTTTTGCACAGTGCCGTATATAATATATTTAGATAAACATGATTTTTATTGGCCTTAATGGGCTCCCCTACAGAGCCTGGGCCCCCCTTATTGTTGCTGAGCCTGGCTCAATGTACTGCAACTAAAGAAACAACAGAAAAAAAATTAATTAAAAATAAGAACGTGTGATAACAAATGTAACATAACAGGACAGGCTGACTAATGAGTAATGACTATTTAGCAAAAGACCATATGCATGCCAACTAAACAAGAACATTCAAAACACAGGGTTACTTTAAGAAAAAAAAAAATGGGGGGAATCAGAAGCTCCTTCCCTCCTTTTCGGGGATTAATTAAATCTATAAATTAATTAGGTAAAAGTAGAGTAGAAACAGAGTTTGTGATCCGTACTAACCCCAGTTTAACATTCACAGAGGATCACATACCGTCATTACTGTGGAAGAAAAAAAAAAGGAGGAAAGTGCTGCCAGAGACATCAATGGTTTTTTTGTTACTTTGTTTTTTTAGAACATATCAAAGCGCAGTTGCTCTGAGGACATGATAGAGTGGTATACCTTTTTTCATCTCTCAATGCTGACCTGATGTTTTCTGAAGTCTGCCTGCCACTGACACAGCCTTCGAACTATTGTCTCTCTGCTTCCCTCCTCGTCCTCCCCCTCTGCCGCACCCACTCCCCCAGAACATAAAAAGTTCCTGTCTCAGCAGAAAATATTCTGAGATATAATGATGATGCGACACAGGGAGCAGAAATTGGCAAAAATATATCTAAAAAAAACCCCACACACAGTTTGTGCCCCACTGTGCTCAATTTGTTTTTAAAATAAGCGATTTAAAAGGGAAAAATAGGCAGTTCTTAACTCTTCCCATATGTGAGACAGATTTTTACCCTCTCAGCTAAAGTGAAGAGGAAGAGATGTATGTTTTAATGGAGGCAAATTTAATCTAAGTACAGTAGCGATTATGCAAATTCCTCCTCACAACAATGGGATCATCAATAAGAGCGGGATGTTCATTAAGCCCAGCAAGGATTCATATGTGGATGTTTTTGCTAATGCGCAAAGCAGATTGGTAAGCAAGCCCACTTATGTATGATTTCTGCGTGAATCCCTCAGCTGTATTCAAGTTTGTCAGCTGCAACAGGACATTATATTTTATGTTCTTCTTAAAAACCATATTAGCAGGCTGAGCCTCAGCCACACTAGCAAATGTAGTCACTGCAAAATGTAATGGGGACTTGTTTTTTTGCTGCTGCAAGACAAGTTACGGAAATGTAAAAAT
Source organism: Mola mola (assembly GCA_001698575.1). NCBI lineage: Eukaryota > Metazoa > Chordata > Actinopteri > Tetraodontiformes > Molidae > Mola > Mola mola. The sequence continues at coordinate 3,679,992 of KV751330.1, read as the reverse complement.
TTTTCTCAGGGACAAAAACAAAATGTATCTTCCTGTGTAGCAGCTGCTAAAGGCAGCTCGACATTGGAAGAAATTATTGCTGCATTCGTAATATACTCGGCCTATAATCATGTTGAGTTTTCATTGATGGAAAAGTGATTGATTGTATTGTGTTTACTGTTATATTTCAATATCTATTATGATCTCATGGCACTGGAAAACTGTCAAAGGTTAACCATATTTTCATTGCACCATCTCAAGTTAACTGCATAAAATTACTCCTAGGTGTATAATTGTGAACGTGTATATATAACGATATAACTATATGTAACTATATATAACTGTATATATGGGTCTACTGCTCTTTATTTTTTAAATCATCCTCTATATGTTCAGTGTGTGTGCATTGAAAGGACTATTTCATTATGCAGCTTGTTGTCTTGTACACAGACAAATACATCAAACAGCTACGTCATTGAAACCACTGACATAGGAAGTGAATAACACTGATCATCTCGCTGCAATTCAGCGTTCTGTTCTCAAGGAAAACCTTGGCTCCTGGCATTCGTGTGGATGTTCTATGACCAATAAAAACCCCAAAACCAAACTAGAGCAACTAATGACAGTGTGTGGTTCATATACTGGTAAATTCTGTGTGGTTTGTCTCCACGGTCACTCTAGTCGTTGCAAAGCTCAGCAGATTACAGCTGACGCTTCTCTGTGAGATGTCAATAGCTATGTTTACATGGACACAAATATTCAGAATAAAGGGCTGATCGGAATAAAAATGCTTCATGTAAACACGTCAATTGGAAGATTCTGATCCGATTCGGCTCATTCGGAAATAATTATATTCTCGAGTTTAATTTGCATGGAAATGCGTGAAACTGCAAAGTGTAGCCACATCAGCGTTTGTTTACAGCACAGACGGTAGTACAACATCTTCTGCGGTTATTTTAGGGAAATTAGACAAATCTGCGCATGTCAAAATGCTACTATTCTGATTAAACCTTGGTGTATGTATACGCACGTCATGATCGGACAATTCGATTTAGCGTCCATATAAACAGAGGATTCGGAATTTCCAATCCCTCAAATTTTTAATCTGATTAAGAAATTTTCCGCATGTAAACATAGCTACTGTAGGAACCAAAGTAGATGAGGAGAGCTCGGTAGTGGCAGGAAAATCCGACCCCACTGGATACGTTGCACTGGATTCATTTACAAAGTCAATTGCTTTTTTATTCGCGGCGTGATGCGTTTCAGTAGTGGATTCCTTTTGAGCGTCAGTTGCCTTGTGCACGCATCGGTGCTTTGAGCTGACCTTTTAATCATAGCACGTGGAAAATGTGAGCCGCGTTGTTTCGGTGTTGTCGAAACAGACCTTTTCTTTAGACTTTCCTCAGCAGCAGATAAGTGCAACTTATCTGAAGCCATCTATACTCATCCTGCCACTGTGCTTGCGCCCTGTCTCGCTAACTACTGGTTAACGAGACAGCTGACCCCGCTGGTTGAGGCAGCCCACTCAGCGATGCGGTAATTCACAATTTGAGAGAGTGATCAGTTAATGGGAAAAGAATCAATCTGGTCAATTGTAAAAGGCTTCAAAGACAGAGGAGTATGAAGAAAACATACCGGTCCTGTGTTGTAAGTTTGGCCGCCGTTTGCTGTGGGGCCTGTTTTATTTTCTCAGATGTGATCAGCAGTGTCATCCCAGAGTGACGCCCTCTGCGGCGTGTCATGCCCTGCAGCCCCATTTCTATTCACGACATGTTCCAGCACAGACGTCTATGCATTTATTGTCGGGGACAGCAATGGTTCGCGCACAAATGGCATTTTAAATACATCTAAACAGACGGATACAAGGGACAAGTGAACTCAAGCAAAGGCCCGCAGCATCTGGCAGCGCTACTGCCGCTGACTCAATCTCAACCACAGTCTGACGCCCAAGTGACGGTCGAGGAAAAGAAGAGTACATCGCCAGGTTGTGAACTTTCTCTCTCTGTTTTTGAGTGGCAGAATGTTCCCACTCCCGTGAATATCAAGGGCAACCTGCTTCGATTATTCATAATCCAGCTGTTCTAAGGTGCTCCTATTTACACGTATATTGCAGAACCAGTGAGTGGCTTTCCCTTTGTAATAATGCGACTGCTGAAGGACCAGCCAGAGTTGCTCTGGGGCAGAAAGTCTGCACTGATGGGTGGCAGGCTGCATGGTGAATTCATAAACAAGGCCTGGTAATATCATATTTGCTTTTTGAATTATTGAATAGACTTTTATGATGCTTTTTAAACTCCATGTGAATTCGATTATAATGTGATTATGAGGCAGCTATAGTTCCTGAGGATGTCTGGTTGATTAGGTAATTCAGATGGCTTAAACCGCAAATCTTTGCCCTGCTTGGGGATATCTGAGGAATAATGAACAGCAGAATTTACTCGGCCAAAAATCTCCATCTAGTATACAACTGCAGTGATCAGCAGTCATTACATGGCCCCCGGCCAGCAGCCCAGGCAAATGCATAACACATGAATCCCTGTTGATGAAACATTGGAGAGTAGTTACCAGTACCCAGCTGTCTCATTGAGATAGTATTCAACGCCAACTGGAGCAGATCTGGTCAGAATACAAGCCAAACAGGTGGTATGTAAGCCTCATGACACCATGGGGGTCGCAGCTAACAGGTTTGAAAATGACCAGGTCCTGCAGCCACCGGAAGACTGTCTCACTGTCTCCATTTCCCTAATAATCCCTCACATGAACAGAGGCATTTTACTGGTGTCTCTTACAGACCGAGCCAGCCTATCACAGATTTGAGTACGATGTGTTCTCACTGGCTCTCAGAGATGCTGTTACAGAGACGTCCCTGATGGCTACGAAAATCTATGGCCAGCCGCTTCGCTTAGAGCTAGTTTATCCTCGGCACCGTTAAGCCTGACTTGGGGTATACTTCCAAATCCTGTTCAACCCTCCTGGGATCGCAGATGAGAGCGCAGTAGAAAGCAGTGACTGGGCAGAGTTACAGAAGGAGACACTTATCTTATTTAATGCAATGCGGCCAGACTGCAGGGGTGTTTGGGTTTAGCTGGAAAAGGCTATTTGTTGCTGTTGTTTTTCATCATTTTCCACTGGCGACACCTTCAGCTGACACCATCTGAACTGCTGTAAACACATTGTGATGTGAATTATACAACAATGACATATGAGAGGCTGTGTGGACTTTGTTAAAGTTCTGCAGTATAGAAACCTTATTTTCAGATAGAATATTAATTTTGACATGTTTTTTGTGAATAAAGTAGCAGGGGCAGTATAGTGGTGCAGCAGTTACCATTCCAATGTCAGGATTTCTGCATGTTATCCAGTGGGTTCTCTCCAGGTATTCCGGACCCCACTGTCCGCTGTCCACTGTCCACTGCTACTCTAAATTACCCGTTTATCAGCCCTGCGATGAACTGGTCATTTGTCCATGGTGTACCCCACCTTCAGCCAATGATGCTGGGATAGGCTCCAGCTCCCCCATGACCCTGCAGAGGATAAGCAGTAGAAAATGGATGGATGGAAATTAACAGGATGTAAGTACTAATTTATAATAAAGTGTGCTTTAAATTCTAGGTTGATTAATGACTGTATAAACATGACACAAATCATTAGTTGTTAGTTATTGTTTATTTGGTATTAATAAGACCATCATTTTGTTTGACTTTTCCAGGGAAAAAATAATGTCATTATTCATTAACATTTAATAAGAGTTTTTAGCACGTAGAAGATCCATTACCTCATTAACAGCACATTAACACAGGTTGACCGCATATTTCCAAAAAAAGTCAGATTTTCAAAAGTTTAGCCCCCATTTTTCATCTTTGTTTGTGAATGATTTATCAATTTAATGTATTTTATTTTCCCCCTTAACGCCGATCGTCGCAAATTCACATCACACCGCTTGCATTCAGACTGCAGCCGGGATAGCGTCAGCTTAAAACCAAAAACACAAATAATTTTTTTTTTTTAATGTAATTGTAAATAAATTCAGGCGTCAAGGGGTTAAACTGACTGTCCTTCTATATGTATGTCTGTCTGTCTGGACATGTAACCCAAAACTGCTGCACATCCTTGAAGATAATGTGGTTCTTTATTGTTTTTGTTTTCTATATATGTAAGATAACTTTAGTAGTAGTTTGTAGTTTATAACCTTTACATTAAAATAAATCACTTTATTCTGGAGGCACAGTGGTGCAGTGGTTAGCACTGTCGCCTCACAGCAAGAAGGTCCTTGGTTCAATTCCCGGGTCAGGGCGTTTCTCTATGGAGTTTGCATGTTCTCCCTGTGTCTGCGTGGGTTCTCTCCGGGTACTCCGGCTTCTTCCCAATAGGCCCCAAAGGACTTTTCGCCTCGTTTAGACACACATATGTGACTGGTGCCTGTACATCCGTAAAGATACAGGTGATGCCTCCTCCTGCATGGAAATGCATTTCTTTACGGATAGAAACTACTTGTAGGGATAAGAGGCTAATTTTGTCTGATCTAGTAGATTGGAATATGAGTGGACTGACGATGTATTTTAATAGAATATGGAATATGAGTGGACTGACAGAGATGATGGGGGTTAGGTTAAGTGGTCACTAAATTGCCTGTAGGTGTGAATGTGGAAGGATGTTTGTCTCTATATGTCAGCCCTGCGATGAACTGGAAGATACTGAGATAGGCTTGATCTATATTACAGTGCATATCTGAATAAAAACAAATTTATTCACTCCACCTGCTGCAACTTTAACCAAACCCTCCAATCAAGTTAGCAAACTAAATGAACATAACTAAAGCTGAGGAATTTATGAAGCAAGATCAAAAGTTTACTCTTTATGACATCTATTGTCCCTAACTAAAGGACTGAAAGCCATTACATATTGCAGTTCTTCAGTTTATCTAGAAAAACTGAATAGTCAAATTATTGATGTAGGACAACATGTTCTGATGTCAACGGTTTGTTTTTCTCTGGTGATGATGTAGCTGTACGTGAGCCGGGATTCTTGAACACATGTGTGCACAGGTAGGGCCGCGGTCACGACACACACTGGGAGACAGAAGCAGACAATAAGGCGGAGGTGGGGAACAGTGGTGGTAGTTTTGGTGGTAGGGGTTAAGCAGTGAATCGTTTGCACGGCCGCAGCTTAGGTTTTGTTGCTTAATTGCTCTTGTCAGCCAGGTTTACTCATGAAAAGGACGCGACAGTGATGATGTCAGCGGCAGTGGCTGGCATGTAGGGCGGCAGCTGCCTCATTTCCGCGCCGTTACGCATTTTCGCGCACCGTCATGAAAGAGTTGTCATCTGAGTGGGAACCTATCTGATAGCTGAGAGGGAAATGAGGTGAGAAATCAAAGTCACATTCTGGCTGGGATATTTCGTCACTGTGGCGCCTCTCCTGTGGGCTGAGACCACCAACGGGATGGGCCCAGGTAGTGGCTCCCTGAAATACATAAACATCCATTTACACATAGGTATGTGTAAAAAAAAAAAAAAAAAGTGATGAAACTGTCTCTCTCATCATTGTGCTGAAGATATATGAAACAATCAACATCCACATCTGTGTTTAAAGCATCACTTCCTTCCCATCAGGCCCGCTACAAATAGTAAAGCTTTGATGGCTGCATGGAATCGCCACACAAAGGGTAATATAACTCTAAACTCATCCTACACACCCTGTACCTGATCCTTTGTTTAGCACACCCTATACATAGAGAAGACCACATAATGACAACACATAGAGTGAATTTATATTACTTTAACCTTTATTAGCCATGTCTTTGATACTTCACATTGTATTTAAGTTGAGTGCACGCATCTTGAGTTATATTGTAAAGGTATCTGATTTGGTTTTTGCTCTTCACCTCCTGTTCTTTCCTCTGTCCTCCTATTGTTCTCGCCTCACCTTGAAGTTGGCTTCCGCTGGCAAACTGGCAAAGGAAGGGCGTCTCATTTGGACTGAACTAAATAGCAGAGGGGGGACTATACCATCTCTTGTGAGAGGTCAGAGGGAGCACTGATTTGTGTGGCGGTAATATTATGTGTTATTTGTGGATATTAGAATCCTTGTTTCATACTAAGTTAGCCATCAATGTCTTTGTTTTCAGAATGAGTTAATTGTTTTTGTTAAAAACTGATTTGTTAAAATGTTTCATCTTAATTTGTTGATTACCCTTTATTGGTTTTTTGTACCTGGCCAGGTCTATATATATTTGTTCAGTTGTTTGTTACATTACAGTTAAGTCTTTTGTTTAAAGGTATTTGGGCCCATTTGTTTATTTTCTAAGCACATTTTTGTACAGCACCTTGGTTTGTTAACCCCTTTTTTTCCCCTTCTCTTGGGTAAATAAAACCCTTATTTTTGCACCTTATCCCGGTCTTGGCGTGCTGGAGCAATTACAAAAACCATTAACACAAGCCCGATCAACGCTTGCCTTGTGGCCTCATTTTGAGCTTGTTTACAGGACATTTCCACAGAGAAACTTGCATGTAAACACTTTACAACTTTACTTCCCCATCAAGAGTAACCCGTTACAGGGCGGGGAAACTGATAGGATGAATGGCCCTTCTCACAGCCTGTCTATTAGTTTTCATTAGGCAGCCCAGGGAAACCTGGAGATTTATAGGGCACATTTGCTCTGAATTCAGTCCTGCAGGGTTTCACCTGAATGCTGGATGGGACCGACAATGATCATTTCCCATCTCTCTCAACCCGCTGCTTCCATTTCCATAAATGCTGGCTGTCAATGAGAGAACCGGAGCCAGTCATAGTCTACAATATCACCGCGAAGCCATCCACCCCAGCTGGACTCCCAGTTGCTCCATATCCCCCCTCTGATTCTGCCGCAGGTTAGGTTGGATCAGTGCTGACAGATCTGCACCTCGCGTCATTAACATCTGAGGACATGTCAATCGTGACTGTTCTGGGACACTTACCCATGAAAGGAAAATTACTTATTTTTTCACTTTATTTCAGGAGAGGTAATATTCCAAAAAAAAAAAAAAAAGAAAGAAAAGAAAGAAAAAGAAAAGAAAATCTATCATGAATGTTGCGATCCATTGATTCAGCAGAATGACCCAGTGGTGCGAATGGGTCACTCAAAGATGTTTGTTCCAGAGAGCAAAAAAAAAAGGGTAATTTTCTCCAAATTATTATAATCAAACCTCTCGCTGCATTCGCTTGAACGTATTACTCCATCCACCACTGACACGGATTGCCTATTATTCACCAGGTGAATAGTGATATGAAATAAAGGCAAGAAACTTTTGAAATCATTTGAGTAGATATCTCTACTTGGAAGTGACCGCTTAACATGTTTCTAGTTATATTCTGCAGTGCTTGTTTTATGACATTGAGTAATTGCTCCCTGATTGTTATTCCAAACTTTTCTCGGAGAGGATATGATCGCTTCCATTATGCAAAGAGATGTCATACTGCGCATCCAGTGATTGATCTGAACTGGCAATGCAATATAGGATTTCCTCCCCGAAGCGGAATCAATAGCTTCTTTCTCAACTCAGTGAAGTCTAAGATTTCATTAACCCATTTCTAAAGTCTTGACCATCATTTGTGAGTTATTATGAAAGGGTATGAAGGCCAAACACATTATTTAGCCAAGATGACATCCTCTGGGGTTGGCGTTTTTTCCTCATTGGCTTTTACCACACATCATAGAAACGATGATGGTGATTTATATGCATTTCAGTCCGTGGCAGATAAATCCCTATGTTTAACTGATCAATAATGCTGTGATCCATCAATTGTATTTCCCTATTCCTCTTACAGCCACTCTCCTCCTTTAAACAATATTTGCATTCAACGAGCAGGTCATGAATAAATGTTTTGCTTTGAAATTCTAAAGCTCCCATTTGGTTGGCAGCTAAGTTACTTCAGATGTCCCCCCGTGTTTCATTCATATTTCCTCTGTCCAAGCATCCAAACTTTGAAGCAGCAGACCTGATGTATTTGATCCCTCTGATGTTTTGATGAGATCGCTCACACTCCGAAGCCTGTTTTCCACCTCTCAGTGTACTGTTTCATTCGGCCCTGATGACTGAGCTCCATCTGTTTCCACAACATTAGGCTGCAGCGCATTTGCGTCAGAGGAGTCTATCTGTTCGAGCCTGGCAGCCTGGTGTGGCCGTGGAAAAGGCAGGCGGTGGCCATCATCTGCCGAGTCACCCCACCCTCTGAGCTGCTCCTCGCTCGCCCATTCAGGGCCTGAGTGGCTCTTCTTCTCTGTCTGACTGTTTCTCCTGTGTAGCTGAACCACCTGCTGTTTCCAGGCTGGAGGGACAGCCTACCTCGTTCCCCTGCCAGGAAAAACAGGAGAGAAAAGAAGAGTGAAAATCAATTCCTCATTAAACAAATTTGTAAAGGCAGCATCAAAAGGTGTTCAACATTTGCTTTGGCACAGCCGTCAGTCAAATAGCTCAAATGGCATGCATGCACGTTGAGGAAGAAGGTGCTGCTTTTGTCTTACTCCTGATTGATAAATGGGTCACGGCTCACCGAGCGCACAAATGACAATGCAAATCAATAGGAGGGTGTGCATCCGTCTGACTGTCTGAGTCATCCGCAGCTAAAGGGAGCGTGCATGAAATCAAGTGAACAAATAACTCGAGGGGAGAGGAAGAGATGGCGGCGGTACATGGAGGTTAAAGAAAGTCTGAAGTCTCGTCAGAGGCCAGAGGAGGGAATGTCATCTTCTCCGTGTCCTTTCCTGGCAGAGGAGTGGAATTACCTGCCCTTATGTGCTCATACATCTTTTCTTTTACAGGTGACCAGCTTTCCCCTTTGGAATTGACACCCACAATATATACTCATTTCACCACCCTCTGCAGGCTGCACAAGCGCTCCTTTCTGACGTGTACCTGCCTCAGCCATCATGAGTAAGTGAGTCGTCATGGGTTACCTAATGCGGCCCACTCCCTCGGCGGTAATCCTTCAGAGGCGTCTCGTGGCCTGAGAGAAATGTCAGAGCGCTGCTGTGAGGATCAGTCTCTCCACGCATACAGAGATAGAGATATATCTTATTTAAGCCCGATTTAATTTGGGCTCCCTGGCACCGGAGAGGGGAAGTGTTGTGCAGGAGCCGGGGATGCAAAAAGTCTGTCTGTATTTATAGAAACTGGCTTCCGTACAACAGGGGCCAGATGCACCGCAAACTAAACTGACAGATGTAGTGGTCACAGATATTTCTTTGGTCAGATTACCACCTGCACGGCCATATGAATATTTACTGAGTGCTAGAGGATCTGCTGTAGCACGGTTCCCACATTCAACTGAATTCTGTCATATTGTATTTATAAGGAAAGCTGGCAGTGTTTCAAAGTGTAGCATTGATAATTCATTACGCACAGTCGGGGACTGGCTCTAAAGTTATGCATAAAACTTTGTGAAACCTCAAGCTCCACCAGGTTTTCACCTGTATTTTAGTTCCCTGTAGTGACACTGGGATCAAAAGCTGGTTTACATTAGACAAGCCGTAACACTGCGAGTGGGGGAGATTGTATTCCATAGGGTTTCCATGTTTTATCTCATTTAGTAAAATGAAAATTATTGTAACGCTATCTATGTTATATTAAGGCCTAATGAAAATAAAACATGCCACTACCTTGCAGTTGGACACTCAAGTTATCATTAACACATGAAGCCAGCTAAATGATATTATGTCTACAAGAGGATCGAAAATGATAAATGATCCCATAATCTGCAATTCAAGCGGTCAGATAAATCTGGCAGCAACACATCAAATCACATGGATTAATAAAAGTGGGCTATTCTCATAAGACTCACAAAGTGTGAGCAAATTAGGCTGATCAACAGAGTGTAAGCTGAGTACGATTTGTGAAATGATATGCATCCATTGTTATATGGCCAGACCAACCAACCAATCAGGCGTACGCAAACTTCTGCTGTTTGAGGTGGAGGTCCAAATAATGTGACTGGCCAATCCACTGAATAGATCCTTTTTCACACCTCGCACACCACATTAGTTAAGGGGAAGAAATATCCGGACAGCACCTGATGGCTGCAGATTTCTGCCTGTGGAAATATTCATTGGACGGAACGATCTATTGTATCTGCTGATGTCACTTCCTGGACAAAATGAGGGAAAATCTCTTCAATTTGGTGTCACAACATCCAATTTTGTAGGAAAAACAACACAACAATTGCCTGAAAAATTAAGTCAAGGACAAAATATGGTTTCAGGTCACCCAGAAGCTGGGGTATGATGAATATAGTAATGCTACTTGCAAACATGTTATGTTGGCATGAATGAGGGACAGCTAGCATTACCATCCAATTTGGGGTTCAACAGAAACTAATTGGGCCTCATTCATGATTCATGATTCATTATTACTTAAACTTAGCTTACTTACTTACCTTAACAATCACTATTAATGTGCATTTAACCGAACTCGGCTGCACAGCACTCCATAAAAGTACCACTCTTGGTGAAGGAAGAATAGTTATTTTTAAAGAGTTGTCAAACTGTCTTAACTTCATATTGTATTCAGTTTGCATTGCAGTACAGTGACCGTTCTGTGGGAGAATTTCTCGCACTCTATGGCAATAGAAATAAGCCAGTTTCTCATTTCAAAAGGAAATAATATATTATAAAAAAAAAAAATAAAAAAAAATAATCCTAAATTCAATGATATTCTGCCACTCCATTCAATCATTTTTATTTTACAAGACTTCCTCAGATTAATTTGTTCTTTTTTTTAGTAGTACCACAGCTGTAGTTGCAAGACTTATACCACAAACCCACTGAAAAGGTCGAGCTGAAGAGATGAGATATTTGACTTGACAACTATCCAGCTGAGGCATATCAATGCGCACCTTGGCTGTCATTGACTATCTCTAAAAAGAATATCAGAAATAATCTTCTATCTGTTGTGTGTGCGGCCTCGAAGTTTGGAGCGGTGTTGGGAGGTGCTGTTCTGTTTCTACAGTTTTCCAGCTCAACACTCTCTAATCAATACTGACAGAGGAAGCTTTACAGAAGGCAGTGCAGCAGCTCCCACCAGTCTGTGTTCTGCTTGGAGAGCAAAAGTCTCTCTTTGTGCGCATGCTGTGTTTCTTATGCCTGAGTAAAAAATACAGTTATTTCATTCTGAAAGAATACACCGATAAAAACATGAATTCTGTTGGAAAATGCTCTCTTCCTGTTTGATTATCTCTGTCTGAACTGTTTGTTTCTTTTTTTTTAAGCTGAGGTAAATGTAGTGTTACCTTTTATATTGACCTATCTGTCTGTCTGGCAGATGGCTTCATAGCCTCACACAGGTCTGCTGGGAAGGATGGATGAAGGCTTGACGCAAACATCACTTGCATTCAGACTTTTAATAGCTTCTGTTTTCCACTGAGTCAGCCGTAATTCTGCTCCTCTGTGATATCTACTGATACAGTAGAGTGAGCTTTGGTAGGCAAGGAAATATCCAGTGAAACAAAGAGACCCTGTTAGCTGTTAGCGCACGTCTACAGGACTGAGGATGGGTCAATAAGTGACCGGGGGATGGATTGTTGACCCTGTGAGTGGATTTGAGACAGAGATGAGCATTTTCAGCCAGGGTAGCATATTCCAGTCCATCTGTAGTGAAAATACCATTTGTTTGTCACAGAGAGTATTTCTATCGGTGATGAAAATGATCCAGCTGGCATGCTCCGACATGTTCCTTCCTTTGGAATAACATCATGGCCAACAGTTTGGTGCAAAGAGGCGCCTTGAATAAACAGATAATCCAATTATTCTATTATGTCTCCATCACAGCAGACGGTGTGTAGTATACAGTGCAGTAAATAGTTAAACCAACGCTGTTGTCAAGGCTGTGGTCATGCAACATGGAAAAGATGCCACCCACATGACGATCTCTTTCTCTTTATTCTCACTTCTTTGTTCACACACATACACAAGTTATTTGCAGCACTTTCAGACCTGTTGTCTGGGAGACCATTCTTTGTTTAGATGCGTTGTCAGGGAAATGTATATGGGAGGGGCTGTTCGCTGAAGTTTTTCAAAAAATCCATCTGCTAGGTTGGAAAAAGGAGAAAGTGATGCTGGCGCCCAGCTGCATTAATGTCTCAGATAAAATAGATCCTCAAAACGAAAAGGGGTTTCATTGATTTTGCTTTTGTGTTATAAATATAAAAATGTAGCCTGGTTGTTGAAAATAAAGAGAGATAGAAATGACGCTATTAGATGACTTTATTGATCCCTGAAGGGAAATGAATTAATTTCATGAATTCAATTCAATTCAATTCAATTCAATTAAAGTCAGTGACTTGTTTTTGTTGCAGTCCACCTTTATACCTATTGAGTTGAAAAAATAAGGCAGGTAACCACCTACGGTTTAATTGCTGCCTTCTTGGCTGTAATTCTAAATCACAGGAGTGAGTAAAATGAGTAAAATCACTTATGATTATCGGTGAAGGGCTAAAATGATTAATCTCTCACCCATTTTTGGAACAAAATCAAGAAAATGTGACAAAAACTATGGACTTTGATGAGGTCGGTGCATTTGGACTCACAGCATCTATTCACTGCAGCAGGAAAACTGCAGCGTCTGGACAGCCGAGGAGGCAGACATGTTGCATATTGTGTGAGCGATTAAAAAAACCCCAGTGTGGCCTAAATATCTCACAGCCACATGACTCTCCCCCTTTGCACACATCCCCTGTTTCTGTCACATCTCCCCTGTTCTACTCCGCCGCATCCCTCCCTTGCTCCATATCGCCCCGTTTCACACTGTGTGTTCAGAAATGTACAATGCAGTCACTCAGTAATCTTGACCTCCCATTGACCGCACGCTGACAAACCTCACAAACTCAGTTTCTCATCATCCTATGACAATCAGGTTTTCATGGAAGAAGAATCATTTATGCAGCACAAGAACTGCCTGTGATTCTGCTCTGGCTGCACAGTTCAGGCACTTTCTTGTTTGGGATTTGGGCTCGCACGCGTTCCCTTTGGTGTCACCTGGCGCCGATCTGCGGCTATCAGGATTAACGGCAGCCTTCTGACCAGGGACCACCTGCTCGCTGAGGACCTTAATCTTAACCCCAATGCTGTCACACAAACATCATCAACACTGCAGCAATAACTGTTCAAGGATTCTTTGTGGAACCTCCTTGCTCTCTTTTTATTTCTTGTTTTCTCTCCAGCTCCCCTGTGGATTCGGCTAAGAGCAAAGGCTGAGGTGTCATCACATGGCGTGATACTTCTGTGCAGCCTGGGACACATCAGCTTCCCTCTGGTTGCATCTGAGTGAGAAAGTCCTGTCAACACACCCCCATCACGGGGGTTCGTCTTAAGGAGAGGAGAGAGACAGAGGACAGAGGTGGAGGATGACAGATGACAGTGGAGGGCAGTGCCAAGACTCATTTACAATTCCCTCCCTGAGAAGCAACTGTTACATCTTTTATTGAAGGAACAAAAGAACGCCATGCTATTTTCATGTGAGAGCAATTTTCCTGAGAGCAGCATCTAAAGAGACAAGATGGAAACAGCAGAGTGTGTGGGAAAAACAAAAATCTGCTTTCAGAATCATTAGGATGGACAATGCACAGCTGTTCATTTTCTGCTCGGAGTTTGTTGTCGGCAGCACAGGTTGTCCCCTTGTCATGGTTTGGGTCAAAAGCCACCTCAGACGGAGAGCCAGGAGAGTTGTCTCCAACACTTACAGACAAATTAATACCTAATATCCTATTTTATTTCTGCACCAACCCTCATCCCTTTAGAAAAAAAAAAAAAAAAAAAAGCACCGTTGGCACTTGTTCAGTTGGATATTCATTTAATTAAAACAAGGAATCGCTCAAGCATAAAGCCTAATTACTGTAAAACAATATCTTAGACGACCACTCCAAAAAAAGACACATTGCCTATTAGCATACAGCAGAGAAGGCATTTCTCACACTCTTTGAAAATGAAAATGGAAATTGCAGTTGCAGCTTACCACTATTGGCCAGTGCCTGTGATTGAAAAACTCATTATGGTTTCCTTGCTTGGCATTTTAATACACTGTGGGGGTAAATAACAGGATGGTCCACCACTGTTTGGAAGGCTAGTGAGCAGAATCATGTTGTTAAAAGTTGGACAGCTGCGCAAAGAATGAAGTTTTCAAATGACAAGGCAGCAGAAGAAAGCAACTGAAGGAGCGCAGTAACAAGCTGTAATAAATTCCTATGTTGATGTCCATAATGAAACCGCAGTTACTAATTTTAAAAAGCCAATATATTCAGATGTTGAACTAAACAAACACTGGCCAGTCTGGTGGCCTAATTCCTGGCCTGGATAAAGGCGAGCAGCTGAAAAATGTATCTTCTTTGAATAAAACATTTAATGGAGGCTTTTTTTATCTTGTCTCTGTACCTTTGGCACAACACTTTGCCTGGCTCGCATCTCGTGGTTAACAGTGAGTATTGCATCCTGTTAAAGAGCACTTGAGTGATTACACAGTGCAATGCTTGTCAGATATGCTTTGATTATTTTAAAAACTCTATTTACTACCTGTTCCCACCGTTTCCACTAATTATTACTCCCAAAAGCACAGGAAGTATTTCCATTTTTTTGACTTTATGAAAGGAGAGGAAAAGAATGATATTAAACCAGCACTTTTCTAATATGGCATTGCACTCCAGACACTCAATTAAATTTAATTCTACTCCTTCTTCCTTATTAAAACCTGGTGCCTATCACCTACAATGCAGCATAACTACCAACAATTAGATGGGAATTTAAAGGAGCATTTTGTAGATGTTGACATTTATTTGCGCTGGGTGAGCCATCTACCAATGCAAAGCATCAGATTCTGCTTCACTGTATGACCACCTGTGAATGAGACTCAACAATCAACTAAAGGTGCAACTTGTAAAATATGACCAGAATTTGTATCACAACAAATATAAGGCACAGAGTGAACCCCAGCTGTTGCCACTATACTGTTGCTGTTGTGATCTTGGGTGTGTAATCATCTGTGGCCAAAGCGACTGTTGGTACCTGCTGAGCTCGCCTCGACTATATTATATATATATATGCTATATACTGCTATACTTGCTTTTAATATCCGGTGCTTCCTTTTCCACAGCAAATAGTACCCCCTCCATTTAGCTGATTGAAACACGAGTGCAACAACGAAGGGGGTTAACATTGGGTTGTGTTTTAGGTTCTTGGTGAATGGCTATTTGCCACAGTGAGGAGACAAATTTTCTTTGATGAAAGGCTGAAGGCAGAGAGACAACAGACTGGTGAAGAACACAGAGCAGAGTGGGAAACATTACTTCAGTTTTCAGATGACTAGATCTAAACTCAAGCGGGTTTGCTAATGATAGCATATATGGTCATGTCTTACAAACTCTTTAATGAACTGCGTATACCGTTACGTATTTAAATCTTGTTGGTTTGTAATTTAATTGAGATCAAACATGTGCTAAGTAATGACGATTCTCTCTGATCAATCAGTGTTCTTATTCTGACCTCAGATTGCTTGGAACCTCAAACCAAACATAATTTGTAGCAGCACCGATGATAACTATTACTTCTGCGATGTCTGAAAAGCAGGTGGGGACATGGGACAAGTGAAATAGCAGATATATATCAAGTCTGGCATCAGTAGCAAGCAAAAACAGTTCTTGTGAAATTAACAGTTTCTATTCACATAAATGTCCCAGCAGAAACTGCGGAGGGCTGTCAGACTGTCCTTTAAGAGGAACAAAGCGCTATTTTTGGGACAGGATAGGTCAGGGCTAGCTGGTGAGCATGTTAACTTCAGTGGGTGTCTCTGCAACACGATTGACAACATCAGCACTGCCTTCACATTGTCTTGATAGTTAGTCCTTGTTTTAATATTTAAAATTATCAAAAATATGTATCCCATTAAATGACACTTATATCGAATAATGTGGGAATTAGTATCTTAGTTCAAATGAAAACCTTAAATGATAAGTTGGCACATAAACTTACTGTTAATAAATGGTTATTAATGCATTAATTAAGGTTGATTAATGTACCATAATCTGTAATTTGTTACCCGGTATGCAATATTGGCCCTGGAGAAAAAGCTCCCCTTTACAGCCACTTGAGCTTTCTGGCCAATCGTATGTAATGGAATTTTTAAAAGGCTATTCCACTTACATTTTAAATACAGTGTATGTCAAAAACTGTTTTGCCTTGTTTTGTGGATGCATTTTTAATGAATCAGCACTGATTCCTAATAAAAAAAATACCTTGTGTTTTGCTAGATTACTGATTTTAATGAGATTAGTGGCAGAAGGAAATGTCAAGGTTGCATTCGTAGTTGTAATTAATGATACAGGAGAGTGAACAATGAGACTGATATCAATGACTTAGATTAAAAAACAAAATAAGAGCAGATTACATGCATGCATCATTTTCTGTGAGTCCTAGTATACAAATAGATCATTTGAATCCTGCCTGAGAAAGCTAATTTTAACACTAAGAACAAGGCTATGTATGTATGCTATGATGAATGTTATACATTAATTGTTATTGTCAATACTACTGTTCAGAAAATTCAAGCAATGAAACACTATTGTGGGCAAAATTAAATAAAAAAAAAAATCAGGATATTTTTGCCTTTGCTGCAATGATATTAGCTACTGTTTAAACTGTCTCTTAACAGGAGCCCAACCCAATTAGAATACTGTGCCAATGGAGTCTTTCTTCATTGTCAATTTTGTAATGGTAACAGATGTGTAATTACCACACTAAATTCAGTACTTTTAATTAAACATTTTTGTAATATGAACAAGCTTAACAAGATGTACATCATGCACATCTAATGAGATGTTTTTTGTCAGCCCGCACTTTATTTATATCCGAAGGTTCAAACGTAAAGCCTTATTTATTTGCTGTTTCGCAGTAGGATGGCCAAGATCAATCAGAAGCAATCTTAGAAATGTCAACCTTTCATTATGTTTGCCCCAATAAAGGAGAGTCAAGTCAAAAGAGTAATCATCGCTATTAATTATGAAGCCCATTAAGGTTTGATCTTTTTGAAAAGCATGTCAATAGAGCGGGCAATTATCACCCAGCCATAGCATTTTTTTTCTAAGATTTCTCCGACTCTGCTGTCAAACATCACAACATAACTCTGTGTAAATAAGAGCCACAGTGGCTCTCACATCCCAGCTCTGTTGCAGCACATCTGGCAAGAAAATAAAAAATATATATTTTGACTCATTCAGAAGACACTTTTATTGGTTGTGTTGTGCCTGATAATAAAACAGAAACAGCAGCTTGTCAGTGTGTGTGATTACAGTGGACAGTTCCAAGAACAGTTCCAAAGGGCATTTCTCAGATTTTCCTGATTCATTTTAACAGTAAATCACAATTTAGTGGTGAGAATGCATTACTGGTGTTACTGTATATAGATTTCTTCAATTGGGCTGAAGGATAAAATATGCCCCTGAAAATGGAAGAGAAAAGAAATTATTCATAGAAAATGGAAATCAAGTGTTAATGTGATAATATTACTCTGCCTCTCACAAATACAAGACGCAGTGATACATCACCCTTATATCCTCACAGCACCTTGAATCTTCTGCTACACAGGTCAGGGTAACACCGAGGAGAGTGATGATTTTCTTTTACAGGGATTAGAATAAGTTACATTTGTCACCTACCAGGAAAGCAAGATCATGTTTTAATGATTAGATTTTTACTGAAGTGGTGTCAACGCCTTGCACCCTCATTTTGAGAAATAAATGAGTTAGTGCGTTTGGACTCTGGAGGGATGGTGGGTTAGCAAGGGGGTAAAGGGGCTGCTCAATTACTAGTGTTCATGGTTAAATCCCCTGCCACTCATAATCACTGTAGATGCTCCCACTGCCAGCTCGTTAGGTTAGCCGAAGTCACATCTGCTGCTATGAAACACTCAGCCTGTCCTTTTGGCTGAATGCTCCTTGAGCAAGGCACCAGAGTCTTTGGTGGCCCCTGACCCAGAGTAAATTTTGCCTGGTGACTGCACAATAAATGCATCTGAGAGAGTTTATGGGGCTAAAATATGCTGCAAAGTGGCTAAAGCTTTTTTCTTTGTGAAGACGTCAAACCAAGCAACACAGACAGTTGGTCAGTGGAGCCACCACTTTCTTCATGAGTGAAGATTCATTTTGCTCCCATCAGGGTGCATTTCTAGTATGGTGTTACCTTGACAACAATATACTCAGCCGTTCTTTGATTTTGTTTCAAATTAGCAAACGTTAGCATGTTACCATGCTGAAATAAAATGCTTAACACGGTAAACAGTACTTGTCATTTTAAGTACTGTAGTTGTCTTTTCGTCTGATCGGTTCGGTTTTAAATAGTTACTTGTTGGTATAAAAATGAAGGGAAACAGCAACACTGAGAGCTGAGCATTGTTTGACATTGAGCGGGCAGGTACATGAGTGGAAACTTGACATTCTGGCTCCAATGCCCAGACGCTACTGCACAGATTTTTGCTCTGAATGACATCAACAGCACAACAGCACTAATATCACATATATTTTGGATTCATATTTGTACAAAGGGACGAAGTGGTGACTCGCATTCCAACTTTATTTTTGTCAGTGGTCAGCACATGTAAGTACCTTTACTTGGCTCCACCTACGCATATCTACCTCTTGAGAAGGTACATTTTCTCTTGTTAAATGACCAACCACTCATTTACACCTGCAAATTACCCATCCCTCAAGCAAACGTTTTATTAAATTCAAATTATTTATTCAAGTCATAAATCCAATCAGCAAGTGTTTGCTTAGGGAAGTCACCACAGTATCTGTGGAGTTTTTTTGTTAAGAACTTTTCCAATTATATGGAACATCTAATTATGAGTGTTATAAAATAATCTGTTAGGTTATTTTTGTGTTATAATGACTGATGTTACTTGTTAGTTTTGCAATTTAAATAATAGGTATGTTTCCAAATAAGTAATGCCTCTCCCCAGGCAGGTAAAACCGAATGTGGAGCCAGTATATTTTCCCATCTAACTCTGTCAATATAAGATTTAGTTCAACCAAGTTTCAGAGGTCATGACCGTAGGAAAAGACAAAAGGCGGACAAGAGCATTTCTGATGAGTTCACTTTTCTTTGTGTCATGGTTGACTGGTCTGTTTATTGAGCTTGTCGTGGTTTGGAGAAAGAGAGGAACCTGAATTAATGGGTGGATGTAATTTTCAGTTTGAAGGGAGATGGGTCCAAGATTAAATTTTGTTTGTTGACATTTTGTGTTTATTTTGAGAATGTGAAAGGGAAGTGACCACTGCTCATACCTATCAGGATTATGTCTGCCCAAAAAAGTAATTATGGACTCACATATTAATCAGCAAACAATGTTTAATTAGATCATAGGTTTAACATTGTCAAGGACTGCTTGATTGGATCTTCCACTGCCTTAAAAATATGAGATTTTAAATCAACAAAAATATGATTAATCAGAATATGTTTTTCAAACTAAGTTAATCCTCTGAAGTTGATTGCCTTTTTTTTTCCGCTAGCTTGTGTTTTGGCAGGAACTTTTTTTTTCTTTTTTGTCTGAATTGGAAATAATCTTTGCATTCAAAAATTTCACTGTTGCATTATTCTCCACAAGGAATATTGTGTGACCTTTGATTAGAATCAGGCAGCATAAACACAAACTATCCATAAAAGAAAGCATTCATGTCGTACCATTCGCTGTAGAATGCATATTGTGCACTTTTTACCCTGGTTTCTCCTGGTTTTATGAAAGCATTGTTTGATGAATGACTGAAAATACTGAAAATGAGAATATTTGTAGACTATAAATGATTGTGCCTGATTCATTTCTTCAAAATTGGTGTAATATTAAGTGGCAATGTGGTGCAGTGGTCAGCACTTCGGCCTCACAACAAGAAGGGTTCAATTCCTGGATCGGGCTTCTTTCTGTGCCCAGTTTGCATGTTCTCCTTGTGTCTGCGTGGGTTCTCGCCGGGCACTCCAGCTTCCTCCCACAGTCCATGCAAGGGGGGTTAGATTAATTGATAGCTCTAAATTGTCCAGAGATGTGAGTGTGAATGGCAGCTCGTCCAGGTTGTACCCCTGATGATGCTGGGATAGACTCCAGCCCTCCCTGCAACCCTGCATAGGGGAAGTTTCAGAAAATGGATGGATGGATGGATGGTGCAATAGATTCCTGTTGGATAAGTAATATGTAAAGTATAATGATTATGTTACATTTTTTGTAACCGTATAATCTGTATCTAACCGCTGATTGAACGCCAGGTCACAACTTTGTTGATAACCCACAGAGAAAGTGGAATTCCATGAGCACAAAACCCCACATGGCAGAGCGTTATTTTTATTCAAACAACGTTGTTGAGGGTATGTCTAACACCTGACCCGTCAGCCTCATCCCAAATGGGTAGACAGGGACATCTGGAGTTTTTTGGAAAGGAAAAGCTCTGAGGACAGAGATGAGAGCCAAGCAGCCCTCTTCCACAGACACACACATGCACTCACATACTCGAGTCAAACACATTTGAGGTCATTAAAAGATAAAGCCCTCTCTGCCTCAAATGATGTACAGAGCACCACACGTCACTGTCACAGATGTTTGAGATGAGATGTTTCTCTGCTGCTCCCAGACTAAAGTGACGATCAGGACTCAGAACAAAAGTGAATTCTTTAAAAAAAAATAATCACTTTCAGACAAATGTGATATTAGACTGCATGACTACTCACGCAGTATTATGCAAAAGTGGAGAGAGGGTTTGAGCGACGCTCCATTATTCTCTCAGTCTGAGCAAAGCTGTTGGGAAACACAAATGTTGTTTATGGTTCAAAGCACAGGCAAATAGGAAGGGAAACAGAGCTCTTTGTCTTTTAAGTGCCATATGATTGAAATGCAAAGCTGTTCAAATGAAAAGGTCTTTAAAATGTTATGTTTTCATCCTGCTCCAGCTATACAGATGTTTGTTTTTTATCACAGACTGCAACCCCTTTGTAAGAGAAGCATATTCAATGTTAAAATTTTGATGCCTCAACAGAGCATACACATACAGAAGAAATAAAGGCATTAGTGAAAGATTTGGGGATTTGTAATTTCAGATCATGAGATATCAGGACTTTAATCCGCATCACAATATCTCCCACAAAACAAAAAACAAATGTAGCTAATTTAAGTTTGTTAATGCTCTGCCAACAGCAGCAGGCAGAGTTAACGATGTTGGACTAATACAATCCCGAATCAGAATCACAGTAAACTGTCTTGATCTTCACAATCTGCCAACATTGTGTGACTGCAGTTAGTCTGTTCTAATCTTACCTTTGATTAGCATGAGCCCTACTTAGTCTGGCTCTATATAATCAATCATCAAAACAAGATGTGCCATCGTGAAGTTCTTGCCAAGAGTAGCGATAATAAAAGCAAATGGTCATAGGACAAAAATTCCCCATTACAAATTGATGGTATGAAATGTTACTTCTGGTCATTTGTCGAAAAAATGCAACACTACATGCAGTCATAACTTTCATGCTCGCACTTTATTTTGTTACTTGCCATTAGTTTTTATGTGACCAGGTGAAATGAAAACCAGCCCTTAAAAAACATCAATTCTAGAGTACATTTCTTAAACTACATTTTAGAATCTGTATGTGCGTTGCCATGGTAGCGTACAGCAGAGGTGCACCAAGCACCTTTATGACGTCAGTGCACAGAGACGCAGCAGTTGGCCAGAGAGAAGAAAATTGGCGCCGGTTGAGCCTTGCTGGTGTTTAAGGATTCGCAACATGCGCATGTGAAGAAACTATTCCGCTGTG
The DNA here is from genome assembly GCA_001698575.1 of Mola mola. NCBI lineage: Eukaryota > Metazoa > Chordata > Actinopteri > Tetraodontiformes > Molidae > Mola > Mola mola. The sequence goes on along the minus strand of KV751330.1, from coordinate 3,658,211 downwards.
TGGGCAACAGGCCGCTGAGCAGACGGACGGCGTAAGTCAGCACAATATCAGAGTTATCGACCGTGATGTTTAAGCACTTTATGCGTGAGTTGAATGTAATGAGATCTCGCTGATTGTACCCGACGCAGAGGGGAGATAAACATGGGCCCTACGCGTCCTAGTAGTGGCTGTGCTGCACGTTGATTGAGTTGAGTTTTGGTCCTCAGTTAATGAACCTAAGAATTAATTTCTTGTCTGCTAACGCAATAGGAATATGATTGGTTAAAGGCGGTGTGAAATGTAAAGCTATGTATTTTATGCTTATTTTGAATTGTGCGGCTGTAAGGGTTGAGGGGTCTAACGGAATGTTTTGTATTTTATTTCTGACTCCAGGCTAAGGCCACTAACGTTGTGTCCTCCCTTTTTTGTCGCCAGAAGACTTTAGCGGTCTTTGTCTATTATCTATAGCTGTCGTCGTGGAAGGTCAGATTGCTCTGTTACAATTATACTGTGTTGAGGGGTTAGCAAACAGTGTATTGAGGAAACATTGGGTGGTAGCACTTTATTTGTTTGTTTGACAGATTTGGATTAGGGTGAAGCTGTAAAAGCTTTCGAAGCTTTATTTTGTTTAGTTTTACGAGACATTTCCTGTCACAGCAGAAAAACTGTGTAAATTTCATTTAATATCAATAATAATAGCTCTGTCCTGTTCCTATGGAACAAAACTCACTTCCTTAAATTAATGCTGTGCTCCATGTGGGTGCAGTCATGAGAAAAGAACCCCTTATTTGTGTGTTTAATCCCTTTATTGGGTATCTGGCCACACTTACATGTATATGCCCACTAAAGATCTAAACACCTCGTGAGTGTGTATTGCCGAGGCAGAGCCCGGTCTCAAACAAAATAAACTTTCTCCTGATTTGTCTGACTAAAAATGCCATTTAAGCATCTGAATGTTCAGAAGATATGATCCCATTTTTTACTTTGGTGACTTTGGCCCTAAACTGATCAGAATAACGTCTCCAGTAAGAACGGAGTTGGACCTGCTGCTAAGATCGTGGCTGTGATGAAACCCAGAGGACCCATATTTACTTGTGCTTATCATCACTTACATCACTTATCATCCTTAATATTGCACTGTTGTGCATTTCATATGAAAAAAGTTGGGCTGTTTGATACTCAATTGAATTCAGCACAAAAATGTTTAATGTTCAAAATGATTGACTTTATTGTTTTCTCTGCATGTAAAGGGGAAGCCAACACTAAATGCCCGTGACCTTTGACCCCTCAGACAGCACTGCATTAAAACCTGCATCTACAAATATCAGTTATGACTCCACATTGCAAAACCAAAGTCACATACATGCAACATCCAGAAGCTCCGCCCACTTCTCTGGTCCGAGCTCATCGGAGATGGACTGTCCTAAAGTGGATAAGTGGGATTTGGTGTGACGAGTCCACATTTCAGATGGTTTTTGGAAAGAACAGCTGTCAAGTCCTCTGGGCTAAAGAGTAAAAGGATCATCCAGAAGTTCAAAAGCCACCATTTGTGAAGGGGGGTATTAATGCCCATGGCATCAGGGGTAACTGTCACATCTGTGAAGGCACCATTAATGCTGAAATGAACATACAGGTTTTGGAGCAACAAATGCTTTCATCCAGATGACATCTTTTTTAGGGATGTCCAGCTTATTTCAGCAACACAATGAAGCCACAGTCTGCAGAATCACAACAGCATGGCTTCGCAGTTAAAGAGTGCAGGTACTAGACTGGCCTGCGTGCAGCCCAGACATGTCTCTCACTGAAAATCTACAGTGCGTTATAAAGCATAAAATATGACAGTAGAAACCCTGAAGTGTTGAACAACTTCAGCAACAGATGTCTTCAGTTCCCAGATGCTTATTGAGTGTTGTTAGAATAAAAAACGATGTAACACAGTCGTAAACATACTCAGTTTCAACTTTTTCGGACGTGTTGCAGTCATCAAATTCAGAATTTGTGTGTATTTCCCCCAAAAAAACTATAAAAAATATTAAGTTTGAATATTAAATATCTTGTCTTTGTGTCGTATTCAATTTAATATTGGTTGAAAATGATTTTGCAAATCACTGTATTCTGTTTTTACACACATCTTACACAACTTACAACTTTTTGGGAAGTGTCCTCTGTACTACAGCCAGCTCAGCTGCAACCTTAACCCTCACACCTATGAAACACAAGGGTAAATATTTAGAATATTCACAATCCAATGGTGGCCCTGACAACATAACAAGGAGAGCTGAAGTGGCAGATCTGTGTTGGGAGTGTGTGATGGCACAGGACAGAGACAAAGCAAGAGAGTTTGGACGCATGCAGGTGAGATTTTAGCCTGTTCTGGTGGCTCTACTGGCTCTTGATGTTTTGACCCAAAGTTGTTTATCTGGACTTTTATGTATATACATGTTCTATTGAAACAGACCATCCCGAGGCTTGTCTGTACTTCACCAGATAAGGCAGGACGGCCTTAACTGCAGCTTCTTTGGAACGTTTGTCCTGACACCGTTTGGTGGCAGTTATGCCATGCCTTCACTTAGCATCAGGGGCCAGTGGAGGTCCGTCACTCTCATACCCAGGAGGTGCCCTCTTGTTGCTTCAGTACACTGTTGGTTCTACCGCTTCAAATAAACCTGCCAGGCGCCATCAGAGTGCCCAAAGCAGATGCCGATGAAGAAGTGATGATAATGAGCAAAATCAGGTTGTTTCAAAGTAAAATTGAGCAGCAAAATGACATCTAAATCTGCAGCAAGTAACAACAAGGCAGCCAAATGTTTGTGTATGATTGACAAGGGAATGCAATTCTCAGTGCAAGCTTGTGCTGCTGGCTGCATGATTAACTGTATAGATGCCCAGCTTCGATTGTCATGCTCAGAGATTGTCAGCTGGAATGAAAGGGCTAAAGCTGTGAAATGGAACAATACAGCGCTAGACAAGTGTTAGAAGAGCATATAAAGTAACTATACTGCGAGATTGAGAGCCCCTATAGCAACGTGTGATCACAATATCATGTACTTAATCCTGATTTGCAACGCAGTTTGAGGATCTGTAAACCAAAGATGTTATAAAATCAGACGGGTAGAATGTCTGAAAGGTTGTTTCATCTCGGCTGACTGTAGCATTTTCCATAGACATAACCACTGAGGCCATAACAGACACTCATACACACATTTGTCCTGATAATGCATAATGCAGTCACCAAAATGGAAGTCGCTATCTATCCAAATATCAAACCTTGTATTGCAAAGCAGATTAAACACTGCATTAACTCAGATCTGGTCAGAAGAATCAAATTAGCATCGGAGAGTTGCCGGAAAGCATGGGACATTTTAGAAAAGCATTTTAATGGATCTAATTTATAAAAACTGTGGGACTCTCATCAAGACTAGAATCAAGTTTGAATCAGCTAGGAAGTGCTCAGTGGCTTCAGATGACATGAAGATAGACTGTGATTTAAGCAACTTGTATTTGAGAGTGATTTTAAAACAGAATGTGCTGAGGAGCTGCACATTTTATCCCCACCGAATGTTTTGAGAACACACTGCTGACAGTTTTACAATATGTAACAATACCACGCCTGGCAGTATCTTTCAGTAGTCATACACATTCACAAATTAGAGCTCTGTAAATACTCCTGTTCATAAGAAAGCTCACCCAACTGAAAACAATAGTCTTAGACCAGTTCCTCTTGTATCAGTTGCGATGAAACTCTGAGAGGTGTGTGGCTCTGTTTTGAAAGAGGACGTGAACGACAAATTAGATCATGACAGATTGCTTACAGACAGGGACGGCATGCAGATGACATCATTACTACCGTTCTGCACTTTGCTTTAAAACATCTAGGAGGATATGCTCGATTTCTTTTCATTTTTTTCTCAATTATACAAACACAAAAGCAGCAACTACAGTACTGTACATCTAAGGTAACCATCATTTTTGTTGCTTTAGCAAAGCTATAATGACCAACTGTTTTTATTTCTCAGTCCATTTATAAGAAACAAGCAGAAAAATACAAGAAATGTGTACACTATATAAAAAAAATACAATTCAGAACAAAAATGGCTTATACAGGCAAAAGTCATCACTCCATAATATTCTTTTCCATTGATCATTCCAATGTCTGTGAGCTTTAACATAGCCTTTTCACCCTGTTCTCCCTCTGAAAAAGTTGTTTCTTAGCTGCTGCCTTTCCACAAAGACCAGTCCTGATCAAACTTCTTTAAATTGTATAAGGTCAACTTAACCTCTAATGAAGTTACCAGATGCTGAGCCAGGTCCTCACTAGATTTCTTCTGGTCAAACAAAGAAGAAACCTTGAGAAACTTCTCATCGGATTTAGACACTTTTCTTGGCCTTGCACTCCTTTTTTAACCTCAACCTCTCTTGATTCTTCAGATTTCTTTTTAACAGCTTGAACACCACAGCTGAAGCATCCAGGTCTTTGCTGATTTCCTTATGAAGCGGCCAGTAATTTTTTTTTATATATATATATATATATATATGTTCATTACAACATTGCTACAACAATCAAGCGAATGGTCGACTTTTATGTATATGCACACGATTTTGAATCTTCTTGTTGAAAATACAAAACTTTCACTACTTGAAGCCAGACAGTAATTTCAAATCAATTCTGCAAAACCCACACATAAATCACACCATTTATCACACCTGGTTCAGCTGGAAAACACTGGCCTTCAAAATGAGATACCCTATTTACCAATTGGTCTCGCTCTCTTCTCACCTGTTCAAACTCAGCTGGCGAAGGCTTCAATCATCCGCCAGAGCATTAAAGAGGCCTCGGGTGACTTCAGCTGTGTTGGGCTAAAATGTAGAACAGAGGGGAAGAGTGAGAGCATGAGGAGGAGGAGGAAGTATTTATAATAATATCGGAGTATGTATCATCTTTAAGTTTACAGTGTGGGGAGTTTAGCTCAAATGAGCACACTGGATTACAATATGCCAACACAATAACTGTGTCACTGCAATATTTATGTGTTAGATTCACAGTATTACAAGGTGGCAGATGTCTTACCATAAATTTGCAACCTATTTTGGGACAAAAATAGGTCCCAAACCAGGTTGCACCACTTAGTAAACAAAATAAAAGGAAAACAATTTCTACACAGTTCTATATATTTAGATGTGCAGTGTGGTCTCATGAAGCAAAAAAAAACATATGTAAACAGCATTCTTATCATCAATTTGTCACATTTGTGTTTAAACTGATGTTCTGTGAGAGATGTTGATGTGTGGTGTTTGGTGGAATAATCAATCTTGACAAAGGAGAACATGGTTTTGAGCACAGATTTTCATTTTAGTAAACGATTTGTTGGGTTTAAAAACAATTGCCTTGAGATAATTGGTTCTGAGTTTTGAGAAATTGAGCTTACAGGAATTTAATTTAGCCAAGTGGGAGAAGCAACAATTCTAGCTCTGCTTTCAAAAGTCTCCAGCCATATCTCTTATTTTGGAAACTTTAGCATACAGCTGTACTGGCTTCCCTCATTTTGAACAAACAAAATTCAAACGGTCTATCTAATTGTCACACACTCAGATGATTGTGTGATGTTAGCTTTACTTTACAGGCATGAAAAATGTATCATTCAGAAGAAAGAGAGAGAGTGTGGACTGGAGCGATACAGATCACTTTCTCTAAATGCACAAAAAACAAGTTGGCCAATTACACATCAACATCTTGGTGTCTGCAATGATGCCACCTTAACCTCAACTACATCTACTTATGTTCTCAACTTCTGCTGTGAAAAATAACGCTTTTGTTTCATCAGAGTGTTTGGGAGAATGTAATGACGTATGGAATGGCTGCACATTGTGGAAATCTTTCCACCATTAAAATCAAAGTAATCACATTTGTTTCGGACTGCGATGAAAATCATCTGTCAAAAAGATGAGTGTAATCATCATTCTCTCTTTGACCAGTGATCCATCCTGCATTGTGCATTCTCAGTATGAGCTGTTAGAGTTGGGTAGGCGATATAGAGCTCAGGGCTGCAAATTGAATCTGTTTAAGAACTCATTTGTGCCTGTTTCAACTGGAATTTTAAACAGTAGCCTGAAACAAAACTGAAGACTGATTGTTGCCTCTGGGTGTGTATTTCTGTATTATTCAATTATGGTGTTTTGTTCTCTGTATTCTTGTGGACTTTTTGAATGAATGTCTTCTTTCGTCTGTTGGCACTGTGTGTCCATATATGTTAAAAGGATCAACCTATCAAAGTATCTATCTATCTATCAACAGCAGCGGATGAAGGCTGATGAAAATGGGGTTGCAAAGAAAAAGAAAGGCCAAGAAAAGGTGAGGGAGGATAAGAAGGTAATATGACATAAGATGATACAGACAGCAGGAAGATGTGGAAACCGATCATCTGCTGTTACAACCCACAGTGAAAGCAGCTGAAAGAAGATGTGGCCTATGGGAGGTTTGTATCAGTGGCTTCAGGACTTTCAAAGTTTAATAGTCTGTAGCAAAAAAGTACAAGTTGGTGAAATGAGCATTTTAACAGAAACAGGAGTAAATGGAACTGGTGGCCTGGAGCATTAAATAGATATGGGATACCCTCTGAAATGTAAATGATCAGCCCCCCTATCTTCTTTTAACCTGATGTCAACATCTTTACAAGCAAGGGATATAGTTGCCTATAACATGTGATATCACAACATTTTCTGAGTTTTTAACACACTTTTGTGTGTTAAAAAGCATGCTCATGCTATATACTGAAGTAGAGCAAAAGAAAGAATCTGGAAGAAAAAGACCTGTTTACCCACACTTGTCAGCTCAGAAAAAGATCACAAAAATTTTAAATATTTATTCCTGTAAACTTTATCATAGAAGTGCGATTGACTAAGCCCCGAAACCGACAACGCTAGGCTTTTAACCAATTTGGACGTTTGTGGCCTTTTAAATGGCATGGATATAATTTTACACCTTTGCCTAATCTAAGTTCTAGGGAACTATCAATGTGTCAATCCAGCCCCACCTCGTTTCTACTCAGCACTGTGCCCCTTGCCTGCAGCCGGAGGAAGCCAGAGTTCACCTGCTCTGTCATCTTCGGACTTTTGAACTAGTCTACTATACACTGCACAGTGGAAAGTTGTACCATTGGAGTAATTCAGCCATGCACGTTTGAACCAGACACAGGTTCCCAGGAAGAAGAGCTACTTGTACAAAGTCAACTAAAAGTTGATGCATCAGAATGGTAACTTTTCATTTCTCCAATGTTATGTCTGTGAAGGTTCTCAGTCATCCAGGTCATCTTAATCTCGGAGTGTTTAGTAGGAAGCAACTGGACTTCTTATCTTGTTAGAAGATGTTTCGACTCTCATCCGAAAGGCTTCTTCAGTTCTGAACAGTTCAGCTAGGTCAACACAACAGCGGTACACGTTGTCTTATCTTACTTTCCCAAAGAAAATGTAAATCTATATTTCCACAAAAATGACTATGTAGTGAAGCTTACAGCTAATAGCTGTGATAACAAGGAGATAGTCTATATCTGATGGCAACCCCAAAAAGTGAAAACTCAAGAAATGTTGCACACAATTTTTTATGGTTGCCTGCCACTTAAATGCCATGCGAGCTCTATTTATTTATATCTTGATCATTTCATCCATGTGGCTGTGTGCGTAAATGAGTGAGAGTTACCATGATGACAGCCAATTAATTCAACTCTTGGGGACCTAGCGAGGGGAAACAGTGACTTTCGGGCTGCATTAGTCATGCAGCATGGCGGCACTGGCATCAGGGAGCTCTCACACACTTTTAAGGTGACTCTGTGTATGTGTGCCCACATTTGTTGTTTGCCTCCTCTGTTATCCTGTCATCCCTCGCTCACCCATGGGGGTTAACCATGAAACAGCTTCATGACTTAAGGATACCGTTGGCAGCATTGAGTGCAGCTTGAGAGGCTGAGTGTCAAACTTCAACAAAGCATTTAACAAGCACAACAGTGCACAGCGCTCACAGCTCGTTCAAAGACTAACGCGGAGTTTACCCCCTGCAAGCACACACACAAACAGCTTTATTATGGTTCATGTAATGCTGAGTCCAAAGGGAGATGTGGAAAGTTTTTTTATGTTTTATTTTGATTTAAAATAGTGCTCTGTCTCTCTCGGAAGAGAACACTGAAATATTATAATGATCACCATGAAACGGGTGATAGGGCTGTGAAGAAGTCATTAAAAGCTCAACTGTATGCTCGCTTCTATTTAATCTGATGGCTGTCGGTCTATGTAGAATAGCAAAGATGTTGAAAAAGGTGTATAAATGTGAAGGACAAACACATAGACATACATTACTCTCCTCATCATATTTATTTTATACATATTATGCCTCAGTGCTGACCATGAAAAGCCCATGAATGTTCTCAATTAGTGCTACAGCCATTTGTGGGTAGCATGGCACAACCAACGCCATGTTTGCTTTTTAATGCTGATGGAGAAGTATAGAGAAGGTCAGAAAGAGTTGCATTGTGCCTTTGTGGATCTAAAGAAAGCCTATGGCAGGGTGCCGTGGGAGGAAGTATGTTAGACTGGTGCAGGATACGTATGAGAGCAGTATGACAGTGGTGAGGTGCACTGTAGGAGTGACGGATGGCTTCAAGGTGGAGGTGGGACTGCATCAAGGATCGGCCCTGAGCCCCCTTTTGTTGCTATGGTGATGGACAGACTGACAGATGAGGTCATGAAGGCATCTCCGTGGACGATGATGTTTGCAGAAGATATTGTGATCTGTAGTGAGAGAAGGGAGCAGGTGGAGGAGAACCTGGAGAGGTGGAGGTATGTCTTGGAAAGAAGAGGAATGAAGGTCAGTCGTAGCGAGACAGAATATGTGTGTGTGAATGAAAGGGAGGCAAGTGGAACGGATAGGTCACAGGGAGTAGAAGTGGAAAATGTCCATGAGTTTAAGTACTTGGGGTCAACTGGTCAGTGCAACAGGAAGTGTGGTAAAGAGGGGAAGAAGCGAGTGCAGGCAGGATGGAGTGGGTGGAGAAAAGTGTCAGGAGTTATCTGTGACAAAAGAGTGGCAGCACAATTGAAAGGAAAGGTTTACAAGAAGGTAGTGAGACCAGCAGGGTTGTTTGGTTTGGAGATGGTGGCACTGACCAAAAGACAGGAGGCAGAGCTGTAGGTGGAATAGTTAAAGATGTTGAGATTCTCTTTGGGAGTGACGAGGATGGACAGGATGAGGAACGAGCACATCAGAGGGACAGCACAGGTCGGATGTTTTGGACACAAAGTTAGGGAGGCCAGACAGATGGTTTGGACATGTGCAGAGGAGGGACAGTGAATATATTGGTAGAAGGATGCTCAAGATGGAGCTACCAGGCAGGAGGCAAAGAGGAGATTTATGGATCTAGTGAAAGGGGCTATGCGGATAGTCGGTGTGACAGAAGAAGATGCAGAGGACAGATGGAGGGAAAGACTCAGGGAAAGATGGAGGATGATGATTCTCTGTGGCGACTCCTAGAAAAGCTAGGTAAAGCTAAACAAGGAAGAAATCGTGGGTAACGCACCACCCATTCTGTTAATTCTGCAAATTCTGCAATGTGTGATCGTCACCGAAATGTGTGGAGTCAGAGCGGCTGGTCCACTTTCAAAAGTCAGAAGTGAAGGCATTGACATTCGAGTCCAAATATATGCAGATGAACTGTTGCACAAAATGAGCAAGCATACACTGAATACAGACATGAATGCATGTAGCGTTAGACTCATGCAGTAACTAGAAAGACCTTTGCCAAGGCCAAACACACGTCAGCAGACCTGCAAACTTCACAGCACAGCACAATGTGTGTGTTATGACGTTGTTATCATGCTGCTGATGTTAAGTTACATGTCTGCTGCCTTATAAGTTACCTCACTGTAACAATTTAAGTTTAACTCCTCAGATATTCTGTAAAAATCCTTTAAAAAAAAAATGGGTTCAAATGATGAACCTGATCACCCCCAAAATGTAATTGATTGTTCCTGAAAATGTAATCAAAATTTGTCTGTAATTTTTTCGAGTTATCCTGTTAACAAACAAATGAATACATAAACACAATAGATGGGACTCAGAGAGTGCAAACACAGCTAAATTCCCTAAAATATACCCCCCTTTTTGCATACAATTATCCTTGGTGACCCTGACCTTTGCCCTTTCAAAGTAAAAGAATATTTATTTGAACTTCCTACCAGACTCTGGTAATAATTCTTGGTTTGTGCATTCCTAAATGTGAGGGTTTTTAGGTCAAGGTCATTTGGTGTGTAAAAGAGCACATTTTGTTTGTGCCATCTAATCTAAAGAATGACACCAGGTGGACTTCTCCATGTCAGTTCTGTCTGGAATGATCACCAAAAACCCTTGTTTTGAACTTTCACTGATCTTGTCCTCAGGACAACAACATCTAATCAGGTGTAGGCTGGGTGAAGATACGCCTTTGAAGTGATTCATCCATTCATCTATAACTTTTCTAGTTTATCCTGTTAACAGAATAAACTAACACACATCAGCAAAAACTAATCCACTTGGCGCAGGTAATAATGTTCTGAAAGTGATCTTAAAAAACATCCACAGTCTATTGTGTGAGCAGATATATGCATTCGTATTCTGAGCTACACCGTATCACCTCACAGAAGGAAACTGCTCATGCAGGGAGAGGTGTAAACTTTTTTGGTAAACTCCTTGGCTGAGCTGTAACTTAAGCAAGTCTCTCCTCTGAGATTAGATGTACGCTCCCTTCTGTGTGGTGATATTAAAAAAGATGTGTTGTTGCTCATAACAATGTCTGAGGATTATCTTGAGTAACTGGGTCATGATTTCTGGATAGAGGCATTGCTGCTGACTTTTTTGTGTGTGTGTGTGTGTATGTGTGATATGAAGTGTCATATATTTCAATCAAATTCGAGAAGGGCAGACATCTCTCCTGCTACACTCGGTAAGTCACACCAAAACAGTCTAGACAGATAAACAGCTCTTCAGGTAAGACTAAAATAAGTGTTTTTGATTTACAGCACGAATGCAACAAAAAACTCACACACTAACACCAAGTGCTTCACATAAAAAGACGGAATAAACAACGGGGATAGAGAATAGAATAGACCCCTGCTGAAAATAATAGTAAAAACAAGTTCAAATATGGGTGAAAAATATACTAGAGTGAAAAACAGAAGCAAAAAAATATTGTGTATGCTGGTAACTTTCAATTTACATGCACAGTGGTGGCTGTTGGGGAAAATGGGTTGGTGGGCTTGTAAATGCACTGTGGAAGCATCACATCTGAGACAGGATGTTAGAGAAACAACACTTATATCATACTTTGTTAGTTTTCCACAAGCCTAATCCTGATACCAACACCACAGATAAAAATTCCCTTTCCGTCTCTGACACAAACACACACACACACACACACGCACGCACACACGCACACACGCACACACACACACACACACACACACACACACACACACACACACACGCACACACACACACACACCTTTTGACAACCTGAAAACATCAGTACATGCAGTTTTAACGAAAATAAAAAAGAAAGATTATCTGAATAATCTGCTACATGATGGACATGGACAGAAAACCTCATCATTAAGGCCTCGGAAAAGGGTTCTAACAGGGATGCACTACAAAACATGTACCAACAGACTGCAACTGTTTGTATCACAACCGTTATGCAACAACAAACAGCATGTCTTGAATGAAACAATTAACCACAGCAAAAGCAACTGTCACTGTCCCTGCATGTGCAGCTGTTCTCAGTGTTACTGAGGGCAAATTGCAGACGATCGAGTGATTAATGTGGCCATGGTCAGTTCTAAATGATACAAGAAGCCACTCCGGGACAGCTAAAAATAGACTAATGGTTCTGATTAGCAGCCAAGCTGCAGCTTTTCCACCCTCATCCAGACACTTAAGGAAGGTTGAGTGGGCAATCATTGTTGTTTCCAGGGTGTTAGTAGTGTATCTTAACACATGCCCGCAGGACAACAGTCCAGCTCTTTGTCCACTTTAGGACTTACTGCCTGAGCAGCCACATTTGAGGTTTAATATCTTACCAGGTTGTGGATGCAAATATATGTCTCTGTCTGCTTGGTTTTTTTTTGTTATGTCTTACAGGATCCATGTACACATAGACTATGTAGCTACGTGGAGAGATAGCCTCAAGAATTTTCGGTGACATTGTAACTGTAGTTCTGTGAGTGACGAGACACTTTCCCCGGCCATAACCTGTTCCAAAATACGTCCCAATTAAGGTTATAGCGAATCCAAACAAGCCTGGTGCTTACCTATAGTCACATGCCACTAATTAGTGCATGGCCAACACAAGTGGTGTGTCTTAAAGGGTGTCCACATCAGCTTGTGGGGTCAGTCCCCACAAATATGGAGCACTTAACTGTGTAGAGATTTGGTCTGGTTTGGTTACAATGTAACGGAATGATTCTAGATGTAAAGATGGCATATATTCAAATACTCTGTGTTTATGTACAGTAGTGTCTCATCTGCATAACTATGAGAGCATACATTGTGCTCTCTAATGATGTCATCAAGTGGCAGCAAGTATAGTGAGATATATTCTTACTAAATGAATTCCAAGCCATCAAGATACAAATATGAAATGAAATGAAAAAAAATATACGATGGCTGATGAAACCTGGTAAATTGAAATTGAATTTATTGCTATTGTGTTCAATTCTATCCTCATGAATAATTACAGTGAGTTCCCTGCTCCAACGCACATCATTTAAAACGATAAGGTCCTCATGGACCCTAATAATGAGCCATACATTTGAATCATGGCTGGAGCAGGGAAAGGATTCAAGGACCGTTTTTAAAAAAAATAAATGGATGAATGAATGAATGAATGGATGGATAGATGAAAATAAATAACAAGTTAAACTGGAGAAGCACATGAAACACCTGAAGTGACAAACCTGGCTACCCAGAGGTTCTTCTTATCATTGTCTTATTACTGAGACTCAGTGAAAAACTACAAAATGATGTATTAGCCAATTGATAGTTGACATTCTATAATGTGGAATGAATGAAAAGCCAACATATGGGTTTTGTGGGCCCTCATTTGGGAGGTTTCATGCCTGTAGCTTGATGGTGCCTCATTGTGCTGGTTTTAAGCATGTGTCTCCATGAGAAAAAAGTGACGAGCAGAGCCGGTAGGTGGCTGGTGCGTTGCCTAAGCCTGCACTCTGCTTACAAAGGACTATCAGTCGAGGTCTGTAGCTGACAGATGAAGCCCCCCCTATTGGTGCAGAATCGTGCTGCGCTTTACAATCTTTATATTTAAACAAGGAGAGATCAATTACTGCTGGCAAATGGACGGATCCAAAGGGTAAGAAGGAGGTTTCTGACTGACAATGCCATTCCTCACAGTGTTTCCTGCCAGAGGGCATTACTTCTGACCTTGTCACGCCAGGCATGTTGGGCACCCCACCTCCTTCCAGCAACACCTCCCTGGTTTTCTTCTTTAGTAGCCATCCTTTTTTCTTTGCAGGGATGCTGCTCTCCTCTGTGAAGAGTTTAAAGACTAACAATTGCTGTTAGAGCGCTCAAAACCTTTATTGTCGGGCAGAATTCACTTATGTTTTTGAGCATTGATGCTTTTTAGTAGACATAACCGGAAATGTGTTTGTGGGGAAAACAAGCCTTGCCCAGAGCAACAAAAGTGCTGTGATTTTCGTCTGTGTTTCTAGCCTGTAGGTTTACTGATGCCCAGCAGATATCTTTAGCCAAGCATTGCTTTTAGTTTGAGGTCTTTCTTGTGATGTTGTTTCCTCTCTTATGGCTTCCTGGTGACTAATTTTTTTCATGTTGCACATCAAACAATATGACGCAAAATCTATGTTAGTGGGGTCAAACAAGGCATGACATTGGCTGGTTAGGCTGTAAAATAATAAAAGTCCGAACAGACAAACCAACAAAATAAGACTATAAAAAGCCTTCTTTTTGGAATTCGTACTGCTGCAGTTAAACTGATGTAATTTCATTTCAAAACGTCTGCACAGAAATTTATTTAAAAGAATTGTCCAATATTTGCAAAACTGAAGTTAGCTTTCTTGCTATAAATTAGATGACAGTATAACCTACCTCCATCATACCTGTACACTAAAAATTACAGCCAGCAGCCCATTTGCTTAGTAAAACATACTAACTCTGTCACATTGGTGACAAAACATCTAAAGCTCATTCGTTAACACGCCCACTGTATATCTCATCCGATTGGTTTAATTGATTAGAGGCTCCGCCTCTCAACATGCTTGCAGGCTACTGATTGGGGCCCCAAGCCAGTGACAGGCCCCCAAAGGCTGATACATTTTAAGCCACAGCAGTTGCTCAAAATGTGCAAAGTTTGCAATGACAGTAGGTAACTTCCTAGCGGGGCCCCATCTGACACCACTGACACTGCTGTTAAACGTCATGTGAATGCTTCTTTTGAGAAACGGAAATTTATCAATGGAAGTCAGTGAACTTATTTTTTAAGCTATTTACAATTTTTCGTTTTACTTTATATAACATATAACTAATGATGCAATTTATTAAAAGTTATTTTGCCTTTGGTGATTAACGTTGGCTGGAGGGGGCCCCCGAGAAGTTTTGCCCAGGGCCCCAACGGACTCTAGTCTCGCCATTGATCTTTACTGCATGTTTGAAATCTACATAATCAGCTTGGACACGTCAAAGCGGTGGCAATCTTCTCTTCTACCTTTTGGAAATAAAGCATATTTTCCAAAATGTTTAGCTATTGTTTCAAAGAAGAAAGTCAAAATAGTTCATTTGTATGTATTTCTACATAGGCGAATTAGAAAATATAGCAAGTCTGTGCACTGATTTTGACAAAGTCTCCACGTCTTAAAGATAATTTCTTTTCAACCACAAATAGACAGAGAGCAAAGACCAGTTAGATTTCTGTCAGAGTTCATTTTAAACTCAGGTATACTGGTTAATGTGTCAGTTTTGTCAGTTCACCATCTATCTCCAACTGGATTAATTATGCAAACACAATCTGGCCTGTTATTTACCACATATTTGAAGCCAGCAGGACAAAGACAGAAATCTTTCCTCTTTTTGATGATGAAAAAAGTCCTACTTTCATTTTGCAGACCGAGGACCATAACGACAAGGTGCAAATTATTTTTATTCAGTTCAGTCTGCAGGCATACAATTGCTCTCTGAATAAATCCTAGATTTTATGGCATTGACGTTTTATTTTTGGAGAGGACAATGAGGAAGGACAAAGAGTGCCATGCAGGAGCTACGGCTACCTTTGCTAATCCTTTGGCATCCCTAGCAGACCACATTACAGATGGAAGTCAGAGAAGGGATTAGAGCAGAAGATACCGTTCAACATCAGCAGCGGCAACACTTATACAAACATACACACACACACACACACATCTGAGTTCAGCTTAAAAAAAACCAAAACACAGCGATCACACCAATCTAAAGTGCTGGGAATAATTAGCAGGCAGGTGTGAAATATCGCTGCTTCATAACGAAGGGTATTTATACAGGCCCCCTCGCGGAGCTGGACATGCGGCCTCATTGTCACCTAGCAAACGCTCAAGGCTCTTTCTCCTTCCGTGCTCTCACTTTCTTGATTTTCCCCTCTTTCCAAACGGCCCATACACTCACCAAAAATGCTCAAATGCAGCTCAGACAGCCATGATTCAACATTCACAGAGACATGAAGACAAAGAGTGTTGTGGAGAAAATCTGACTTCATTTCACATGTCAGATCCAACTGAGACATCACTGATTTTCAATCCAATTACAGTAATCGACCATAGAGAATCCATACTGAAGGTTGATGAACAATCTTTACTGCCAAATTACAGGGATCCCAAGATTATAATTGAAGCTGGATGTGGCTGTCACTGTGGGTCTAATGAAATAATCTTGTTGAGCTAACGCTCTGACTGTGACCATGACAGACATAATTATCAATCTTCTTTTTCCCAGATGTTGTGCTTTACGCCCGAAATCTTCCTGCTCTTTTGTCGTTAAAGGTTAAAAGCTCAAAACATCTCTGTGTAAAACAGATTTTTCGGGGTGGGGCTCAGGTCCGTGAGAACTGTGGGAGGAAGACGTGAGGAGACCGCCATTGTTTTCAAAGCAGGTCACTGCCTCCCCCCGCACTTACCATACACTTTCAAAGGAAGGCTCATTGGAAGCAGTCTTGCATGATTCTTAACAGCAAGTTTAATTCAGTCTGCAAGGTCAAAGAGGTCAGTGGGCAAAGTGCTGCTCATCTTAACTGAGCCACCACATGCTGCTCAACACGCAGCCCGCCCCCAAAAACACAGAGCGCTACTGCTCTCTGCTGACAGCTGTGGGGCACTGAGGCTGAAACGCTGATTTGTTGTCAAAGTTTATCTGTGAGTATACTCTGAAATGACCAGTGCTACTTTTCTGTTTCACACAAAGTTTTCTCCACTATCATTTCCCATCAAAGAAGGTTTCAGAGCTGTGCCGAGGACACGATCACATCTTAGCCTGTATCACGAGGGATGTAATCCCCCAGCGAATTGAGCAAGGCCTATTTATGATAAGATACACATCTTTATCCCCACAGTAAATAGCTTTCTGATTGTTGACTATTGCTGCAGCCTCAAGACATATCCCCTTCTCACACAACTGTCTATCTCCTGCAGGATTTATGTCTGGTGGACTGATTGCAAAAAAAACCCCATCAGCTTTTAAAGGATCATTTAGCTGGTTGGACTGTGAGGTGGTATCCTATTTGATTACAGAATGAAGTAACTCTTAATATTAGATTTTACAGATGGTGAAGGTGGCATAGATGGCGTTCTGTCGCCATCTGGTGGCATTCGTTAAAATGACATGAATTGTATTAATGGGGCCTTTTGGGAGACAGTTCAGGCTGGTACAAACATTACATTCACACATCATCTGAAAGACTTAACTGCCACAGAGATACCAGTTTTAAGGACTCTAATAGTATTCTGTTCAAATACCCTATAATTCCAACATGAAGCTCTTTTTTTCTCTTTTGTATGAAAGCATTTGTTGAGATATTTTTCAAGCGTTTATAAAAAGTAACCAGGAGTACTGGTTATGGTCAGGAGTAACCATAAAAATATCTATATCTATGGAACAAAATGTGAACCATAAAATATCTTAAAATGTGAAGTGCTGTCTGTGGTGCCTTTGGAAGCTGGAATGTGTATTAAACACTTAATATTTTGTGTACCTTCGTGGCAAATAGCTAATATGTTTGAGCAAAAGCGTGAAAAACACGTCAAGTTTTCATCCGATCCAGTACAGCAACAGCACAAGGTGCTGCTTTAATCAGCAGATGGTATCATTACCTCCTTTATGTAGAGTGGGGGAAAAAAAGCTCTCTATTTTCTGGTTCCAGAGTAGTGTATTCTAGTTATTGTTTTAGATAAGTGAAGTAATCAAAAACTTCCATAAGAGCCAATGTTTTGGGAACCACCAATGCCCCTTATGATTAAAAAAAATAATAATAATAATAACTGGAACTGCTGTTGTTTTAGTTTTCTTATGTCAAAACATCATATGAAGACATGGGAACAAAAGGCCCAAGCATCAGTTACACGACGTAAGTGTTCATCCACCAGCGACAGCTCAGAATCCCTGATGCTCAAGTGTCTGGAAGCCTTTCTTCTTCTTTTGATGGACCGAGTCTATACATCCCACATTCACCTATCTGCCATATGGTGTGCTGGTACAGGTAAACAGCTCACTCGAGGCTGCATTTTTAGCATGTCGTACATGAAGGAAAAGCCACAAATGGCTCATTAAAACAAACCCTGTTTATGACTGATCAGGCGCTCAAACGAGCAGAAAGTTTGCTAGATAGCTACACCGATGATGAGAAGCCTATAGGAAACTCATTTTATTCAAAAGTGAGAAGAATGGGGGAAAAAAAAATGCTAATGCACTGGAATAATGCCCATATCCAGTCCTTCGGAAAACTTCAATAAAAGGGGTGCCACAATTTACATGTTTTGGTTAACAAGTTCAATAACTGCATCCAAACAGTTATTAATTGTTAATATGATTTATTGAAGGTCTAATCATTATCCAGAAAGGTGGACGTTTTGGGGGTTTATTCAAAAATGTATAATGTTGGGGTATCTTTATTTGAAGTTGAAGAATCTGTCACTCGGGTGTCATTGTCACATTAGTGACTACCAATTAGAAGTAGTCCACCTCATAATTGCAAGTGCACTAGGCCTACTTGAGCATCCCAAACAGCCTATTATGTAATCTGACACTTTTAGGTTTAGTTTAAGTAGTGAAAGTTTAAACAAGAATTATGCCAAAGTAAACAGTACCCCCAAACATTTCGAGGGACGCTAACTTAATGAGTTTAATGCTGCATTGCGAAAAAAATAATCACATGCTGTACTCCTGATGTCTGAAGGTCAGGTCATCCAAGTTTAGTTGTTTTTTTCGACTTCCTTAAGTTCATCATGTGCTGTAAAGTGGAAACATCATGGTGGAAGATGGGTTGCTTTTAACTCTCAAGAGCATTTAAACAAGAGGTTGATAGTTGTTTACTCATGTCAGCAAAGAGCAACGATGACAGTTACCAAAAAAAAAAAAAAAAAAAAAAGTAGCTAAAAGTATTTTTATTGTTATCGGAGTTTTAAAAAAAAACAACTTTATATTTATAGACCTAATAAAAGGTTTCTTACCATTGACCAAACACTGATTTTGGGTCGCTAGATTAATGCAATTATGACATCAAGTCCGTTAGTCGTGTTATAAAATTATCTCCGAGTTGTTGTTCATATGAATATTCCCAGTGGAAAAGTCGTTATTCATTTTATCATTTATCACGTGAAAGCAGCACACTACAGCAGTAGCTTATATGTTTGAATATCAACGCCTGCACCACATGACTTAAACTGTCTGTTTCTGCAGACCTGTCATCAGTGGTGCAGGTGTGACTTTAAACCCTGCTTTGTTGTCCTGTCACGCAGAGTAATTTATGAGGCCGCAGAGCTGATATTCTCACGTTTAATCACTCTGCTGTCTTTGCCATCCCAGCACAGTGGGCAACCAAGGAAGAAGTCACCTCCTATTACTTGGCCCTGTGCCCGAGGGTCATCAAGGAGCCTTCTGCCACAGAAAACACTGAAATAATGAACCGTCACCACGCTGGAATATGTCTTCCTCTTTCCCAAATCAATGAGGCCACCAATCGTTCTAATTTGGGCCTGAATCCGCGTGTCGTTGCCCAGCTCCGGTGGCTACTGCTGACTGGGGACGATTACAGAGGAGACTGCTCCCAACATCAACAGGTTCACTGTTCTCGCTGAATGACTCCGCGGACCAAAACATGCAAAGGGCCCGTTGTTACGAGGTGGGGGAGCCTTTCATTTGGACACAAGGTGAAAGGGTGGCTCACCGTGTGGACCAGTAAGCTCACGGACACCTGCTGGTGTGTCGGGTCTTTCTTAAAGACAGCAAAGGGCAAAATTAATTGGAGATAATTCATGCACATCTACTGTGCTGTGCAAAAGTCACCACCAACTTTCTTGTTTAAGTAACGTTTTATTGACCAGCATATTTGAAATATACAGAAAATATGTACAAAAAATAAAAACAGTATGGTTTTTACAATCAAACAGTGTCTCCATGACACCTTTTTATGTTGATCTTCATCCAACGTGGCTACCAAGAGAGGACTTCTGGTCCCTCCAAGTAGAATCTCTGGGACGCTTCAGAACAGATTTTTGATAGTTTTCTTGGCGTTTCCTCAAATATCTTTAAGATATTGAACATCATAACCTGAGTCATCAGTTTGTTTGCTGATTTTCCCTTTCTGATTGATTATTTATTATCATATATTGTGTAAATGCAATGCTTATCCAATTTGACCCTTCCAATCAAATTTTTAACTTTTCTTTTTGGAGAGTCAAGTTTTTCTCTTTGTTTGTTTGCTGACCAATTTTTAATCTGCCAATAAAAATAACTTAATTTAAATATGCCTTACTTTGACTCTGATGCAGCATGTAATCTGCACAGTGACTAGTAATTAAAGTTTTTAAATAAATGCTGCAGAGTTAAAGTTCAGTACCTAAAGTTTAAAGTAGAAGAAAATTGAATTTTTTCAACATGACATTATTTTTATTCCAGTATGAGTTTTTGGGAAACCATCCTGCTTTCGAAAATAACAGTTTTATTAACTTGCTCATTTATGAAACTGTGTCTGGAGAGTGTAATCAACCCTAAGGTCATTACAGCTTTGCTTTATGGGTCCATCATTTCTAAATAATCTCCTCAGAATTTTCATGGAAACAACAATGTATTACTGATTAGGAGAACATAAATGAAGTGTTCAATTAGCACACTTCAAAATAATCAATTAAAATTGAACTTGGGGAAAAAGAAATGGAGGAAGTCAGCAAATGAAGAATAAATTATTAATATGAATGGGGTTTAATTTGAGCTGTTCTTTGGAGAAATGCCCTCTTTCTCCCGTAATTACCACAATTACATGCTGCCCGTAAAATGGACGTGGCTTCGGACACCCGTGTGGTTGTATGTGTAGCGGTCACTGTCTCCGTGCCTCGGACAGGTGGACAATGAAGCACGGTGCTTCAAAGGAAAGCCTCCAAAATAGAATTGAATTAATTATAGATCGCTCAGGAGCCATGGCTTCCCAACTGTGGGTCCTTGGGGGGAAATTGAGGAGGTTTTAAGGCGTCCCTGGGGAAATGAGGGCTGGTTTAATTTCACTGTTAGGCCTGCTTCATTTACTAGAAATTACAACACTGAGGCAAATGCATTATTATCAAAACTACTTTGTCTCGCCATTACCAGCCCAGAATAAAGGAAACACACAGCCAATCCCTGCTGCAGTGTGCACAGAGAAGTGCTGAAGGGTGTGGAGCCGCGGAGCTTGTGTTGACACAAGTGGGTGCTGCTGCTGGTTTGGATGATTGGGTTCAGGGTTTGAATAGTTAAGGATCAGGATAGGCTGTTGGGACGGGTGCCAAGTTCCATCACCGGCGTCATCTGGCAGCTGCAGTCGTCCACCCCACTCTGGCTGCAAACTGTGAGGCTGTCGCAGGCCGCAGATGTGACGTTGCTGAAGTATTTGGTTCAAGATAGCCACTTTAAGGACAGTCTGCTGTTTTGCATTGAGTGATGGTTTATTCTCCACCGCCTCCTCCGTGTCTGTGTCTGCTGCAGCGACCTCCAGCTGGATGAACCGGCCCACTGAAAGAGTGCTGCAGTTAAACACTCAAAAAATTACATTTTAATATTGAGGATGGCTACCCAAAGGCAGAAGTCACAAATCCATGACACTCTTGTCCATTGATTCGCTGTTCCCCTTCTGAAATAAAGTAGTTTCCTGTCTGCTTCCGTTCCACAACGACCATTTTTCAAACCACATATACAGTATGTCTCCTGTATTTTCTTGTTGTATTACCATAATAAGACTGAGAATCAATAATAATATGTGATCATTACAACAGCTAATCTAATAGTGGCCTCAGATTTTTGCAAAGTACTGTATGTTTAAGAGTTCATGGATGTTTTAGCCCAGAAAACCACCCATGTTCCACCTCAGGTGCGTTTCAACCGCAAGTATGGGGACCTTTTAGTCCCGGGGACTTCTCTTTTCGGAACTGAAATGTTCCTGTACCATGTTGTTCTCTACGTTTCCACGGTGGCCTAAAGTCCAGGGCAGATAATGCAAATCGTGCTGATAATTTATTAAAAGCAATAAGATAATGTTCAGCTCAATCAACCTTGCAGATATTTTAAGACCTTCTCATTGCAGGTTGCCAGCTGGATATGTTCTTCCACATAAACACTCAGCAAGGCCTGCACCTCTTCCTTGGAGGGTTCGTCCTAAGCTTTCTTCTGGGATTCTATCTCGGAGCACAAAAAAATTTGCGATACTCCACCAAACAGAAATGTCCAGCACTGCAGCGCCCAGGGTTCCTGAAACTTTGGAAGAAACATCATCCTGAGCAGATAGTTTCTGAACCCAGAACCCAGATCGAAAAAGTTTAGTGAGATGTTGGATTTACTTTTTGTTCCAATAGCTTGATAAAGATGACTTTTGAAAGGAGGCTAACGATGAACACTCTGCTGGTTACAGGAACAAAATTAGGACTTGGCTTTTCTTTTGGCCATGATGAACACTAGCATCCCTGCCTGTTGGTAAAAATATCATAAGTCAGCTGGTATCCAGCCACAGACATGTTTTATTTTGGGGGGTTTTTTAAAAGCAACAAAGCATGACTTTTTTATTATTATTTTAATGATGTAGTTGCAGTGGATTGTTGGTTTGCATAAGTCCACACTGTAGAGTTCACAACTTGTTTTGGTACAAACAACCAAGACTCTATCATTATGTTTTCATCAGCTGCAGTTATCGCTCAGCCGACCACTTGTGCCAAGTAGTGGTAGAAAATAACAATAGGTAAAAGTACATGGTAATCTACGTGAGTGTTTCCATTTTATGCCAATTTATATACACCTTTGCACTGAGAATCAACAATTAGAAGTTAGAAGTAGAGCATCAGTATGATATTAATAATGTTATGATATAACAGGCCTATGCAACTTTTGTTTTTTATTTCAAAACTTCAAATTCACCGTGCTGGAACTATGTTTTTTTCCGGTCATGTTGTGCAGGGGCACTTTTAAACTGTAAGACTTTTTCTGTGATAAGCACTGGAAGCAGGAGAGGTTTCATACTCCACTTCAGACCTAACCGTTTTTTAAGATATATTATATTGCTTATATCCTTTATATATATATTGTTCCGGAGGACTCATTCTGTCTCAGTTGTGCATACCCTGGAGGCAGCGATACCTCACTTACCTCAGTCTTCCACACTGTCATTAAATATGCAAAGAATTAATTTACTTTTAACTCTTTAAAGTGTGTGTTTGGGTTTGGGGGCCCCCAGCGAAGTATCAACTCAAAAGTTGTCATAATTCGCCAGTTAACAATCATGCTGCCTGCCCCAGTCTGCCTGTCTGCCTGGCTGGTGGGACACATCAGCCTCCTCTGCTGCAGGTCACGAAAAGTGACCTTAGAGACGTTCCTTGCACTTCCTCATTCATGCCCCGCACCAGATGGGAAGTGTGGTCGCCTGCTCGCAGGGTTTCAGGCTGTTGCACTGGCAGTGGGGCTGAAGGAATGAAATATTCATGTAGCCCAGACTACCCACCCTCCCAAAGAAAAAAATGAATGGACACCCCACAAAAGAGCGCGTGCCGAATTATTTAACCAGGAGCAGGCCTCACTGAACTGCTGGCGACGAGGCTGGTCACGGTGATTTTCTTTATCTGTGCTCCACCCAAAAAGTCTCTCACACAGCCGCGGGGGGGCCTCAGGCGGCACTGAACGTCGCCATAGCAACAGCATCAGATCTGCCATCGGTGCTGGAGTGGTTCCTCTCCAGTAATTGATGACCTAATGAGTGATTAGCCCTCGTGTCGCTGGCATATGGGAGCCGAGGGTGACACTTGGGATGGAGGTGAGTAGCTGTGTGCGAGGTGCCAGGGGACAACAGCTGATAGGCACAGGAGCCACGTGAACAAACCAAATTAGGCGTAAGAAAAAGGGCACTGTAACTAATCAGTGGATGTTTTGATCCTCGTGTCCTCCTACTAAATGATTCATAAATCACCTGCTGGACAACTTATCGGTTATCACAGCTCCGCCACAGACAGACAGGTGTGTCTCAAGCCTTGCCTTCCACCTGTTCGTTTTATTACACCTCTGCAAATAATGCGCAAAAGATTGTCCGCCTTTTTATTGTTTGAAAGCAAACCTCTCTGTTGCCAAGATCCCTCAAATGAAGGAGCCAGTTCAGTTTGAAGAAGGTGTCCGAATTCCTCATCCACGAACTAGGAGCAGAGGCGTTATCAATTAAAAGATTTAGATGGCCCACATTTTTAATTTACCCGTCTTAAATCATAAATAACGTGCCTTAAGTCCTTGAATGCGAGTTGCTTAATGATAAACCATCTAAACTGAACATGTTTATGAGATCAAACTTCCTCAAACATATAAGCCACGCTACTAAATGATTAATCCTCGGGGCTCCCGTCTGTGTGAGGATAATAACAGTGTCGTGATTGACTTGCAATGGACAATAGGAGAAAGAAAGTCGAGCTTTGTAATTGTTCCTTGACAGGGTCAGAGGGGATTGGCTGCTGCGTCCTCAGGCTGCGGGGCTGTCGGAAAGTTGGGCGTTGGGAGTGACACCAAGGTGACTGGGGAGAGGCTGTATAAAATGCTGGCGCAGTGCAAAAACCACTCCAGAGAGAGAGGGAGAGAGAGAGAGACAGGGGTACCAGCCACACTCTTCTTCTTGTGTGACCTTTCCCCGCCGCGCACGACCACATTATAGTGATGAGCGCAAAGGCAGAGCTCGTCGGCTGGCCGGAGTACCCGGAGGATTTCATCCAGCTGCAGCAGCGCAACCTGGCCCTCATCAACTCCAAGACTTGGATCTCCTCAACCCCTCTCCATGCGTTCTGCAGGAGGGACTCACATGGAGACTCTGTGGGCAAACTTCCCGAGTGCGGGTCCTCCACAGACGCCACACAGAGAGAATCAGACAGGATGGAAGAGGGGGGCAGAAAGATGAGCCACTTTGGCCCCCAGAAGCACAGGCGCGTCGCAGCCAACGCCAGGGAGAGGAGGAGGATGCACGGCCTGAACAAGGCGTTTGACGAGCTGAGGAGCGTCATCCCCTCCTTGGAGAACGAGAGGAAGCTCTCCAAGTACGACACGCTCCAGATGGCGCAGATTTACATTACCGAGCTGTCGGAGCTCCTGGCCGGCGTGGCTCA
>KV751330.1:3620635-3633205 GCA_001698575.1 Mola mola | reverse complement strand
AGGCCCCGCCGACAAGAGCGCCAGGAGGAGTCTGATTCACTCCCTGCGGACAGCAGCGCCTGCGCAGCCCGCAGAGCAGCGGGACCCCTGCGCCTCCGTCGGCCACCTGGTAATTCTGGGGGCCTCACCTGACCTGGTGACTTCTTCTCCCAGCAGTGACAGCGAGTCTTTGCACCTCAGTGACATAGAGGAGAGTCACATTGGAAGAGAGTGACAAGGACTTCTCACTGACCAGGAGAACCAAAGACGAGGCTTCCGTCTTGTTGAAATGTTGATACCATATCCTCGCTCATAGTTTCCATATTATGCCACTTAACTAAAAAAAAAAAAAAAAAGCTGGTAAAACTGATAAACACTCTCTGAGATCTTATTATTTGTACTCCCAGAGGCCCTTTTAATGCACTTTATGGCCTTAACCATCAATAAAGACATCTGCAGTGTCCTTAGGGGCATTTGTCTAAATCAAAAACAATTATTTTGATATTTATGTATAGCTATTTTATTAGGACTGTTTTGCTACAATAAATATATAATTGAGACAGTTGCGTGTATTCTAAGTTGTCTTGTATTTTATAGAGTATGTAGAAAGCAGTCTGAAGGGTCAAAAACAAAACTGGGGTTCTTGGTCTTTCCTTAAAAAACAGTTTTAATGTGAAACTGGATAAGCAGTAGACAATGGAAAGATAAACTGAACAGTCAGATGCTAAGTGCAATATCATTTTAGCGCAGCAAATGTTCTGACACGCAAGAAGTGATGAACAAAAACAATCAGTGAGTTCTTTTTTGACCAAAAAATAAAATCAAACTATCCAGGGCATACAAGCTACACATACATTTTTTTTTTTTCAAATAAAAGAACAAACATAGTAGCAACAAAAGTAAAAGTAGTAACTGTACAGAATGGCCCACTTTAGATCGAATTACATTACTGGGTAATAATCACCAATGCAAACACATGTACACATCAATAATGTGGTTCTTTTGTTGGTTAGTTACATTTTATTGATTCTATTTCATCATTTGTCTCTGATGTAAAAATAATCAGCATAAAGTACAATCTCTCCCTTACAATAAAATAGCATCTTAAAACATATACTTAAATACCTCAAAATTACTCACATCCGACCACTGCAGATAAGCATACAAACAGCTGCAATCCAAGATTTCCTGCCTAATGTTCCAAGAGGGGAAGTGACAGAAATAATTATGCTTTATGACCAGCTATCCTCTCCACTCCGCCTGGTAACAAATATCTCACTGAGAGGCTGTGGGGATGCCTGCTCTGGAGGAAGGAGGAGGTGGCTGGAACTTGGCCAGGTCCTTGGAAATGATCTCTGCCAGCCTGTGTTTAAAACTGCCAGGGCCTTCCATGGAGCCAAGGGCCTCTTCCGTCTCTTTCGCGGCCTGCATCTCTGCTTCTTGCCTGGGCTGGGTGCAGTCACTAGCCGGCTGCTGGTGATGGTTCCGGGGCTTGGGGATGGCGAAGGGAACAGGCTGGGGGAGTGTGCAGGGAGGAGGCAGGGGTGAGGCGGACAGCTCCAGTAAATGGGGATTTACAGGGGAATCAATTATTTTCCCATCTGAATTACCACACTCGGAAGTGTCCACCTTGATTTTGAACGGATGTTGTCTGATAATAGGAGGTGTGGCTACCTTAACGTAGCTGTAAACACTGTCGTCCATGACATTATCCAGGTTTACAGCTTCCAGGGAATGACACAGTTCATCCTCTCCCTCACTTTCCACTCCCAAAGCCTCCTTGCTGTTAAAGAAATGAGGCTTAACAAAAGATAGGTGCCTTAAATTGGGTGGAGTGGTATGATTAACAGTAGAGTAGTGTTCGTCAGAGTCATCTTGCATAGCAGAAACCTCTGCAAGGTGGTAGATAGGAGGACCGGCTGGCGGCTTGGTTGTGGTTGGATGGTTAACAGACGACTGATCAATGTTGGCGCCGTGTGGTTGAATAGAGGACTTCCTCTCCATAGAGCACTGATTTAATATAGTCTGGAAGATCTGGGGACCATCCCTGGACAAGAAAATGAACACTCCCTCGCCTGACTCACAGCGACGGCCCGCTTCAATGCTGAATCCACCCTGCAATCACGGCCATTAATACACATCACAAAGAAGAACTCCCAAAATATATCTATTATCAAAAATTACTCCAATATGGAGTTCAATCACTGGGACCATTTAGCTCAACAAGGCTATTTGATATTTTGAACGGTGTCGGGCAAGTCAAAAAAGAAATAAACTGCATTTTTTTGCCACTAAATACACTCAAAATTAGAGATGTTCAGATATAATTTTTCCAATCCAGATACCAATTCTGATACCTGGGCTTTGGATATCAGTCAATACCAAGTACTGATCCGATACCAATGTGATTTTATATATATCTCGTCCATGGGACTTTTTCACGTTGCCTGCAATATTGCACAAAACAATATGAATGCTGGACTTGGGGATGTTCCATTTTCTCAATATCTCCTCAGTTTTTTTGGCTACTGAAGTGCCAGTATGGTCCCACAAAACTCCTTTGCTTGCAGCAACGCACTTTGAAGGGTAAATGTTGATGGTGACACTGTGCCTACCCAGGGTGGAGTTAAACTCAGCAAACACATGGGGCATTTTCAGTGGTATCGAGAGCATTTCCGATACTGGTATCGAAATTGAAACAACTCTACCCAAAATGTTAATGCAAGTGTCTGTTAACAGAGTAGAAAAAATTTCAGATGTTGACAAACAAAAACAAAATTGGGAAAAAACACAGCCTGTTCAAACTTTCAAAGTATAGAGTATCTTTACTGCTGAGTCAAAAACACCTGGGTATCTACTCCATGACATGCCCTGTGCCTTTGCATAGTATTGTTGAGTTAAACAGTCCCAGTGTCAGGAATACATGCTGAAGTAATTTTAGAAAAAAAAAAAGATTTATTTTGTGAAAAGTTATAGCATCAAAGACCACGAAATATGGATTAGGTTGAAAAGCAAGTCTCCTTTAAAGGAGCCATTTGGAAGATGTTGAGTCTTATTCCTGGGTCATTAAAAGTAGCCAATTTCAACCACCCACCTCCTCTACATCTCCCAAATAAATATCCGCTGCTATTTGTGACACATTTTGACACATAATAAGCAAATGAAATGTACTTTCTTTAAAAATGAGGTGCAAAGCTGATAGCATGTAGGTTTTTCTACCTTTGTACAGGCCAAACGGGCCGTTTCTAGTGTTTGTGTTAACCTCCGCTACCCAGATGTTTGCTGTAGCTTCAGATTTAGGCTAATGTAACGACCCAGGAAGGATCCATGTTCCCTTGTAACTCACGGAGCGAAATTCAATAAACATAATATCGAAGAAGTCAAACGAGCCCTTCCACTTTGCCGTTACAACTGTACTGTGCACCTGCATGCCCACCCACAGAAATGGCCAGGTCCAGTGAATGAGCCCTCCTTAAACCTGCTTTATTCAGGCCAGTTTTTATGCAACAATAAATAAAATGTTTGGTTTTGTTGTCTCAATATATGAAATAAAAATTTGGTTATTGCCACATATACTGCTGGCCTTCATGGGCCCCATAAAGAGGCTGGGCCCTTGAAAGCTTCCCACCTGATCCAGGACAGCCCTAATCCAGGACATACCACAAGTAAATTTAAAGCTGTTTTTGAACCATTTGGAGCACAGGCATGGTTCTGGTCTCTTGAAAGAAAGAATACAGTGGGGCAAAAAAGTATTTAGTCAGCCACTGATTGTGCATGTTCTCCTACTTAGAAAGATGAGAGAGGTCTGTAATTTTCATTATAGGTACACTTCAACTATGAGAGACAAAATGAGAAAAAAAAAATCCAGGAAATCACATTGTGGGATTTTTAAAGAATTTATTTGTAAATTATGGTGGAAAATAAGTATTTGGTCACCCACAAACAAGCAAGATTTCTGGCTCTCACAGACCTGTAACTTCTTCTTTAAGAAGCTCTTCTGTCCTCCACTCGTTACCTGTATTAATGGCACCTGTTTGAACTCGTTATCTGTATAAAAGACACCTGTCCACAGCCTCAAACAGTCAGACTCAAAACTCAACCATGGCCAGGACCAAAGAGCTGTCGAAGGACACCAGGAAGAAAATTGTAGACCTGCACCAGGCTGGGAAGAGTGAATCTACAATAGGCAAGTAGGTTGGTGTGAATAAATCAACTGTGGGAGCAGTTGTAAGAAAATGGAAAACATACAAGACCATTGATAATCTCCCTCGATCTGGGGCTCCACGCAAGATCTCATCCCGTGGGGTCAAAATGATCATGAGAATGGTGAGCAAAAATCCCAGAACTACACATTGAAGATGCAACGTGGCTGGGTCTTCCAGCATGACAATGATCCCAAACACACCGCTCGGGCAACGAAGGAGTGGCTAAGTGTCTTTTATACAGATAAGTTGAGTTCAAACAGGTGCCATTAATACAGGTAACAAGTGGAGGACAGAAGAGCTTCTTAAAGAAGAAGTTACAGGTCTGTGAGAGCCAGAAATCTTGCTTGTTTGTGGGTGACCAAATACTTATTTTCCACCATAATTTACAAATAAATTCTTTAAAAATCCCACAATGTGATTTCCTGGTCTTTTCTCCCCTCATTTTGTCTCTCATAGTTGAAGTGTACCTATGATGAAAATTACAGAACTTTCTCATCTTTCTAAGTAGGAGAACTTGCACAATCAGTGGCTGACTAAATACTTTTTTGCCCCATTGTACATGTAACATCATTTAACACGAGCACAGTATGTAGTAGTTTAAAATTTAATGGGCCAGAGACGAGCAGTTGGATTTTGAAGAGATTAAAAGCAGGTTATTTGGAAGACCTTAGAGGAAAATTGGGTTTTTCTTGACTTAAGTGATGCTCTTTGAATTAATCTGTTTATCCTTTCCAATTTTCAAAAAGTATCTTACCTCAACCTGTCCAAATTTGCGAATGAACATGTACGGCCAGCGATAGATGATGTGCCTGGTGCTGATTGCCAGCAGTAGCACAGCCTGTTTTTCTGGGGAGACCAGATACTCTCCAGCCAACTGGCACCTCCTGGATGCCTCTGTGCTCTGGACAGTCACTCGGTACTGGTTTAGATCTAAAAACAAGAAGACGGCAAAATATTTGCCAATTAAAATATAACAGCACACTGAGGTTCGTGCAGAGCAACTGCACATCTTTCAGTTTTTCCCCACTCGAGGCCTGAGCAGAAGTGCATCAGCCACAAGAGCAAAAACATCCACCACATACTGTACATTCTGACACTGCATGCAGTCTGCTAATCTCTCCGTGTGAATGGGCTTCCTGCATTTTCCAGGAGAAGAGTAATCCATTAGAAAATAAAAAGAAATACATTTGTTCAATCCAGTGCTGGCTGACACTTATGCATTCTGGCATTCACGGTTGAATTAAAGCTGCTGTTCACATGGTTTCTGCTGATGTCTTGAATTTATGATGCTATGACCTCTTTATGACCTATGACCCTCCCTTTTATGTATTTTGTATTATAATACATTAAATTCTCTCTCCCAACATTTTTACAAGATAGCGATTTAAAAAAAATATATTTTTTTTTACTACGATGTAATTTTTGTAGTTTTGGTCAGTACGTCTTATCAGTTATGATAGCACAGTTTAAGACAGGCTGCTACAAGAATTCTGCAGGCAGCGCTACAATGTCATTTGATAGGCAAGAAACTACAGTTAAGAAAAAATTACTCTGTATATTAAAAAGAATCTGACCAAAAAAGCACCCCCAAAAAATTAAATTTCCTTTATCTCAAAGAAAAATTACACGATTAACACGCTTTTTCTGACTCTCTTTCCACCACTCATAATTTCCCTTAGCGATATTGCCAGATATCTGATCTCAATAGTACCTCGGTGAGTACAATCTCATTAATACTAATAAGACAGACAAGAAAAAATGTGGGAAAAAAAACATGATAACCCCCTAAAGCCAGTGTTCAGTCTGACTGTCTGCTACTTTAGAGGGCGACTCATGTGAAGACACTAGAGGTTCATTTACTCACTAAAACATGAAACATAATTTTCCATTTTACAACCTAAATCTTATTCACTCAACCTTTATGTTAACTGCTATTTGAGTGATGATGACTTATAATGCTGCTGTCGGATGAGTATCTTTGATGACTTGTGTTGGCTTGTGAGCTGCTGTCTTAAGACCGATGAGCATTACCGCTTTTCCAAGTTGAGTAGAGGTCATTGTCCTCCATGGTAATACTATTTCCTCTCTCGAAATCCCCTTTGTTTGATCCTCCAGGATCCTTCTGTAAACACAGTGGCATGGTAAACAGTGCATGGAGTGTACACTATCCTCTTATCACTGTTTTATGACTTCAAGGAGGCAAGACGCAAGAAAGAACAGAGCTTGTGCAAGCACGAGATTTGGAGAAGTGAAGTGACAGTAGTTACAGATTCGGTAATAACTTCCCCATTGTGCTATCTGGCTGATTATGGATTATGTCTGTGCCCTCATTTCCCAGATGATAAGACAACTCCTAATGCATAAAGGGGAAAGTTGGACAAGAGGAGAGATGTGTGGTACCTGGAAGGCGAGGCAGCATAGGGCATTAAGCCACTTTTGGCTCTCAGAGGAGGCCAGGGTGTAGCTGCATTGCATGGTGTTTAAGTAGAAGGCCGTGCATCCAGGGGGGCAGGACTCCTTGGGAGCAGGGGAGACACTGAGGCAGTCACTCAGACGCACTACCTTTTTCTCTTGTGCTTTGTGCCAGCTGGTCTTCCACTGCTCAGTGACAGGGTGGTTGTCTGGCACAGTGTAGAGCTCCAATCGGCCGACCCCTGTCGAGCTGGGTTTGTAAAGAACCGTCCACATCTTCCGCCATGTTTTCTGTTGTAGAATGCAGAGGGGATGGAGGGGTTGGGAAAATGGTTCTTAATAAGTGGGCTCTCTGACACTGTTGCTATGTTATCACATCACCAAGTTAATGGAAAATCTTGCTTAATTCATTTTATTGACTAGCTCTACATCTGTACCTGAGATTCAGGGGTGAGCTTTAGTCAACAAATTTTAACTAGTGCACATCTTTATTGCATATTTTCATGCAGTTCAAAATGCTTCTCTGATGACTTTTTTCTTTTCTTTTGTTGAGTATAACATTACTGCTTGTTTTTTGTTCACAGAGTTTCATCTTTCTGACTACAAATATTGAGTAAATCTGGTGGTTAAGCAACTCTGCCTTGCTGCTACTGTCTGAATTTTGCAACACGTTCCTCAGACAGTTCCCAAGATGACATCGCCTCATGGGCTGCAAAACTATCCCTTCTGTACCAATCTACAGCTGAATTTGCTGTGTTGCCAGGGTAGTGGCACAAAGCACAGTAAAGGGGATGTGCAAATGCCAATTCCACTCGATCCAGAAAACGATTAGTAACACCTCAGGTCTGCATATCCTCTGAGGACCATTATTTTAAGATTGTCATGGATGAGAGGAGCATCTTGGTGTTTATTTTCTATACACATACTAAATTATAAACGCAAACATAAATAAATCAGATTGTCCACAGAAAAAATATGATTACTGACATAGCCACCACAAACCAAGGTAGAAACAAATCAGTTAAATGGTTAAATAGTGAACCAGTTGTATTGTTAACAGAAAAACTGTCAACTGATCTGCTTAATTTTGACTGAGCTACTAAGGCAAAAAAAGAAGTAAAATAACAATATTCACTTTTCAACTTATTCTGATGTTAGACTTTCAATAAAACTCACCATAACGAACTTGACCCCCTGAAGGTACAGCAACCCCTCCATGATTACATCCATTCCTGCAAGTTTTGTCTGTAGAACTTTCACTCCAGCACAACTCGTAGCTCTGTAGCTGCAACTACTGGAGGTTAAAATTTAGGCTGTCTATGCCACTAAAAGTTCATTCAGTCGTTGAACCAGAGCTCAAAGTCGAGTCATCTCCGTTGCACTTGACTGTTGCAAAACAAAGAACGCAGTGTGTCGAACTTCTCTTTGAATTAGTCTGCAGGTTTTAGGAACTTCCTCTCCATACAAAACTAGTCTTACATCTTTATTTTAAAACCTTTTCCGGGTTTTAAAGATTACAAAGGACAATTTCATTTACAAGTATCAAAAATGTTACAAAAGGTGAATATACAGATGTGTGACAGATTTGGGGCATAAAAAAAAGTTATATCTGACAGAGCTGCAAGTTATTTAAAGTCATGATAAAAATATACTTCCTTTGTTCCGTGACGTATCATTTCCCGTAAAATGCTTGTAAGTTTGTTAAGCATTGGAGTACTTTCATATCAATAATTCTTAGAAGTCCATTGAACTATGAGCCAAGTAGTCTTTGCGCCCAATGTTGGTGACCTGCTTGGTCTGCATTGCCTCCAGCTTGGGACAGTCAGTGATACGATGACCAAGACCACCACAAAACGTACAGCCCCTCTCTCCTGCGAAAGCACAACAAGCAGGCATGTTAGGCGTTGTCACACAGGAACGTTTAACTAGAAAAATTACCACCTGGTGGTTATGTGTGCGCAAGACATACAATGCAGACAGTAAAAGGTGTTTGGGTCGGTTTCTGGGGCAGTGTGACTGGTAAAAATGTAAATAAACACAAATATTTAAGGATAGAGGGAACAGAAAAAAAATTAGTGGTAGTAATTAAATAAATTCAATTTAAATTAACCAAATGAAGAGATTCATAGGATTCGTGGATAACTCAGTTTTTAGTTGGGCAATACTGCAAATGAACATAGTAAAACAAATTATGTTGTGGCAGATTTTCTTTGGAAGAGGAGGCCTTCTTTTCTTGGCATTTTGGGAGAGGAAATAAAGAGTACTGAGTTATGTAAGTAGTAGTTTGCATATCAGCAAAACGTTTGACTAGGTTGCTGTTTCCAATTCCACTATCACACTGACCAAAAATGCCATTATAATGCGACTTCTTGATATGTAAATGAAATCTAACCAATTCACCTTCCATCCAAATGGAGGCTAGTACCAAATTTGATTTAAAAAATCCCTAAATGCATTCTTAAGATATTTTGCTCACAAGATTTCAGGTCACAGTGAACTTGACCAGTGAAGGTGATCAGAGACAATTGTCAGTGACTTCGATCTGAATTTTTTTTTTTACGTTCACAAGCGTGGCTCACATGACGCCACAGTGCCCGTGAGCTTTGGCCTATGGTCTCCAAAATCTAATCAGTTCATCTTTGAGTCAGATTTGTGGTAAGTTTGAAGCAAATCTCTAATGTCTCTCTAACATTCTTGAGATTTCGGGTTCATAATATTGGCCGCCACAGATGGACAGACATCGCAAAAATAATGTCTCCAAGCCTGGTTTTCACTAGTGCAGAGGCATAAAAGTGACATACAAAGTTATTATAGAGTAATCAATGAGCCTCAAAAAAGAGACGCTATAAACTCACCTCCAATGTCAAGCATGGTCTCGTCTCCACTCTGGAGCACCTGGAGGACAGGAGGAACCTTCTGTTTGGCTTCAACTAGCAGGGCTTTAAGGTCCATCAGTACTGACTCATCTATGGAGAAAGACATACACTTACTTATTACTTATTAACTACTAAACAACTACATTTATTAGCTTTCTACCTTTATATCTTTACTCACCACATCCTTTATTGATGAATGTCGTGGCAATACCGGTCTGGCCTGATCGTCCAGTTCTTCCAATTCTATGAACTGAAAAAAACCCCAACATTTTAACAACCCAGCTTGAACTATTCAAAGAGAGCTTGTGACCAAATTATCAGAAGGACAGCACACAAACAGACTCTTACCATAATTTTCTATCTCCTCAGGCATGTCATAGTTTACTACATGCTGTATGGCTGGGAAATCCAGACCCTTAGAAGCAACGTCTGTGGCCACTAATACATCTTTCTTTCCTTCTTTGAATGCCTCTATGGCTTTTGTCCTTTCTTCCTGATCTGAAAGATAGTTGACAAAAAATACATAAACACAAATCTGCAAGACAATGGGAAGATAAGATTAAGCATACAGTGCCTCAGATGCAGTATGTGCAAGCTGCAAAACAGAAATGGTGACATCCAGTGGTATCTATAAGCAATTACACAAAAGTTGAGAAGTGGGACCAAGATTGTTTTCCCCAAACAAGGTGGTCCTCTGCATGTATTCTAACAATGCATTTATCACTGTTAACTTTAATAATTGTAAGCGGGCTTTGCATACCTTTCCCTCCATGGATGGCCACCGCTTCAACTCCTTTCAGTAGCAGATACTCGTGGATGGCATCGACATCAGCCTTCTTTTCAGCAAATATAAGCACCTATCAATAGGAGTACATAATATTTTGATATTTCACATGTTAAAGTCACGTTCTTCTGTATATTTCAGTGTTACAAAATGTAATACTGACAGGAGGCGGTGTTTTCTGGAGACACTCAAGCAAATACACCATCTTGGCTTCCTCTTTGACATACTCCACTTCCTGCAAACACACACATTTATTTATAATTTATTTAATAGAATTTTACATCTTAAGAAAATCTCTCAGAGAAAAATGACTCTACCTGGATCACATCTAAGCTGGCAGCACCAGCCCTACCCACATTGATGGTGATGGGTTTGACCAGCGCACTCTTGGCAAAGTTTTGGATCTTTTTGGGCATAGTGGCACTGAAGAGCAAAGTTTGTCTTTGTCCCTAGATAAGAAAATCAGAAATGATATGACTTAGCTCAAACAGCCCAGGCTACAACACTATTTTAGTATGAGGGAGAAAAAAAATCCAGCCTATACCAACTAAAGGGAGAACCGTTTTTCAGTGGCAACATTTTGACTTGCCCTGTGCAATTGCTTTGTATAGTCTTGTCAAGTTAAATAGTCTTAATGAGTAAACCCTATAACAGCATTATTTTTTTTTTTAAAAGTATGTCTTTTATGAAATTCTAGAGCCTACAAGGGCAGGAAATAGAGCTTAGGTTGAAAAATACAGGCGTTCTCCTTTAAGACCAGCGACTGGAAAATAGACCAACCGGTAACTACGGGAGGTGATGAAATTTGCCGGCTTGAGGCAAATGTATTGAGCAGTAGATGTTATTAACAGATTTATCAGGAATGTTCTCAAAGATACAAACATAACTTTTCAAATGTGTGTTTCAGAGTAAGATCACAATGAGACTATTGAACTAGACAAAGTATGAATTGATGTTCACATCTGAGTGCGTATTCAGTGTTACAGTCTTGTCAGTATTATTACCCTGTTAAGCCTCGTCTAGTCTGGCTACTTGCTGAGGTTAAAATGAGGGGAACATATGAACGTCTATTCCATTGATTATGTGTTGCTGCTGCAGTAGAGGTACTCACCTTGAAATAGGAGAAGATGGTTCTGATGTCTTCCTCAAAGCCCATGTCAATCATCCTATCAGCCTCATCCAGAGCCAGGTAGCGGCAGATGTCCAGACTCACCATTTTCTTCTGTAGCAAATCCATGAGTCTGCCTGGAGTAGCGACCATCATGTGGACACCACTATAATCAACAGGAGCTACAGATGAAAATAAACTCTAATGTATGGTCTATTGTTTGTTTTTTCTTTTTTTGCTTGACACTAATTCCAACTGAAATTCTGGAAAAAAGGATTCAAACATGTTTACTTACTGTTTTACTACCTCCATCTGCTCTTTAACAGACATTCCTCCGATGCAGAGGGCAGTGCGCAGCTGAGGAGCCCCCTCCTCTTCCAGCAGCTTGCAGTAGTACTCGATAATGCCATGTGTCTGTCTCGCCAACTCTCGCTGGAGTAGAGAGAGGTATTAAAACAAGATAGGCTTAGCTGCAGAAAAAGCAAGGTTACTCGCAGTTAACACCATGTGTTAAACAACAGAGCCAAAGCTTGAAAGGGTACACAGTATGTGCAAATTTCAGTGAAATCCATTTTAAAAGTGGTCTGATGGTCCTAAATTCAAGTGTTAAAAATAACCATAAATCAATCATTTATACATTTTTCCAAACTGTGTCACTGATTACATAGTTTTGTCTGACTGTATTACTTACTGAGGGACAGATGATGAGTCCGTACGGTCCTTCTCTCTTATAGAAAGGCAGCCTCTTCTCCTGCTCCAGAGAAAACATGATGATGGGCAGAGTGAAGACCAGTGTTTTTCCAGAACCGGTGAAAGCTATGCCAATCATGTCTCGACCTGAAAGACTACAGACAAAACGCTGTCAAAAATAGTGTTGTTTAAAAGGTACAATACCTCATTTTATTCATAGCAATACTTTAAAATTGGTGTGCATGGGAGCCGTATTCTGAGTTGCATCGATTGGGCAACAGAGTGGGGTAAAATGCAGCACTCCACTTCACTCTCCAGTCCTCAATCCGGCACAGTTATCTGTGTATGCAAATACACGTAAAATGGCCACACTAGTGGAAGTAACTTTAATGGAGGACCAAAACGGCCTAAATTAAAAAATAAATGAAAATTAAATAACATTCATGCCATTAAAAATAAATGGAATTAATAAAATGTAATTTGCTTCTGTATTTAATTTTTTTTTAAATTATTCTC
>KV751330.1:3560575-3590698 GCA_001698575.1 Mola mola | reverse complement strand
CGTTCCCCAACCTGAAGGCGCAGGGAAGCAACCCTTTCGTCCACGGGGGTAAACTCCAACACATTGGCTGAGAGCCGGGGAGCTATTAATAAGCCCACGCCTGCTCTCCGCCTCCCACCTGGGACAACTCCAGCATAGAACAGAGTCCAACCCCTCTCAAGAAGACTGGTTCCAGAACCCGAACTGTGTGTTGAGGTTAGGCCGACTATATCTAGCCGGTATCTCTCAACCTCACGCACAAGCTCAGGTTCCTTCCCCATCAGAGAGGTAACATTCCATGTTCTGATAGCCAGCTTCAGCAACCGGGGATCGGACCGCCAAGGCCCCTGCCTTTGACTGCCAACCGATCCACATAGCACCGGACCTCTATGGTTCCTCCTGTGGGTGGTGGGCCCACATGAGGACGGACCCATGTTTCCTTTTCGGGCTGAGCCCGACCGGACCCCATGGAAAAAGGCCCGGCCACCAGGCGCTCGCCTACGGACCCCTTCCCCAGGCCTGGCTCCAGGGCGGGGTCCCGGTATCCCTCCGGGCAGGGTACGCAAGTCCTTGTTATTATTCACCATCATAGAAGTCTTTGAAGTCTTTTTCTTTTTTTTTAAAATATGGTGAAAATTTCGTTTAACTAGTTTTGCCAATTAACTGTTAGAAGAATGAATGTTGACTAAATAAATGTTTTGGTCATATTTTGTATGAAGATGATCTACTTTAAGTTTCTTAAAATGTAAAAAATAATAATAATGATACACAAAGTGCGACCTTGTTATGCTTTTGTTTGGAAATAAATGGAACCGTAGCACATTAAAGTGGAGGACAGAATTTTTGCATAGTAAAATCATCCCTCAAAACACCTAATGTGCAGCAAAATCTAAACTAAACTCAAACTTTTTCTGCTCATACTCCAGATTAAAATTAAAAGCTCCTGTAATAATGTAAAGCACATAAAGAAATGTAGTCTTAATCGGGAAATCAATATTGTGGGTGGAAATTACAAGCAATACCACCCTAATACATATTCTCTTTGCTGCAAGATGAATCACACAGCATAGTCCTTTTCAATAAATGCTTTATTAGATGGTATCTGGATCCTGCTGCCAATTTTTCCTGCTCAAAATGAAGTCTGAAAGAGGGATTTTCACTTAGCTAATTTCTACAAACACAATATTGTGCTCCTATTTCCCTTTGCGTAGGCCGTCCACCTATCTACAGATCAACTTTCTCGCTGTATGGAGGGCACAAGCACCACAGTACAAAACTGTTGAGCAGTTTATCAATATGTGGAGCACACAGTGTTTAATACATTTTGTAATCTGACATACAACCATACTTCATTTCAGTTTACTTTAATAAAGCTAAAGGCCTGTTTATATGATGTGGACGCAGAAAAGCAAATTATTGTTCACCTGTTCACCCGGTGGCGAAGTCAAGACTTGGAGTTCAGTACACACTGCAGTCACTCTGTATGCCCAGAGACCTTGTGGTTAATAAATGAGCCCCTGCTTAGTATTACAAAACCATATTTTAGCAGCCGAGTGTGGAGCAGCATGTTGTGATTTCTTCAGATTCCCGTTTTGCATCCTCAAAGCAGCTGCCTATATTCTAAGAAGGAAGCTGCCACGAACTTGTAGCCTATGTTTCACACATTTCAGGGTTCTCTAATCTCATCCCTTAAAACACAGAGGCCTTCTGGTCCGTCTAATCAGGGACAGCTGGTTTCCAGATGAATGCAATAAGCTCCCTGGGTCGGACAGAAAATTAGCGTTAGCCTCCTCTGGAGTCCCTGGACAAGGACTGAATGTCGTTCTCTGGGAATACTGGCATTAGTTCAGCATTTGAATAAACTATGTGACCATCAGAGCAGCCAACAAGCAAGAAAAAGCAAATAAAAATATTAAAGTTGTTCTCACTGTCATGATAATCACCTTCTGTCCCTCAGTGAGTATGGAGACAATACTAACCTCAGACATAATTACTTTGACATTACTTACAAACAACAGTTGTGCATTTAGACCCATACACTGTACAGATAATTAAGACCCTAGTAAACATCTTAAACACATATCTGAACAATTTCGACAAAAAGTTCACTAGTAACATTCACAGGGAATAGAGGGCTAAATAAAGAGATCTGCATGCAAAGTCTTGAGCCCTCTCCAGTGACACTCAACACCAGACCACTCAAGCTAAAGGGCTTTTGAGCAACAAGTGCCACAAAACCTCAAGTGTTCAGTATTCTCAGTCACACTTAGGCTAACGCTCTTCAGAAATCTGCCATCATCTCATACGGCAGTTGGGGGGTGTCCACCATTGCGGCCGTTCAGGGTCAGGCCTCTCATAGAGCGTGCCCTGAACGAGCCGTCCGGGTGGAAGGAGTCTGGTTTGTCCTCGCAGCGGAACACCATGAGGAAACCGTTCCTGTAGTTCTTATTCATCCACCCGTAGAGGAGGGGGTTGGTGAACGTTGAGCACATGGCCACGATATGGAATACCGTGTATATCAGCTTGTACTCCTTCAGCCTGAGCGCCAGGTCCAGGTCACTGGCCAGCTGAATCACATGGAATGGCAGCCAGCAGATGGCAAACACCAAGACCACCAGCGCCAACATCTTGGTGGTCTTCTTGCGGCGGTTGATGCTGTCGTTGCGGCTGGACGGGCTGACGTGGTTCTTCAGTTTGACCCAGATGCAGATGTAGGCGTAGCTGATGATGGCTAAAGGGATGATGTACTGGAGGAGCAGCATCGACAGGCTGTAGATGACTCCGTCCCTGCCGGTCCCGTGGGGCCAGTTCTCCGAGCAGACGGCGATGCGCAGGTTGATGGAAGGGATCTCCTCGTATCGGTACTCTCTGAAGATGGCCAGGGGTGCTGCCAAGACAGAAGACATGGCCCAGGTGAGTGCCATGATGAGGAAGCTGGAGCGCCATGTGAGGCGGCGGCCGAGGTGGAAGACGATGCAGCGGTAGCGCTCCAGGGCGATGACAGTCAGCGTGAGAATAGACACGTGCACACTCAGGGCCTGGGCAAAGGGCACCATGTGGCACAGCACCGCGCCAAACTTCCACTCATCTAGCAGGGTGTAAACCAGAGTGAAGGGCAGGCAGAGGGTGTCCACCAGGAGGTCTGCCAGCGCCAGGTTGGCGATAAAGAAGTTGGTCACTGTCCGCATGGTCCGGTAGCAGACGATCATGTAGATGACCAGGGCATTTCCCAACAGGCCCATCAGGATGATGAGGGAGTACGCTGTGATCAGGGTGATCTGGACCCCAAGGTGCTTGGTGATGTCTGTGTGGAAACCAGGCGGGTACAGACCCATGCTGTCATTGGGTAGAGTCCGGGGATTCCTTTCGAGAGCCTCGCCTTCACCTGTGCCGTTGGAGGTGTCTGGCGGGCTCATCTTATTGGGGGATGCCAGATCAAGGCCGAGCTAACACCTGAAGCGAGATGAAAAAAATCTAATGAAATAATTTTCAGGCACAGGACAGGCAGAACACCAGGAAGAAAACAGCAAAGGCAGTCATTATGAAAGATCTTAGGCCTCGAGTTGTTTATTTGTCCCCAACACCTGAATTCCTGTCACTGCCATTCCATTATGGCAGACACACAATGTGGCCAGTGCAGGTAGCCAAACAACCAGCGTGACATTCTAATCAGCCTTCTTCGCTGGCTTCCAACCAATAAAGGCTTACATTCACACAAACGCCTGACCGAGTCAAAGGTACAGCTGCTGGGAATCGATCCCTGGATCTCTTCCTGGTGGGATATTATTTTGACCTCAGGAATATATCATGACCACGACCTCTCTCTCTCTCTTTATAAAGCAGAACCAAGAGCTTGGAATGAAACCAACTTCTAATAAATCTGCCTGAAGTATCTGACACACAATTATTACTTTATTCTCCTGGAATCAACCTGGAAAGAGTCTTTTGCATTGTTAATGTCACGCTGATATTAAAGTCATTCAGTATTTAACTGGAGGATATGAAACAGAGCCATTTTGAAGATGAGAAGATTGTCTAATGAATGCATGGCTGATTATTAAAAGAATTACTCAAGATTGGGTGGAGGAAGTGGATGTTCTGAAAAGCTAAGAAAATGATAAAAATGCTTTTCAGAAACAGATCATAATCAGTAGAAATTCAGCTCTCTTCACAAGGACCGGTTCCAAAACCTCCTCCAAAACAGACTTCATTTTAATTTACAAATGTTTACATTGAAGTCGTCCTTGCGAAAGGCCTTGGTGGAAGTATTTCTTAGGTTTGCGGCAAAGATTGGTTTCCAGAGGGACATGAACACCTGTGCCATGTTATAAAGGCAAAAAGGGAAAATGATGGAGTTCAAAGCTGCATCGTTGCAGCAGCAGACTGCATCTCATGAAGGGAATACGGTTTGTTGCGCTAAATTTCTCCTTCGTAGACACACACCAAAAAGGAGAAAAAAAACTTTTCTCGTCAGTGTGTTTATGTATTTATTCCCACGTAATATCTCAATTTACCTGAGAGCATTGGTTGGAACATTTTAACATGGCAAGCGACTCTTAATAAACCCCTAACCCTATTCTTAAACAAATTATTGCTAATTAAGTTATTAAAATGCTTAAAAAGCTGTATTTTTAAAAAAAAAAAAAAAAATTAGATTTAAATCTAAAGATTTTTTTGTGTGTGTGTTCCTAAGCTTGAATGTCACCTAACACTTAATTCTTCACGTTTTCTTATGTGAGAGGTCATCTCTTTGGTGACAGACACTCTGGTTGCTATGGGGCTCCTGTAGCCTGTTTTTTTCTTTTCTTTTGACAGACCACAGCACAGATTGGTAGCTCAGCGAGGTCTTCGTTCTTCCCCCTTTTTTCATTAATTCATCCACGGCTAGGATGTCTATTGAGGAGAAATTAGTTTTAACTTTATTGTTGCACTTATTTATTGTGATATTTATCTCTGGGTGATACATTTTGTGCTCTCGGCAACAGACTTGCAAGGCAGTAAGAGGTCTAGAGAACAAGTGCGTAAATATGTGTGAGGCTTGTGCGTCAGGGTTGAGAGGAACTCAGCAGAGATAAAAGGACACAAACACAAGCATGAATGGAAGCATTGCAGAACTCTGAATCTCCAGGCACCACTGGCATTGTGGTCATCACTGTGGCACTGCCCATACACCCAGCCTGTCACCACCCAGCCTGTCACCGCAGCCACACGAGCAGGATTTATCCAGGCGACATGTGCACTTTACCACGCGCCAGTCATTTGTCAAAAGCGCCCTTTTCCGATCAGCGACGGCGGTCCATGACTTGGAGAAATCAGTTACCGTACACCTGCAGGACACAAATAGGGAGCCACAGTAGAACTGGATTCTGATTAACTCGCACGCCGCCATCAAATTCAGATAAATGACAAACTCTGAATCAAACGTGCGTCGGCGCTGCGCTCATGCGTAATTTCTCGACATTTATTTAACTTGCTGAATAGTGCGCATTCGTCCCCCCTTGAAAAGAGAGCTCTCGCGGCGTATTCAGCCGACCTGACTGGTGCAAAACGCGCACGACCTCTCTAATTTGGACACTTGTTCATCCTGCGTTTCAAACGCTCCTCTCATATCCAAATTAAGCACATTATACAAGTTAGACAGTCGCGACAGGAACAGATTAATATCATCCGGCGTGCATTTTTTTCCTCACCAAAATAACCTGGCAATCACCATTCGAAGTCTGAAAGAACGTTTTCTCCATATTTGAGGACTCACCTCTCCTCTTATATCTCCTTTTGCAAGCAAGTCTTCAGTCGAGTGGCGTGGAATCAGAGGGAGAGGGTCCCGAAGCTTCTCCCAAGCTGCAGCGCCTGGTGCGCGTCTTGTGGCTCGACCGTGCGTCCTCGAAGCAGGTCCACAGGAGTCCACAACACCAGTGCCATGCACGGACTGGGGATCTGCGCATGTACCGCGCTGCATCCTTCTCATCTCATATCCTGCGCAGTCAAGAGCATCAACTGAACACCACTGAATGTCACTTAAAGTCCCTTAAAGTGAATCACAGAGATTTTGACATTTGGTTTCACCTTCGTGTGTCGTTCACGTTATTCCCCTTTGTTTCCCCCCCTTCCTGTTCATGTGCACACGTCTGAATGATCTTTGGAGCAGCGCAGCATTGTAAAACAAATCCTTAAATTGCTTCAGCTTGAGATAAGACATCACTGTCACAGCTGATCACTTATCAACTAATGTAGAACACCAAAAGGAGACTTTATTGAAATGGGTGCCAGATTTTGTCGGTTCCCTGGGAAGACGATAAAACCGCAAATCTCCTAGAGGTCATTTCTGTGAGCTACCTTTCCCCCCCTAAAACAGATTAAGATGTTGTGCTCTTAAGCTGTAAACACTGCGGGGGAAACTTTGGTTGACAGGCCATGAAAAAATTAATAACACCTTATTGAATTTGGATCTTAGAATAGGGTTTGGTTGGGGATTTCACTCCACGTTTCCTGACTTTGTCATTTGAATGACTGAATAATATAGCACAGATTGGAGAAGTTTGTAAACAGACAGTAAAGACAAAGTAGTTTAATAAAATGTACTATTAAGCATACCTCAAAAGCCTGGAAAGGGTTAAAATTAATGAAACAAAATCAATTTCATGGATTAGACTGGCCCCATTGACTGTCTGACTCACAGTATTAGTATTCCATTTTGAAATGTAATATACATGTCCGGAGACATGAAGGAAGCCGTTTTGGCCGGTTCAACAAACCATTGCCACCCATTAAGAGAATGTTTTGTGGGTTTCATACCGGAGCAGGAGATCGTGTCTCCCTTGAGCCTCGTTCCCTGCATCTCCCTGGAGCTACTAG
This sequence comes from Mola mola, assembly GCA_001698575.1. Taxonomy (NCBI): domain Eukaryota; kingdom Metazoa; phylum Chordata; class Actinopteri; order Tetraodontiformes; family Molidae; genus Mola; species Mola mola. Next base: position 3,583,864 of record KV751330.1, on the reverse strand, counting down.
GAACTGCCTTTTCACCGCCCCGGTTCAGATTTGTCAGTCAGGGGGGCAACATTATAACAGGTCCGTGCATCTTCTCTGTGGGATTTTATTTGGTGATGCAATGATGGGGGCACTGATTGATTCAGCACTCGGCAGGTTAGACTTTTTGATTGGGGCAGGCTGCCTCAACGCCTCAGTTCATCCTTTCAGTTATGAGACTTGACTGTCAAGGGTGACACCTGCTCTCTGTCTGGCTCAGATGAATTATAATAATTTCTGTCTTTACAAACTTGCAACAGGTTGTGAGGAGATTTTACACTGTGCTTTAGCTTTAGTTAAACTGGTTTTGTGCTCACATCTGTCTGCAGCTCCCCTGTGTCTGGCCTGGCATCCTGTCCTTACAGTCAACTGCTCTCTGCCTGATTCCCTGTCAGGCTTTTCAGAGACTGGAGCCACTGATCTGATGACACAGTGACAGACTGCAGCATCCTCACAGCCAAAAACCTCACAGTGGTGCACACATGCTGAATGTCTGTGTGGGCTGCATGTATTACTGAATGCAGGTGAGGAGGGCAGGCAGACTGAGAAGAAATCCCATTCCTGCCTCTGCTTCGGTCCTGTGGCCCCGTTGTTTCTCACGCGGTTTAAAACTGACAGCTGTAGCCTGCAGCCTAATCCATGTATCAGCCTCTAATTCTACAGTGACTCGAAATATCGATTGGAAAAGAGGGAAAGCGTGTGAAGTCTTGAAAAGAGATTCCTGGGGTAAATATTTGTGTAGGATGCTCCTGTTACATCAAAACAGGGACAATGAGTGTAAGAACGCAAAACTGACCTGGGTCTGGTCCAAAGTCTATCGAGAACTCGGCACACAGCAACTCAAGGAAATGCAGGAAAGGAGAGAAAGAAGAGATCTTAATCAATCTGGCAACATGCTTTCTCACCTTCTATAAATTGTGTTCTTAATATTGTTTAAAATATTGACAGTCAGATTTTTGATTTTCATCTCTCTATTTTTATCATCCATAATAGTTTTTTATTCTCTATCTTATCGTAATATCCACGAAGAAATGCTTTTTATTTGTTACTTTACTTATTTAGATGTGTTTTGGTTCTATGGCGCTGCCGTGACCTTTCCTCTTTGATGTCTTTAATGTCTTTTATGTTACATAGAACTTGGGGAAAACATGTTATAATTCACAGACGGCAGTTTTCTTCTGGATCTAACTCAGTAACTACTGGAGATATATTAATGTTAGTTGCAAGTCGTTAACCTTCAGTTGCCTCACAGTACCAACTTAAAATTAGCCCTATCCCATGGTAATAATAAAAAAACTGAGGATAATAATGATGTGAATTCTGATAAAAAAGCATGTTGACACCATCATAATTATAACACAAGCATTGCACTGTAACAATTACAGGTCTACTGACATGTGACAGGAGATTGTTTGGCCTTGGCAGAGGTTTGTACTTTCCAGTTTTACATTATTTTTGAAATTCTGCCCCTGTGTAAACCCAATATTATTTTTCATTTGAAAAAGCGATGGACGCATTTGTTTTATGACCATGTGCAACTCCTAAAATTTATTGCAGTGGAAACTGAACTAAAATATATATATTTTTTTAACTTCTTATTTTAATATAGTAATGTCTCTGTGTTTTTCTTTAGTAATATTTTAATTGGCAGGCTATTAATAAGCGAAATGGAAAGGCTGGGTTAAAAAACGACATCTGCAACTGGCTAATATCTGCCTCATACCATCATTACATAAATACAAAGAAAAAAAAAAATTTTTAGCCATACACAGGCGTCCCAAGTGTCCATCACTTTTTAGCATCCCCTAGAAAAATCCATATCCATTGTAATCTGTGCTACTTGCAGTTTTGTTTTTCTGTTTCTGTGTTGAATGTTTGCATGTTCTCCCAAGTTAATGAAAATAAAGTGTCCCATTATCAGCTACATAGAGGGGACCCCAAGGCCATGTTCTTGATGTTGTTCCTAGAAACTTCCAAGGTTTCACAACACGAGGGAGTTTGCGTTCCACGTTCACTGAACACAGAAAGTATCGTTAGTGGATGTTTGCCAAAAAAAACAAAAAAAAAAAAACAAATAGAAAAAACTACCACTGAGATGCAGGTGTGGCATTTGAAAAACTTGAACATTTATGCCAGGAAAGGTTAGAAAATATACTATACGTTTCAAAAGTAAGGCTCTAGTTTTGAACACTTTGTGAAAGTGCAACACTTAGCTCCTGTAGTGGTTCTTTAAATCACGTAACAATAGGGGCATTTACCGCAGTTATCCTTAAAACATTTAGCTGTGGAGGAGGTCTTTGTCATGATGTAGATAAAAATGAAGATAGAAAGAGGATGAGACTGGAGAGATGAGGAGCAGTGCAGCTGCTGCAGGCAGTGAGACAGTAGAGGCTGAATGGAAAAAAAGAACAACCTCACTTCCTGCCTGCCGACCAATCAAAAGCGTGCTTGCAGCTGGCACATGCGCAGTACACGTGTGGGTCCTGCCGCACAGCAGCAGTGAGAGAGACGAGAGACCATTTGGACGCGCATTTTTTTCCCCCCAAAAACAGATGAGGTAGGTGTCTTAAAGTGTTGAAAAAACGTTGTTTGCGTTCCCCGTGTTGTGTCGTTTTGAGTTCGTTTCGCCTGGTGTCCTTATAGAGACGTGTTTTGTGCTGGCTGAGCCTGGCTGAGCGTCAGCAGGAGTCATGGAGGGGAAACCCAAACAAAAACCAAAACAGCTGACCCTAAGCTAGCCTCTGCTCCTCGTCGGTGGTATTTACATTTACACTCGGGCCTGCTGAAATAGGCGCTTACGACAGCTTTAGCGTCAAGTGGAGACTAATTTGCCGCGATTTATGAGTGTTAGTGTTAAATCGGAGGTGTAAACCTTCTATGTTGATCGGAATTTAGCAACTACAGCTGGGAGTGTTTATTGTCAGCTGCTTGTAAAGGTCACTCTCCTCTTGATCTTTCCCTGTAGGATTCAACTTTAACTTCCTTCTCGTGGAGAGGCTTTGGAAACGAAACTGCCCCTCACCATGGCTGCTGCTGCTCCTGCTCCCACTGGCACCACCACCTCTGCCAAAGGCAGCCTGAGAGAAGACCTGACTTGTGCTATTTGCTGTGACCTGTTCAGGGAGCCTGTCATGTTGGCCTGCCTGCACCACTTTTGCAAACCGTGCATCACCCAGTACTGGAGGGGCACGCCGGGTCCCGTGAGCTGCCCGCAGTGTCGCAAGGAGTTCAGCTCCAAGCACTTTCAGACCAACTACCTTGTGACAGCCATGGTGGAGAAGATCAGGGCCACCACCTCGGACGCTCACATCAAAAACGTTGAGGTCAGTGCAAGCCTTCGCTGCCTGTTGAACCTGTTGACTGCTTTCCATATCTTTACTCTTCGTCATCAATGTGTCATGACTTGTTCGATAATCTTATACAAACAGGCTTTTGCTCCAATGTAAACTAATTGATTAGAAATGAGCATTCTGTAATCTTTGAGTTGTATACGTTGTGAACTGAACCTTCAGTGTTTCAGTCCACATCTGTGTTTAGTTCACTCCTGTTGTGCCCAGAGGATATATCGTTTGAGCCGCTCAGGGCAAAGTTCACTCTCAAATCCCTTTTTATGATGCTGTTTGTGAAAAGGCATATGGCATAACCGCAGCCGGAGAGCCAAGATACACTGGCCTGTTAATAAACCCACCTTCAGTACACAATCTTTTCTAAAAGATGAATCTAAGATGTTGGGTAGATTTATCTGCTATCTTGCAGAGTTAGATTAGAAGATCGATATCAGTCTGCTCAGCAGATACAAATCTAGGACCATCACCTGGGTACCATCGCATTAAGACAAGGCAAATAGCAAGCCTGACTATGTGTAAAGGCAGTAAAATCCGCCTGCTACTTCCCCCGATTAGCATATGATGTCTGTTTGTCTCTTTGTGTATTCCATACCAAAACTGTGAAATTAACCACCAGCAGATTTAAAAAGTTCTATGTCATTTGCTGTAGTCATTTTTAGATGGCTAACAACATCAGGCACATGATCCGGTTAGAGGAGAATGAATAATAATGCTTACTAAACAATTTCTTAACTAAAAGCAGAAGTTTGGTATGTTTCAACATAAGCCTTATTTTCCATTTTTTTAAGTTCTAAAATTTCCCCAAATGTATTTGCAGTGCTGTTTTTGATGGCTTCAGTATATTTGCTAGGGTCATTTCGACAGGGCAAGTCAAACCATTGGAAATGGTTTTGTTTCACCGCTGACTGTGCTCAAAATGTCGGCGTCACAGTGAAACATCCAGGTGTTTTTGACTCAATAACTGTAAAGATACTGTATATAACTAATGTTTGCGTGGACTGTTTTTTTCCTCACTTTTTCTACTTCCTATTGCTGACATGAGCAGTATACTGCTGAAGGGGCACTGTTTTCTGATGCTCACGAAGAAAAACACATTTGTGTGGGTTTATTTAACGCATTTATTTCATCTGGTTGTACTAAATAATAAGACATTATTTTGGAATAAATCTACACAATTTATTTGCAATGTTTTGACGTGCCCCTATGCCATTGCATTGTAGTGTCTTGTCGATAGTTCAAGTGACCAAATTCCATACTGGAGTAATTTTCAAAAACACATTTATTTTGTAAAATTTCAGAGCCTAAAAGACCAGGTTTAAAACTACTGGAGTTTTCCTTGAAGACTGTGATTTGTGCTGTTGCTGCATCAGACTGCACGGCACTGTTAAAATAGTTGGTTTGATAACAGTTTAATTGAATAGCAAAACAGAGCACTTATTCAGAATGTCCCATGACAAAACACAAAATGCGCCAGTCTCAACAAACACACAAATATTTTGCGGTAGTAAAACTTATGGCAGGGCTATTATTCGGCATGTGGACAGTTGTCGTGTTCGTCATTTCTGCTCTCGCTCAGTTTGATTTTCATGTGGTTGTACAGAAAAAACTGAGAGAAGAACTGGAGAGCCACTGCTTGCGGAAAGAGGAGTTCATCAACAGCGTTCGCAGAGACAAAGACACGATGGACACCATAAAGGTGCACTCCTTGAGGGATGGCAGCAATTAACAGATAAGAGTGCACATGTCCCTCCCTAATGGCTGTGTGCAGTTTGTGCACTGCGAATATGTAGGATGTGTTAAGTGATATGTAAAACTTTGATATGTAAAACATAATGGCCTTGTGCTCGGTTGCATAATTGTCTTTCTAACTGCTGACTTAATTGTGTGATAAGTGTGCATATGAAGGCCTTACTCACATATATAATCTTATTCTTGAATGACAGACAGCATATTGGCCCCATTTACTTCAGCACAAAGTTGATCTGCAATTTTGCTTTAAGTGGCGTCAACCCTTGTTTTTGGCCAGACAGATACAAATGACACAAAAACACAGCATCATCAGATTGATGATAAGAGCTTGTTTTGCATGCAGGAAGTCCTTCCCTGCACAAAAAGTCTGTAGTTTTTTCCACACATATTTGATGCATGTTTAGTGTTGCTTCATTAACTTTACGTTTCCTTAAGTTGTGTAGAGTTTTAATGGAGCCAGGCACTTGGCAACAGTGAAAAATGAGCTAATTCAAAGCAAGATGGTGCAACATCAATCCCTGTCACAGAGAGTCGGAGCAGAGCTGCAGGCGCATATCAGAGGCGAGTTCAGAGCTCTCCACCAGATCCTGCAGGATGAGGAGGCCTGCGTGCTGGAGCAGCTGAGGAAAGAGCAGGAAGAGGAGCTTGGGAAGGTCCAGCGCCACCTCCAGGCGGCAGAGTGGGCCGTCAGGGAGCTGGAGGACAACATTAGCGTGCTGCAGCAGACAAGCGCTGCCACGGAGAACACTCTATTGACTGAGGTGACATCTCAGCTCATAGTATTCGTGAAACTGTCAATACTCAGAGTGCCATCTAGTTTAATTATTGTTTAATGGGAGTCTTTTTCATTTTTTTTTTTTTTTTTTTTTTTTTTTTTCCTCTCCAGGTCCCGCAGCTGAGGTGAGCGTTTGTTTCAGTGTTGTGACTGATGGATTGCTAGTGGCATGTTTTTTGCACCTGTCACATGCTTGTTTCCTGCATTTAGTTCAATTTGTGCTTTGAATTAATGTTCGCTTTGCTGCCAACAGATCATGTGCACAGGTGTCTGTTGCCCCAGAGTTCGATATAGACATTTTCAGCAGTAAATACATGGCCCCATTGCAGTACATCACATGGAGAAAAATGTTCAACTCCTTAAAGCCAGGTAACGTTTCCCCTTTGATGTGCTCCATTAGACACAAAAAGTTTGAGCTAAAAATGTGGTTCTGCCTCAACAATGGGAGTAATTAGTTGAAGTGGGAAAAGAGTAAAAGTGTTGGCACCATTTTTTCCCCTGATATGTCTTTTCCCTATAACGTATGGCACTGTTGCAAATATTATCGCTAATACTGTTCAATGATTTGTTTCACCTTAAAGGACTTTCCCCATTAACGTTCGATGTGGACACAGCACACCCAAGCATCCACGTCTCCAGGGACAAAACAGTGGCAGTCGAGTGGAACGCCACGTTCCCATATACGGACCACAGCAAGCGTTTCCTCCAGTGCGTTAACATTCTGGCCTCCCAGGGCTTCCAGTCAGGCCAACACTACTGGGAGGTAGAAGTGGGCTCAAAGCCCAAGTGGGACCTGGGCGTGGCCTCCGAGGCCATCGACCGGCGCACTAAGATCAAGCTGACCCCCGAAAGCGGCTACTGGACGCTACGCATGCGCAATGGGAATGAGTGCTCGGCCGGCACGCAGCCCTGGACCAGACTCGAGCTCGGCGCCCCCCCTCAGAGGGTGGGGGTGTACTTGGACAGTGACAAGAGGAGGGTCTCCTTCTACAACGCCGACGACATGAGTCTGCTCTACTCTTTCAGCAACGGGCCGAGGGGCAGGGTGTTCCCCTTCTTCAGCCCCTGCATCAGCGACAGCAGCCGGAAGCCTCAGCCCATGAAGCTCCTCCACCACCCTCCTGTCGCTCTGTCCAGCTAACAGGGCTCCATCAGTCAAACCCCTGTCAAATTATAAGAGCTGACCATTCTTGGATCGACCAGCCATTGTTATCACCCAGCTATTAAATGATAGCACTGCTGTTTTTGCCATTCTGTGTTTAACATGTTCTCTAACTATCGCTGCTTCAATCATCAGGGATTACCAGATGCATCTATTTCCTGAACGTGAAATGAATCTTAAAAGCTTTGTGCTGAAAATTTCCATATTCACCCTGAAAAACCTCATAGTGCTGTAAGAGTCCTGAAGAGGCTCATTCAGTGTTCGGAGGAAACCAGGAGACACACTATAAAAAAAACTATATCCGACTATTTGGGTTTGAATTATAGCTACATGTAGATGCATCAAATAGCATTTTAAGATGTGCCGACTCTTCAATGTTTAACCAAGTATCTTACATACTGTACTGAGTGTATTTTTAATCACCACTGTAGTGTATTTTATGCAGGAATTACGCACTTTACTGTGGAATGCAGTATTTGATTGATTGGGTCATGTTTTATACATGAAATGGAAGTGGATTTTTAATCTATTTGCTGATTAACATCTCAGTTCTTTAGCTCATGTAGATTTATCGTTATTTGTAAAGATATATATTACATCTGCCTGAATTTCAACGCTTATGTGAGATAATGCAGTCGTTTCTTGGTATCAAATGTACTTTGTTGTGTATTTTACCTTGCTGTCCTTGTTTTGTAAGGCACACATGATCTAATTTGTGGACAAAGACCAAAACCGTCACTGTAAAAGCTGCTGATGCAAATAATAAACCGAAATCACTTTTGCTTTCTCAAATAAACATCACCTTTGATCATTTGCTGCAGCTGTGACACTGCGCACTTCCACCACCTCACTTGAAATAATCAAGGATGTTATTAAGCATCATCAAAGCAGAACACGCAAAAAAAAAAGTGCTAACAATTCTGAGTGCAGGGGGCCATCTCTGACACTTGAAGAGCGAGAACAGGCAGGCTCTGAGTTATCTTCACAAACACGAGGGCATCAGCGTCCTGTTTCCTCCTGCCGGGTGAGAGGCCAGATAAACAGACAGCGGGGATGCTGGACGGGGCCTCGGGGGCACGCTAAATCAGAATGCTGCTTCCTCCTCTGCAGATTAGAAAGGTGATGTAATAAAACTGCACCAGAGGGAGACCCTGCTTTTCCGGCACGGGAGTTGCACAAAATGGGTGCAGTTACGAAACACTTGTTACTGACCTGTAAATGACCGAGTCCACACTGTGTGAATATAAAGCGCTGAAGCTGTTTCTGGTCCTCTCTGGAAAGTGATGCTTTGACAACTCGAAAAACAGAGATGTGAAGACTGCAGTGTGTTGTAGCTACTATTTTTTGGGTTTAATGCGTTTGTCCAGTCGCTGCTGCCATGAACTTTGTTTGTGACAGAAAGCAGCTGTGCCGTGCCAAGTAATAAAATGGGGTGAAATGTACTTTAAATAAAAAGATCTATTTCCTTTTCCACACAGAAATCCCTAGTAAATATTACTCTGGATATTCCCATGTCAAACTCTCTGCTGAAGAATCGTTCTCATTGTCTCATTGAATGCTAATTATCTGCATTTGTCAGTGAATTTTACTAATCTATAGTAATTTTTACTTCAACTACTGTACCTTTGCATCAAATTACAGATTTCCTTTGAAAATACGTTTAAGGTTGTTTTTTTCCCTTTACTTTTATTTTAGTTACAGTATGAAATATTCATTTATCATTTCTTCTATTTCTATACCCTAGTTTGCAACTGTTTCATTACAGGCATTTTTATTTAGCAACTGTCTAAGAGTGTAGAATGTGTGTGTCTTGCAATGTCGGTGCAGGCCTTGGGTTCAAAACCCGATTGGAGATCTGTCACCTTTGGTGCTATAAAAAGCAGATGTTTTATTATTTGACACGTGGTGCCCGATTGATGCTTTGAATCCTAATCAAGGAACAGGACTTCGGCCACTTTTTGCTTTGAGACCAGCATCACAAAGACCAGCTGTGTTCGACTCAAAGAATTAGCTTCATGGCTAACTGGTTTGTAAATAATTCATGCGTAGGCACACTGCAGCACTGTTCCCTCCTTTCAGTCTTTAAGCCCGCTGTAACCGCTGACAGATTGTGAACATGACCTATAACCACTGGGAACATTTTGGCTACATCAATCCAAACAACAATCAAAGAAAAAGACCTCTTCGGCTTCTTCAAAGCATCTGAGTGTCATGTGGGCCACGGGCCCGCGGGCCGGACTTCACAGAGAGAGCGAGCGGGTTGCATGCGTACACAGCATCCTTCCGATGATAGCAGTTTTGGTGCAGATCCGTAATGTGTTTCCTGACCTGAGAATGGGGCTGGGATGAAGTGCTGGCATTTCAAGGTCGGGTCCTTGAGTCCTGAATTGTTTCTTTGGAGCCAGCAGGATTTTGAACCTTAACATGCTATCCTGCAAAAAGCCTGTTGTTTGTTATCACTATTGTCTAAATGCTTATGTGTGCAGTTTATTATTATATTGGCCATTCGAGTGTTTTCACGCGCCCATGACATTATCTGTTTCACATTCATAATAAGATTTGGTAACTCCCTGGACGTAGCTTTGTCAAGCTATAACACAATTTAGTGTTTTTATTTTTCCTCTGAAGCCGACAGCGCTGTGGGGCTGAAACCAGGAGAACATTTTAATTACAACCATTCAATAACAACATTGTGTTTTAGGGTCAGCGAGGAGGACTGCCGTAAGGGATCTCGGGGCAAGCGCATGCCCACAATAACATGCAACGATCCCCTTGACTGCGTGTCAGCCCAGGAATTACTGAGAGTAACATAATCACATTGAGAGAGAAATGATGTCTGATAGCGCTCATCAACAGCTGCTGGTTAAATGGCAGTTAGGAAGGAGTCTTGGTTCATCTGGGGTCATTATTGTAATGGATTTCCAGGGACAGATACAGCTTGCTATTGATTTTACAGCGCTATCATGGTACTGGAGAGCAGACCTGTCTGGGACCGATTACAGGCTACTGGCCTGAATGGGCCTTCTGGTTCTCCTGCGCACTCGAAACTTGTGCTCGATTCTCCGAATGCACACATCTCGTGCTCACTTGGTGTACCTGAGGGTATACATTACATGGCTTTTCAATTTTCAAAATCATCCAACATAAAACAAAAGTTGGCTGATGGTGCTCACTGCGGTCATGTTTGGCTGTTAGTACATGATTCATTCACACTCAGGGGGACAAGTGGGTGTGTGGGGGGGACGAGGTTAACAGGACTTGAGACGGCGCTGGGAGGATTGCACACTTTTAGTTGAATTGGAGGCCTCTCTGCATCTGACCTTTTGGAAGAGTTATTAGAGACTTGTAACCATGATCTCCTCCTGAGACGCCTCTGCTCAGCTTGAGTTTGTTGAGGATCCTAAAGACCCCGTGTCACAAGCACCAAAGTTAACTCTATTTTTTTTCGCACTTCTAGCTCTAATTAATAGCAGACGTGTGACCTGAACAGATAAAAAGCACAGACATGCGCTGTCAGAGATTTATTTTTTTACGGATTAAACAAAGCAGACCAAAGGACAATACGCCATGTGTGCACCGTGGCTCTGCTGTCGTCTGTTGTGGTGTAATAGGACTTCCTGATGGCATCAGGATTACCCGCTGAGCTTCGTTTTAAATGTCAGACAGGATTCAAATGCCTTGAAAAATCAATGGAAATAAAATCAATATCAAAAAGCTTCAAAGGAAAAACATGGCAATATACAAGTGGAACACAGCATCAGTCTCGGTTAGACTTACTGTATTTTAGGGTGTTTTGTTCAGTTTAAGCAGTGATGGTATGCAGCATGCAGCTTTGAGGTATTTTGGATTATTTCCACTCTATTACAATTTGAGCTAAATAGTGTACATTTCCTTTATTTTTATTTAATAACTTTAATATCTCTGGAGATTAAATGCTGAGTCAAAGTAACACATTTTGAAATACATTTTTTAAAAATGGTAGTCAGATTCTGGCACATGTTGCCAGGAACTTTCTTTTAATACCATAAATGCGTTCATTTTAGATATTTTAGATATTTAAAAGTTTGACATAAATAGAATCGAGCTGCTGTTTTACTTTTATTAAAGTCATTTTTCCACATGATATCCGTACTTTCACTCAGTAGAGTTTTACAACACTTAATTTAAGATAGGACTTCCCCACACTCTATATCGTTAATGAAGGAAGGACGCGCGCGCGCGAGCACGCACACACACGCACACACACACACACACACACACACACAGTGACACACACTCACACACACACACACCCTTTTCAGTCCAGCTTGTTTTATAGACTGGATGGATGGGTGTGCATGCGCTCCGGTCACGAGCAAAGGAAAAGGAAATCATTGTAAATCCCACTCAGTTCCTTGTGCATCCTTTGGACAAAACGTGGAAAAAACACGCGTTGTCCCGGCTCATCATTTCCTGTGCGTGTCCTCCCCGGGCCGAGCGCAGACCAGGCACTGACTGGCCGAGGGTCACCTGAGCGCCTCCTGCTTTCCTCCCGTCTCTGCTCACCCGCTCGGACTTTATTCGGGGCGTAAAAAGCAGCCGCTCTCTGCAGGACTCCGGAGCTCTGGAGATGAAGACGCACTGGAAGTTTTTGTGCCGGGCCTGGGTTGGACTAGCGTACGCTTCAGGTGAGTCCGCGGTGGGAACCTGTGGAAGTTTGGGGCGCACAAACTTGCATGAAGGGGATGAAAAGCTGTGCGTTTGCCCTCAAACACCGAGGCTCACTGAACCTTTATTGTTGGAGGCTGGGAGTTTTTATTCCTGCTAGGCTGAGGTGTTTAAAGTGATGCTTTTTCTGGGTTATTGGCTTCTTTAAGTCTAAGAAGTCATCAGCCCACATATAAAGATGGAAAGAAGTGAGATGGAAAGTTCGTTGAGCTGTGTGTAACTTTACATGCAGACAGGCACTAGGGGGAGGCATGCAGTTATTGTGTCTGATGAACATTTTAGCTGCTAATTGGCTGATGCTAAACTGTCAAAAGTAGAGTTTGAGCAAAAACACATAGACACAGTTTGTCTATGTAGGTCAGATGTTGTGGAGACAGAGTGGGAGCAGGAGAGCTCTGTGAGGCTGAACTGACGTGTGGAGGAGGAAGAGGAGAAGGGGGGGTCGGTTACTCTCAAGTGACCTAAGTGGGCCATTTGTGTAGTCTTACACTTGTACAACAGGTGGATGTTGACAAAATGCCACTTACATTCAGTCCACTGCCTTCTCAGCATTGTAATGGATTTTACTTTGAAATGAAATACTAAAACACCCCGATTGCCTTGGTAGGAGGGATGTAGTGACACATGTATATTGTTTGTTTGTTTTTGTATTGTATTCACATTGAACTGATTTATTTACTTATTTATTTCTTGCTGTCTTTTGCATTCTGCACACGAGCCATATAATGCTATTATACAATTATGGCACCATGAGTTGATGCATTAACTAAATGAAAACTCTGAATTATGTATGTAGATTTATATTTATGGAGAGTGTTAATGCAATTCAGAATGAACTCTTTTATTTCATAATGTACTGAGTGAAAGTCTGCGGAGCACAATTGAAACGGCTCTAATTATGTATGCATCTCCCTCAGTTTGTGCATTGTTGTCTATTGCATGTAAATAAATCAAAAAATTAACTTAAAAAACCGAGAAACAAAAAGAATATTTAGGATATAGAAATTCCAAGTGGATACAGATTTTCGTGTAAAGGAATAATGTGTGAAAAATAACTGAACTGAACTTCAATGTTGAGTCCCACCCCCACAATTACAGAGTTGGCTCCTCAATGGACGTGTGGACTTGGCTTTGGGTCAGGCCGTGAGATGGATCGCTATGGTGGCTGTTTAAGGGACAAAATGCCAATGCCATTTCTTTCTTCAAATCGCTCGTATCGAGACAGTGAGAGTAATAAGCAATATGTGTTGTTTTCCGTTTTTTATCTCCACATATGCATCTTATTGGTTGCCCATGGAGCTAAGTCGGGGCCAAAAGTTTCATTCATTTAAAAAGAATAAATTGTGGTTGAAAAACTACAATTTTAAACCTTACAGCAACATTTTTATTTTGAACATCAAAATAAGACAAAATGTATTCAAACTAAAAATAAGTCAATTAAAAGGCTTTTTTCAATTTAAGTAAAATTTTGATTTAAATTTGAATTTTTTTGAATAAATTGTTAATTTTAATGTTATGCTTCTTAAAATATATTTTCGTATTTCTTGTTTTTTTCATTTTCAGATGTTATATTTTTAGATTCAAATCTTATCTTCTCTTTTTTGGTCCTCGGTTTTCTTTTTCGCTTTCAGACTTTTGGCCCTTTTCTGACATTGGAGGGTGTGCCGTCACTTGGGAGGGACCCGAAATCATGATTAACAGCAAAGCAAAGAACAATACAAAATGTAGGTGCTTTAACAACAAGGACAACTGAACACATTTAAAACAGGATATGCTGTGTGAGAACCTGACACCTAGTGACACATTTATATTTAGTTTAGTTTAGTTTATTTCAACTACTGGGCGAAACGGCTAAACTTTAAGAAGAGGCCTTTCGTCTTGCCACACTTTACCATGAATGCAGCCGAGCGTCCGCGGCTCGCAATGGTGTCTGCACTTCACAGTCTCCTGGTGCTAACATGCATATAGGGCATGCTCTTTTCAAAGTTGGTACCCTGGAATATCTATCAACAACTAAAAATGTTAATCTGGGGTGTAACGCAGGGACTAACAGAGACCTTTTTGCGTGGGTAGTTTGCCAGTGTTCAGCAACAGGTTTGCAGCTATGTTATTACGTAAGTCTCATGGTTTTTATACAGAGAGAGCATGATGTTTTTCACATAGAGACTAGCACAAACGTGCTTGGTTATCAATATCTACCCAGCGTCATCAAGTGTTAAAGGTAGCTTAATAACATAGCTGCTACCCCGTTGCTTAACTCTGGCAAACTCCTCAGCCGAAGACGTCTCTGTTTTTGTCCCTGTGTTACAAAAATCACCTTTGTCACCAATAACCAGCTTCAGCAACAGAGGCCCCAAGGCCCCTGCCTTTGACTGCCACCCGATCCACATAGCACCGGACCTCTATGGCTCCTTCTGTGGGTGGTGGGCCCATGTGAGGATGGACCAAAGACTGCTTTTTGGGCTGACATCGCAGGGCTGACATATAGAGACAAACAACCATCCACACTCACATTCACACCTACGGCCAATTTCGACTGACCAATTAACCTAACCCCCAGTTTTGCATGTTTTTGGACTGTGGGAGGAAGCCGGAGTACCCGGGGAGAACCCACGCAACCATTTCTTCAAAAAAATTCAAATAAATAAATGAAAATTTTATTTACATAAAAAACTGTTTATTTACTTATTTTTAGCTTGAATACATTTAGTCAAAAGTCCAACATAAAAATTTTATTGGTTTGTCTGAGAATACGTATTTTCCAGTGGTTTTCGCAGGCGCCTGTAAATTATGCTGTAAAGAAAACTGGTGTCGTCGCTTTACTTAGGGTAAAATGTGAGTATCACAGTCTTTTCCACTCAAGGTCAGTATAACATTTGTCAGAACTCCGAGTGCCGCTACATCCTATAGTAGCTCTACAAACAGCAGAAACACGCAAAGACGAGTAGAGCTGTCAAAAAGCTCTGTGTAGAACTCGTTCAACAAAACAAATTCAATTTAGGTGCAGTGCAAACTCTGCTGGGCAAAGCTAGTGTACCACAAACTGCAAACAACTGTACTCTGTCATTTGAGAGCGAAGCTTCTGGCAGAATGTCAGATCATCAAAGTTTGATGACCAAGGTTCAGAGCAATTAACAGCCCTCATCTCAAAGATGATACGCGACAGACATGCTGGGAAGTGAAGACTGAATAGCGAGTGTGCGTGAAATTTCTATCCCTAGTTTGCAGTGCACATTTTTCAACAGGTGCGTCGTCTATCTACTCATTCACTTCACTGAAATGCCTTACTTCCATTGCTAACCTGTGCACCCGCTTACTGTAAAAGGGTCCGTACTGAATCCCACACAGGCACAGGACAGATTTGCTAGTTGGCAGTGGTTGGCAGAGGTCTTTTGTGGTGTGTTCCAATGACGTTTTTGCCTTGACTTCCACAACGTGAGGGGATACAACAAATCGCCTCTCGGTCCTGGTTCTTGATTTCGGGTTGGCGTGGTGTACCAAATACTCTCGGTGAGGCAAGTTGTGTGTGTTGGAAGC
Organism: Mola mola; assembly: GCA_001698575.1. NCBI lineage: Eukaryota > Metazoa > Chordata > Actinopteri > Tetraodontiformes > Molidae > Mola > Mola mola. The sequence goes on along the minus strand of KV751330.1, from coordinate 3,568,569 downwards.
TGTTCAGCACAAGTCAGAATGGCAGAAGGAGAGCAACAGTGTCTGGTCAGTGAGAAGGTGAAAACAAAATCTGTTATGTACTCTGTACCCAAAGTTCAGGAGTTCATCGAGAATAGGTGTTGACCTGTTTTTCGTAAAGGCTAAGGAATACTTTGTTTAGGCTGTCCTGAATCATGAATTTGGGGTTGAGTGATGTTGCTGCTAAATGATTAATGGGTTCTGTGGGTTGGTCACATATATTTAGGGAGAGACTTATGAACAATGCTTTATTTCCAAAAGGAAAGTGGCCTAATGGCACCACAAAATGCATTTCAGAGGAGTTACTGCCCTCAGGGAACTTCGCAGGCGCTCACTAATGGTAGATTTTATAAAGTGTGACAAATGGTGTTTGGCTGAAGTTGAGTCTAAAGTCTTTCTCTTATATATTTTCCTTTCTTGTTTTCTTAATCCAGGAGCTCTCAACGTTTCACAACCTAAAGACCACATTCCCATATAAATAACCCCCCAAAAAAACAAAACATCAAATGGAATTCAAATTGTTCAGGACAAACTGATGTTTTTTCACAGCGTCACTAGTTGGTGTTATGAATCCAGATTTCTTATAGCCAGTCTCATATTTCCTCATTTCCTCAACACTAACGTCTTCATTTATTATTATGTTAATTCTGTTCATTGCTGAGCACATTTACATGGCTATAATATGTAATGTGTTTCAAATCCTTATCAAAAAAAGTTATCCTTTGCTGTACCACTGCAGCCACGGCTTACTACTCTGCCACCCATCAGTGCCCACTGGTCTAAAATAGCTTATTTCAGGCTTTAGCCCAACTCAAATAATAGTTTACAATAAATCCTGTATACTTTTGCTGATCTGATGTGCATTAGCTGAAAGACTTACTAGCAGCCCTGCTGGTTCAACAATACAGGGCCCACTTCTGTCCCTGTTGCTGCCCAGGGGAAGCGCACTATCTCACATCTATCTTGCAGGCAGAAAGAACCACAAGCTTCATATCAGAGACACACATTTTCAATTACAGCCTCTCCGTATGTGCCTGTGATATGGCGTACTAGATTGAGGTAGAGATGTGCGCGGAGGAGCCTGTGTTCTGACTCCCTATATATTGCAGCCTTTTGCCTGCCACTTCAGTTGACGAAATTTGCGTTGTGATCAATTGTTTTTAGTTTCAAAATGCCGACATTTGAACACTCTCATGGTATGAAACTGCAAAGTTCAACTGATTCTTTGCAGATGTTTTTTTTTTCCCTAGAAAGTTAACAAATGGATTTGTACAAAGTAAGATATAATGATGTCAGGCAATTAACTCGCTATCCTGCAAAGAAAAATTTCACTCCCGTGTTGGATGGGAGTGAAATTCACCAGTTGCATCAAGATACGATATTATACAGATTCTTTTGTAAAAGAGTCAATATTTTCCAATATTACTAAACCAGCCACAATACAACTTTAATTTGATCCGATCCATGGGGGCACAGTCTGTATCAGACAATATTATGTACCAAATTAACACAATCTAATACATTTTGACTTAAAAACAGGTAATTTTCATATGGATTGACAATTTTATTGCTGTTTAGACATTTAAATGACAAACAAGCTTTTTAACAAACATGAAAGAATGTTTTTTACATTCCACAGAACAAAATATCAATAAAAAAGCTTTTGTTCATGTAAAAAAAAAAAAAAAAGGAGCGGATAGATGGTGAGGGTTGCATCAGGAACGGCATTCAGCATAAAAACTGAGCCAAATCAAACGTGGGAATCATGAAAACAAGTTCTGTTGAGCTGTTGAAAAAAAGGGTAAATTGGGCTACTGTTAGTTGAAAAACATGAGGAGGAAAACGCAATAGGAGACAGCGAGAGAAGAGGAAAGTCAAGAGTGTAGAATTGAGAGTAGGAACTCTAAATGTTGGCATGATGACAGGCAAAGGTAGAGAGCTGGCTGACATGATGCAGAGAAGAAAGGTGGATGTTTTGTGTGTGCAAAAGACCAGGGGGAAGAGTAGCAAGGCTAGAAGCATTGGAGCAGGGTTCAAACTGTGCTATCATGGCGTGGATAGGAAGTGAAATGGAGTAGGCATGATCCTGAAGGAGGAGTATGCAAAGAATGTTGTAGAGGTGAAAAGAGTGTGGGACAGGGTCATGGGGGTGAAGCTGGAAATTGAAGGTGTGATGATGAATGTTGTCAGTAGTTATGCCCCACAAGTTGGTTGTGAGATGGAAGAGAAGGAGAAATTCAGTAGCGAGTTAGATGAAGTGGTAGAGAGTATTCACAGCGAGGAGACAAATGTTGTTGGAGCAGATTTCAACGGGCATGTTGGGGAAGGGAGCAGAGGTGTTGGGCAGGTTTGGTGTCAAGGAATGGACCCTCACACATTGCAGTCTGAAAGAGATTGGAGACTGCAGGGTAGTGATAGCAAAGAGTGTAGCCAAACAGCATCAGATGCTATTGTGTGGGATGATTCTGGTGGTGAGGAAGAGGAAGACAGCAAAGGCAGAGCAGAGGATCAAATGTTGGAAACTGAAAAAGGAAGACTGCTGTGAGGACTTCAGGTAGAGGTTGAGAAAGGCTCTGGGTGGTAGTGAATAACTGCCAGATGACTGAGTAACTACAGCAACAGTGATCAGGGAGACAGGTAGGGTTTTTTTTGATGTGTCGTCTGGACAGAAGAAGGATGATAAGGACACTTGGCGGTAGAAGGAGGGAGTGCAGGAGAGTATTCAGAGGAAGATGTTGGCGAGGAAGAAATGGGATAGTGAGAGAACGGAAGAGAGTGGACAGGAATACAAGGAGATGCAATGCAAGTTGAAGAGAGAGGTGGCAAAGGCTAAACAGAAGGTGCATGATGAGCTATATGAAAGGTTGGACACTAAGGAAGGTGAAAAGGATCTGTATCATCAGGCGAAGCCGAGGGATGGAGCTGGGAAGGATGTGCAGCAGGTTCGGGAGATCAAGGTTAGGAATGGAAATGTACTAACAAGTGAGGAGAGTTTTTCTGAGAAGATAGAAAGACTACTTTGAGGAGTTGATGAATGAAGAAAATGAGAGGGAAAGAAGGGGGGAGGAGGTGGAAACTGGGAAACAGGAAGTTGGAAAGATTTGTAAGGATGAAGTGAGAAAGGCTTTGAAGAGGATGAAGAATGGAAAGGAAGTTGGTCCTGATGACACACTGGTAGAGGTATGGAAGTGTTTAGGAGAGAGGACAGTGGAGTTTTGGACAAAACTGTTCAACATGATCCTGGACAGTGAGAAGATGCCTGAAGAATTGAGAAACTGTCAGGGTCCGCTAGTGTAAAGTGTCTGTCTATTAGGGTCAGTCAGTGTTTCCCCTCTTGTTTTGAAATCCCTACGTGTCTATTCCCCACTTCCTGTCTAGTCTTGTCCCCCAGGTGTATTTGGGATAGTGAGAGAACGGAAGAGAGTGGACAGGAATACAAGGAGATGCAATGCAAGTTGAAGAGAGAGGTGGCAAAGGCTAAACAGAAGGTGCATGATGAGCTATATGAAAGGTTGGACACTAAGGAAGGTGAAAAGGATCTGTATCATCAGGCGAAGCCGAGGGATGGAGCTGGGAAGGATGTGCAGCAGGTTCGGGAGATCAAGGATAGGAATGGAAATGTACTAACAAGTGAGGAGAGTTTTTCTGAGAAGATAGAAAGACTACTTTGAGGAGTTGATGAATGAAGAAAATGAGAGGAAAAGAAAGGGGAAGGATGTGGAAACTGAAACAGGAAATTTGAAAGATGATGCTGATCTTTAAGAACAAGGGTGATGTGCAGAGTTGTAGCATCTACAGAGGGATAAAACTGATGAGCCACACAATAAAGATTTGGGAAAGAATGGTGGAAGCGAGGCTAAGAGAAGAAGTGAAGATTTGTAATCAGCAGTATGGTTTCATGCTAAGAAAGCTCAATACAGATGCCATGTTAGCTTTGAGAATACTGATGGTGAAGTATAGAAAAGTTCAGAAAGATTTTCATTGTATCTCTGTGGCTCTAGAGAAAGCCTACAACAGGGTGACGAGGGAGGAACCGTGGTTCTGTATGAGGGAGTCTGGAGAGGCAGAGAAGTATGTTAGACTGGTGCAGGATATGTATGAGAGCAGTATGACAGTGGTGAGGTGCTCTGTAGGAGTGATGGATGGCTTCAAGGTGGAGGTGGGACTGCATCAAGGATCAGTCCTTAGCCCCTTCTTGTTTGCTATGGTGATGGACAGACTGACAGATGAGGTCAGGCAGGAATCTCCGTGGACGATGATGTTTGCAGTGATCTGTAGTGAGAGCAGGGAGCAGGTGGAAGAAAACCTGGAGAGGTGGATGTGCTGGAAAGAAGACAAATGATAATGTGAATGTAAGAGAGGCAAGTGGAACGGTGAGGTCACAGGGAGTAGAGGTGAAAAAATCAGTGAGTTTAAGTACTTGGGGTCAACTGTTCAGAGCGACAGGGAGTAGGGTGAAGTAGTGAAGAAGCGGGTGGAGTGGGTGGAGAAAAGTGTTTGAAGTGCTTTGTGACAAAAGAGTGGCAGCAAACGTGAAAGGAAAGGTTTACAAGAGGGTAGTGAGACCAGCAGGGTTGTTTGGTTTGGAGACGGTGGCACTGACCAAAAGACAGTAGGCAGAGCTGGAGGTGGCAGAGATAAAGATGTTCAGACAGTGAATATATTGGTAGAAGGATGCTCAAGATGGTGCTACCCAGCAGGTGGCAAAGAGGAAGACCAAAGACAAGAATCATAGATTTGGTGAGAACAGATATGCAGATAGTTGGTATAAGAGAAGATGATGCAGAGGTCAGGGAGAAAGGGAGAAGGATGATTCGCTGTGGGGACTCCTAGAAAAAGCTAGGTAAAGCCAAAAGAGGAAGAAGAAGTTATTCACATTAAATTTGCCATTGTTAGCCCATAACATTTTTTTGAAGCTTATGATGTGCGCCTGGGTGGAAACTGTGAAACAAGCGTGTGGTAGGAATTTCAAAATAAAGGCATATCTTAAATATGATGATACAGATTGATTATTTAACACATGTGCTATTTAAATTGATTAGATTGTTGGTCAGCCATTCAATGTATCAAAGCAAGATTGATGGATCGTAACACATTGGAAATGAGCATGGTTTGGCTTTTTTTTTTTTTTTTTTTAAATGTTGAAAGTGAAAGTAATAAATACCAAAACAAAAGAAAAAAATGTTAAACTCAACAAGAATACCTTAGAAATTTCGCACTGAACATCCAACTCAAAGTAATTAATACATAATGATGACAGATTACCAAACTATCTGTAAAGAAATCTTTATGGCAGCCATTTTTATTTCATTTGTTTATATTTCAACCTTAAAAGTCAGTAATTCACATAACAAAGTTAACTGTGAAGCCAATATTGGCGTCAAGTTCCGCCAATACATTGTAAAATGTCTTACTGGAGCCAATAAATATGCCAGTCTGATTAAGAATTTATCCAAATTTGTTTCTCCTAATGAATGGGTGTCATTCAATCTGTTATTGGACAACATTATTCAATCTCTTATTAAATAACATTAGACATTTTTAAAGTATTCAAATATTCAGAATCCCATGTTTTAAATACTACTACTAGTGAATTAAGTGAATAGATTTGTCTTGCCTGAAGGTTTTCTTAACCCTCATTAGCCCAACATTTTTTCTTTTATTCTCAAGAAAATATAAACCACTGAAATTAATCCTAAATCGCTGATTGATTAATCGTCTTTTAATTTCCTTGTTTTCGTTGCTATAATTTGATAAACCCTCCTAGTCAAACACTCCCCATATGAAAGCTATGAATCATTTCTTTTATCTGAAACTGAGCTTTGGAGCCAAATGATCTTTGGCTTATTCTTTGGTGCATAAATGTTGATATTGCTTTTAGCTGACTGTTTTCTGTACGCATACCTCTCCTTGATCAGATCATCTCAGAAATCTGACTCCCAACTCTGGCTATTATTCTAGTCGTCCACTTAAACACGTCAAGTTTTTTTAGCCAACAATATACCCTTATTTTCAGCACTGATCTCGGGATTCCACCTCAGGACTCCAAGGAGCAGAACCCACAGTGTCCGTCCTTAAATATCTTGTTCTATCAGCTGGAGAGAAGCTCAGATGGGAGAGGAATGTTGCTGCTGCTGCCGCTGTGTGTGGGAAGCTCTCTGCAGTAAAGTTTAAATAAATAAGGAGTCTGGTGCCTCACCCATCACTGGCATGGAGCAAGGGCCTTCGAGCATTAGTAAGCGTGGTCACTGACTTTCCCGTCATGCTGAAGTGCTAACGCTCCAACTAGGACTCCTGCTAAGAGATAAGCTTTTACAACATCAGGAATCTGCAGCAGAAGCCAAATATGTGCCTAAGTTGGTGGTAGATAGTTGATGAAAAACATCTGTGGCATTTTTGTTTTCTTACCACCATCCATTTTGTGCCCATGTTTTAGCCATGTTAAGTGCATGGACATGGCAGGGATGACCTGGATCAGAGTCCATTCAAGTAAAACCCTCAGTCAGACCATTTTTGTCTTGCAACTATAAGAAACTTGATTCCACTACTTACCATGTTCTCACCTGGTTCTTCCTTCTCTTTGTCCTTTTCCTCTTCTTTGTTCGCTTTCTCCCCATTCTCCTCTCTCCCTCTTCAAACTTACAATAGCACACATATTTTTTTTTGCAGCTAGAAAGTTACATTTGATTGGAAAACGCAACAAAGCTTTCACAAAGTAAATGAATATAAGAGAAAGTTGAGGAGAATCCATAGCTGATAACAGTATGTCATTGCAATGCGTAGTTATATAACTCTGTCTCTTCATCTGGCCCTCTCTATCCTCATCTACCATCTATCCTGAGAATATATTAAGAAAATTGAGGCATTATTAAGATTTTCTTAACTTTATATTGGTTTGGTCTGAGTAATGCATTGAGGTAATATTGAAAAGCAGACATATTTTGAGTGTTATATTATTAAAATACTGTCAACGAATGTAATGTAAATATAGTACTGTTATGCAGATTTTCATCAGAAGTTGCAAAAAATCAGCTGTTGCGAAGTCACAGTATATAGCATCAATGCCATCGGCTAAAACTTCAAATCAATCAATGGGCGTACCATGTAAGTGAACTGAATTTAAATGAACTCACAGTGATATACATAAGGGAAATCACACTGTCACAGTTATTAAAATCAAAAAGCTAACAGACCGAAATAATTCTAATTTCAATTGTAATACTTTTGGATATCCCTGAACCTCCCACAAAGAGCATAAATGGTTAATTCCAGTTAATACATTCTTTATTAGGGTTCTAGTTAGGATATTGTGTCAAAATGCTTCTCACTTTATTATGAACTTGTTAGATAAAGACCATTACTGTATTAATTAATGATAATAGTATGCTTAGAAATTAAATTAGATAAGTACCTTACTTTGAAGAAGACTCATTGTGAGTAAGTGATTGCATGACACATCAATTAACTGTTAGTAAATGCCTTTTACTGCATTCACTCATGTTAATTAATGTAAATAATATAAGATGAAATGTATGATATGACACTGCAGCTGTTGATGAAGAATGATATACATCATTCTGTTCAGCTAAATAAAAGTTTTGAATTGACGGCTACAAAAATTGCCTTGATTTTGAAATCACAAATTGTTGTGACATACTAATAGAGGGCTAATAATATGAAATTTCTGTAAAAACAACATTTATTATAAGTAGTATCTACAGACCCTAGGGGGAAATAGTTTTGTGGCATCTATCGCGTTTATTGGTCAGTCACTCTACACAGAGGTGCTGGAATAGGATTCCAGGAGACAAGTGGCTGTTGACTTGCTTAGAAACACGCATCAAGTCGAGCTCCTAACAGATTAGAAGCAGCCACCTTCGCAGTTAAGTTTAAATTGCTACTCAGTTTTAGGTGGCGGTTTGAGTATGAGGTTGTGACTTGGAAGTCTGTGCAGCTCCTCATACCTCTTATCTTGT
>KV751330.1:3537025-3560517 GCA_001698575.1 Mola mola | reverse complement strand
AGGAAATTGCCAGCTTCCCTCCCCTTGGGCGATCAGCACCACGACTGTTGCTCCTGCACTCCCCACTTTGCCCTCATTTTCTGCAGCATGGTAACTTGCTGGCTGCAACATTTGACACAACAGCAGAGTGTCTGCCTTGAATCTTCATGAATTAGGCAATAAGCGCAGGAATGGTAAGGCCAATATTTGGCCGGTGAACAATGAGCCCCCAAACAGCATGAGTTAGAGGGGTGTGCATGCCATCATAGCAGGTATGGACCGTGCTAATCTTTGGCTCTTGCGTGTACTCAAAGAATTATTTTAAGTGTTTCCCAATAAAATGTCAGAGCCACTACCACCAGGTCTATTCTGTACTTACCAGAAACCTGGTGCCCTTATCAGCAGGGAAACAATTTCTCAGTGATAAAAATGATGACTTGTAGAAAACAGATTGTCACAAAGGATGCGCTTGAGTTTTCCGGTGTGCCTGTGAGGCAGGTACAGGAAGAATTAGTCAGGGACAAAGGTTTGAACATAGGAAGCTGGCCCAGATGGCTTGTCGCCGCATCCTTAATTTCACACCCCTCCTCTGGCAGGATGTTGGAAAGGCCTAACTCCCCCAATAGTAGAGAGGACAGGGACATGGCGTATGTTATCCTCCTCCATTGTAACAATGAAATCAAAGCTGGGCTGCCAGTCAGCCTGTCGCCCGACTTTGACCTGGCCTTGTGTCCAAATGACAGAGGAAGTGGACTTCATTTCTTTCTGGAGGAGAGAGAGAGAGAGATAGAGGGAGCTTGTCATAGCCTGAGGCTGGCTGACTCCAAAGTCAGAGAGCAGGTCTGCTCCATGGCCTGCAATGCCTCCTGTCCCCAGTCAGACATATAGAGCTATTTCAGAGTGCTTCACCCTTGGACCTTTGCCAGATACTGTGTCACTGAAATATCTATAACTGTACTGTAACCTACATATCGCGGTTAACCCCCTGGAGACCTACAGGAAAACAATGCAATTCAGTTAATATCTTTGCATTTATTCTTTTTTTATCAACAGAAGTTACAGATATCACAGATAATAACTTTAGTTTGCTAATTGGACTCGAGTAAGTTTCACAGATGGTGACTTGATCTTTGACTTGAGACAGCAGGCTTGATGGTTTTAATTTTTTCCCATATCAGTATTAGGAAAAAGTCTGGCCAAATGAACGCCATTCCTTCATTTATTATCATGTGTAATTTTGCAGATCCGGTGTGCGTGGCCTCATGTGCAGGTCAGCTGCAGTAACAACACGATGGCAAGCACAGCTGCCATAATAATTTTACACATGGCTTCAATCAGAGTCGATGAAAGCCATGTCTATGGTATAAATGATGGTCAATTAACCGTGTCAAACGTTATCAGGCATCTACAAAAACACATGACGCATGGCACATGGCAATTTAGATTAATGCTGAGGTGGCTCAAAGCATGTTTAGCTCGACATCACTGTATCTAATATTAGCATTTGTTGAAGAGGAGTGGGTGATTGCTAGATTTTCACACTTATTCACATTGTCTGCTCTTCTGCCTCACCTAGACTGCACTATAACTTAAGCATACACCATACATTCATTGCTATTGCTGGTCAGGGTTGGAAGTAACAAATTACAGGTATTCATGTTACTTTTATTTAGCTGGTATTTTTGTGTCTGTAATTTTTTGACTATGTTTTCAATTAGTGATTGTAAGTCTAATAATACAAGAATTGCATTTCAACAAATAAAGGTAATTTGTGTACTTTGGCAAAGCTAAAAAGTGACCACGTCTCCTTCAATCAGTGCACCATCTGTTGAGCATGCTAAGTGACATACTAAGCACACATTGACAGAATGTTACAGAATTGACAAGTAACACCGGTTTGGCATAATGTGAAAAGCTATAGTGTTCACAGTGTTATCCGTAGCCATGATATCTAAATTTGCTCAATTGCTGATGAACACTGAACTACCTTCAGTGGGGCATGTGAGAACGCTGTGCTCTTTCTGTTTCTGACAAAACTGTGGCAGCAGAAGCCCTTTCAGCTCAGAATATTTAAAAACTCCGTGGAGCACATTAGGACAGGGAGGCTAATGGGACTGGTTATTGTATGTTCTGAGAATGGTCAGGAAGATAAGTCAAACCGACAGCAGACTAAGGGTGAAGATGACTCAAGACTTTCAGACAGGTGAGTACAACTACTAATAATGTAGTGGTGTGTGTGTGTGTGTGTTTGTAAAATAAACAGATGAAGGCTGTTGTTTATTTGTAGTTGAAATCACTGGCAAGGATAGACCATAAATCTACATTGCGCAGAATTTTTAACATCTACAAAAATGCATTTTAGTGAGTAAAATTGACTTTTCCTCATTGTAATATTCGAGTGGTGTTTACACCTCTGCTTCTGACAGAATGGAGAATGCCCTAATAAATAATGAATGCTGAGACTGGAGATAAAAGTGGGATGATAACACAATACAGCACATGCTTTGGATTCCTTTGGATATGTGTGCAGTGTTTTTGAGCAACTGGGTAGCATGCTGTGGATGACTGCTGCATACCCTACTTCTTGTCTAGAGAAATGAATATACATCCCAGGCATTTTGCCCATTTCTCCAATATATAACCACAAAATTCACAAGTACTGAATTATGATTATTGCTTTGTGAAAGCTCTTGTCTGTATTTCGAAAGGATGTCACATGTCACATCTTTTTGCCAAACTGAGACGCTTGGAAAAGCTTTTTGTTATTTACCCATGGTTCCTCTTTTCCCGTTCCTGTCATGCGACCCATCAGAGACAAAACGACAGGATCGAGGAAACTGTAATGGCAACATCTTATTCTATGCAAAAAGGAAGTTGGCGAAGCGTGAACATGATTAAAAAAAAACAGGAAATTCGCTCGCAAAGAACAACCTTGTGCCACCTAGCAAACAAACTTCATTGTGCGCCGTGTCTCAGCCGTGAGAGTGGAGCTTTCATCTTCATGCATGTACCTTTTATGCTCTCCACTTCTGCCTTGTGTCTGCTTTTCAAAAAAGCTTTACATTTTTAACTGGCTTAGATTGCCTTGTGCCAGCTTGTGCGTGTATGAGTTATCTTTAGTCAGCAGGTGTCCTCCATAGGCTGGGAGGTGCCATTTCGGTCCTCCCTGATATGCCAGGATATGAGCCAGGAAGAGAGCATAGAAAAGAATAAGATGAATGCACATAAAGAAGCTTTTAAGTGGGTAAAAGATCTACTGAGCAATTTTACAGTTGCTTTTTGCCATCTCCTCAGGAAACAAGCACGCGACACATCTGAATAGAACCCATCATTGCAGCTGTAATTCTATAAAAGATGCTTTAAGTTGGTCTGTCATTACACCCTACTTCTTGTTAACAGAGAAAGATACAGCCACACTGAAGTAGTCTTGTTTTAAAAAAAAGCATTAACCAACTGTTCACAGTGGGGCCAGCAAGCTAAAGATTAGGTGATTAGAGAAGCAACTATATGCGACTGTATGGCATTTCAGAAAGCTGAAAATTGGGAGAAGCTTGTTGTCTTAATGTCCCAAAATTCTCAGAAATAAAAAAAATACTCTTGTTTGTGAGCAAAAACAGCACTGTGCAGGTGTAGAATAGTAATAGTAAAACGCTACTTGAACAGTAACGTCACCAAAGAGTACTCGAGTTATAGGATGTTCTTGAACATGTTTCACTCTTCAAGCTCTGTTTAATTAGAGCCATTCTGACACACCATAGACGGTTTCCTTCACTCCTTTCTCAAACCATCCATCTTCTCTGTTAAGAATATGTTTTATTAATATTCAAAGTAAAGACATACAAACACATCTAACTCCAATGATATTTTACGATTAAGTCTTTACAAATTTAAAACAGGGCGAAATCTATGTTGATGACACTGGTTGTACACGGTCAGTGTGGCCCTGCTAATAAAGTGTTTTTGCCTCCTGAATGTGTGTGCATTCAGTAATGAACAAGAATCTATTAGAGTTTTTCAAAAGGAACAGGTTTACTTTTCAGCATGTTTTTCTGTGCATTTTTGTCACATCCTTTTTTGGCAAATCGTGGCAAAACTCTCAGATGGAGGCATCCCCTGCACCCATTTAAAAACCTTGAAAGAACTACTTTTGATGTTCCCCTGGCATGCTGTTTGCTCGTTTCAGTTGACAAGTAGCTACTCGCACATCTTCTTTCCTGTCAACTTGGTATGTGAAGCCGACACATCAAAGCACAGCCTTATGCAAACACTGAGCAAACAGGCACAACTGTCCTTGAAATATTGGGACGTCTGGCACTTCCACATGTGCATCTGGCACTTCCATCATGACAGAGGTATGCAGCACAGACAAGCGAACACATGCTGTGTGAACCTTTGTGTCTAGTGTAGCTATCTCTGCTTTATCACTGACACATGGTTGGCATGTTTGAGAGCAGCACAACCAATTAGACTTTACCTGTCATTGCTTTATTTCCCGTTTATAAACAATATCATTCGAACCTTAATGTTTGCTTATCAGAGTCAGCTTGAGCCGCTGCAGCGTACACACACATTGCTCCCGCAGAGAAAATGGGCATTGCAAGAACAATGTAAACTTTTTACAAATGACTGCCAATGAATAGTCTCTTGTTCAGTCTTCAGTAACTGTGGAACGATTTTTGACAGTCAGAGTAATCAGAGTTTCGAATATTCTAAATGCAATTAGCTGAATCACAAGATTAATAAGGTCTCAGGAGTCATTTCAAGTGTTGGAACACCTACAAAACGACTTACGATATTACTGCTTTACTATCGACAGACTGTTAATAGGGTGTAGATTTGTGTGAAGGATTTTACACATGTGTACGTGTGTGTTACCAGTCCTGTGCAATCCTAAAACAAGAGTAAATCAGCTTTGGAAACATCATCTTTTATCTTTGAAAGGTTTGATGATTATGATGCTCTCTTTTTTGTTTTGTTTGTTGAAGCTAATCACCCAAAGCTGTTGCTTAGCTCCGAACCACAAGCTGGGATGTACGGGAAAAAAGGGAACCAGGGATAAATGTTTTTTGTGGCTCTCTGTCCTCCATTTTGTGGAACGTGGTTGAAAAAAAAGCCAGTTTGCGTTTTCAGGCCAAGCAGTCATTATGCATAAATAACTGTTGATCTATTAGATGTTGTTAGCTACAGAAAAGTCGAGAAATGATTTGAATAATGGACCATGCCAGTCAGTTTGGATGTTTAGCTATGCTCCTGCTATGTTTCTTTTTTTTTTTACTCTGTCAAGAAGGTTATGCATTCACTCCTGTTTGTTGGTTGTATTACTACTGCATGAATTTCAATTGGGGGGGTGGTGAAGATATATATCCTGGTGAAGATATATGCTCTACTGAGGGTAGTTCTGGTTTTAATGTGCTTTTCTGCCCCAGCAAGAAGCCATTGGATTTCACTCTCTGGTCAGTTTCAGAAAATCGGTTATGGCACTTTAAACCTCCCTTTGTGGATGTGTGATCTATGAGAGCTAACATTAGCTCAGCATTTATTATTTCAGTGCAGTGGATAGCACTGTCCCCTCCCCTCAAGAACTAGTGCCTTCATTGGTTCCCTCCACTTGCTTACAAAGAGTAAGCAAGTTAAGGTTAATTGATCACTCTAAATTGTGTGTGGGCATGAATTTGAGTGTGTATGGTTGTTTGTCTCTATATGTCAGCCCAGTGATGAACTGGCATGAACCCTGCCATTGCCAAATTACAGCTGGGATTGGCTCCAGTCCCTTGCCACTCTTTGCAGGATAAGTAGTGATGGATAATGTATGATGTCCGTTCTTGAATTTCCCCATTGCTGGACAAATAAAGTATTATCATCTTATCATTCTTGTGAACATGGTATCTCAGGATGGTCTGGAGAGAAAATCTTCAAATTCGGGACAAACATCCACTTGAACTCAAGGATGAACTAATTATATTTTGGAGTCAACAACAAGGATTTATGATTTTGCTGACATTGAGCTTCTGGTGATTGTGTTTGCTCCATGTGACCACGCTCTCTATCTGACACTGCATGAATTTGGACAGACCTCAGGAGATGGAGAAAAAAAAATCGCCATTTTTTCCTGGGATGTTTTTAAAACTGAATTTTCTTCCCAGACTTGAAACATTTTAAGTATTTTTTTTACGGTACACTCACAGCAACAACACTAAGTCAAACCTGACATCACATGGTTTTCAGTTTGGAGGGTGTGGTATGTTATTCTGACAAAGAAGTTTTTCCCGCAAAACACAGTTTCTAACAGTCTAAGGAAAGCTGAGCGGAGCTGAATGAGTTGCTCCTATTTATTTTTATTTAGCCGAATGGACAGGAGCAGTCTATGTAAAACAAAAAAACATGCTGTTGAACATCTTGTATCACCTTTCAATGCAGCTGAAGTGATGTCAAAGACTGACATGTGATGAGCAATATTTTTGGAAATATGACGGGATAATTTTTCTCTGTAGAGGTAAGTGACTTAATTTTTGTTTGTCTTTAAGAAGGAAAATAAAATCACAATAATCAATACTATCGAATCACAATACTTGTATCATGATACAATTGAATCGGGACAAAAACATATCATGTCTGCCCTAACACAAGTCAAGATTGTATATTATTATAAGGTAATGAATTCCAACTAACTTTACTTACAACTGAAACTTGTTAGATAAAATGATTTAAAAACCTTCAGCAGTTATGTAAACTTTAGAGCTATAACCTATACAATTGAATGGAAGAAAGTCACACAGGTCAGTCTGACAGGTTTGAGCGAGTCACCTTGCACAGAAGAGTAACATCGTCTCTTTTCACAGCTGCAGCTCTGCTTATTCACCTTGTACCTCTTGACGGCTGACTGTCCTCCAGCTGAAAGTGCTGTTGAGGAACATGTTGCTAAAATAATGGAAACTGTTAGCCCCTTTTTTAAAATTTACCGTTTAATCCTATAAATGGGCTACCTGAGTGACAACAGCAATAACAATCTGTCATGAAACATGACATGAAAGGCCGCACCAGTAAAATGTGTTTATGGTAACGATAAGACTAAGCCACAAACTTGTGTGATTGATGTCCGGCGTTCTTTGGCACTAGCTCCGCATATCTGTACATTGGAGCAATGTATGCTCTTAATTATATCTGACAGAATGTAAACAATCACTGATGGGATTATATATTTTTCCAAACCATTTACACAGCTGAGAGCATGACAGGCGCATGTATCTGGTATCTCACAGTTTGGAAATGTGGTGTATACATTATACATCAATATGGAAAATATTGACATCAGGCAAAAAGTATTTCGTGAAACACGGGGCGAAGAACTTGCTGCTCTTGGAGCATCATGGGAAAGGGTCGTAGCTTTCATTAATCCATAGTGTCCAAACAGCAGAGAATTCAAGGATAGGTTGGTTTTTCTTTTTGAAACAGCCTCTTTAGCACTTACGAGGCAGCCGCTTAGGATTAAAAGTCAGGTACTAACAGCTTATGTCTGCCAATGCCAGGTAACATCTGCCACAGACTGTGAACGTGCGTATAAGGCAAAGAATGAAAGCATGTATTTTTTTTTTGGTCTTTTTTTGCTTATGTCATTTATTTTTTCGTTCGTCCTTATTTTTTGTCATTTATTGAGGAAGAGGGTTCCTGGAGATTGCGTTACAACCTGAGGCCGGCCTTCAGCTCCGGCTCAGGCATCATTCTCTCTTATTACTACATGAGAGCATTTATCCGCAGAGCTTGAGTCGTCCTTTTTGCAGGTTTCCCTCCCAAACACACCTCAAACATCTCGGTGTCTTTTCTCTCAGTTCATTTGAGCCTGTCATGACATTTGAAAAAAAATGTACAATTTGCATGCTGTCCATCAGCGTGTGATCTCACAACTGATTGTGAGGAAAACATCCATCATCGAGACACAGCTGGGATGTCGCACATCACTGCCTTTCACAGAAAGAGCAAATATTTCACTTCACATCGGCCTGTACTGGATACGTTTGTACTTCCCCCTATATGATTCAGAATGTATACAATCCTTGTTCCCTTTACTGTTGAATACATATGCATCGCATCGCCGTCATGTTGTGCATTGGGACCCTTGTGCTTATCTAGATCAATATCACAATGTAATTCTTTACGCCATAAGAGTATCTTAAGTCATTCTGATAGCATGAGTAGGTGTAGAAAGTTGGATCTACGTGGGTGACTGCGCAAGATATATTTCACCTTCAAAGCAACAAATCCTACAAGGAATTAATTTATTGTTGTCTTCCAAAACTGTGAAAAGTACTGTATGAAAATTAAAGACTGGTTAAGATGGATTCGAATGACTTAAAACGCTTGACTTTTGTGAAAGACAGGTGGTTTAAAGACAACGGTAACTAACAACTGGTAGGGGACACGCAAACAGCAGTCCCGGTTGTCACTAATTCTCCCTGGGTGTCTATCCTCCCTGACCTTTCAGACAACAGTCATTACTCACAGCCTGGAGAGGTTGATGCCAGTTGAACATAAACACTTCTTTTACATGTTTGAACAAATGAGCAGCGCTATAGCTTTCCTGGAAAGCCTCATTTAACACAGCATTAGTTAGTTCCTTTGGGAGAAGCAAGTTGTAAACACATGTACACACGATCAACTCCTAAAGATGTCAGAGATCCTCTACATGTCCAGGAGGTATGGAGGAACGTTTGCTTGTATTTTGAGATGTTTTCCTTTTTTCTTTTTTTCCCAATTCTAACATCCACTCCCCTTTAGCTCTGTTTTGATCTGCACCAACCCCTGGTGGAAAAGATCATTTTATTTAGCTGCTAATTGCTCCACAATGTTCACCAGTTTGTTTGCGGCTTTGTCTGCTCTGCTGTTCGGTAATGAGCAGGCAGGTTACACTGGGTGCCATTAAAATGGATGTGGTAGGAAGGATTTCTAGGCACACACCACTGCGCTTGCTGTATAGGCTGTATATCATAGATTTTCACCTGCTGAGCCAGCTGTCTTGTTTCACGCTCCACTACCCGGAATGGCCCCAAAAGACGGAATTGTGCAGCTATTCTAGACTTTTCCAAATGTTATCTGACAAGAGAAACAAATCATTTATATGGAAGTCAAGCTCTGCCAATATGATGGGCGCAGTAGTTATTTTGGAACAGTTTCTCATAATGACTCAGAATCTTCTTTTATCTTACAGTCAAAAATAAATGATATCATTTTCTCTCAAAAAATGCATCTTCTAGGGCTGGGATGATATGCCTTTGTCATGATTTGATTGATATTATGATACTTGGGTCATAATTACATTCTGATTTATTTGGGGTGGATAGTGTGGATTGTTGTGAGTTTCTTTTCCTTCTTAAAGAAATACAAATGTGACATCGTGCATTTCTTCAGACTACGTGTCATGAGTCATATTTCCAAAAACAATCAGTCTTCGGCATTTATTTCAGCTGGAGAGAAAACAACCAAAAAAAGTTTTAAGAGTGACTTTTTCTGCTCTGCTCGATTTTTCTTTGACTTTTGACATCCCCCTGTTGCAGATTCGAGGAACAGCTGACTGAGAAAACCTTCCGTAATGGAATAATGCATGGCAGCTCCAAATTGTAAACTATGTTGGATATGACGATGTGCCATTGCCGTGTGCAGGACCATAAAAAATATATAGAAATATTGTGACCACAGAAAAGGTCGATTTATTCCCCTACCACTATCAACTGTTTATGTGCTACACATGACGATGTTTCTACTTGGTTTTTACACTATCAGACATTTGTTTCAAAGCCTGGCTAATTGTTTGGGGAACGCTCTACCAGATTAATCTTGAAAGCTCAGAGGGGAACTATTCAAGGTTGTTTATCTCTAATAATAGCGCAAGTTGTCATTTAATCCACTCAGCCATATTTGATCACTGCAACTTTAATGTTATCAAGGAAAGATGACATTTTCAGTCATTTTGAATGATGTTGTACTGTCACATTCAACAGGCTTTGACATCCAGATGTGTTTAACACACAGGACGGACTCAGGAACTTGCAGGGTCCATCCTTCAAGATGGAGTTCTTCTCCGTCAGTGTGTGTGAAGGAAATTAGCTTTTCTTAAAATAGTGAAGACTTGAGCTATCCTGACAGGAATTTCCTTTCACACTTTCCCCTTGTCTGGAGCTTTTGGGGGGTCCTTTGTGGCATCTGTGTATATTTCTCTGACAAAGCACACTGTTAGGATAATACTGCATTTTTAGGCTGGGGGAAGAGTGAACAACAGCTGTGTTATGTTGCAGAGGAGTGATGATGGGACTGCATTTAGTGGCAGGTTCACATCTGAGCCGAAATAGTACGTTAGGGAAACTTATCTTCTCCTCTGGGGAAGAGTTAATGATCTCCTAAAGAATAAGGAAGGAATGCCCTGCTGGGAGCCATTCTGGGAAAGATTCATTCCTTCACTTCCCACTTCAGCCCCCAACATGTTTGTTTTCTGTCAGCAGAGTTAGCTGTCGTATTCATATCCATACCTCTGTCATTTTGTGGCTTCTCTGTGGTTTTAAATTAGAATGATATAACCTTCAATAACTGAGAAAACACAGAAACAGATGCTCGGTGTTTTTGTTGTCTCAGCTGGGATCTGCAGCCGAGATGAACAAGGATATTTGATTTGTGAATCAACATATTATCAGAGTAAGAGGTTTAATGACAATAATAGTCTGGCTTACTTGCTTCGTTTCCAAAAAACAGATGAGAGCGCAGTCGATAATCTAGTGCCAGCAGGTGAAAAGAATCCCCAAACAGTTTATTATTTCACCTCTCTAACACGTTTAAACTCAGTCGTATGGGGAGTTTAAAAGTTCATTAATTGTTGATGATTGATATCGTCATTTTTATTCCACACATTGTTTTTCCTTGTCAAACTATTGTCTAATCATAACCTATAGCCCAGTTTGACTTCTGACAGACCTGTCAGTCAGGGATTCTGGTGTGTTATATGTGTAATGTAAGCTGTTCTCCTCAGAGATAAGAAGCTGGCAGCTGATGTTTATTTTTCATTTTCAAACCTTCTAGTCTTTATCTCCAACTCTCTGTTTGGAAACGGCAAATAAAACCGTGGCCTGTGTAAAAGAAGTGGATGTAGCCTTTAGCTCTCAAAAGTGAAGCCGATGCAGCAGCACCTTGAATCTAGCTCCTTTTCTAATGCTAATTGTTTATTGTTAATTGTTGTTAATAATTGTTTTCCGTCCATTCTAATGCTAAAGCTCGACAGTTTGTCAAGGCCTCACAGCCAGACAAGGTGGACCATTACCTGTTGGGGATTTGATGTAGAAGCAAAGTAAAGTTGTCTGCCACAGTTTTATGATGACTTGAATAGATGACATAGCGTGACATAAATAACAAAGCACAAAAGTGGAAATGGGTGGTGGTCGTAGTTAAGTGCGGGTCAAACTCACGATCTTCAACCAGAAAACTGGAGTTCAATGCATCATTTCCTAAACGTAACCGCGTGGTCTCTGTGCCTAAACATAACCAAAGTAATGTAAAGCGTGCCAGCATTTGCCACATTTGCAAACTGCAACACGTGTTTGCAGAACTGCCACGGCAAAAATGTTAACAAAAAAAAATCACCTGAAAACAGCAACTTGAGTGGCCCAGCCGATGACTTGTTGGAGTTTTCAGCTCTCATAACAAAATGCTTTTCATCCATTTACAAATGTATTTACATATATTTAGATTTGTCTACATATTTACAAACCAAAGTACACTTGTACATAGAAAGTCAGGTGAGTAGATATTTTTTAAGCATTTGCAATAAAAAGATGTATTGATTCTGATTATACTTTTACAAATGTAAATAATCACAAAATTTCAATAAGTATTTCTAACCAAATCTGGTCACATAGAGATACAATCTCCACTCACATTTGCAAAACGGGCTGAAAGAAGGCTTCCAAGTGTTTAAGTTAATGCCGTGTTTGTCCTTGAATCGTGTTCCCTGCTTTGTTTGCTGTGCTGGAAAACTGCCAGCGTATACTGCTTTAAGTCCTGCACATGCATAACAATATTTTTCAATGTTTTCAAATAAACACTGACTCTGAAAAATGGCCATCATTTGCTTCCAGGAACACAGGGAGAGCTACCCCACCTCAGCCTCGCTGCCTTTGCTCTCACTCCCTGTGTTTCCATCTCTAATGATATCCAGGTGGATGTACATCATGGTGACAATTTTATATGTGATAGACTGGAGGTGCAGAGGCTGACTAAGCGCTAATAGCACCCTGAAGGTTCTCGGGGACGATAATGACATTCTCTACCAGCCATATTAGCAAAGCACAAGTCGGTGGAGTGAATCCATTAGTAATGAGTCAGGGGAAAATGGTCAGTGGCTATTTCAGAGGACCGTGTACAGGGAGCTTTCAGCGGTATGGTCTCATGAGTGGGCCATGATTTCGCTCACTGGGTGTTTCTCGGTGCTGCAAATTGCTCTACAGCTTGTAAATGTAATGGACAATGTTCTATCTAAGCTGCTGTGGCAGTTCCCACATTATTGATGTCTGTTGGCGGAGGTTGGCCAACCTACCAGCATCTCTGCCAAAACCGCTCACCGAACCTGTGTACCATGAATCTTACGGTTGCTGTGTTTGCTCTCTCAGGTCTGGTGATTGGCTTTTCTATGACTCCGCCCATTCTTGACAGGCCCAAAGACGACCTTGTGATTCCTGTCCGCGAAACACTCACTATTACATGCAGGTATGTGTGTGTGCGCTGCCTTTGATGAAGCGGTCCAAACTTTTACTCAAAATGCATCTGTTTTCGAAATTAAAAGCAGTAATGAGTTTGCACATTGGGGTTGTTTACCTTGAAACGGCTATGCAGTGTAATGTCCCTTGGCAAGTAGAAATGTCAGAAATACACTACATTCAGGATGTTATTGCAAGTGTCTGGCAACATTGAGTAGATATCCACAGTGAAACACCCGGAACTGTAAACATGCAGTATAAAATGAAGATGTGTACACATGTTATGTTTGTGTTCCTACCTTTCCCTGTTTCCTGTTGCCGATGGTGCAACCCAGGCACGAACAGCTAATTACTGAAGTGGCACTGTTCTTGAAAGTTTTCTGTTGTTTATGAAAGACAGACAAATTCATGTAGATTCATTCCAAGGTAATGTCTAAAAAATGTTTCAAGCTATCAGACAAGTTGGGCTGGGGTTAAAAAATACCTTTAAGAACAAATTTTAGATGGGCAGCACAGTAGTGCCTTACAGCAAGAAGGTCCTGGGTTTGACTTGGCTTTTCCATGTGGAGTTTGAGTGTTATTGATTGAACTACCCAAGAAGTGCCAATACAAATGCCAATCTTTTTAGTCACGTCTTCACCAAGAGGTACATTCAGTTCAGTTCGGTACGGCACACTTGGGAACAGCAAACTCATTACAGTCGTGCGTTTCCGCTGGCAACCATATCACCATACCACGCCTGCCGACAAAAAATCCCAACATAACAACAAACACAGGAAACAATAGAGAGCATACAACATTTCCTGTTGTTTCTTGTCAACACATGGCAGTTTATCACACAAAGTAGACAGGCTTTGGCTGCATGCTCCAAGGAGAACACTCTGGTTGGTACCTCAAGCGAATGGTGATAACAACGGCACGGCAGGGTTCACTTTTTAAGTGTACCATTTACTGATTTTTACAATAGAAACGCAAAAAAAAAAAAAAAGTGTACCGAACTGATCTGAACCGTACTGCTTGGTGGAAACTGAACTTTTTTGTACCCATCTCTGCTCTCTGGATTTGCTGCTCCACAGTTTAGATTATAGCGCCATATAAAACAATTACAGAAAAAAGTTAAATGTTTACTACGGTGAAAACAATCACAGAATCCAGAAAATAATCATCAGTTTCAAATCAATCATTATTATGCAACTGATGCATTATTACTATATAAAAGCGTTGATATATGCATCGTTTTTCTAATGTAAGCTTATCAAATCAATTTTATTCGTGAAGAGCAAATATTTTGTCAAAGGGCTTTAAAATTTGGACAACGGAGAGCCACCTCTATATTCAGACCTACATTTCGAATAAGGTAAAACAAAACAAAATATCTCAGAGATTTTCTTGTACATCCACTGGTTGATCTTTCTTTCTAAAACACCAGCTAACACTCATTGAAACTGAGGTGAGTCTCTCAAAATAAACATCCACTTTCCTTATTAAATGTCTGCTCACTTCTCCATGCCAAACCGTGGCTTTAACGTAACATTTTCCCACACTGATTTTGAATAGTTGTGGTTGAAAGTAAAACACACATGGCCACCACCACCGAATTTGGTCTCATTTAAGCCAATCTACTCATCACAATGTCCAATTTTCTAGAGTCTAGCAGATTGCAAGCCACATCTGGTCTGAAAATAACTCACAGGATGTGCTCATTGCCCTTCATGATTTGTGCAGTTATTTCCAGTCATCACATTTTGGCACCGTCTTTAAATGTGGAGAGTTGTAGTTGATGGAGGCTGCTGTGATTCTGAGTAATGATTCTACTCAGTGTCACTCATAATGCCCTCTGGTTAGCATGTCCAACCCTGAACTGTTGTGACAAAGCGCAAAGCCTAAAGAGATGTGTGGATGCTGAGAGGAATTTATGGCACATTTATGTGCACACATAAATATACACTCACATGCATGCCAACACTTCTCGTAGCTCGTATGTGACACTGATTGTGTGGGATTGCAGTTAGCCACCAGTTTTTACTTTGTTTACCTTTCACATTTCTCCAAGCCTGTCTTAAAACAGGTGCCCGCATGTATTTACATGCTGTAATCAGCACCTGTCATTTAAAATCCTGTGATGACACCATTAGCACATTCATAGGTCCTTACAAATACGTCCAAGATTTGCATTCAAGACATTTCAAGGCCTAAATTTTAAGAAAAAGCAAAGAAACACAGTAATATGTAATTTTCTGAAACAGAAATTAGTTTTTAAGCGTTTCAATTAATGGCTGGCGCAGGATTCAAAGACTTGAGAAATGTGAAGCCATTCTTTCATTTCAAATTTCTTTGAAAGTCTCCTCTGACCCGGCTTCTTGTCAGGGGACAGCGCACTCTGGCCTGGGCCTGGCCTGATCAAACCCTGCTGGCACAGGAGCTCACCAGCCGTCAGGCCCAGCTGCCGACCACCGACACCCCTGGGCAGAGGGTCGCCGTGATCAGTGAGTGTCCGGGGCAGCTGGGGTGGCCGTACTGCAAGAAGCTGGTGCTGAGAGGGGCACTGGCCAAGGACACAGGCTACTATCGCTGCTATTACAAGGATGTCAAGGCCATCATTGTTGGCACCACTGCAGTAAGCGTTTACGTCTTCATCAGAGGTGAGTCACAGTCAAACACCACATTTTATTTCCAAGGATGACCTTTGAAATGCTGATTCAAAATAGCAGTGTTTGGTGTTTAGCCGTCTAAAACTCATTGTGTTTACAGAGCACGTTTCACCTCTTGCCTGCCCGATGAGTTCTCTTTGACTTGGCTCAGCCTTTCGTTCTTAGTTACTCTTTTGCTTGGGCGCTCTACAAAAAAACGGCTGTCCTGCCGAAACAGATCTGTTTGAATTTGATTTCAGCATCAAAGCAGCCCCCTGCACTTTTAGAACTGGGAGTTGTTTGACTTTGCCTCAGTAAAACCCCGGACGCCAGCAGGATCAATTTTGGAAATTAGATATGAACAGCATTTGATGAAGTTAAAAATGAGCAGCGTGTTCACTTTTTCTAGTTGGACTAATTCTATATAAGTTATTTAGGGATATGCAATCATCGCAGCAACTCATTTAATTGACCTTCTCATGTGAGTTTCTGGTAAGACCTGCACAATAAAACGTGTTTTTACTGCAAATCTTTTCTCTCCCTGTTTCACTGTGGCTCACATTTAAGGATTCAGAGCCAGCTCGCCCTGGATAGAGCGAGACAGAGAGAGATGGAGGCGGATCAGTGTAACTTGAAATCAATGGAAAACTTTTTTTGTGAAGTTTATATCGAGTAGCGAGTAAGTTTTTGAGACAATATGTAAAACAGTGTTAGTGGTTTTTTTTGAAGGCACCCCTAATAAATTCATTGTCCCCCAGAGTTCCATGGGGGGTGCTGTATACTGTACTATATACTATAATTATCAGATTCATTATCCATTATATCCATTATTTTGCTTAGCAGTTTTTTTTAATCTGACTGCCAATATAAGATTATTTAGATGCAGCAAGTCAGCTGCAAACTAGATAGTTACTTTTAAATAAACTCAGTGGAGCAGAAATACAATATTTGCCTCCAAAATATAATGAAGTGGAAGTTTTAAAAAGTACCTCTAAATTGTCCTTAAGTAAAATAATTTAGTAAATTTACTAATTTAGATTCCATCATGAATTTGGTTACCATTTCAGGATGGACATGATTGTTGCTGTGGGCCCCCTGGCAGCTGGGGTCCCAGAGAGCTTTCCCCTAACACTTAGTTATGGGGAAATAAGTGGAATAAATGGACATCAACCCACATTAGTGAGTGCAGTAATTGATTTTGCTACTGCACTACAGTTAATTGATGTGCCAACTAATCATATTCTTACACTCTTCATGTTAACTCATATACTAATGTACACATTATTCAGTATGGCTTAAAAGTATGGTTATACTGTTAAGTGGCATGTAAGGGACACATGTTTTCATCTTTACAATTAGGGTCACAAAGAGTATTTATAAAGGGTTAGTTCGGGTTAATCAATCATTTTTTGCAGTTAAGTCGTGCTTGTTCGGGACTCTTATGCATTATTAAAGTGTCACTGAAAGGATATGTTTTCAACTTTCTAATAAGGGCCACAAAGATCTTGAATAAATAGTTAATTCAGGTTGATAAATGCTTTCTTTTGGTTAGGGTTTTTTGGTCATCTGTGTCAGAATTCTTCTCACTGTGTTACTAAACTGTTGTTAGTAAATGCTTGTTACTGCGTTAACCAATTATGATTACCCACATCCTTGTAAAGTGTTAACCCCCTTTATGGACGTCCATGGCTGTAGGCACGTAGACCGAGGAGTAAATTGAGAGAACTGGAGACGCATGAATATCATGATCCAGCTGACCAGCCAACTCATGTGAAATGCCAGTTTATCCCGTCGGACGAGGTGCCAGAACAGTTTACACAGATCTGAACCGAAACTCGTATCAGAAGCAGATGAACACTGCAGCCATAAATAAGACCCAGCGTGTGACGGGCCAAGAAGATACGCAGATGAATTGAAATAGACTGGCAGACGTCTCCACTCTGCCCCGTCTTAGCTGCACATCCAAACACTCACACACAATGCACAAATGCCTCCTCTGTAACACACTTTCACCGACATTCTCCCACTCATACTGAGGTTAATATCCCTGATGCTTTGCAAACTTTCCTCAGGCGGAATATCTTCTCCTCCAAAACTGATTTATTGTGAAGAGGTGAAGCCATGAGGAATCGTGTTTATTTTTGTTACCTGTGTGTATCTACATCGCCATGGGGAAGATATATAAGCCTCTCCATTTGACTTATTGTTTGGCCTTGTGGCAATGTGAAGCCATGTCTTTGAGAATGGCCAAAAAGAATCAAAATAACGAAAGCACAAACACAATTAAAGAAAGAGGAAGAGAAGAAAGCAGGTTGCCATCACAAAGAACTTTGGCAGACTTAGAAAAGTGGCGCTGACGGGGGAGCAAGAGCTACACGTTTTTCTAACAGTGCTCTGGTGCTTTTGGTAGACAAACAGATGCAGTCAAAATTGGTGGCATGATTGCTGTGATGTCGCCCAAAGTCCCCCCAAAACCCAGTGGTTGTGAGTCACAGACAACGCAAAGGGAACATCAAGGTGTGCAGGAAGAATAAGCAGCAGAAATATTTGATATTTACAGCCAGCGTGGGTTGAAAGTGTAGTAGCTCTTTCGAGGAGGATTAAACCCTTCGGCTGTTTGTGTCCCAGCAAACGTGTAATAGCGCTTCCAAATGTGGTTTACTGTGTGGGGACAGCATGAACTGCTACATTACAGGTAATCCTGATAAACCCCACATACTACAGGCGAGTCTGTGGGGGTGCTTATCAGCCTGCGCGATATCTGGCACACCCTAAAGACATTACCTCTGCTAGAAGCAGCAATAGTTACCTAATTACCCCATTGATAGATCATCCTTTAACAGCTCATCGTTCATTTCTGCATCCAGACCCCGAGCAGCCCTTCCTCCAGAGAGGCAGCTCCACAGAGGACCACAGAAACCATGTGGAAACTATTTTAATCACACGCTCCTCCACACACGTCATCGTGCCCTGTGTGGTCACGGTGCCAGATCTGAACGTCACCCTCCACGGGGTTAGTGCTCCTCTCAGACCTCTTATTCATCTTTTCCACCAATTGAAGGTGTCGAGTGCTGAGTCATTGTTTGTGTGCGTGTCATCTCAGTATCCCACGCCTCTGGACACGAGTCGGATGACATGGGACAACAAGCGAGGGTGGTCCATTCCCAGATGGATCATAGACAGTGTGCAGATACTCATCTGGGTTTCGTGTGTTGCCACACTGGAAGGAAAAGAGTATAAGTCCGCCAGCTACATGTTCCACACTACAGGTAAAACAAAGAACAGCATATCTATGTTCACCTCAAAAGTTATGCAGAGTTCAGTCAGCTGTAGCGTTCCAGCCCAAATATTGAAGAGCTCAACTTTAGGAGCTACCAAAACATAACCGACCCAGTGAAAATATTTAAAAAATAGATTGGATGCGCTCTTGTTGAAAGAGAAATTAGCCAGGAAATCAAAGGTGGTGCAAGGCCGACTGTGCTGGCACCATAATTCTGCACGTTGGTGAGAGATAATATGTTCTAATGCTGGCAATTTGAAGGATTTTATCTCATTATGTGATTTCCTCATGAACAACTCCCTTGTTTGTCAGGCGTGTGCTGTTTTGCTAGTTGAATTAAAAGAGAAAGGAGAGACGGGGTGTTGTCGATTTTCAGAAGCTGAGATGAGATGTAAAGGTGGAGGACACTTACTCGGTCTCCGAGGGAACTCTAAGGGTCCCGGATGCTGAGCTCTCTCACTTCAGAAAGGAAACAATACCTGCCAGTGCCGGGCCAGTGACTCGCAACTGAGGGCGAGTCCCCAGTCTGAATGCTAACGGAGTGTGTAAATGAACACGTTTTTTGTTCAACACTCCGTGCCATCCCGGTGACTGCAGAGAGAGGTGGCTTTAAAATCAGAGACACCAGCCAGTGTCCAAAGCTTTCTTGCCTTTTCTCTCTTATCTTTCAACTGAGGGTTATTTTTATATCATTTTGCTTCACTGATGTATGGCTGGACGCATGAATGGAAATAGTGCAGGCCTGTGGCAGGCAACTTCTTTATAGTAGACTGAGTCCTCTGGCCCAAAGGAAAGTCATTTCCTTTGGACCTGTGAGGAAGGAAAAACTGCTGACGATGTCACTGTGACCTCCTCTCACTGTCTCCCTCCCTCTGTCTCACTGCTCTCTCCCACCCTCCTTTTTCTTTTTCCCGAACAGGAAGGCAGGTTTACGATGTCAAGCTGTTTCCTGAGGACCCAGTGGAGCTGATAGTGGGGGAGACCCTCACCCTGAACTGCACGGCAACAGTGGAGTTTGACACTGGAGTGACCATTCAGTGGTCTTACCCTGGCAAACTGGTGCGTTGCATGAACACGTTGGCTGCACCACATCAGTGGATCAAAATCTAAATCCAGCTGTTTCTCCTCACCAGCCGAAAAGCTTGGTGGAGACGAAGCCCTATCGCAAACCTCTGTCTGATGCCACGGAGGCTGTCAGCATCCTGACCATCCACAGCGTCAACGTTACCGACACTGGCCCGTACAGGTGCAACGTCACCAGCATTGACGCCACACTAATCCAGCAAACACAGGTCATCGTTTATGGTAAGCTCCAGCCTCACACAATGCACGCTTACAACTTGACCTTACTTTTGTCCAAAAGCCCAAATACCACATGAATAATGACTAGTAGGAAAACAATGATACCAACAAGCTCAAAATGACATTGTTTATGTACTAATGTTTAGCGGGTATGGTGTTCACCATCTTAGTTTAGCATGTCAAAGCGATAGCATTTGCTACTTTAGCACTTAACGCACAGTACTGAGGGGGATGGGTATTATTTTTGCCATCATTCAGCCTGTAATTGAAATACTGGACAAATTAACTGGAGAAATTATTAAGATTTGTCTTGAAGTGGAATGTTGTTGTTTGGCAGTCGATACAGTTGTTGGTGGGTTGTTTCACTTAAAATCACAAATAATCTAAGACCTCGAAAGTCATCCAATGGGGACCATGCCCTCACTTACGGTTAAACTTATAAGTATTTGGAGAGTAACAACAGTTTTTTTTGCTTCTGTTTACCAAAGCAATGGTGGGAAATGGGGAAAAAAATGCAACCAATGTGATTGAAATGTTGACTTTCAGCTTTAATTTGATTGAATGAGTTATTTAAGGGTAATGACAGCCTCCTTCACTTGCATCTACACCTCTTTGGACTTCATACTGACAGTTCCACTGAACAGTTGCCAAAAACTGGAGTCAAATCCAGACCTATTATCTGCTTAATTTGTCATGGAATAATGAGGGGATAGACCACAGCTTGCCATAATACTGCTGATCAGTGAATTGGCCAGTTCCTTTTAAACCTCTGACAATGGGGGACTAAAAATTTCAAATCCATTTTTGTGGTGCACAGAAGCAAAAGAGCAAAAAACTGTGTCAGGGTCCAAATACTTATGGCCCTAATGTCAATCTAACAGTCACAGTCTAATGTTAACATTGCCATCGCTGGAGCAAGACACAACGGAAAGCAGGCCTAAAAGAAAAAAAGGAACATAATGTATGTCAGGATCATGTGCCAGGAATACAAAAGGGATTTTTTGATAATGGCAAATTATAATAAAGAGTGGAATAGTGGAATTTTTTTCTCTGGTTTTTTGGCC
Organism: Mola mola; assembly: GCA_001698575.1. Taxonomy (NCBI): domain Eukaryota; kingdom Metazoa; phylum Chordata; class Actinopteri; order Tetraodontiformes; family Molidae; genus Mola; species Mola mola. Next base: position 3,539,531 of record KV751330.1, on the reverse strand, counting down.
ACACTCCTCCACCACCACCCCATTACTGCATTACGTGATGATAAATCACGACATGCAAAATATTCTCACAACCTTCCATCTCCCCTTAAACTGGGGGGCTCCTTGTATGAATGGGAATGTAGGAAACATCGAGTTGACCAAGAACAGTTTGATCGGAGCAGTTTTGGGAGTAAATAGCCATTAAAAGAAACCTCAGTAAATATCCACATTTCATAGTAGAGGTGAATTTGAAAGTTACACCCAAAGTCTCAAAGTTAGTCATGAGCTTACCTGGATATGCATCTGGTATCCGTCCAAATATACAAGCATAGACAAACAGGGCAAAAAAAACAAAAGCAGGGAGGGTCAAAACCAGGAAAACACTAGATGACTGCAGGTTCGGGCTAGAGACAAAGTGGAGCACACTGAGTCGTGGGTAGGCCAAAAGACACCGGTGAAAAACACAGAGGAGGGAAACAACAAATGAAAACAAGACATAAGAGGAGAAAACTTCAAAATAAAACAGAAAATAAACTAGAAATCCGTACAATAACATAGGAAAATAACATTTAAACAGTACACACAGTACAGTACCCACAACCCTGACATAATATCTAGTGACCTTCACTTTGCTACCATTAGCTCGCTGGTCATGTCTGACTCTGCTGGAAAATAATCCCACAGGTTATTGAAGTGAGCAGACGTAGATTTTATTGCTTAGAAATGAAACTGATGAATAATTCCTTTTTGAAAAATGATGCAGTCTTGCTTTAGGGGAAAACTCAACCACAAATTCATCAAATATTTAGCAGACTTGACGGAGGTTTCTGGCGCTGGCGCTGACCACAGCAAGAGTCAAAGCAAGGCAACTGCGTTTCTGACCTAACTCTGGGTCGCCATTTGAACCCAGAGTAACTGTAGGGAAGTCGAGCTGACTTACAGCTGCCGTCCTCTACAAAGGGGCAATCTCTCACAATCTTTTCACAGCTTGCATCTTTGAGACTGGAGGCAAGTACTACTGGATGTAAACGAGTTAATGTCTCTTCTTTCAGAAAAGCCATTTATCAGCCTCAATTACAGAAGCGGACCAGTGGTTGAGGTGACTGCTGGCCAGAAGTCGTTCAGATTACAAGTAAATGTGTCTGCCTTCCCCACCCCTGAAACACAGTGGTAAGATGAGACCCCCTGGTGTGTTCATTAAAGCATAGCATAGTCTGCATAACGGTACTCATACAACTTAGTTCTACAGATTAATTTAGAGGCAGAGCAACTTGCACCTGATGTGTGTCTGTACCTTTACAGCTGCACTTCTATGTGTGCGTTGTTTTACAGGTTCAAAGATGGAAAGCTGATAAACCTGCGGCCGGAGTTCAAGATGAAAAGGATGAGGATGCACCCGAAACACACTTTGGAGATTAAGGATGTTCGTCGGGAGGATGTTGGGCTCTACTCTGTGGTGTTGAAGAACAGTGCCGCAGCGCTGGAGAGAAGGCTCAACATCACACTTGTCGTCAACGGTAACTTGTCCGACAGTGGATCACAGCAGATGTTTTGTGTTTAAAGAGTGAATTTTTTTTTAGGAATATTTTACTAAGCGTTTATTTTCATCTCTGTTTAAAAAAACAAAAAACAAATCCTGTCCACACTTCCTTCATTGCTACAATCTCCATTCACATAGGTGACAACAGGCATGCCGGGGCAGTAGGTGGCGATATAGTCCACATCTTCACACTGTCAAATACCAGAGAAGAGCATTCTGATCACGAGCAGTGAACTATTTCTACTTCAGGGGAAATGACTTCAAAACATATGCAGTAGAAACTATTTTGGACATATTTCCTGACCTTTGATCTAAAGCCTACCTGGCACATGGCCCGAGGTGTTATGTGGATCCCGATAACAAAAGGCGATTCATTTGTGTGGACAGACAATGAGGTGGAGCTGCTGCTATGTGTCGCTATTGTTTTCTCCGCAAACAGCTGGTGGTTACGTTTTCTCCTTTGGGGATATACAGTATATGTGTGTGTCTTTTAGCGACATAACTCCAAAAAACCGCTTTGACATTGGTCATCTGGCCTAGGGTATGACCCAAGGATGATTCTGGTCGTGATCTGTGATCAATATTCAAACCTAGATGTAGCTTTGTTTTGTGTCCATAAAGTGTATTAAGCCAAGTCAGATCCCAAACACATTTCATTATACAGTGTAGTTATTTTGCAAAAAAAACAAAAAACCCCAAACAAACAAAAAAGTAAGAAAACCTCTCTAAAATTACACAAAATACATATTTTTTTGAAAATTACTCCAGTAAGAAGTTGGGTCCCCAGGCTTTCCAATTCGTCGAGGCTGTACAATGCTGTACGCTCCAAGTGTTATCACTGAGGGCTTTCTCACACATGCTCATTACAGAAAAGAACAATAAACTTTAGCACAAATTTAGGTTCAATGTATACATGTTACATGAACACACAGATACACTGAAACCAGATTTTTTTTTTTTTTTTTTTTTTTTTAAATTTGTTTTTTC
>KV751330.1:3516117-3534529 GCA_001698575.1 Mola mola | reverse complement strand
TAGACTTCACATTGTGCTGACATCAGAGATTTTTAAAAAAGCTTGAGGAAGGTTTATACAAATATACAAATTCATACTGGAGTTTTTTTTTAAGTGGCCTGTCAATAATATACAGGCTTCACTTTTATAATAGGGGTCTAAGGGGAAAATGATTTTTGGGCTGCTTTAGGTATCACAGCTCACTAAAATTGTGCACAGAGCAGATCAGATCAGTAAAAAGGTTTAATGACAAAAATGGGTCGGTACATGGGTAACAGTCGGAGTAGGTATGTCAAGAGCAGACAATGGTCTGTTAGGCACCAAAGGTATGATGAGGCATGAACCCTGGAGCTTTGCAGAAAGGTAAGAAGTTCCGGCACATGAGGAGGGGAGGACGCAAACTACTGTCTATAGCAGTCAGGGGGCGGAAACAGTCAGACACGGGTGCGGCACAGTAGGGCGGGAGACAGGTAATCACACGGAGCAGGAAACTTGAAGTGATCTGAAATGACACAAGAGGTTGGAATCACAAAGTAAAACTGGAGACTTCAAGAATATGGAAGAATTTTTTAAGCTGAAATGTATGAAAGTAGCAACTGGGCTGAGGCAAAGCTGAGCACTTGCATGGCATCTAGTTCTTTGAAGTGCTAACATGATGAAGTTCAGTACACTGTTTGCTACGTTGGCATCGGCTTCTTATGCTAATGGCTTTGACCAGACGTTTACTGACAATAAGATATCAAAAAGAATCAAAACGGCATCGTCTTTTGGTCACACAAACAAATTGAGTAATGTATGTGAATTATGTGCTGTCCGTACACAATAAAGACAGTGAAATGAAACTCACATTGATTACGTTCTGGTAATGTAGAATATAAGAAAAGTGCATTGAGGAGTAAATGCAAACCAAAATTTAATTTCATGTGTCATTAGTTCTGCTATGACGTCCACACGTTTGATCTCCATAATAGAAATTGATACTGTTTTTTTTCCCATTAGTTGCCCGGACGGTAAGTATAATTGCCTTGATGTCGGGACGTAAGCTGAGCTGTTTCTCATTACGCTGGATCGGCCTGAAATGTGGGTGTGGGAGTGAGTGTGGGGTGGGGGTGGGGAGACATAAAAAAACCTCAGTATGTTTGATCAGATGTGCTTCTGGATTCTCCTCCACTGCCTGCTGTCTGCTGTGCATGCCAACGAGGGGACATGTCATAGCTGTGTGTGTGTGCGTTTCACTGCAGGGTTCGACGAGACAGGAAGGGCCAGAGTGACAGGATAGCAGACTGTCAGAACTGGCAGGACCTTAACTCGGAAAACGCCATGAATGAAATCGATGCCTTTGAAAGCTCAGTTGAAGTGGTGGACGGCCGAGAAAAGGTGCAAATGCAGCTATTCAACTGTACTTTACTTACTCACCTTTCCCGCATAAAAGATTAACAATGTGGTTACATGGTTGTAGAATTGCAATTTCTGTAAACGAAGGAGAATACGATATGGGCGCACACCAGAAAAAAATACATTTGTGTAAGTGGACTTATCCATGGAACTGTGACGTTTTTACATAAGCGTCCCAAATTCTGAGCTCCATAACAAAATTTGTCAATCAAGAAACATTTCCACATAAGAAATATTTAGAACAGCCTTCCTCTACAGACTTCCTGTGAGGGCTGGTTATAAACACATCCAGGAACACATGCAACCGACAATACACGCCTGCACATTTCTAACCATGGGAGGAAATAATAACTTGAGCGCGCGCTCAGAAACACCCACTTGCTTCTCCCCACTCACACCTGAGCGCGTTTTGCTTCTTGTCAGCCTGTGACAGCCCAGAATCTGGTTTATGTCAACTCACAAACAAGTACGTGACAGCAGCGCGTGCTCACTTTTGCACTACGTGTGTCTTTCTTCCTCACGAAATCAACTCTCACCCACATTTCTTTCATTTCCACCTCGCAGATCGTGAGCAGGCTTCAGATTCGCAACGCAAGTATTTCTGTCATGTACAAGTGCTCTGCCCAAAACAAAGCTGGCAAAGATGAGCGGCTGATCTACTTCTATGTAACCAGTAAGTATGTCAGGGGAGATTTCACCCTGCATTTAAAAGCTAAAAGCAAAAAAGTTAATTTAATTAATTTGATTTTTAAATTCATTTCCCCTTAAATCCCCTGGAGTAGCATTCAGTCATGCTCTAGTGTGTTATATCAGTGGGGACTGAATTCACACAGCCTGTCGTCATGACCAAAATAATTTCAGACAACAGAATTAAAAAAAAAAAAAAAAAAAAAAGCATAGTAAATTTTATTTGAGTGCCGTGGTGTTCAAGACTCTTTCATGTCAGCGCCCAAGGTCCCACTGGCTCATCGTCTGCCGTGCAAAATAAATAGTCCTTATTAAAATATCCCAGTTGTGTACAGGAACTCAGGGGACCCAGATGCAGACTCGGCCCTTGAGGCAGAGTTGGCTCTTGTATTCTATTCTTTTCTAATATAATAAATCTGAAAATTCAAGTCCAGAACCTCAGCGACTTTATAACAAGAGACACAAAATATTTAAAAATGCGAGCACAGCGTAAGACGACGAGCTGGCAAAGTGGAGGGCACACTGACAAAACAAAGGTTTTCCTCTATGTACAAAATACATTTTAGATGATTAAAAATGGTTCATTTTTTCCTTTGTTACTGTTGTTAAAGTGTATGTGTGGGCATGTAACAAAGAGTGTTTGATGATTTGATTGCGTCACAACTCGCGCATGCCCATTGCTGCTCATTCATGCTTTTGGTTTCACCATAGAACATCTAGTTGGGTGCCAGGTCAAAAGTATGTAATATATGGCTAATGTAGACTTTATCGCCACCTACTGGCCTGACATGCATGCGGCGTGTTAATGTGTACAGAGATATCCACCAAAACAATGTGTGAACGGTACTTTTTTTGAAAACAGAAGAGAAAAATATCCGTATTAGTGTGGACAGGGCAGAACAACTCAAGTGGAGGGAAAGAAGCCACAAGGACAGAAACTAAACTGAAACACAAAACCATATCAGAAAATAAGTTATTTTGTTGTTGAATTATTAAAACCACACAGGTATAGACCTCGCAAAACCTGTCTGCATTTCAACAAGCTTTGGAATTTGGGTGAGCCAGCTCTTTACGGAATCATTTTTATTTTTAGAGAACCTAACCTCCTCATCTGTCCGTCTCTGTATCTTCAAAGCCGTCCCCGAGGGTTTCAACGTGGACATCCAGCCCTCGGAGTATCCCCTGGAGCAGGAGAAAGTGTCCCTGTGCTGCAGTGCTGATAATTACACTTACGAGCAGCTGCAATGGTACCGCCTGGACCCGCGGGCCCTGCAGGACGAGGAGGGCAAGCCACAGGAGTTGGACTGCAGGAGCGTGCACCACTATGCGGATGCGCTCGACGGCCAGCTCTCCTTCCTGGAGCCCTCCAACAGCTGGGTCCTGGACTTCACCATCCCCTCCGTGCAGCTGCAGGATGAGGGTCATTATGTGTGCGAGGCTCAGAGCAGGCGGAGCGGGGACAAACAGTGCCTGTTCAGATACATCTCTGTCAAAGGTGAGCGATAAAGGAGATTGACACACAGAGCAAGTATAGAGTCAGTCCAACAACAGTCACTGTAATTACAGGGAAGAGCTCAATGCCTAGCAGGGGCACGCACAGGTCGCTGTGGGAATGGCACTGAAAATGCTGCCAGTTTAAAAATATGTACACTCACGAAGACGTGCCCACGCAGCCACATTCACCAGAAATGGGGAGAGTACCTGGTGTTTGCACAGCAACAGTATGTGCCGCAGGAAAACGTGGCTACAGTCCTGAAACGGACATACTTGTTCATGCTTCATTCATGCTGCCTGTTGTAGCCTTGCACCGGTGCCTGGAGGACAGATGTTCATTTTAATTGGATTTTTTTTTTTTTTTTTTAACTTAAGGACATTTTTTCCGTCCTCAGAGACCCTTACGTAAACATCTTATACGTTTACAGCCCTTGAGTTGATGTGGTGCTCTCTCCCCTGTCTCTTGACGTCTCTCTGTAGCCCTGGAGGCGCCGCGGTACAAGGGCAGCCTCACCAACCAGACGGTGAATGTGACCGAGTCCCTGCGGATGGAGTGCGATGCGGAGGGGAGGCCTCTACCCTGGCTTTCCTGGTTCAAAGACAACCAGCCTCTCCACCAAATGTCAGGTACGCAAAAAAAAGCTAACACAGGTGCATGCACAGGAGCGCGGCCGCCCACCCGTTGCGATCCAGCTGTTCAACGGCAGCGCAGGCACACACGTAGAAATACAGCCGCCCACCGGCCCACCCACACGCTTGCTGTACTGAACATGTGTGTCAAACCATTGACAAAAATACACACACTCACACATTAAACCCTGCTGGCTGATAAATACGGCTCATTAGCATTCTCAATCTCTGTCTCCTCTTAACATCTGAAGGAGATGGGGGGTTGTCAATATGAGTCTGAGTGACAGTTCAACTGATCACAGGATTACAAACGAACACTACAGTTTGAGTTCCAGATGTGTGACAAGAATTTCAAAGGAAAAAAAAATATGGAAAATGTTGCTGAATTTATGATGAGAGAGGTTTGTGCGCGTGTGTGTGTGTGTGTGTGTCTTTGCAGGGGTTCAGCTGCAGGATTCAAACCGCACGCTGAGTATCCAGCGCGTTACCGAGGAGGACGCCGGCCTTTACACCTGCACCGCCTGCAACCAGCGTGGCTGTGTCCACTCCTCAGCCGCCGTCCGGGTGATTGGTAAGACAGCAACACACAACAGACCGCTGCATACCAATGTCTGCGACACCTGAATCCACCACTGGCGCACCTTTTTTTTCAGGAGCAGTCAGACTTGAAATCACAGTTGCCATTGAGCTCACATCTCCCCACATGGGTCTCTGGCTTGAAGTCATTCACCTTGGGGCAGCTGTGACTCAGATGGTAGTGTGGTCACCCAGTGACTGGAAATTTCCTGGTTCTGTCCCAGGCCCTGTAGTTAACATGTAGAAGTGTCCTTGAGCAAGACGCTGATTGCTCCTGATGATGTGTGTATGAGTGTGTTAATGGTTAACGCTCCTGATGAACAGGTAGTAACTGCTACCAGTGTCTAAATGGGTAAAAGCAGTTTGAGAGGTCAACACTGACAAGAAAAACACTGTAAATACAGGACATTTACCTCTCACACTTTCCACCACAGCATTTGCGTGCTTTTGTTACGTATTATTAAAAAAAGGTTGCCAAGGTCGTGAGCATTAGCAATTTGATGGAAGTGCTGGTGGATGTGTTCTCATGATGAATGACTGCATCAATTGCTGTTTTGCACGTTGACGTAACCTAAATATTTAATGGAAGGCCGATAGTTTGTAATATAGCACCCCCTACAGTCGATATACAGCAATGTTATCAAGAAGGAATGAAAGAACTTAAAAGAGCCTTGATACTATAGTTTAATACATCTGTATTTAAAGGTGCTTTCTTTTTGTGTGTCAAGGCTCAAGCGACAAGGCCAACGTGGAGATCGTAATCCTCATCGGGACCGGAGTCATCGCTGTGTTCTTCTGGGCCTTGCTCATCCTCATCTTTTGCAACGTGAAGCGGGTCAGAGGGCGCCACTTTTTCACCATGTGTCTGTGTGTTTGTGAGAGAAGCTGCCAGCTGCTGGCAGTGACTCTGTAACCTCTGGCTCGCAACATGTCTGCGAGCATCTGAGCACAGCTAGAGGGTCTGTAATTTTCCCGCTGATATCTGCCGGGAGTGAGTCCAATTAGTCCTTTCATGCTATCGGCCCTACGAGGCACCTATAATGAGTCTCAGATTCCTCTCTGTTTTTCTTCATGCGGTCCCATTGTAGATGGCCTCACACAGGTTACGTGGAGTTATTTCAGGGTGGATTGATATGCAGAGAGAGGTCTTCTGTTTCTCCTCCCCCTGTATCTGTATAAAAAGATAAAATACCAGCTGGCTTATTGGCCAGTATTCCGGGAATACTAAATATTATAGCATTTTACTCTAAAACCAGGAAAACAGTTTTGCCTTGTCAAAACATAAAGATTTCCAAAATCTCAGACCATAGATGTTATCATATCACAATAGCAACATATATTATATGTATTGCCCGGCCTTACTTTAAATGAAAACACGTTTACAAATAAACAGCACTGTAGCATTAGATTAGCATTAGATTAGGTGTATGTTAATGAAAGTACCTACAGTACAATCTGTGTCTGCATTTACACATTACACATCTCGCACCAGATGTTCTGCAGACTGCACAGGTATAGTTCACAGTATATTGATTATTCTTATAGGCGTTCCAAGGCCGCAAAGCTCAGCTTTAAGAGCTTTTGTCTGTCTCTTATACACTCCTCCAGCACCATGGCACGGCTAACATTTGCTATTTGCGGCTGTCCTTGAAAGCCATCTAGTTTTAAAAGATACAGTATAATGTTATAGTCAGTGGAGGACCAATTTGCACAGAGAGTCAGATTTTCAGGAGCTGTGTAAAGGAACCATACATTCAGCTCCATCACAAAACCTGTGGGCTCATGTGATCCATCAGTTGTTACCACTCAAAACATGTCCTCAGTGCTGCGCATTCAGTTGTACGCTCTTTTTCCTTCCATCGTTTTTCTCCTGCCCATCCTGTGGGCAGCAGTCTATCCCGGCATCATCGGGCGAAGGCGGGGTACACCCTGGACGAGACCCCTGCCATCGCAGCGCTGACATTAAGAGCCAAACAACCGTCCACTCCCAGTCAACCAATTAACCTAACCCTCTGTTTGCCGGAAGCCTCCCTTTTTCATTTTGGTTTTATGTTCATCTACGACCGTCCTCACCTCACCTCACCTCTCTGTGAACTTCAGGTCAGCCCGGCAGACATCAAGACAGGCTATCTGTCAATCATCATGGACCCGGGGGTGGTGCCTCTGGACGAGCAGTGTGAATACCTGCCCTACGACTCCTCACAGTGGGAGATCCCCAGAGACAGACTCCGACTGGGTGAGCGCTCGCGAAGGGTGGCGGTAGATGATGGATGTGAATGGGAGAGAGTGGGTTGCGCGAGGAAGCACACAGGCGGGGCTGAGAGCGAGTCGATGAATTAGAATTAGATGAATTAGAAACTACTAGGTTTCCATTTTCAGAATCCTTAAGGGCATGAGCTTGGCCCGCATCCAGCCGTGGCAGAGAGTTGCCAAGGAAAGTGCTAATGTTAAGTATGTCCTCATTCCCATCACGGCTTTTTGAAACGCCCCAAGGAAAAGCATCTGTTCTGTGAGAGCAACTTATGGCAGAATGCCTCAGTTGAGATTCTTATTCCTCCCACTTGCCCGTACTCATGCCAGATGCCTTTTCATTTTTGCAAACCAAAACAGCTTGCGCGTTCCAGTGAGACTAACCCCGAGACTGCACAGATCAATGAGCACTGACATTGTGTTGCGTTTTTTTTCCTCCCTCCTGACACAGGAAAGGTCTTAGGCCACGGTGCCTTCGGAAAAGTGATTGAGGCATCGATCTACGGCATCAGCAAGAGCAACAGTTTGGACACAGTGGCTGTCAAGATGCTGAAGGGTGAGATTTGTCTGTGTGTATATGCACTAAAGAAGTTTACTTGGTCTAGGGAAGCTCCTCTATATACATGTAACACACCACTAGGTAGATGTGACCTGTGCATAAGAAATAAATGTGTAACTCTGTGGGTGTGTGTTACAGATGGAGCCACAGCCAGCGAGCATAAGGCCCTGATGTCCGAGCTGAAGATCCTGATTCACATCGGTAACCATCTGAATGTGGTGAACCTGCTGGGAGCCTGCACCAAGCCAAACGGTGAGCATTTGTGAAAGATTACACTTCCGGATTAAAGTTAGTACTGATATCATTTTAAATAGGTAAATTCATTTGTCCTGTTGAGTGGAATTTCTTTTCCAAGAGGCATTAACATTATTTCATCTACCCTCTGTAGCTCCCGAACATTTTTAAGAGCACATGAACAAATGAGAAGGATAAATAGCTACCTTTTATATTTCTTTTCTTTTCTTTTTTTTTCTTTTACAGCCCCTTTTAGTTGTCTGTCCCAATTTTGAGTTTTGAATTTTCTCTCTTTTTTTTTCAGAAATTTGGGAAACAGATTGTTTTTCCTCAGAATTCTGAAGAAATTTTTTTTGAAAATAAAGTTTATGGTCGAAATAAAAGAAACAACAACATAAGAATTATGAGATTAAAGTCAGAACTCTGAGAAAAAAAAAAATTTCCAAATATGACCATAAGGCAAATAAAATTTTCACACGTAGAACAAATGAAGGATAGCTGGGTGTTTAGCTTTCTCCAAACAAAATGACACTGAAAAGGACAAATTAACTGATCTATTTCAAGCATAAAATAACTCCAACAAGTGGCCCTAATCCCCCTCTGCAGTATTCAAACATCAGTTTAACCTACAGAGCAAATGGACATCAGTGGAAAACAGTTTCCCTCAACTACTGCAGAAATTTACGTCACATGTGACCTCAGGCAGTAAATGCATAGCAGCTCTGGTCATTTGGAACATGGCGTGACAAGCTGCTGAGCCAGACGAGGTCGTCCCTATGAAGGCCTGGAAAACATTGCGCAGTGTGCCGAGACCTTTGCTCACACTGCACCGCCATGATCACACTGTGTGTTTCAACAGGTCCGCTGATGGTGGTGGTGGAATACTGCAAGTATGGGAATCTGTCCAACTTCCTGCGAGCCAAGAGAGAGTTCTTCCTCCCATACAGGGTATGAAGAACACTGCGGAGACCGGCACGCCTCTGCCCTTTTTATATTTGTTCCATCTGCTGTGATGAAGAGCTTAATCCTTCAGAACGAATCTCATTTCCCTCAGTTTAGCCAGTATTGCTGTTCCTTTATTGTGAGGGATATTCTTCTCCTACATTAAAACCTGTGGCTTGTACACACGACCTGCTACACTGACGTTCCTTCAAGAATGTTGACGTAGCAGGATATGATCATAAAAACTGGGATATGGGATAATTTTCACAGATATTACCATCATTTATAGCACCACAGTTTTTAACTTTACCCTAGTTGCAACTTCTTGCAATTTGCAGCCATATATCGGTTATGATGATCCTCCAAATAATTGAGCCACCCGAACAATAGTCGGTGTCCCTTTTAATTGTGAGTTTGTTTTCTATCTATGAAAAATAATTGGATTTGTTGCTCAATTTTCAGTTTCTTTCACCGGTGACTGCTGGATTTGTGTCAATGCACCCCGTCACAGTTTTGTTTTATATCAGCTTGTTGAATTGTTCCTGTAGGATCGCTCTCCCAAAACCCAGAGCCAGGTGAGACGAATGATTGAGGCAGGCCAAGTGGAGCAAAGAGCTCGCCGCGCGCCCTCCCCACCCTCCTCCGCGCAGGCCGATCCTCAGGACGCGTCAACTAACGCGCCTGCTCAGGATCCCCCAGTGGAGAAGAGTGAGTCTGTTTCCATTCACAGCAGCGACTCACGGAACTGGCCGTCTCACTACAGCTGCGGTGTGACCTCTCCGTGTCTCCCCTCTCCCCCCCTCTCTCCCACAGCGGAAGACCTGTGGAAAACTCCTCTGACGATTGAAGATCTAATTTGCTACAGTTTCCAAGTGGCTCGTGGGATGGAGTTCCTGGCCTCCAGAAAGGTTAATTGTCAGCGTTACGCAGATAATTAGTGAATGTCTGGTGGCGTGTTGTCGCCAGAGGTCGGCCTGGCAGGCAGCGGGTTGCAGCTATGATCGCTCAGTGTTTCAGGCCCAGGTGCTTGTTAATTAACTACGTGACCACAAACCAAAGCTGTGTACCCACTGCTTGTTGCATACTAAGTCTGAGCAGGTTTCGACCACGTATATCAGGGAAGTGACAAAATGTCCACAAACATCAGTATGCATACTAAATCTAACTTACCTTTTACTAATAAATATATTTGCTTATGAATTAATCTACTCACTATGTGTACAGCAAATGTGAAATTAAACATCAATATGAGGTTTAAACAACAAAAATGAACTGGACTAGATTACATAATTAAAGTATATTATTTCCTTAAGAAGAGATTAGAGTAAAAAATTGCAAATGTGAGTTGTATTAAAAAATAAATTAAATTTGATACATTTCAAACTATTGAAACTACAAAATTATATTATAGCTTATTATACTTAATCGTGTAGTTCCATGTCAAAATGTTTAATAAGGACTCAAGGCTCAAACAGAAGTACAATTCTAATTATCTCTGTAAAAACCTTGTGCACCATTGACATATATAGAGAGTGTACAAAAATGAAAGGAAAATCTCTGCGATACCAGCGTTGCCGTTTTGTGCAGATGAAGTCATTTGGAGCCACGGTCCCAGGAGTTCCTGGCCAGTCACAGACAGAGCTCAGCTGTCAATCATGACGTTTCGCCTCGATTTGGAGCGTCAAAGAAGTCATTAAAACCCGAAAAATGAACTTTATTTATTATTTTGAGGAGTACCTTGAGTTTTATTTTTGCCCAAGTGCTATCTGATATGATTGAGAGGGGGAGTATGACCTATACTGGAGCCAGCCACTGGGGGGCAATCAAGGGGCTTTGACCTTGCTTTTGGGGAGCTCCCCTGCTGTCCACCTTTTAAACAGTCTATGGTGTTAACCATCAACACTGACTGACTCCTCAGCTCCTAAACAAACTAACCTGGGCTAAAGTTAGCCACAGCTTAGCTCACAGGTAAAGGGAAAGTCCAATCAGACAAACGATAAATACATGTGATGTCTGTGACGTAAAGTGAAAATAAATGTCACTGTTGAATATCTCTGAAGCGTCGCATGTGAGGGGCTTTCGGAAGTGTTAAAATAATTCAACTGCAGTGACTTTTCTGTAAGATAAGTGCACGAGCAGAAATCAGACACTCTTTTCCGTGATGGATTTGACATTTTTCTGTGTCGACAGCAGTTACTGTCGACGTGGATGTTTGCTAATTTTCTCTCCCATCAGAGGTTTGTCAGCCAGTGAGTGGTGGGGATTTTAAAAAAAATGTAATTTTGCTTGAGAAATAAATGCTTTCATTTCATTTAGTCAATATTCCATTAGCACTGCCAAACACCACCATAACCACCTCGTGTGTGTCCCCACTAGTCTTTCAGTTTGTCAGTGATTTGATTCGCTTCTTGTTCCTTATCTGCCATCCAAATACACTTTGCAAGTACATCCTTGCTGAGTTTTTCCAAAACTTTAACTTGCAATCATCGCACGTGCGCCGGGAATCAGATGAATGATGAACTTGAACTCGGCGAGCAGCGACGCAGCAGGAGCTGATAAAATATCACCACCCTGACTGGACTGGAAGCAGGCTGCCTGGCTGCACATGACTCGTTTACAGCCTGCTGTTGCCCTGTAGGCACGTTTACTTGTCGGCTCTGTGAATGATTTCTCGCAGCCGTTCCACTGCCGCCCCGAGACATAGTCCAGTCCCGGTTGCAAACTGGCACCGAGACACGCATATGCACACAGAACATGCGTCTGCAAAACAAACACAAGCACACACAGCAGCCCACGGGGTTATGATGTATCCAATGTGTGTGTGTGTGTGTGTGTATCCACAGTGTATCCACAGAGACCTGGCAGCCCGGAACATTCTCCTTTCAGAGAACAACATTGTGAAGATCTGTGACTTCGGCTTGGCCAGAGACATATACAAAGACCCCGACTACGTCCGGAAAGGCAATGTATGGCATCCTCACACTGGCTGCGCTTAAGAGCTACAGCTGTAATGTCTGTAACATCTGTAACATCTGTCACCGGGAGCTTAAACCCACCATACACAATCAGAAGGTGGCTGATGTGAAATAACTTGTGGCATTGGTGTGCTTCTGCCAGGCCCGCCTGCCCTTGAAGTGGATGGCTCCAGAGAGCATCTTCGACAAAGTCTACACCAGCCAGAGTGACGTGTGGTCTTTCGGGGTTCTCCTCTGGGAGATCTTTTCCCTGGGTAAAGACAAAAACAGACCGTCGTTGCATTTTTCATGAAGATGTTTCTGCATGTAGAAATCCGTGAAGTGTGGCAGCTGTTTTCTTCCTCCCTAATGCAAATGGAAATTGATTCCATCTGACGCAGCATGAATCTTCATCACTGATATTCAAACAATAACGCTCATTCTCATCTCTTCCTCCGTCTTTGCACCCTCAGGTGCGTCTCCGTACCCAGGAGTACAGATTGATGAAGACTTCTGCAAGCGCTTGAAAGATGGCGTCAGGATGAGAGCACCGGAGACGGCCTCCCCCGAAATGTAGGCTTCAATTTATTCTCTCCCCCTCAAACAAAATTAATTGCAAGACTTGCGGCTGCTTTTTAATTGAGCTGAACCAAAGGACAAATGTTAATCTGCTTCTAAATGTCAGAATTTTAACGAGCTTATACATTTAGGAGAGGATGTAGCCTCACGCAGAAACAGTTTTGGAGTTTAAGGCCCCAGTTTCCTCTTTGTTGTGACGGTGCTGCCCTCTGCTGGCAGATATGGCATCATGCTGGCCTGCTGGCAAAGTGAGCCCAAAGAGAGGCCCACGTTTCCTGCCCTGGTGCAGATCCTGGGAGACCTGCTGCAGGACAACAGCCTGCCGGTAAGTCAACGGACAGAGAGAGATTCATTTTAGCAGGTAATTTTAAGTTTGTAGTTTCATCTTCAACCGAATTCCCTTCAGGACGGGAAGGACTACGTCCCTCTGAACCACTCGCAGAGCTCAGAAGACGACGGCTTCTCGCAGGCTTCTTCTCGGCCCCCGTCTGAAGAGGAGCTGAGATTGGCCTGTAACACTCTGCCCGCCAGGTACAAATACACACCTGCAGTACTGCCACAGTATGAAAACTCTGAAACTTGCTAATACTCTTTTGTTATAAATGAATGAAATACATATTGGACAGACTTGAATGCCTAATATCTTGGTTCCATAGTAATTGTCACACACTGCCCTGCTACTGTACTCACTAGTGTACCAAATATACAGCTGCATAGTGACCACTCTCCAAGTGACCAGTGTTTAAAGGAGAAGTGTGGTATTTTTCAACCTTAACCCCAGAAAATTTTACAAAATGCGTAATATTTTGATTACTCCAGTTTGGAGTTTGGATGCTAAAACTGCTTATCATATAGGTTAAAAGTGTTGTCTTTTCCTGGTTTTAAAGGCTGCATTTCAGTAAAATGACAACTTTTTCAGATCGTTCTGTCTATTTATTGCTTTTGTCTTCACCATCCTGTGTTAGTATTTCGTCAATGTCCCTACAATATTGTTGCATTATCAATTTAAAGGTACACGGCCAAAACAATTAAGATTTTTGATTTGATGCCCAGTATGTATCATGTATGTACCTTGTATCATGATAAGATAACCACCCATCACCAACATCATCCTTTAATGGTCAGACTGCATGAACAGTCCTGTGGTCTTAAAGTTTTGCTCGTTCCAAGTCTGACTAATAAAGTTACTTAACAGCAAAGACTTAATAAAGGCCTCCTGTTCATTTGGAGGTGGGTGTTTGTGTTTATGTCATCATTATATTACAATATAAAAAGGTAGTAATTGTCCTTTGCTCCTTTTCCAAAGAGTCAAAAGATCTTTTATTGTGGTCCTGGGGAAAGAACTGATAAACTGAAAACAATTGCTTGGCAACATTTTTGGGGATTTTAAACCCTACGAATTACATAAATTTCAAGTAAATGTTGCCCTCTGGATTTCTAGAATAATTAATATCAGTCAATATTACAGTTCACGTAAGTTTGCCTTCAGTTCATTGGAACGATGTAGACTGGAACAAACAGTTCTGTTTGTCAGCGCTGAACATTTATGGCACTGCTGCTTCTGTTTGCACCTTTTTGCTGCAATAAAGGTTTATGAAAAGAGATGACCAGAACATTTTACAATTTTACTTGTGAAAAACTGCAATAAATCACAGTACATAACATCCTACAATACTTAACATCAAGCAATATTGTGATAATATTGTACCATGACTTAAGTATAGTGATAATATGGTATTGACACAGTTTTTATCATTTTACACCACCACAATGGATTTGAAATAAAACAATCAAGATGTGATCGAAGTGCAGACTTTCAGTTTTAATTTTAGAAGTTTCACAACAACATGTCATTTACCGTTTAGGAATTATACCCATTTCATACAGAGTACCTCTATTTTCAGGGTCTCAAAAGTAATAGAACAAACTTATATAATTGTAAATAAAACAATAGTGTTTAATACTTGGATGAAAATCCTTTGCAGTTTTTGCCCTGGAGACGCTTCGCTGGACTCTGCGATCATCCACATCAGTGAATTCTTTCTTTTTAAGAACGTACCGAGCTGTTGATTTGGCCACTTCTAAAGGTTTTGCTATCTCTCTGACAGAATTATTTAGTTTTTTTCAGCCTAATGTTGGCCTCCTCCACTTCCATTGATATCTCATTGGACTTCATATTAAGAGCTCCAGTCAAAAAGCTGCCAAAATGTCAATTCACCAGCTGAAATCAACTCCAAACCTTTTATCTGCTTCATTTGCCTTGAAGTAACGCGGGAACAGACCACAGCAAGTCATACAAACTGCTGGTCAATCAGTTGTCCAAATACTTTTGAGCCTCTGAAAACAGAGGTACTCTGCATAAAATGTCCGTAATACTTAAACAGTATATCCCACATTTTTGTAAATCCTTATATATTAAGTGTGCACTTCCTTCACGTCTTGATTGTTTTGTTTAAAATCGGCTGTGATTGTGTATAGAGGCAAAATGATAAAAAGTGTGTCATAGTCCAAATACCTCTGGACTCAACTGTATTCATGTGATAATGGTTTCTACTATTTTTTTTTTTCATTTTTTATTATCAGGTATTATAACTGTGTGCCTTTTGCCGGCTGTGTCTTTGTGACACCCTCCAAAATGTGCCAGCCCAGAGTGAAGACGTTCGAAGAGCTGCCCCTTGAGGTGCACGCACAGAAAGCTCCTCAGGTAAGCCCTTCAAACGTTGCAAACGTGGCAACGTCTGAGCAGGGAACCGAAGTTCACGTCCGGCTCTATCTGCCAGCAGGACAACCAGACGGACAGCGGAATGATTTTGGCCTCAGAGGAATTCAAGAGGATTGAACACCAGCAGACGGGCTCCGTCTCTAAGAGGTTAGTCATACTAAAGCTGCTGTGCGGTGTGATGTGAAAGTGGCAGTTTTTAGTCAAACCACACAGTGACTGCCAGGTTCAAGTTTCACAAGTGCAGTGAAACTACCGCAGACTTGTAAAGGAAACAAACATCAGCAGAGATTCATGATTCATGGGTATGGGAAGTTTTGAGAGCGACACGTTCAACAATCTGTCGACAGTCAAACCACAACAAAAAGTGTCAAACAACTCAAGTCACAGTATGTAAAATGTTTAAGAGATGTGATTAATTATCACATAAATGCTCAGAGCTTGAACAGTCAGTTAGATAATTGGTTATTCTACAAGTTCTAAGTTCAGTTTTTGAGTTCCTCCGAGCTTCTTCTTTGAGGAACCAGAGGAAGTCCAGCAGGACCTGGCTCAGCATCTGGCAGCTTTAGGAGGCGGAGGTACCCTCTACACTGAAGAGGCTCGATCAGGACTGGTCTTTGTGGAGGGGCAGTAGCCAAGAAGCCACTTTTGCAGCAGGGGAACAGAATGATATGCTAAAGCAGACCCCTTAAGCGGTCCAGAGCAGGATCTTAGACAGGCAGTGTGGGACCACCTGGGCAGAGAAAGAAGCGAAAAGACCCTGAATCTTAAGGAGAACTGTGGAGAAATCTTCCTGGAAGTCTCTCCAGAAGAGTTCGAACTGTGCTGAGGGCGTTAAATAAATTAACTTCTTTCCAGTAGAAGCAATTTTGTTTTAAAATGTGGGGTTTTTTTGTACATATTTCCACTAGCTTGGACTTGTTTATATACAAATAGATATGAATGGCCATTACAGCAAAGCTGGTGGTGGCCTCAGACACTCACACAGAACTGTAAATGGACATTTAATAAAAATCTCCTCATTGACGAGGTAAACGAAAGATGCATGTAGTGTGTTGTTCTCAACACTGCATTTTTTTTTTTTCCTGGCCAGCTGTCTGCTCTTAACCCTCTACGATCTATTGCTTTCATTTTTATTTTTCATTGCTTGCAAGAAGGCATAAAGGCTTTTTATATTTCATTCGAGGCTTGCAATGCTTTTTATCATCAAAAGAAATCCAATACCAAGAAATAAAAATACCAAAACCACTCCTTCTGTAGCACTTGATTTTAAGGCCACTGATTCCCAATGAAGACACAAACAACACAGACTTACAGTGCTATAATAAGTCACACCCCCTCTTTTTTTTTTTTTTCCACAGAATTTGTTGACAGGTCATTGTACTTGACAGATTTTCTCCCTTTTGCCCACAGCCGTATTGGCAGCAGCAGCAGCACAGAGCCCCTGACAGCCTCCTTTGGCTCCCTGGATGGAAACGGCAGCGCCGGCAGTTTCAGGCACCGTCCGCACTTCTTCAGCCAGCTTTCAGGACAGACCTTCTATAATAACGAGTACGGGCAACTGTCCGAGGAGGGCCTCTGTGACTTCTTTGCCTCGCCCGACGCCCCCTGCCTGGCCTCCTCCAACATGTAAACCTTTGATGCAGCCCAAGAGAAGAGACAGTTGGAAAAGACTCGTCTGTCGACATCCCAGTATTGACAAGGAAGTAATCATTCATTGATTATTGACGACCAGAGCTGACCTGATCTCAGAATCTGTCCTCTTGGGCTGCTGCCTTCTCACAGACTGAGCTGTATGTGCCTGAATTTCCCCTGAGAGGCCACTGGGTGGCAGCATTATGACAAGAATAGTATTTTTATCTACATTTATATTTTTAACTTTTATACACAGAGTATCATCCTTTATTTGTACAAATTATGACTCATATGGGGAGAAATAATAAATCTTCATACTTGCTGCTCTCTGTGGCCAGAGCTGTCATTATTCCTGAGAAGTACTGCTGTGATAAGTTCTAGGTCCACAGGGAAGCAGAAAAATGAGGCAAAGCAGGGCCGCAATCAGGTGACCAAGCAGATACGTGTGGATCTGTGTCACTAGGTGGAGGTGGCAACTCTTGGATGGGTGACATGACGGAGAGGCAATGAGTGACGGAGGTAAGAACAAGGGGATGAGTCACACTAAGCGGCTCTCATCGGAGCTGAACGTAAGCACGACGACAGCTCTAACTGCTGATTGACTTCATTGTGTGTCATTCTTGCACCTTATCTACAATCTAACCTTAAACGAGGAAATAAAACCCAAAATGAAACAGTACAACAGTGATTTCTATGATAACCTTTACTTCATTAACACACAGTGTCACAGAGTAACAAAGAAAGAACAGGACACTGATGACCTGTACAGTAGAAAAACAGCTCCGAGGGTCTGTCTGATCAGACAGTAGGAACAAAGAAAATGACCTCAGAGGAAAATAAAAAAACAAGCCTTGTAAAAAAATTGTACAATTTCATGGTAATGCAAGGAGTCCACATTGCTGCGTACCATGTATGAAAAAACAAAATCCTTCTCTTTAAAAAAATAAAACTTTGAAGAGATTCTCGAAGGTGAGTGTACACAGACAATGGGAGCTGAAACATGCATGAGAGAAACACTGGGAAAACACTGAAATGCTGGCTTTGATGATGATAATGGGACAATGAACCCAAACAGATGCTGTTTGGACACACGACATAAGGACGGCTGGGATGACAAAAGTGATGGGATGTGATTAAAAAACTGGGGTTTTATGGACAGTGAATTACCAACATATGTCTGAATCTATGGCAGGGCACAGCCTTCCATCACATGGTCATTCCCTTTGGCACTCGTTTGTCAGTACTGGCTGAACTCTGTAATTCATTCAAGCTACACACCAACGAGCCATAACATTATAACCACTCAAAGTTGAAGTGGACAACATTGATTAACATGGTAGGACTGCACTTGTCAGTGGGTGGCAGCGAACAATTTGTTCTCAAAGCTAATGGACTGGAAGCAGGAAATAGTATGAAAACATGAGGATCTGAGTGACTTTGAAAGGGGTCTGATGTGTTTTGTGACAGCTGGTCTTGTTGGGTGTTCCCAGTCTGCAGTGATCTAAGAAAGGACAACTGGTGAACTGGTGACAGGGTCATGGGTGCCCAAGGCTCACTGTGGAAATAAGCCTTGGGAAGAGAAGGCCAGCCTGTGTTGTTATTGTAGTACCAATTTATGAAAAAGTAAAGAAAGCTCTCAGAACACATTTCGTCCTGTCTACCAGTGACTCACTGGTGGACAGGGGCCAGCTGCCATTCACCTAGATGTTACTTTGACACAAACCACCTACTCAACACTATTGCAGACCAAGTAGACCCTTTCATAGAAGAAGTACTCCC
>KV751330.1:3503038-3515940 GCA_001698575.1 Mola mola | reverse complement strand
ATAAAATGGCTCAGGAATGGTTTGAGGAACACAACAACAACAAAATAAAAATCAATCTAAATCAAGCATCCGTGGGGTGTTCTGTACAAATATTAAGATCCATGGAGGTCCCATCTCGCAGCTTACAGGACTTAATGATCCAAGGCTTGGTGCCAGACACCTCAGCACACCTTCAGAGAGCCCAGGCACCAATGGCCCAGGCACTGATGGCCCAGAGCGGCATTGGCAAAAAGGATAACATAGACAATATTAGTCAGGTGGTCATAATGTTATGGCTGATGGGTGAAATGAAATGTAATATATGAGTATGTGTGGGGCACTGTAACATGGCTCCGGCACTAAATTTAAAAACAGTGAATATCAGCACTGACATCACCTTTTTTGTCAGTCTTTTATACTTCATTCCAAAAATAAAAATGTTAAAAAAAAAAAAGTTGCACACACACAGCACTCGCTTCCATCTCCTCCCCTGTGCTGACACTGGAGATGGAGGAAGCAGACATGTGATAGTCTGCATCCACACGTCACCAGAGCCTGAGAGGACCTTCGGGAACTGAGATGCAGCCTTTTAGCCTGGTAGTTAGATCGAGTTCCAAAGCCACTTCATCAGTCAGGCTGATGTAACCTCCGAAAGCAAGCTGATTCGAGCAAGGGTTGGATTTAGCTACCAGGCTAGCAACTATGCACTTATAAATAAGATGCAGGGGGAGCGGTGGGGAGTGGTCCTCACGACATTTTTCCTATTTGGATCTTCTTCCAGGCCTCCGAAGCGGTAAATATACAGGAGTCGATGATTCCTGCGACTGTGAACGTCCCACCGACGATGGCACAGATCTGCAGAAAACATGTCAGTCGGTCAGCCTTGCCTGTTTCAGACCTTGTTCTCTGGTTATGATTGCCTCACTATCAGCTGCTTTCAATTAGAACAACGCATTACACTGACAGCTCAGAATGTGCTGCATTTCAGAACGCTGCCCTGCTGCAGGTTGACTCACAATCTTAAGACTTGACTCATAATCACACAGCTAGCACAGTCATATCTAACCCGCCCTGTAAGTCATGGTGGACCTAAACATTATGAAAAGATAATGGTGTAGCTCATCATCCAGGCAGCTAATTTATATCTGACTGCAATAGCAGTCAGCAGGTAAATGATGTGGCCAAAAATTTCTCAACTGACAAGGTATCCCCCCCGACTTCCAGACAAGACACTAAGTCAAACTAATCGGATTTAACATATGGTTAAGTACAGGAGAAATATAAAAAACTGTAATATTAACATTGTTTTATGAGTCATAACTTGCTTTCTTAATCAAAAGAAGTCAGGATTTGCATTAAATAACATATTTGGCTCACAAAGTTTTCATGTAATGTGAACATCTGCCTTTTAATCCAGCAGACATGGCACAGTCAATATTCACCCCTCTTTTAGCTCCTGGTTTGGTCTCAGGTAGAAAACAGTAGGAGCACTAAGATTACACCAATACAGACACAGGCCATAACAACCAAAACAGTGAGCTAAAGGATGCTAAAAAAGCTTCATTTCATAAAAATGCTTTGTTTCGTTTTTGAGAGAAAAATGATCAACTAGTCAACTTGGCCTCGCAAGACTGCAAAGGTATATTCGCGAAAATCACTGATGTACATACGAATATGGCTGCCACGGCAAAGTCACACACGCACACAAGAAGGGTCACCATGAAAATACACGATGTCCTGCTCTGTCCTGATTTCAAAAATGTGTTATATCAGGTGTGAATTTAGGGTTACATCCTAAAAGATACAATTTATAGAGTATTAAGGATGTTTTTTTTGGCTGGATTTAACAACTTTGAACTGAGGAATTTCTTCCTGGCAGAGCAGAATTCACTCACCGTGGTGATGAAGCGGTAGAAGGGCTGTCTTCTCTCTGTGTACTTGACTGTGATTGGACTGAGGTCATATCGGAACCAGATGGCTGGGATGATCCGGCCCGTGTGGCTGTAAGCAACGTATTCCTGTGTGGGAAGAAAATGGAGAGCGTTTTACACATTTAGATGTCTTATTTTTTTTGTTTTTTTGTTTCATCAACACAGCGACTATGTTTAGTAAATCAATTTAAAGCAATGTATGAGCTAATTTTTGTCTCTGGTGGTGGCGTTTATGACTCAGTACAGGATCATTTTGGATAGTTATTCAAACGTCACAAATGAGTCATAAAAAATGAACACTGGCTCAGTAAGAGGGAGTGAGAAGTTACAAAGTGAGTAAAAAAATAGTTATGTGATGACACAGAATTCACCTAAAGTATACATGTGGCAGTATTAATTAATGTAACATGATAATCCAAGCATGGCTGCATGCCTTGGTTGGAACTTTATTTACGCTTTGGCACAGAGTTTTCGGAATATTTTGCTCTGCTTTGGTCCCTCATCAGCTCACAGCTGACCTGCACTGTTATTACTTCAAACCCCTGAACACAGCTGTCTGTCAACACAGTTCTGAGAAGTGTGTTTATGGTTTGTTGACATCGAGGGAGTATTTCCAGTCACCAGGGGTGAGCTTTCACTTCCAGGTGAGTGCACAAGTCAACACAGCGATACGTGCTTCCACCATATGTCAGGACAGTCCGCTGCCCGTGACAATTGTAAAAACAAGACATTTGGTTTCAAAGGGACAGAAGGGGAGAGGGATAAGAGCAGCACCTTGTTGGCTACTGTGTACTGGTAAGAGAACTTCTGTTTGCCTGACAGGTCTTCGTACACTGTCGGAACAATCTTCAGGATGTAGTCATGTGAGGCCAGAGCTGCAAGAGAAGCAATTTCAAAATAAAATTTAAAATGATAATCTGTTTATTGTACAAAAATGCATGTACTTTTGTAAGTTACACAACTGGCCACTAAGTGTCTCACTTCACGTCACGCAGTGGTTACGATAAGTATTTGTGCAGCGTGCGTACTCACGATTTGAGGCCAGCTTGTCAGCCCCTCCCAACGCATTGAAGGCTCCTTTTACGTGCTGCACCTGCATGACAGAAGAACTGCGATCAGACTGGAGACCAGATGCTGTAGATCTTTAGTCATGTCCGGTTTTTGTGCAAACCTGGAGTTTTTCTCCAAAGGCCAGCTTGTGGATGTTGTGGGTCATGTCTGGGCTTTGGGGCTGTGCTGTCGCACTGTGTGTCGACACGTGGAAGTTTCCGGGTACCTGAAGGCACACACATTAACATTTAGTTAACCAATGGCCAACTCTGAACACACACGCAGTCAGCTGTAAACTAAACCGCCCCAGAAAGAAGAATATACCCACTTAAGCACATTTCACATATTCCACAAGTGACGGTGTTAAATGTGCAACTGATGGTTAATCATTTTAAATGGAAAGACTGACGCACACCATGGTGGCAGGACAAACGGGGCTTAACAGGTCCAAACTGTGCTGTCAGATGTGCCAATTTAACATAACTCAATTTAAACTGACACTCAGCCTCCTTAAGTCCATAGCAAATAAAGACACAGTTAGTCCACCAAAATATCTTATTCCAATTCATCATGATGTCATTACTGGGCTCAAAAAAAAGAAACAGATTTCTCTACTCCACTGAGTGATGAGACTTACTTTGTTAATGGTGAACTCTCCCTCAAAGCGACATCCATCTCCCTGATTGAGCGGGATCTTCATGGAGTTGTCAATGTGGCCCACCTCGTGGCGGCCCATCTCATCCTGGATGTCCAAACCCACCACTGAGAAAAAGAATGATAAGACAAGAAACATAAACCAACATATTATACAATTTCCAAACTTAATGAATCCATTAGTCAGTAAATAGAAAAGAAACAAGTTTTAATGGTTGATCAACTTCCTCAAACATTAAAAAAAAAACAGATGATGTGCTACATAGAATGTAGACCTCCGCCACCCACATTAAAACTGCCCTAGAAAAACGGAATTGAGTTTTGGTTGTGAGTTAACTGTATGATGAAGGGTATGTTGAATTCAACACTGAGTATTAAACATGACAGCAATACAATCTTGCACATCACATCAGATTTTTAGAAAACTGTCCACTAGTGTTTGAGTTACGTCCAGGTTTGATAACTGATCAAGGATCTGGATCATCACCCAAGATGAATCAATTTATCTTTGGGTCATACCCAAGCCAAACGCAAAATTTCATCCAAATCTCCTCAGAATGTTTTGATTTATGTTAGTACAATTCAAACACCAAATTTACGCAGGCGAAAACATGACTATTTTTAATTATAAATAACTTATAAATAACATTTTAATATGGACCCTGTTTTAATTTGTGAAGTTTGGAGCAACTCTGGATATAAAAAAAATGGTTCAAATAAAAGTTAGGTAGAATAATACTAACAGTAATCTACCCATTTGACTGTACCATTGATGCACACTGAGTTAATGTAAGATTCTTTAGTAAGTCTTGAAGCCGCCATCAACTGCACCCACGTTGAGTAAATGGTCAGTGATTAGTCTACGTCTAGAAAATGCCAAATAACAGTAAGCAATAATGATCAACAAGTTCCAAACGTGGTGAAGTTGCATTGACGTAACAAACACAGAAGTAGCAAATCATTATGTGTGGGAATCAGGAAGCTGGGAATGTTTCTTGTAAAATAAATGATCAATTGATCCTTAAATTGCTGCTTTTTCTTAGGTTTTGGGATAATCCTAATTTTTTTTTTCCCCTCTCTTACAGTTGCAACAAGTGCTCACATGGCCTAAGAAATTACAAATAAATGTCACAAAAAAAAAGGAAATGGGAATCTTCTGGTGCTGCTGCACATGTGTCCAACAGGACAAGTTGTTTGATGGCATCACACACATGTGACAGGAGACTTACACATTTCCTGAGCTCAAGTGCAGGAGTAGTGAAGTATAACTTAACTACAATAAAAGCTGTGACTCCTTCTCTCTCATCAAAAATTAATGACACAAGGCATCCTCTCTTTCACTGTAAAGCCCGTACTCAGTGTGTGTGCACTGGAGCCTTCAAGTACTACATCACACTTGTGTGCGCTGAATATTGCACCAGGATTTGATTCAAAACTAATTGTGATGTCACAAATCTTGCTTATGGGCTCCACCTCTTAAAATCTGATTTTCAGGGAGCTCAGAGGAAGTGTAGACCTATAGTAGTAAATATGAATCAGCATCAACATTCAACTGGAGGAACAAGAAGAAAAAAAACGTTTTTGATTGAGGGGGGGACATAACTAACCAAAACTGATATGGGAACTGATATAGAGAGTACTCATTATCTGTGGCTCCATGTCAATGAAGGTCACAAAGTGTGACCCACGGAGTAAACACACACACAGAACGACCACCTATTACTGCCGCCCTCTTTCTGTCTGTGTTTTTTGCATTTCCATCCCCTGCTGGCACACTGGCAGTGGTTTTAATGGCCCTGCCTGTTCTTTGTCCTGGCAGGCAGCTTCGAGAGCAGCGTCTGCCGGATGCACGCTAAAACCTCCACATGCTGTCTGTCTGACCTTTGACATTCAAAACAAGCTGGACCCCTGCTCCCCTCCCGTCGGTCCAGATCTTAAAATACAGTGCACTAATATAAGTTAGGCCTCTGGGAGAGCACCCGAGCTGCTCCTTTTTCCTTTTTCCTTTTGAGATGTGGAAGTGTCTTTATGTAACATGGATCTGGGTCGGCGATGGGGAAATTATTGTAAGATTATTGCACATGGTTTTCCATGAGGTCACATGGCGAGACCTGGCAACCTGTAAAGGTCAGCGGAGGGGGGATAAATAGTTAAAAAGAGGAAATGGAAATACCAGCTTTTTCTGGATGAGATGAGTTTTCTCCTTCAAAGTAAATCTAAAGGATGACAACCTGTTTATTAACTTGCTGGGAAAAACAAAACCATAGAGTACAATCAGAGAGCTTTAAATGGAACCAGCAGGAGACAGCCTTTGTATGGGCCCGTCATGAGGGAGCTCATTTAAACACATGTTGGGCAGCTGTGTGAAGTCCAAGTGCCAAGGCCTCACAAATCTTGCACAAATCTGGCCGTCATTCGTCACACAAGTGTTTATTAGCTTTTACCATTTTTGGATATCGCTTACAACGGGGAATGTGTGTTTTCTGTGAGCATACGCCTCACCGATGTGCTGTGTGTGTGTGTGCGTGTGTGAGTGTGACATGTTATTCAGCGTGGTTTCTAAGAGGAACTAATATTCTAGTGTTACCTACAGGGACTAGAACAATAATCAGGTCATTTTCAGATAATAGGTATGTGTCTTTTGTTTTGTTTTTTTGTCTGATTTTTTTTCTAAATAACTATTAATAAAAATGGTAATATAGGAGAGTATTACATTTGTATTAGTAAGCAGAATCTGCCACATCACCAGAGTTAAGCAAAATATACTTGGGTAGTGAAAATTCCTTCACTGATTGTTATGAGATTAAAAAAAAAAAAAAAGATGTTTAACTCCAAATATATATCAATTATTGCAATCCTTGATTAGTAATACTTTATATTTTCCCTGGAAAAAGAAAAAACATGTATTGTAATTAAAGATAAACACATGTGAGCGCCCCTGAAGCATTTAGATCCCCCCCTGGTGGCTGGCAGGGCTGCCACGGTGATGGACGTTCCCTTGCAGTGATTAGGGGGGCTTAATTGCGTGATATACGATTCTACTGCACCCCATCCATTTTTTGGGGGCAATTTTTGTTGCAAAGAGCATCTTACAGTGATGACTTTCAAACGGTTCTTCTTCTGTCTTATACTAGCTTGCACATCTTTTAAAAAAGATATTTAACAGTTCTAAAACATTTTTTCTTTAATTAAATGCAGAATACAGGCGACAAAGTTGCTCAATGACAACGGGCTAAACACATGCTGTTTTTCCATGTAAAGAAAATGCGAACTGAACTTACCTGTAACAATTTTAATTAAAAATAAATAAAGACAACTGCTCAGGTTAAATCTTAAAGTGCAAAATAATAACTTATCTTAATGAAGTGGAAAGAGAAGTGTCTGTATTTTTTCAATGAAATACAAGATACTGAATATGAAAATACATGCTGTACCGTAAAGCATAAGATCTCTAATATTTATAGCTGGGTTGTTATGATCTTGTTTGGTGCGTGGAAAACCAATATATTGACTATGTGAGGTTTCAGAGAGGAGCACAAAGGAGTGATGATGTTCCCCGTGGCATTAAAAACTCTCAGATGGTGGACTCTATGGTGCATTTTTGCATTTGTCCTTGCAGGCGACTTTGGAGAGTAGAGGAGATCTGCCCTAGTTGTGGCACCACCAGCTTAGTGGGTCTGCATTAGAATCTATCGCGTCCTCCTCCAGGTAGTGGGTTAGTTTGGTATCGGCTTGAACTCTCACGGGTATGGCTACGACTGCAGGGACGGTTTGCTGTAAGTTCAAATGCTCCCAGAGGGTCGACGTAACATTTGGTTTAGCCAACAGTGCAGTCTCCACACTCCCGTCTGAATAAGAGGCAAATTGACGTGACATCATGTGCAATATTGACGGTAAATCGCCATCCACTGCAGTTGGCTAGTTAATAGCGCAATTACTCACTTTTGTGATTATCGCGACAATCCCTGCTCCACTATAAACCCCTAATTACATCAGCTTGGTTGTGGGCCAAACTAAAAACTCCAAATAAATTTTTTGTTTCTGTCATTTTAGGCAGTTTTGATCACGTTGGTGCATGTTCAAGTGTTAATTTTTTTGATGAGTGATCTGATTTGATTCTAATTGGTAAAATGTAATGATGAACAGCTGTGCTGTGGGCGCAGACTCTGGCTCCAAACGACACCATCGGCACATGATGGAAGCACACATATCCCTGATAATTTGGCTTCATTTTTGTACACTTGGAGGAAATGGCAGAATCTCGTTCGTCTTTATGTCAATGAAGCAACCAAAAAAAAAAAGAAACAGAACACTGACCCTTACCAAGTAGGAAATTACAACCATTAACCTAGGTAAACAATAATTATTCCAGTCTGCCCATTTCTCTATCTAGGGCATCATTTATCTTTTGCCAAAATGCCATGTTTACATTATTATAGGGCAAGTATGAAAGTCGCCATATCATTTACAGGGCAGAGGCAATAAAGAGTTTTGCCGGAGGACACTGTACATTTATTTCACATAATTTTGGACCATTAAGAAACGCACCCCAAAAGCTTAATGATAAAACTTTCTAAGGAAATGGTAGAAATCACCGAGTTAGTTTGGATTCTCTTCATATGGATTTTACATTTATTTGGCCCAAAATCGTTTAGGTGCTGTTATTAACAATATGAAAAAGAAAACATAATAACAACAAGTGTAATGCAAAGAGAGTTGTATGTATGTATGTATATATTATATATACTCACAATCACAGTGTAAGTTTGGCAAACTGATGTTTAAACTCACTTCTATCTTCCCACCACTGTCTTTATCAGGATCATCCACATACAGTTCATTTACACTGTGAGGGGCAGAGAGGGAAAAATAATGGAAAAGATGGTTAGATAACCTGTACTGACATTTAATAAGAGGGGGAAAAAATTATTGGAGTTTTATCTCCTCCTACAAACTTTGCACACAGTTTTAACAGCTATGGTCTCATCTTGTCCCAAACTGCAAAGAAAAGCTCATTTGTGTATCTATTTCTGTAATTTCCCTCCTGTCGTGTCATCTCTATGTCATCCCTTATTACACACTGCTAAGAGGCTGACGCATGCACACAGCCAATTTCCTGTACGATAACTGAATGCATTCACTGGTTACAACATGGCTGGGGCAGAACACATCACAATGGAGGCTTGACATTCATGATTAGGTCTTGTGTCTTTTCAGACAGCAGGTCCAGTACCTGTGTGGCAACAAGGGAACTGTCTCCAGATTGTGTGTCAGCAACAGGATATTACAAGACACACAGTTACTCCAGGGATGCTGTACTTACATTTCAGTGGCGATGAATCCCGTCAGCTCAGACAGGAACAGGAAGAGTATGAAGACACAGCAGAGAATGGAAACTATAAGCAGAGAGAAACAAGTCAGATGAATGCCTTGTTTAAACTTTAAGACAATGTTGATTTTACCTCTTTAAAATTAATCTCAGATTACAGCTGTGTTTCATGGACTGATGAAAACCAAATGAGCTGCTCAAACCCTAGAGATTGGGAAATAGGGTTTAGGTTGAAAAATACCTTTAAGTACCAGATGACCTAAGGTACTGTCATAAAAGATTCTTTAAAAGGCTGTTTTAGTGATGTCATTATGAGTGTTTTTAAACACCTTTCTATACTAATTACACATTAAATAGCAGCAAAACAGGCATTACAGCATTTCTATTTTAAGAGGTGAGCTCATGGTACCAAAATCCTACAAAGAGCTCATTCTATGTGACACTCCAAACCAAATTTAGAATATCAACCTTAATCTTAATCAAGATGGATTTTTTTTTTTTTTTTTTTTTTTTTTTTTTTTTTTTTTTTTTTTTTGCTTAGTTTGAGCCGAAACTTGGTGTAAATTTAATAGGACACAGCCGGGACTGTCTGTTTCACTTCATGTGTCAAACTAATCAGCCAGAGGGTCATATAAAACGCTGTGTTTACTGAGATAAATATGGAAGGAACTGATCTGTGTTGGCGCAACTGTGGTCTACTTGGTATGGCGCGAGCTACGCTCAGAAAGCTCTCACTCAGCGGCTAAGACGTGTTTACTTGGCAACTGTCTCACAGGATCATCAAACAGTCACATGACCCCTGCGGTTGGCAGGCCATCACAGCAAAACCTGTGGTTGGTGGCTTCAAATGAGGTAATGTTTAACCACCAAACAATGGGAGTGTCACTATGACAGGCTCATCTGACTCGTGCAGTAATTTTTCCCAGGATTCAAAGGGCAAAATGCTGGAGAGGTGTTACCTCAACATCAGAACAATGGGTAATAAAATAAAATAGAATATTGTATATTGAATATTGTCAATAGTAATATTGACAGCACACTTGAGGATTATTATTATTATATATTAACTACAGGTGTCAAGAGTCCACAGGTGATTAGAGAATGACCTCCTCCCCACTGAGCCAAGGCCCACAATAAATTCATTAACATTATCAATTATTAAAATTATTAACAATAACTAGGAGTGGCCCCGGTGCCCACACAAAGGAAATGGGCTCAAAAGCTGCAATACAAAGAATCTGATTCAATAACACCATGAATCAGTGTGCGACATCCCATACTAACTCTGAATCTGAACTTTGTATAACAGCACAGGCGGGACAAACAAATGACAGAAAATCTGTCAAATACCAGACTGACACATCACTAGCAAAGCTGGAAGCCCACCGTGGCTAAAACAGAGGTACCGCTCATCTTAATTACAGTAAAAACTGAAAGGAATTCAGCTCTAAAACAGAATAACAAAAGCCGATGGGGTCAAATATTTGGCCTTATGTGAAAAGAGAAGGGGGCGGGGGGCTGTTTCTGGTTGCCTCTGAGCCACATAGCCCCAACTATAAACTGACCTGCCATGTTCGACGCAATAACAGCTGCCTAATATACAAATAAACCCACTGCCCTCATCATGATGCCGAGACAGTGGAAGGAGACAGGAAGGGTGTTGACTTTGTACAGGAAGAACTTCCTCATGGGTGGAAACCGTGTGTGTACTGTTAGAAAAACTTGCTCTCTTCCCTGTAATCCAGGAAGGTGTTTATAATCCTGTTCAAATTACTCGCCATTCAATAA
This sequence comes from Mola mola, assembly GCA_001698575.1. NCBI lineage: Eukaryota > Metazoa > Chordata > Actinopteri > Tetraodontiformes > Molidae > Mola > Mola mola. The sequence goes on along the minus strand of KV751330.1, from coordinate 3,505,209 downwards.
CAGCACTGTTTATCAATTCTGCCATCAGTTTGTGTTGAGGTTGACATTTTGGTCTGCCCCGCTTTACATCAGTTTAACAATGAAATGCCAACACTAGAAAATGACAGAAAAGCAAAAAAAAAAAAAAAAGAAGAGTGTAATCAGGTCTTTTGTCAAGCATTATTAATCACTATAATCCCTGATTAAACAATGACTTATCTATGACAGGCAGGTAATCACATGACCTGAGAGGTCAGTCAGATTTCTACTGATGATTTCTCAGGTGCCTGAGGCGAAGAAAGAACACGAACATTAACGTTCTTGACATACTAGTTGTGCTAAAGCAGATATGGCCCCTCGCTTAATAAGGGCATAGCTCTGCACCGGGGCAGGCAGGTACTTGAATTACAGCTGTTGGCTCCTCCTCTTCCTAAACTCTACCTCAATACATTATGTTCAACTCCTTCAGCAGTAACACTTTCCTTTTACCTTCTAATGAAAAGCCTTCACAGCTATGTTAACCACTATCGATAAAGTCATGAAATGATTACAGTTATTAGTTAATGCTGTCCAAGGGCAGACAGTGAAGAAAGCATGTCTTTTGACAGAAGACACGCTACATGTCGATAAAAAATACAGAGGTGTTTACATTATATTGCTACTGGGAAAACTAAAGCTGCAACGTTTAATCGATTAATCAACTGAAAAGAAATTAATCAACAACTCCTTAGATAATCAAATAATCCTTTCAGACTTGTTTCAAGGTAACGTCAAGTATTTGTTGGTTACAGCTTCTTAAATGTCAGAATTCACTGCTTATTTTTGCCATTTGATGCTAAAGTTAGCTTAGCATTCTAAGCTTACTTTTGCATAAATTCATGTGAAAAAAATAAAGTTGGGGTTTTGCTTTGTATGAATCTAAAGCCAATTTAGCTGAGCATAATAGAGCAACTATAAAAAATAAACAGCTAATTCTGTTTCCGTCCAAACAAACAAAGCTAATCGAAAACTACACTAAGTAACATATTACATCGTGTTTGTTTAATCAGTACGGAAAACAAAAAATAACTTCAACTTATTTGGTTCGGTGTTAATTTGTGAGTTTTGGAGGTGATGCTAGTAAGCTGGGTGTGTTAGTTCACACAGAAACCACTTGTTACGTTACGATGAGCTAAGCTAACAGAATAATAGCGTTGGCTTCATATTTTACCTACAGACATGAGAGGGGTATCAGTCTGTGTGATTTTAATTTGCTGTTAAAAGACATATGACATATTTATTGTCCCAAATTTTATCACATATTTTCAAATTTTATTGTTGCATATTTCATCCTTAACCACTCCTTACAGGAGAATTATTCAGAGAAGTCTCGGCTCATTACGTGTGAAGGATTACTCACTGAAAGCTCCTGTGTATGTGGGCTGGGTGAGATCTTTTGGCACTTTCCTGTAGATATCGAATCTGTGGAGGAATAGAAAAAATGGAAAAGGGAATGAGAGAAAGCAAACACGGCACTGAGAAAAGGAGGACATTGTGTACCCATAAGGCTGCACGTTATTACAGAAGACTGATGGAATGTCAGCTCTGGTCCACACAACCAGCCACAAAACACATACACACGCGCACAGACACACACTTTACAGAGTTACAACTGTTCCCCTAAAATGGCTACTCTGTAATTCCGACCTGACCCCAAAAAAGACCCCAAACACAACAAAGCAACATGAACACCCACACAGAAATGAAGGCTGGTGACTGAAATATGAAGAGAAGAGCAGCAACAGCTTTAAACATTATGGTTTGATCCATTTGGCAGTATAGTTCAATTACAGAGCAGTCACTGACACTGTGAGATTGCAGGGTGACAAAATCCGACCCTAAATTTATTCTCCCATTTTCAGAGTGTACTGTGCGTAAATCAGTGGGTCAGAAATGTGGGAAAATCATAAGCACCTGACAAAAATCTTTTTCAGAGGCTTTTGTTGCCTCTTTGAGGAAATGAGAGCGAGAAGTTGGGGGTGTTTGCTCCTCAAAACTATTTAGGTTCATGAGTTCTTACGCATGTCCTTTTTGGGCAGTGAAACATTTTCAACCCGAGTCCATTGCTGAATGTTCAAACCCCGCCCAGTCGCTCGCTCGCTCTCATATTCACATTTGCTTCCACAGAGAGCTGCCAGTTAAATAATCACAAC
>KV751330.1:3491965-3503011 GCA_001698575.1 Mola mola | reverse complement strand
TTGGCGGGGTATGGGAAGAGGACATCAGAGGGGAGGGCTTCCTCTCCAGGCTGACCTGCTGCTTCTCTTGTTTTGCTGCTTTCACTCTTTCGTTTTTAACCGTGGACACTTCCGTTTCTCTCTCTCTGATCCACATCCATCTCCATCTTCCTGCACCCACGCCCTATTTGCATTAGATCACTGTGTGCTAATAGCTGGCCTGGCAGGATATGTAGGGCAGACGGTGAGGGGTTGGGGCGGGGAGCTCAGGGAGGGGCCCGTTTCTTCACACACTTCCTGATTGTTGAGCTGTTTAATGTGTCTGTCCTCACATCCTCCCCACCCAGACAAAGCCCCGACATCCTGACACTACAGATGGAGCGTCAAGGAATACACCTTTATCGCGTGAAAACCTTGAAAGTCTAGTCTTGCTGCCTGCACTTCAAGGATTATATGTTTCCCTGTGATGAAATTTTGTAAAACTTTTTTATACTTCAAACCTGGTTTTTGATCAAGATTTTCAAAAATAAAAAGTCAGTGTTTACCGTGCCCAATGGCAACCACAAAAGTATACATTTTCAAAACTTAATTGCTTTTACAGGCAAAGTAAGTGTTTAGTTCCCTCAGTATATATTGAATGCCTTCAGGGAGATCGTCTTTGAGTTTTCTTCATTAGTCCTCTAGTAGAGTTCTTCAGATTTTTGCTCTTTTCAATGTTTTATTAGCTTTAGCAAATGCTAGCCTTTTTGCCCTGTTCCCCTTCTGAAAAAGTGGTGTCGTGGCTGCTGCCATTCCACAAAGACCAGTCCTAATCGAACTTCTTCAGACTGTAGAAGGTCAACTTAGCATCTGATGAAATTACTACATGCTGAGCAAGGTTCTCGCTACACTTCTTCGGGTCCTTCAAAGAAGAAATTCTGAGAATCTTCATCAGATTTAGAAAGTTTTCTTAGCCAATCATCATGTCCTTTATATTTTTCTTTATACCAGCATGGATACCACATCTTAAGTATTTAGTTTGTTTGCTGATCTCCCCTTGAAAGTGGCCTCATTATGATTTCAATGATGTCAACTTCTGTTGTCTTTAGGATTTTGAATGAAATAATATCCTTGAAAGTTTTTCTTACATACTAGGAGGCTTTCAGAGCTTTAAACTCGTATGGGATAAAAGGATGATTCGCTAAACTCACGATTTTATTTCTTTTTGCAAAATGAGATTTTATACAAGTTACATGGAGCTCTTGATCATGTATGTCAATGCCTTCCTTCAATATTAGCACATTTGTCAGTTAACATTTCATTTTTAGTTTCTCGGAAGCCAAAGGGCTGACACGCCTCAGACGTCATCCTAAAGTTGTACGTCTTCACTAGCTGCCGCCATGTTTGCTGCTGTTGTTTACACGTGCTCGCTGCTATGTGCATATTAGGTATATATTCAGTATATAGTATACAGTGTTAGCATCCCCCTGCTGTTTCAAATGTGCATCAGTTCATTTACTTTCATACATACTGAAGGGTGACAATCATTTAGCAAATATTATTCAAATCGCAGTGAATCGTAGCATCCCTGATGAAATGTTTATGTAATACTCCACACAAAAAAACAAGCGAGTAGAGCTCAAACAATCAATAACTTTTCTTTAATAAAGCTGGTGTGACACACAAGAGGATCAGTGCAATAAGTCTCATCTCAAGTGTACGGGGAGGATACACTAAATACTTACCACTTTAGACCACAGAACCTGTTTAATCTAATTTTTTTCTGTTTTTAATACTAGATACATATTTCACAGAGGCAGGGATCACCATTTTGTCAAAGGCTATTGCTTCTACTAGAAGTGCTTGAGAGCACTTTGTAAAACTGTTTCTGGTGAACACTGACAATTGTATTCTGTTTTTACTTACATTTGACATGTCCTCGGTTTTTTGAAGCTTGGATTTTATTTACTGAATTACAACTATACAACATGTAGATTATTAAATGTACATATTTATTCATCTGATTTGTATTTTGGCAGAACAAGGGCTGAGCAATTTTAACAATACGTATTATTATTGTGATATGAGAATACATTTCCTGAAATTTTGGATATGATGATATGGCAAAATGATGTCCTCCTGGTTTTAAAGGCAGCATTAAAAGTGATGTCTTTGCTCCAAATGCTCTAATATTCACCCACTTCAGTCACTTTATTAAATCCATATTACTGATAATTATTTATCAAAAATCTCAATGTGTTATTAGTTAGTCCAACAGTCATCTCTATAATATGGTTGCAGTTTTGATTGAAACATTAGCTCAAAAATACAATTAAATAAAAAAAAATATGTTTATTTTAAATTGATTTTGTTGCCAAGATCTTCCCAGCTCTATAATATAACATGATGCAAAATTAGTTTGAGTTGATAAAATAAGCCAAAAATTACATACATTGAAGGATATCTAAAGCATTGTCTATGTCACAGCATTATTTTTAGCATTTTTTTTGTTAATGTAATTACGTCAATTACATCATTGATACACTTGGGTATTTATTTGGTAAACTGGAAGAAAGCTTAGTTTCACTTAATTTCCTGTGCTCAGAAAAGTCTGTATTCATGAATATTAATGTTGACTCCAGAGAGTTGACCTCTCGGACCATCACTGCTGTTTGTAATTTCCTGAATTACAGTCACTGCGTTCTCCCTCCGTCACTTCCCGCTGCTCTGTCTTCTGTACGATGGTGTTCAGATGTTCGCTGATTAGAGAGTACATGTTGTACAAGCATCTCTCTGCTGACACCAAGGGGGGCCCATTTCAAGGAAGGGCCCCTCACATGACTCATATTGAGTGCATAATTCATCCTGAGCTTCTTGTTTTCACAAATGATCATCTCAAGTCATCAATTATAAGCAACAGCTGACATCAGTCTTTATGTAAATTTCTATAAAGTCATCTGATGTATCACACATTAAAGATTGAGAGATATGGCATTTACTGAGAGAGAGCATCCTTACTGAATTCCTCATGATCTAATCACCTAAGATGCAAACACACCACATCATCAGGTTAGCCTCGAGTAAACCTTTGTATGTCAATAAATGACACATTAATTAAACAGAGCCTTCATGTTATCCACTCTGGTGTTCATTCAGAAGAGCTGCTGTTCAGCTGCTTGAATGACATTCTAATGTCAGAGCTCATCACATATTTGGTCACATTTGTTGAAAACCTTTGTATAATGCATGGAGTGTTTTAGGATGATTATTTAAATTTTCTTTAAGGTAGAGCCAGACCAAAATGTAATTTCTGGGGCCAATACCGGTACCATATACCAATAAATAGACATTTTTATTTAATGTTATTTATTTTAAGATTTGTAACAATGATATGGAACAGAGGCAGAATATTTTCTAGATTAACAATTAACTTATTTGTCTTTAATGACAGCATTGCACTGAAACACCCAAAATCGGCCAATATTGATAACATATATGCCGATACCGATGTATCTGTTATAGGCCAATACTGGTCAAACAATATACCGGTTGAGCTCTACTTTTAAATGGATGTTTGGCTTGAACACAAGTGGACTACCAAATTCCAGGGAAAATGTAAAAATTATACAATAGTCAAACAGTACATTATCCGTCTAAGTTGGAGTAATTTTTACTGAAAAACTACAAAACTCAGCTGTTCTAAGAAGTTAGTGAGCTTCTTTTAATGTTTAAACTATTTATTTTTATTTTCATTTAAAGCTTTTTGCCTTCAGTAGGAAGCAGCGAGATTGGGGCTGACTTCTTCAGGGTCATAACAATTCTTGCGGCAGTGCTGGTTTTGACCTTTTCACAGGATTGGTTGAGCAAAAAACAAACAGACTGAAATCCTTTAACATTAAATAAACCTAGCTCGGATGAGGTTCATAGGTGGTGGCACAATACAAGAAAGAATTTTGGAAATACATGACACCCTGGTGCATGGTGTAATCTATGGTAATCTGTGTCTCACAATGACTAACGGGCAGAGTATTCCTGAGGGGGCGAAACCATGAAACCGCTAGTTAGTTGGTCAATCATGCTATTTCTAGATGTTGCAATGCAGGTCTTATATCAGGGCGCTGAGTCAGTGAAACATGTGAACCACACGAGACCAGTCGGAAACCTCACGACACACCTGATCTCACAACCATCAATCCCTAACAAGTGAGAGTTACACAAGATCCTGTGAGTTGGTTAACTCGCTGTGTGATTAAAACATAGCTATGGTCTGAGAGATGGATGACCTTGGTGATCATTATTTCTATTATCAGTCATACACAAATAACTGACAGTCCAGCACAATGACAGTCCAGAACTCCAAACAATTTAAATTTAACATTTGCACGCATGAAACAGAAGAGCAGATAATCATCGCCATGCAAGGGAACAGAGAATGTTTTGCTGTATCAATTGATTATCAGAATGTTATTTTTCTGTCATACAAGTTAATTAATCAACATTTCTTTGGCATTAATGTTTGGAAAAGAATTAGGGACACTTTTTAAAAAAAATATTTTCTTAGTATGTTCTAACTTTTTTTCTAACATTTTTGTCTATAAACTTAAAATTTTGACTCGAACTCAAGAGTTTTGAAAAAAAAACACATAAAATCAAAGACAGAAGTCTGCAAAAATCAAAAAACTCATTTATTTTCTTTTTACTGTGCCCCCAACTCATGTTGCCCTAGTGTAAATGCATATTGTAAATTAATATTTGAACCTAATCAACTAATTATTACGAAGAATTAAAACTCTGCACAGAGCCAGAATGACTGAATGACACTTTTCAGGCAATAATTGTAAAGAAATAGTATTATCTAGCTTGAGCTTCTAAGGGTGTGACAATTCATACAATATATAAACATCTTTGGTTTCTGTCATGTCACTTTGGGTTTGGAAAACTAGTTTTGTTATGTTTTGGTTTTTTTCCCCACTGGGCAAATTGTTTGACGTATTTAAAAATAAATGTAGTTTTTGTTTCCTCTCAAGCTGACAGATTGAGTCCGATTTTAACTAAATGAGCTGGACACAGTACCACTCAGTGGTACTGTGTAAAGTTGACACTGATCAAATAGTGAATGGACTGCTATATCTGAGTGCAAACTTCCTGTCCTTTATTTTGATAAAAGGTGTGACCTGTTGGCAATTTCCACAGCTCAGAGGGTGTGACTACTGGCTGCTCAACATCAGTAGATGCAGTGAATATGTATGTAATGCCTGGAGCCACGTGTATTTATTGTTTTTTGTTTTGTTTTTTCCATAGTAGCGGTGGGTCAAGATTCAGAATGTTTTAGACTCCCTGTTCAAGCTTGTGGGATTTTTTCCCCTTTCAAGACACTTTAATGACACTCTTCAGGTCAGTAACCCGGGCAGATAGTATAGAAATGTGTTGGCTGTAAACTATTATGCTAATGGCTTTTTAGGGTTAGGTAGACAGGCAGGTAGGTAGGCAGGTAGGTAGGTAGGCAGGCAGGCAGGCAGGCAGGCAGGCACCCAGACAAAAATCATTCTTGTGACCAGAGCTGAGCATCACTCCGTACAGGCCCCCCACCCGCGACAACCAGGCCCCTTCGTGCCAGCCGTGACCGTTACAAATTTCACTCGCTCGTTTGCAGGCGACGCTCTGCCCACCGTCCTTTCGTCCACAGCACACCGACTGCCACCCCGCCGCCGCAGTGACGTGAAAGTACTCACCTCCGGACATCGAACGACATGGTGTCAGCGTGTGTCGGTTTGAGGACAAAGCTACAATACACGGTGAACCATGCAGCTTTCTTCAATGCTACCGGCTATTCATCGATACCGGGCTGACGTAAGCTTAGGACGCTTTGCATAAACTGATTGGCTGAGAGCTACTTCCTGTTCGCTCTGATTCTTCTTCCGGCGAAGACGGTTTACGGCTTAGTGGAGAATTTAAGACGTATTAGTATTTCAGAAAGTTGACTAAAATGTATCTTTATATCTAAAATACAACGGGGTAAGCACGTATTAGTGTAGTTAGGACAATTGTTTTCAATAAATTCATTTGTGTTTTATTATTGATTAACACTGACGTCATAAAGACTCAAACTCGGAATGATTTGTAGGCGACGTTTATCAGCCAGTTAACAGTTAACAAAATATAGAGTTGTGGTGTACTTTTTATATCTTTATTATGCGTGTAAATGTTAAACATGCGTCCTAAAACAACAGGTGGCAGGCCAGATAACATGCTTTATTCAGCTGTGTGACAGTGATGTTGAGTTTGATGCTATCTTTTTCTCTATGCAAGCGCACAGGACTGCCTTGCTTTGTTTCGCAAATAATTGTATATTTCCATTTGTAATGAAGGCTAATATGTTATTATCATGCTGTAGATGTCATTATTTGTGCTTGTAATGCAGAAAATATATCTGAAACTCAACTCCGGTAAACAGTTAAACAACATACCATGTCATTATTGCTTGTAATGGGATGACCGAGTACGATATAGCCATATTTTAGATTGGTGCCACCTTCAAGCAATTCATTATATAAGCTACACATTAAACTAAAAATATAGACTTGCTTAGTTTGTGTATTCATTTGTATATCCCCGTGGTGTTCTCCAGTTTCTATAAACTAATCTCTAAAACATCCTTTTAACCATCACTGTTTGGTATCTATAAGTGTATAACAATTGATGAATAGTTTTTGACACTATAATATTCAGCACATACTGGGGCATTGTCATGTGGTTTTAAGTGTTCATTCTGGTTGTAATATTTATAACCATAATACGTATAATAATTTTGAGCAATTGAAATACAATAACAAGCACGTTAATATTTCTTCATATCTACTTTTAGCGTATTTTAACATTAGAATTACTGTAATTGTCTATACTGCTCAAAGTAAAATCAATCAGTGGTACTAACTAAATATTGCTACTTACGTTGAATGAACACATTGATTGAATTTAAGGAATATATAAAGAAATAAAGTTTACATTAGTCTACATTATTTTGGTTGGTTGATATATTTTAATTGCCAATATAGTAAGTGCCATAATTCATGTTTTATTCGTGGGAAAACGGCATTACAGACTTTCTTAAATTTCATTTCCTGGCATTGACATCTAACCTCCTTGACATAAAGCGCAGAAAAGCCGGCAAATTTTTCTTAACCTTTCTGGACTACTTGTGTGGAGCCAAGAAAGAACTTGCAATGGTTAGAAGTTTCCATTAGGGTAAAGAGTTGTATAAAAAGGGGAAATTATTTTCAGTGATAATAAATGGTTATATAATCACAACCCAGAATCTGGGAGAACTTTGTCATCCTTTGTACAAGAAACTAAGATTTTCCCATGGTAACCCCTAGCGTTTTCTTTCCTTTCTACACTCACATATACAGTACATGAAATGAAACATTTTTGGCTGAGTAACATGTCTGTTCTATAGGCACTTGAAGTCACTATAGATCCTGTTTTTCCCACTGATGCTTCAACTGTTGTTGGTAGTTACAGTGACAGTAAACAGGCGGTCATGACAGCCTAAAGGAAATGCCTTTCTGTCATCTTCTGTTTCACTTCCCTTTCTGGATGGGAGCTACAGTTGGTTACAGGCTGCGATTATGGGAAACCAAATGAGAGCATCACCTCAGGATTTGTTTTCAGACCTCAATTTCAGTATTCGACCATTTACATACATAAGTTTTGGTTTTGTCCTTTTGCTGATTATCATGACCAAACAGCCTCAAAGAAAACCGGGCATGTGGGCTAATTAGGATATTTTGGAAAGTACCAATTCGATCAAGAAATGGTGGCAGCTGCTACGTATAAATAAGGATAAAACAAACGTTTTGTTCTGGAAATCCACAACTGCCTCTGTACCCTTTGCTCACTCCTCCTTGGGTGTCTTATTTCTTTCCCCTCTGCACGTAAGCCTGTCACTTCCATCACGATGGGGGAAGTGAGGACAGAATGTTTGGGTACGGACTGTTTTCAGAGCCAGTTTGGCCCTCCTCCCCTGCGTAACATTTTTGTTTTGTGGCATGTGCCTCACAGTTGACTCATCTCACAGGCGTGTAAAGTTAGACTTTTTTTTGTTGGCACTTTGTTGTGATTAGTTAAGTTTCTGTCATTTAAGGCTTCCCTTCCTGTCTTTGTTTCTTGAATAGCACATCCATTTTCCCTTTACCTGAAGAAAAACAGGGGTGAAACAGTGGATGGGGGTTACAGGATGATATGATGTGACGCAATGGGACGCAACTGAGCTGAAGTTTGAGAAAATTGGAATTTGAATGGAACTGCCTCTACTTGTCTACTACCTGTTTCTAAATCTGCTTAGTAAATACTTGTTTGGCAACAAAAACAATCCTGGCGCGTCCCTGCTGTGTAGTTTCTACACACCCTCTTATCAGCATGAATGCATGTTGTCTGTCAGTAACACTTCCTTATTGTGAGACAGCAGTGTTGTACACTGTACTGACACTAATGGGAAGGATTTCCCACTCTGATTATAGTCATGCTGGCTCTTCAAAAAACTTCAATTTCAGGGGGGGGGCACCTCATCCATCTGTTTCAATTAAGCCACAGATGAAACAAAAGTTACAGGTCAGGACATTTCCACCTGCTGTTGTCTTCCTGGCAGTTTTGTTTCTCAGCATGTGGAAATTTACTGGACTTGAGATTTCTATATAGTGATTAACTTTTATGGTTAGCCTTTGCTCTTGGGGCATTGAGCACTATGTACCTCTGACTAATAAAAACAAAAAATAAACTTTTATGGCCTCCATGACACATATTTACTTATTGTCTTGTTATTTGTCAACTCTTGGGTGAAGAGACAAAATAGAAATCTAATTAGACACTAACATCATGGAAAATCTGGCTAATTCTTCATTCCTGCCATTTTACAGATTTACTCAAAATTAGAACAACAAAGATAAATCATTGAATTAAAAAAGATTGGCTGAGAACTCTGATTCTTCTTCCTCTGAGAAACTTTTGTCTTATGTTAATCATCAACAACAGTATAGAAATTTGACTATTATTTAAAAAAAAAAACAATAGCATAAATATGTATTAGAATAAAAAGAACAATGTTGATTTTCAAATAATTCAAATTCAATTCTGTTTTATTGGTTGATATTGACGTCATAAAAAGAGGATATATGATTGGCACACTAATGCTTATTTTCTATCTGAAATATATTCACAGTTAATTGAATATAGAATATTCTGTTGTACAGTTTAAGGTAACTTTAATATCTCGAAAGGAAATAAAAATATTAAAACTGCGGAAATATATATATACAAATATATAAAAGATTGAACGCTGAATTAATAAAAAGAAAACAAACCAAACTAAATCAAAACAAAAGCTTCCAGGCGAAAACTTCACACCGTGTGCCCGCGTACGTGCCGTACGGTCGTCCAGAAATGTCCCGCGTGTGCGCGCTGAAAGGAGGGGGGCGGGGGGAAGCACGATGACGTCTACCGTGCTGGCAGGAAGCCAAGAGGGGCGGGCTCGTGACGTCAGTGAACGCTCATTCACAAACGCGAGCCTTATATAAAAGGCACAGAAGGCTCACAGGCAGGAGACACTCACTGTAAAAACTTAAACTTAAAAAGAACCACAACTGCCAGAACCGCTCAAGGAGAAGAAAAGGACCAACTTTGACAGTCTTAGAACTTTGTTTTTCTGGGCTGTGTGCGTGTTTTATCCTCTCTCTCTAAACAAGCGAACTGGAACAAAGGACCCGTCGCCTCAAAGGTTCACCAACTTCGGGAGAAAACTTCTCCGTTTTCACAACAACTTCACAACAAGCCAATCTTCCGTGTGACCGCACGAGCTTTATGTATTTGGATTTAGTATTTCTGTCGCGCCGTCCTACTATGGTCATCATGGACGTCCCCACCATCGACTGTGCCTCCCTCGGTGCTCTGCTGGAGGAAGGGGTCCCGGGCTGCCTCGTGCTGGACTGCCGATCCTTCCTGTCCTTCAACGCGTCCCACATCTCGGGCTCTGCCAACGTGCGCTTCAGCACCATCGTGCGCAGGAGGGCCAGGGGCGGCCTGGGGCTCGAGCACATCGTCCCCAACGAGGACACCAGGAACCGGCTCCTCTCCGGGGAGTACCAGTCCGTGGTGCTGCTGGACGACCGCAGCTGTGACCTGTCACAGGCGAAGAAAGACGGGACGTTAATGCTGGCAGTGACGGCCCTGTGTCGCGACCCCCGTGGGGTCAGGCTTTTTATTCTCAAAGGTAAGAAACAACCACTGCTCGCTGTTTGACGGTATCCTAACAACGGACCCAACAAATGTGGATTACAGCTGTCACCAGACCAGCTGCTCCGGAGTAAACAAAATGTTCCAAAATAGACCAATGAGCAGTTGCCACCTTATTTAAACAGCCATATTTAAACTGTGATCTGACCTGGTTGCTCTTCTCTCCCTTTTTCAGGTGGTTTTGACACATTTTCCAAAGAGTACCCAGAGATGTGTACCAAACCCTCCCCTCCACAAGGGCTCAGTCTGCCCCTGAGCTTCAGCCACCCTGAGAGTGCAGACCCCAGCTGTAGTCCATGCAATACTCCTTTATATGACCAGGTTTGTATCCTTAATTTAAGTTTATCTTCCCATTTCTTGTTGCACCAATTTGGAGTTTACTAAGAGTTTTTGTTTTGTTTTTTTTTACCTAGGGGGGTCCAGTGGAGATCTTGCCTTTTCTGTACCTTGGCAGTGCTTACCATGCTTCAAGAAAAGACATGCTGGACATGCTGGGGATCACTGCCCTAATCAACGTCTCTGCCAACTGCCCCAACCATTTCGAGGACTCCTTCCTCTACAAGAGCATCCCCGTCGAGGACAACCACAAAGCTGACATCAGCTCCTGGTTCAACGAGGCGATCGAGTTTATAGGTGAGTACGTCTGCACTTATCACCCGTTCACGCGCCCTTCAAGGTGAGCGCATGTCACAGCTGATAACTCCAGAGCCCGCTGATAGCGAGGAACACAAAACACCCAGACCCCTCCCCCCTCCCCCCTCCCTTCCTTCTCTTTGCTCTGGATTTAAAATTTAAAAGTTC
>KV751330.1:3474442-3485073 GCA_001698575.1 Mola mola | reverse complement strand
TATCACGAGGGGAAAGATAATCGTTAATAAGCGTCACTCTCCTGTGGAAGCTGGTCTCACTTTTGGATTGGCGTGTACCACAGGTTTCAGCCACATGTGACAGCTCTTCCAGTTTGCCAGACGCTGGTATATTTACAATAATCATTTACTAGTGGTCTTCATGTTAACTGAGATATTACTTCACAAATTACCGCTGATGTTCAGGTTTTATATTAGCATGAGGTTATGTGATGACAGATGTTGACAATTATTTAATTTGTAGCTGTCAAGTAAGCATATCAGACAAACAATTTCTTAACCTGTCTGTTTTATGTCAACTTACACAACTTTTGGGGATTTACTGACCAGTGCAGGATGGGAAAGAGCGCTAAGGTCTTTGTCCAATTTCTTTAGTTGTCAGCGCCATCTCATGGAGGATATTGTTTATTACCTATAAAAAAATACAGTGAACTGTCATGGGCCTAAAAAGCATTCTCCAGTAGCACCAAGAATTATTCAGGCCTATTCACTCAGGTAGAAACAGAACGGCACAGTCTGACACATAATCAGTGCTTCATATTGATTTCACGGCTCCATGTGATCAGAAAGATCAGTGTAATCCAATTGTGAAAGTCTCTGTTGACATGGGAGACGTTGTGAAACGACCAGTGTGGGGGTAGAACAGTCAACAGCCCACAATCAAACGCAGACATGAGTAGAGACAAGAGGATGTTAGATCAACACGACCTCCTGCTCCCCCCGTGTGTGTCTTTTCACAACACCTACTCAAATTTAAACTGTAAAGTCCAACAAGTACCCCGGGTCCAAGGGTTGAAAACCATTGCTGAGCCGAGGTGGTGATTCTCACTGATGACTATTGACCAGTCTTGTCAATGAGTAACAGTGCTGAGGTAGGGGCTGCAACCAGCGCTTTAGAGGGAAATGTGGCCACTTGAGTTATCCCAGAGGAAATAATTCAGGCCTAACATTCCGTTTTTTTTATCTACAATCCAACACATTTCAGCAGATTTTGTTTTCCGACAGCATACATTTTGGTAACAATGTACAATAAAGGATACATTGATTGACATTAATTAATACACTAATAGGAATAACATCCTAAAGTGGGACAGCTCCCACCTAAACGAAGGAGAGTCAATATTAAAAACCTGTATCATCGTAACTTCTCAGTTCAGCCACAACCAAGGTTATATGTACAAACCACCAGTTACAATGTTTTTACTGTTCCTGCTTAGAGTATTAAACAACAACAAACATGTACTAGACTATGATAGTTTTCACGTTTAGGTTTTTTTTAGAAAGCGGCCTGTCATACAACAAAGCAAAAGCAAAAAAAAAAAAATTCACAAAACTGCTGTGAAGTGCAAAGACAACATGTTAAACCATTTTCATTTCCATTTCACTCAACTGGAAACAACTGTAAACATACATATTTGAAGGCAATTCATCAAATCTTATGCTGACATATGAAACCAATCCTTAAGAACAAATGTTCCCAGACGCTGCATTAAAAATAACTTGCAGAAGTTTGCGCAATACTTTAATTTCCAATGTTTCCTTGGTGGTGTTGCCACATCTGAATTCCTACTGCTAAAACAGACCCTTTTCATGGCAACTAAATTGACACGAAATTGTTGGTAAACACACAGGTGTGACTAGTGGAATTTGAGCTTCTCCAGTGAGCAACATCTTGACTGTGTTTCATGTGAGTGGAACAGAGTCACTGCTAACGCCTGAGTTTAGTCTGCCGCCAAGCTGGCTGCTGTGACGAAGGCAGGATTCAGTCATCATTAAATTTAGAAAGAAAGCCATATGTCATCGTTGACAAAGGAAACATCATATGGAAAAAGCAAAGTTAAGATTTTGGATGTAAACCATTAAAACGCTGTTTCAGAGCGCTTTAGTATTTTCATGTAACTTTTATAGCTTTGTGGTCAAACAGCAGGCTAATGTCTCAAGGACACCGTGTACACCCTCCTCTTGTGGCGGCTATATTTAACCGTCACTGGTGTAGATTAACCACACACACAATTGTGCGTTCCCCTCCCAGGTTGGATTTTATTGGACAGAATAAAGTGATAACAGCGGCCACGTGCTCATGTTTACATGTCTTCAAATTTCAGGCGGGACTTGGTGTCGTTATTAAAACAGCACAGTTTGGTTGCACCCAGACTTTCAGCGCCAGCTTGAATAGACTAGATCACATGACGTAAAGTTCTCTTTATATGAACCTTTTTTGGTAGTTCTCACGGTTTTGCAGGCTATGGGAAACAACATGGGACGTAATCAGTCCAACCTGTCTATTCCCTTTGGCTTGTGCAGCATGCCTCTTTCCAACAAAGAAGAGAAATTAACTGGCAGCGCAGAGGGTAAGACAGACTCTCTATGCTCTTATTTCTTTCATCATCTTGTTTTTCTGTGTGTAACTTGTTTGTTTAAACGGACAGGAAATGCCTGCCACTCACCCGTTCCCATCTCATACCCCGTGTGACTGAGAGAAGGTTTACAGAGGCCTCTGGTGATGTCATAGCGTTCCCAGACCCCTGTGGCATGATGGGAGACAGACAAAATGGTTGTGAGAACAGACAAGGAAGTCACTGTAACAATGTAGTGAGGAACAAAAGATAACAAACAGCCTCAGTTTTGCTTTATTTATGGGCCTCCATTCAGCCACCTTGTTGTCTTTGTTTATAAGTAAATTATGATTTTCCTCTTGTGGCAACTTAATCCGCTAACTAAAGCAATTGTTTTTAAATTAACGTCTTTGTTTGTGTTTCCATGTTTGTACTTTCAGCCACATAGTTTAATAATAATAATAATAATAATAATAATAATAATGGTGTATTGTGTTCATCACCAAACAAAAAACAGTGCAAGAATTGCGCCCAGAGATGTTCACACCATCCTGGATGTAGTAAAGATTCCATGCAAGGGCTTCATCCAGTGTTAATTCATTTAAAGGGGTTTATTTCTTTTGTACTTATCAAAGTTCTTCTCACACATACCAATTTACATCACTAGATGGCGCCACTTTGCAGGGATAAAAAGTGGGTGCAGCACGAGAGGGAGGTCAGGACTTCATGTTCTGAATTTGGCACGAGTAGCAATGAGTTCATTGGGCCCATCTTTGTTCCCTCTGTATTAGATCACTGCAAAAAGCAGTAAACATTTTTTCTATTTAAACATCCAGCCTTTTATTTAACAACAGTGCTATTAAGTCATGGTTACTCTGTGTTCCAGGAGAATTGGTCACATATGTCTTGTAGCCTGGAGCGACAGGTGTGGTTGTGTAATGTCTGCTAAGTTCTGCTCATATATTTGAAGGTCCTGCAGGGTATTCTTTGAAGATCAGGTTAAAACTGCTCGTCGGTGTTGTTCAGCACCAGCTTCTTAGATCAACTGTGACATCAGCAGAAGACCTGATGCCATTAAGACAAGTGAGAGCGTGACATTAAGAAAAGTGTCTAGTGTGATGTTTGGCATTGGGCTGCACGTTTTAAACAATGGAATAACAGGCAGTAACAGTTACGTATTTACTATGTCCCAGACCTCATGTTGTTTCCTGCATTTGCAGACATTTTCAGGTGCTGTTCTCCTGCGAGTTAACTACCAACTACTTGCTGCTTTTTTAAATCTCCATGTTGACAAATCGTACCATCCATCCACACACACACTGATTTGGCACTGTTCCTTTTTGCCAGCTCAGAGGTATAACAACAGTGTCACCATACAGGTTGGTTAAAGAGGTCGCAGAGTGTAGAATTCCAGGTCACGACTGCTTCAGCCTTTGTTTCCAGATGCATTAGGTTGCATCTTTGAAATCTAACTGCTTGTATTGAAAGCAGTGTGGCTCTTGTGTGTTAAGCACCATCATAATTATTCAAGACTGTTGGATTGCATCTCTGTGTGGGTGAGTGTTTCATGTGAAAGAGAGAGAGAGGAAAAAAAAAGACACACGCCATCCTTTTTATTAGTAGTGTGTCTCCTACTAATTATCTTTACTGATGAGTAATCATTCTGCAAGTGCTGACACAGTTGCTTTACATTTTAAATCAAGGATGAAAAGGTCACGCTGTGGTTCAGCCTGTTAGAATTGTGAGCGGGGAGAGTCATGATCTGGACATTTGCTCAAAGTCCGCCTCTGATGAAGATCAGCTTTTTGTGTTCGCATGGTGTTTTTTTTACGCACTATGACGCACGTATGACCAAAATAAACAGTCAACACCATGACTGAGGATTTCTACTTTTATTTGTCAATCCATCAATGACAATCTCCAAAAAAAAAGTTCTGACTGCCCGGGTCATCTACGTAGAAGACTTGAGGAACCAGACCTGTTGACTCAGGGGACCTGGGCTTAATGCTGTAGGAAAACATTTTACCATTCTGATGCAGCAATTTGTAGGTTACTTTGTACAAGTAGCTTCTCTTCCAATGTTAGAACTTGACAGTGTGAACGCTGCACAGTAGTAGTAGACTAGTTTCAAAGAATTTACCTAAACCTAGCTTTATATCCAGCATGACTTGCAACGCAGTACTAGAAAATGCCTCTCCATCTTCCATTAACTTTGCAAGAATCAGCTAAGAGTCCATTCAGTCCCACCTGATCTGTTTGCAGTTTAAAGGCTGGTTGCAGATCTCCCTTATCACAACATCGGCTCCCTTTTCTAAAGTTCCAGTTCAGTAATATTCCCACCATGTTTTGCTCCTTGTCTGCCATTCCTACTTCCAAAGGGGAAGGCTTTGGGTTTATTTAGACCAGAATTTAAGAACTGTTATTTTAGATTGTAATTAAGAGTCCCATTCACTCTTTCTTGACCACACAGATCTGTGAGGGGTCATAAGACTACAAGGTGGTGAAGCACAGTCGAATCATATTCCATCGATTGAAACGCACAAGAGAAGAAGCTGTGCTTCAAAGGATAATAGACATGCTGCATTTTTGACTCTGCATTGCTTCTGGTCATTAATAATCCTCAGGGATATAGATACACTTTAGGAAAGGAAGTTCTCATATTTAAAAGTTCCCGAAATAGCCCCGTCACCCGGCACTCTCAGTATATCAGTGTCCTTTTCGAAGCAGGGGCCCCCGCAAAACTTTCCCACACGTGTCACAGGCCAATGTCATGACAAGAGAGCGAGGGAGAGAGTAAAGAGGGCCAGGCAATGGGAAGGAGCGAGACAAGCTATACGGAGAGGCAAAGAAAATAATGAGTAAGATAAATAAAGGCTTTACAATTCATGTTCAAAGGAGGCAGGGGTTAAGACAAAGGGCTCGGATGATGTTTGTCTCGATGGCAGCGGAGGGACGTGGAGAACAGGAAAAGGGGCACAAATGGCCGGAAACACTCAGCAGTGTCCAAGTGTTAAAGGTGAACGGAGTGCCTGTGAAATTGACCCCCATGTGTCCCCCACCTCTTCAAGTCAAACAGGAGGGTTATGTAATGGGGTGCTTACGGCAGCCATCGGTGTTGACATTCATCTCATTGATGGAGGGCTTCAGAGCTATTCTCCCTACCTGCTGTTTACCTTTTTGAACATAGCTGCATTCTGTACATTGTAACATTATAAAAGTGTCCCGCATGTGAGATCATCTTACAGAGCTCCCATTGGCCCATGTGCCTTGCATGACATTGGCCTTTGATGTCTGGAATGTGGTCCGTCTATGGAGTCAAGCTTCAGATAGTGTCCAACACATTAAGTTACATTCTGTGTCACTTACTGGCAAACCCCTCATGCTGGACCTCAGACAGAAGTCTCTCCCTACTTTTCTCCACCTTTCTACCTGAAAGCTATGAAATGCCATTGTCGATTCTCACTAATAGGTCGTCCAATACAGACGCTATAGCTGATCCTGAGTCAGAAATCGCTGCTTTGGGTCGGTATACAGCTTCTGTATTTGACAACCCAGGAATAGAACTCATCATCTTACAAAATTGCACCTAAAAGGAACAATAGTAGTGGGTCGTCCAGTGCTCACACTCCAGGCTGGTGCGTCAGTCTGGCTATTTGACCTAAAGCGTCCACCAAATAAAAATTTTTTTTTTGACACTAGCTACATTTAAAATGGTATTATTATTGCAAGTGTTTCATAACATGGAGCAGATACCTTCATTGAAACATCTATTTTTGACTTAATAACTATGCTGTACAATACTGTAAACTCGAGATGCGTTACAATTCTATCGATAATGATTCTGATTATCAATACTGGTACTTATTGGTGCTGTTACCGATATTACTCTCTATAAGTTAGTGCAACAAATAAAGACATGGCGTAAAAAGTTGTGAACAAATCAAGTTATCTTATATTTGCCACAAACTGGGCAACTCCTTGTCCTCCAGCTTCTTGGAAACTAACAGAAAAGGTGTCCTTCTTTAAAACACACAAGAAACATTAATTTGATCCAACTTCATGCCCTTAGCTTCAGATTTCTATGGCTGGTAGCTAACAGTATAGCCGCCTAAGTAGGTAACTGCAAAACCTCGGAATATTAACAAGAAAAACAACTGCAACAATTTAATCCTGAACATTTTCTGGGAGATAACCCCACACCCAGGCATTCCCTTGCTCCAGAGTCAACTGGAGGGCAGCTCTCCTCCTTGGGGGGGTTTCACCTGCAGCTCCTGAGGTGACAATCATGCGTATTGATGGTGTTCTACTGCATGACAGTGCTTTAACTGCCACTCAAGTTACTTATTACTGTACAGTAAATTATTATCACCAACATCAATGAATACCAGTTCTTTTAAAAGTTGGCATCCTCTTCATTTGACTCTAATTTGATACTTGATCATTCACACAAAATAGTTGAATGGAAGTATGAACTAATTCATATTCATATTTTTACCCACTTAAACAGAGTTCTGTCTCACAGTAGTTGTTTTTGAGGTGCAAATGGTCTCCTCAAAAAGGGGGCTTGGCCTTGACGACGCAACCCCCGCCTGGTTTATAGCATCCATATGCAACTACCTGGGAGTAAAACTAAACAATCGACTCTGTTAGATATTGTGCCTTTCAATATGAATTTTAGATTTACTGTGACACCTGAAGTTTTTTAGAAAATCGTGATACAGTGTGAGTTAAATGAACGAACAGAATAAAGAGGGAGCAGTTGTTATTTTGAATTTTTATTTATTTTTTCATTTTGAATCAACAAGGTAATTTGACCCCCTCTAGGAACCGCCACCTTACCCTGGTGGAGGGGTTTTGGATGCCCTAATGATCCTAGGAGCCATGTTGTCGAGGCCTGATTGCCCCTGGTAGGGTCACCGAAGGCAAATTGGTCCTAGGTGAGGGGCCAGACAAAGCGCGGTTCAAAAGACTTCTATGATGACAAACAAGGACTTGCGTACCCTGCCCGGAGGGATACCGGGACCCCGCTCTGGAGCCAGGCCAGGGGAAGAGGCCCGTAGGCGAGTGCCTGGTGGCCGGCCTCAGCCCGAAAAGGAGACATGGGTCCGTCCTCTCGTGGGCCCACCACCCACAGGAGGAGCCATAGAGGGCCGGTGCTATGTGGATCGGGTGGCAGTCAAAGGCAAGGGCCTTGGCAGTCCGATCTCCGGTTGCTGAATCTGGCTATTGGAACATGGAATGTTACCTGTCTGGTGGGGAAGGAACCTGAGCTTGTGCGAGAGGTTGAGCAATACCGGCTAGACATAATCGGCCTAACTTCAATGCACAGTTCGGGTTGTGGAACCAGTCTTCTTGAGTGGGGTTGGACTTTTTTCTATGCTGGAGTTGTTCCAGGTGAGAGGCGGAGAGCAGGTGTGGGCTTATTAATAGCTCCCCCTGGTTCTCTGCCAATGTGTTGGAGATTACCCCAGTGAAAGAAAGGGTTGCTTCCCTGCGCCTTTGGGTTGGGGAACGGGTCCTGACTTGGTTTGCGCCTATGCGTCAAATAGCAGTTGAGAGTATCCACCCTTTTTGGAGTCCTTGGAAAAGGTGCTGGAGAGTGCCCCTACTGGGGACTCCATCGTCCTACTAGGAGACTTCAACGCTCATGTGGGCAATGACAGCGAGACCTGGAGGGGTGTGACTGGGAGGAACGGACTGCCCGATCTGATCCCGAGTGGTGTTCAGTTATTGGATTTCTGTGCTAGTCACAGTTTGTTCATAACTAACACCATGTTCAGCCATAAGAGTGTCCATAAGTGCACTTGGCACCAGGACACCCTAGGTCGACAGTCAATGATTGACTTTGTAGTCGTATCATCTGATCTGCGATCGTATGTGCTGGACATTCGGGTAAAGAGAGGAGCAGAGCTGTCAACTGATCACCACCTGGTGGTGAGTTGGATCAGGTGGCGGGGGAGAAAGCTGGACAGACCAGGCAGGCCCAAGGGAATAGTGAGGGTCTGCTGGGAACGTCTGGCTGAGGACCCTGTGAAAATAGTCTTCAACTCCCACCTCCGGAGGAGCTTCAACCACATCCCAGAGCTAGTTGGGAGCATGGAATCTGAGTGGGCCATGTTTCGCACTGCCATTGTCGAGGCGGCTGCTCGAAGCTGTGGTAGCAAGGTCGCTGATGCAAGTCATGGCGATAACCCCAGGTCCCGCTGGTGGAGGTGAGAGGGCTGAAGAAGGAGACTTACAAGGCATGGCTGGCCTGTGGGACTCCCGAGGCAGCAGACAGCTACCGGCAGGCCAAGCGATCTATGGCTCGGGTGGTCACTGAGACCCTGAGGATCAGCACCTCTAAATCTCAGGCCATTGTTCTCAGCCGGAAAAGGGTGGCTTGCCCACTCCGAGTCAGGGGAGAGTCGCTTCCCCAAGTAGAGGAGTTCAAGTATCTCGGGGTATTGTTCACGAGTGAGGGGAAAATGGAGCGGGAAATTGACAGATGGATTGGGGCAGCGTCAGCAGTGATGCGGACGCTGAAGCGGTCTGTTGTGGTGAAGAGAGAACTGAGCCAGAAGGCAAAGCTTTCAATTTACAGCTCAATCTACGTCCCAACTCTCACCTATGGTCATGAGCTCTGGGTAGTCACCAAAAGAATGAGATCGCGAATACAAGCGGTCGAAATGAGCTTCCTTCGCAGGGTGGCTGGGCTCAGCCTTAGAGATAGGGTGAAGAGCTTGGACATCTAGGAGAGGCTCAGAGTAGAGATGCTGCTCCTCCGCGTTGAGAGGAGCCAGTTGAGGTGGTTCGCGCATCTGGTTAGGATGCCTCCTGCACGTCTGCCTGGGGAGGTGTTTCGGGCATGCCCATCCGGGAGGAGACCCCGGGGCAGACCAAGGACACGCTGGAGAGATTACATCTCTCGGCTGGCTTGGGAACATCTTGGTGTCCCCCCGGAGGAGTTGGTGGAAGTGGCTGGGGAGAGGAGCGTCTGGATCTCCCCGCTCAAACTGTTGCCCCCGCGACCCGTACCCGGATAACCGGCAGAAAATGAAACGAAACGAAACAAAGGTAATTTGACATTTTTGTGGAGAAACTATATCACATACACGATTATTTTTTCCAGGCTTATGTATTTTAAGACAATATCTCCAAACATTCTTTCAGTCAACCACATGAAGACATTACACACAAATAGCTACACCACAGCAATGGAGGCCACGGGACAAGTTTAGTTTTATTTACTGTGTTGCACATGTCAAGATTTTATTTTTCTCTGGATGTTTCTGCTCCAACACATGACTTTACTTTGAATGAATCAGACCAACATTACTTGATCATTAGCAACATCATCAATCCTCTATCTCTGCAGAGGCAAATAACAAAAAAATCAAAGTAATTCTCCAAAATAAGATTTTCTGTCCTTTTATTTTTTTATTTAATTGAATATACAGTTGTGTTTATTTAGGTGCTGGACTCCAGCTGAACTGTATGGGTCAGCCAAAACAAGCTGATCTGAAGGAAAACAGAGGGGGCCTGGTCCTGTTTCTGCTTCCCACCTCAATTGCAGATGCAGGGCTTGCAGGTCCATCATGAGTTGTTTCTCTGTGTACATAATTGAGTTTTCTGTCTATAAAATGAGACTGAGAAGAAGTGCTCTCATTTTCTGAAACTGTCCTCTATTTAAACATCAATCTTTAAATCAGAAGCAGTAATAAGATTGGGAATTGAAGAAAGGAAGCCTTTTTGTAGCACGTTTTTTGGGTATCCTGATGCTTTAAACTAGAGAATTAATGCACGTCGTTGTGATGACTATGTCCTCATTCTTCACGACTCATTCATAAGATTCGTGACTGCGATTAGTGACCCTGCAGCGATACCTGAGGTAACAGGACAGAAGGCAGCCCCGACGTGCTCAGTGAAGGCTAGCCGTCTAGAACAGAGCGGTAGCGAGCTGAGGAGTCTGTACACACCTCGGCATCAAGCTGCTCCATGGGAGCTGAGGATGGAGGGCAGCCGTCTCCCTGGTGATCTAGACCAACAGGACCTGCTCTCTTTTTACTGACGCCCGCCTGAGTTGGCAGAAAGGCTGGGATCATGCCGCAGTTCAGTTCAGAAACGCCTAATACAGCATGTCCTCAACTTGATGTTGCTGCTTTCCTCTGAAGTAGCTGAGGTGGATAAGATGCTTAAAGGAAAATGGACAGCTGCTGAAGGACATGATGGAAACAGCGCTTTGGATTCAAAAGCGGCGCCATTGCAAAACTAAGCCAACAGGTAAATTTGAAAATT
>KV751330.1:3461874-3474412 GCA_001698575.1 Mola mola | reverse complement strand
GAAAACTAGCAAATACAGGTGACATTTGGTGAGCTAATTAACTCCTGCTTAAGTCAAAGGCCAAGACTGTATGAGGCTACACTAAGTTGGATGACACCAAAGCAAAAAGAGCCACAGGCCTCTTAACTCTACAAGAACATCACGTTATTACGAAACCTAAACTGCTGCCATTGGCCTCATTAATGGCTTTAATGACAGCTGACATGAGTGACTCATTCACTCAGAGCTGTGGAGGTGGAGGCTTGACTTTTATTCCCTGGGGTGTCAATTGAATGACCTTCGTAGTGACAGACAGTCCATTGGAGAACAACAGGCACTCTGTGCTGCCTCTGTCCCAGTTTGCTCATGGGTGGGTTTGTTTTGATCTGGGGATCTGATTTTGGAGGTGAGCCACACTCAGAGAGCAGATGATATCATGAAAATATAATAAGCATTCATCGTGAGAGCTAAATCACTTCGATAATGATGGGACGCCAGTAAATTATGCAACGACATAAGCGATGAATGAACTTAAATGACCTCTTATGTGTGGCGACCTGCACTGTTTGTCTGGTTTTATTGTTGGAGCGGAATGACCTGTGTGTGTGTTTGCCTAAAAACAACTAACAGGAAGGCTAGACTAGCATTAACTACGCAGCGCAAGCCTATCTCTGACCACCCACTGCGGGGTAATAGAAACAAATGGATGAAAATGTTATGTAACATAATATCTGGAGCCCTCTGCTATCCCTGCACGCTCTGTCCTATGGTACGGCGGGACAAAGCAAGCAGGCACCAACGGTCAATATATAATTCGACAGCTGCTGACTGTTGTTCTTAAACTTCTTACACTTCGTGGAAACATTTGGATCTATTCTCGACTGGCGTCTGTCCAGATTCGCTGTTGAAAGTGGGCTACAATGTCTTTTTTAGCTTGCTGAATGACAGCGCAGAGCAATAATAGCAAAAGTATTTAGTGTCACAACCCAAGGGCCGAGCAACAGGCAGGGAGTCTTTCAATCTGTTAATATTTCATTTTGGAAAAGTACCAAACAAGGCTTTGCATTAGATTTTCTCCAATTGTTTGGAATTGATACTCCATGATGCAATTTGAGGTTTACAGAGAAAATATGTCGAAACATTGCTTCTGTGTGTTTAACAGTGCGCACATTTAAAAAACAACACGCCATAATACGGTTCACAATACAGCCAGGACTGAGAACTCATTCCCAATTCTCAGGAACATTAATTTTAGGTTGGTCGTAGTTTAATGAATGCCACAAAAATTCACAGCTCCGCCTCCCCTATTATGGCTTATTATATGTGATATATGGCGAAATGCTGTGAGTCGACAGCATCCGTCCCACACACACCAGAGAAACACATGCTCAATGCTGTTCTGCATGCACTTTCCCTAAATGTGCATGCACACACTTATTTACAAGATTTGCTCTAATTGTTATCCATTTTTGAAGAAGGTTTTTTTCTATAAAAAAAAAAAATAGCTTTAGCTAGTAAATTTTAATGCTCGAGCTGAATGTCTATTTGGGGAGCGTGCCTGACAGGTTCGGTTACTGATTGTGTGGACTCAAGTGAAAGATGACAAAGACCTTGACATCGACACGGGGGACACCTTCCTGTTCATCTTGAGCCCTCTGACAACTGTATAATTCCATCAGAAAACATACTACTGTTTACTTTAAAAACATTTATAAAAGGAATCGATAACCAAATCAGTAGAAACTTTTTGTGGAACAGCATTTGCTGGTTTTGCATCACAAATATGAAAACTGATTGCTCTGTTCATAAAATGATAGAAAATTTGTGATTTATGCATCAGGAAATGGCTTCATTTGGCCCTATAGTCTTAAGCCACACATGTTTCTGAAGCTGCTATACAAAAGGCTAGAAGAAGCTGGCCATTCTGTTTGGGGCCAAGAGTATTTCCTGCATCTCTTTCGGTGGTGCATCCGCTCCTCATCCCAGAGAACACTGAGACAATAGAACAGATGGAGGAAGAACACTGTCTGTGCATCTGGTTAAATGCATTGAAAGGCCATTTTTAGCATGTCTCCCCCTGACAGAGAGGCCTAAAACAACAATTTAGTGGAGCTATGTCAGTGTTTCATGTTCTGCCACCCAAAACTGCAAATTTACTTCTACATCCCTTTAATCCCTGTCTATATCTTTAGGCGCAGCAATGGTTAATTTACAGTTTAGCATACTTTCAAAGGCTCAGCAGCGGCATATAAGATGCTCAGATATGTGTTAACTGTTAATTGTGTTGGAGTTACGGGGGTTATTCAATGTCAGGGGCTCACACGTTACATAATATCTTGATTTAGACTACTTCAGTGGAAAATGAAGCAGGACATTCCTCATATCAGAGTCAGTATCTCTCGACATTATCCTTACCATTAACATCAACATTATATCATGTGGACACAATGCCCCCATTTCACTTTGAAATGTCATGTATCATCCAATGCTCTGAAAAATCATAAAATATTAGATGAAATTCCTGAAGGATGAGCAGACAGACAATTTCTGGGATCTTTTCTTGTGCTAGGGGGTGCACAATTGTGATGGCAGCTCAAGTGATCCACCAACCCTGACCGTTAGTGTCTGACACCCTCAGGAAAACCATATTGGTTGTTTTTGACGATTTGGGAACAAGGCTCAAACATTATATTACACACTATACCTTTAAGGCTGGTCTCACCAAATTACCACTCCAGATAACGGCATATGGACAATGTACCATAGTCTGAGGCCATTTTGCCTTTTATCAAAATACATTTGTTGCTTTCATGTGTCATGTAATGCCCTTAAACATTTCTCATGTAATTTTAGATTTGGCCATCAGAAAGAAAATACGGTCAGAGACTGAAAACCCTTACTCCCTTTGGCACCGTTCTTTTTGTAAATACTGCGCAAGTAAAGGCATTGTGTAAAAGATAGGAAAAATTATTAAAAATACCTTGGTGATAATATCGCATCCATTTTTATTTTATATTAAAGTAAATCCTTTGATGTGAACTTTAGTTCAATAACAACTACAAGAATCAATTTTAATGGGGATTGGTGGGTGGTTTGCCCTAGTTTTTAAAACCTTTGTGATTTTACTACTAAAGTTATGAATCAAATCATCCAAAAGCATCAAAGCAACTCCAAATGGAGAAGAATCTTATGAAATATTAGAATTTAAATCCGAATGTGGATCAGGGTCATTTTTGAAGAGGACTGAGATGCTGTGGAGACCTTTCTTGTAGAGTTTCAAGTTGAAGGGTGCTCTTCTTTTTGAGTTACAGTTCCTGGCAAACACACAGACAGACAAAACGGAAGTGATTGCAATACTTTCTCCTCCTCCAGGGGGGTGAGGGTGACAACGTCTCATGGTATAAAGTGTGAGAATAGTCCCAGCACCATGAGGCTGTGATGGCGAATCTGTGAAACAAGCTGTAATCTGGAGTTTATGTCCCATGTTTATTCATTTGTTTATTCATACACTGCAGCGGTTGCTAGTCTGTCTGGGATCCACTGGCATAAAATACATTACAACACACGCTAAAGCATTCTTAAAGCATTCCAAACAAGCAAACAAGTGAACAGAGTAACGTCACCATAAGCATTATAATTCTTATCAAGTACAAAGTGACTGGACTCCAACAAGCAGACCGGGACATGGGGAAAAGGTCAGAATTGTTTAATCAGAGGGATAGGTCAGTACACAGGAGGTCAAATAAGACTTGCGCAAACAATTGGAAACGATAGGTAAAACTCCAATAATAATAATCCAATAATCAAACACAAGGTCATACACTTACTAAACAGACACAAGGAACTGCCGGAACACTGAGATGAATCACAAGACGATCCGGCACAGAAGGAAGGCGAAGCATGGCTTAAATAAACATGGCGGACGCTTGACAGGAAAACAGGGAACGCACAAACACCTACCAAGATAAAAGAGAAAACAAAAATCTCAAAAAACGAAATAGCCAAAAACATGCTGACTACTGGTTCCTGATAATGCAAGTCTCTGATAAAATCAGGGTCCGTGATATTGCTTGCCGACACCCACAATCTCTTCTCTGGACCATATCCCTCGCAGTCGATCAAGTACTGGAAGCCCTGGTACCGACGACACACTCCCAACAACATCTTGACTCTATAGGCTGGCCCGCCATCGATGACTGGAGGGAGTGGAGGGGGTCTGGACGGAGGGACCAAAGAGCTCTCCTTCACCTCTTTCACCTTGCTCACATGGAACGTGTGATGGATCTTGAAAGACCTAGGTAACCCCAACCTCACAGGAGCAGGATGAATAACTTTGATACAGAAAATGGACCAATAAAATGGGGAGCAAAGTTACGTGACTCGACTATAGGGCTAAATCCCGGGTTGACAACCACATAGGTTATAACTGGTCTCCTCCTCCGGTCTCTTGCCTCCTTGTAAACAGTCGACATACACAGCAACGTCTGGAAGTAACGGCAGACCATGGCCAAGGCAGGGGGTACAAGGATCTCTCGCTCCTGAACAGGAAACAAAGGAGGCTGGAACCCATGAGCACCCTGGACTGGTAAGCCTCCTGAAGAAACACTGGGAAGGATATTGTTAGCAAACCACCCACAACAGCATCCTGGACCAGGAAGTGGGAATCTGAAAAGCCAAACAGGGAAGAACCTCCTCCAGGTCCTGATTCATTCGTTCTGTCTGTCCATCAGATTGACGGTGATAACCTCAGATCTCCCTCCAAAATGGAGCCGAAAACTGTGTTCCCCGAACAAAATGTTCCTGGGAAAACCATGATATTTATACACATAAGTTAATAATGAATCTGCTGTTTCTTTAGCCGAAGGTAATTTTGGCAATGGAATAAATCTTGCAATCTTTCACCACGGATAGAATTGTAGTATTGCCGTCGGAGGGTGGCAAACCAGTTACAAAGTCGAAAGAGATGTCCAACTAGGGACGATGAGGTACATGTAAAAGGGTGTAAAAGTCCGGAGTTGGGACCGTTAAAAGCCTTGTTCTAAGAGCAAACGGGGCAAGCAACAATATATTCTGCAATGTCCTTCCTCATTGCAGGCCACCAAAAATGCCAGAACACCAAGAACATAGTATTTCGGATCCCTGGGTGACAGGATAATTATGTGCCCATGAAATGATCTCGCCCTTTAACCCCGGAACCACAAAAAGTTTGTTTGGAGGTACTCCCTGAGGTCGAACAGAGTTACAGCCAGAGCTTCCTTCACCAGCCACTCCACCGACCGTGTAATGGCTCCCTCCACACATGAAGCCGGGAAGACCAAGGATTCCTGTGGGGTTTCATAGTCAGAAAAAAGTCTTGACAATGCATCAGGCTTTACATTCTTAAAACCAGGCTGGTAGGGGACAGTAAAGTTAAACCTTGAGAAAAACCGTCTACCTAGCCGGTTGAGGAGTCATACGTTTTGCGGACCTTAAATATTTCAAATGCACATGATTTGTTCCAACAACAAAAAGGTTGTGCTGCTCCTTGTAACCAATGCCTCCATTCTTCTAAAGCTACCTTAATAGCATCATAATTTCTTTCTGCTGAGGAAAGTTTACTAAAGAGGAAGGCTCAAGAATGTACTTCTATTAATTTCCCTTGGGACAGTACTGTTCCTATCCCTAGATCCAATGTGTCCATCCCCACTACAAATTGTCACAAGGGATCAGGAAGAACCAGGACCCGGGCAGAAATAAAACGACTCTTCAGGGTCTGGAAAGCTCATTCAGCTTGGTGAGACAATTACAACTATATTGTAACAGGTTAAGGCATGTAAGGAAGCAGCAACAACACTAAAGTTACTGATTAACTCTCTGTAGATAATAGCCCAAAAATCCCCCCTAGAAGAGGGAGTAGGCTAGACAGACTTCCATTCGTCCCCTTCTCTGATGCAATGGTAAGCAAAAACTGGAAATTTTAGGCAAAACAGACCAAATAACAGCAGTAAAAACCATTCTGAAAATAACTGCATTTTTTCGAAGGCTACTATAAGGGCAGGGAATTATTATGGAATAATGTGAAAAACACTGTGAACCTGGGAAACTTTAACATTGCCTCATTTCATTTACATTATATTAATGTAATGTATTCATTTCCTGCATGTCAAAAACTCATAAAATCTGCATGGTGTTAAATGACATGCAAAAGGCTTACAAGGAAAGCTGAAACGACACACACAGTTAAACAAGTAATACCATGAGATCATTGTGAGCAAATGGAATGGAAAGTTCGTAAAAGCAAGACTAATTTCAAGAATTTTGGTATTACGGCAGGATAACATGGTATTAAATGTTTTATATTAAAGATCCCCTCTGATGAAAATCATGTTTCGGACCTTGGTAACATATCAGTATGGTATTTTCATGTACTACACACATTATGACTGAAATGAGCAGTCCTTGTCACGGTTTCTGCTTTCATTCTGCGGTCCACCTGGTGGACTGCTGGGAATGGACTTGTAGGTGACCTTGTACATCCTGCAAATCTGTGTCTGGTTCAAACACTGAGTTACTTGTCACTGTGCAGCACATGATAAACTAATTTTAAAGCTGGAACAGCAGATAAGTTCCACCTTGAAATATGTGATTTTATGAAACAGAAACTAGTTTTTAAGTGTTAAATCAATAGCTGGATCAGGAACTTTTAGATGTAGAAGAGGTATTAAGAATTAAGGAAGGAATCAAGCGGTATTCAGAACGGTTAACGTTGCTCCTTGAGGCTGTTAAAGTTAAACCAATTAAAGACTGGTGGGATGGTCTGCCAGGCAGGACTATTAATGTCTAATTTTAGCAGTTCCCTGCTTGCTGTTCTTAATCAGTAAATAGTGAAAAGTATTTTAATTGTTTTTGGAAAACAAAAGGTCAATCAATTTCCTGCATTACTTCAAACCAAAGGCAGTCCTTTGTTTTCCCACTTGCCGGTGGATCAACTCACAGTGGTGTTTTTAATTTACTGAAATCTGAAATTGCAGAAGTGAAACCAAGCATGCATGCATGCATTTTGTCTGCTCAAGCATGCCACAGCATTTGGTCTCATGATCTGAGGATTTCAGAAATTAGAAAAATCTGTTAGTATACTGAGCACATGGCAAAGAACTCCCCATAAAATGCTCAAATTAAAGGCAAATGCTACACAGTTGCTTAGATAAAACACAAAATGTTTCATCATCTATGATCTAGGACTTTTGTTTTGATGCAATAGCCTTGGCAATAGTTGAACTTACTGCATTTTGAAAAGCAGGTGCTTGACTCCAATGGCCTGTTAAGAGTCGACCAAATGAACAGACAGGAACACATATTGAAAACAGATGTCAACGTGCTGTAGCAGAAAACAGTGCTCGAACAAAAAGCGGTGACCAGTAGAACCAGAAAAACATTGTTGTATGAATGTGGCTCATTGTGCTGGCCCATGTGTGTTTGATGGAGATGGCTGCGTTCGTATTGAAGGTGGGTATGACTCACTTGATCCATTAGATCAGTGGCTGGGGTTTGGAGAACAGCCCTCCCCTGATACTGAGACCACCACATACAAACAGCCATCTGCTCAGTCTGTTTCTCTGCTTTTGGGTTTTAAGGATTGAAATACTGCAAACGTAACACTTTGATGTCCAAAGACCAGTCCCTGCACTTCTCTGCATGGCTGCAGTTGTGCCGCTGTGGGCCAAGTTTCTTTGAGAAAACCAGGCATGTTTCCCCTCCTTGGCTGGAAATAACTTCTCTATAGGGTTCCTTGTGAAATCACTGCATTACACAAGCTTGATACCCATGAGGGGAACAGTATGGTTCATTTTAGAGCAAAACATTTTTGTTTGCATCCAGTTACACAAGGAAATTGTTGTAACTTTCAAACAGTGTGATTTGTGTTGGTGTAAAATCACAACTCTAGATCATTTTCACACATCAACTTGACTAATCACACCAACAAAATCAATTGGAATGTGTGGCTCTTTGCTTCAGCTGGAACAACTGGCCTACAGGCCGCCTCTAATGAAAATCATGTTTTTGACCTTATCAGCATGTCCATCATGTGTTTTTTTTTATGGACTACAACACACATCATAACTGAAATAAGCACGCAACTTTACCGCTGAAGATTTTTGCCTACAATCCACCAATGACAGTCAGCAAAAAAAATATTTTCTGACAGATCTTCTATGTGGAAAACCTATGGAACCAATCCAGATGACTTGTTGGCTGGGGCTTAATGTTGTAGAAACAAACTTACCATTCTAATAGATCAACTTGTAGGCAACCTTGTACAAGTAGCTGTTCCTTGTCTTTTCTGGGCAAACATGTATGGCTCAAACATATATGACTGAATTACCCCAATGCTGGAACTCCGTTATGCTGCGGTTGCAGGCGAGTGTGTGCAAATGGCTGGCACACTCATAGATCCCCACAACCTCCATTAGGCAAAAATGAGGAATTAAATCCAAGCCATTTTAAGGCCACAAGGGACTTTTTCATGAAAAGAATTGAAATATGTAACTTTCCAATACAAATGAGTGTTTAAGAGTGTAATCAATAGCTGGAGCAGATCTTTAATATTACATCTGTCTGTATGTACAGAGATCTTACTGTGTATCTGTTAACGGATCTCAAGTCGGTAAATCTTATTCACTAACTATGGGGAGTAGGAGATCTGGCCACGCTATGCACAATATATTTATATCACCATATCTGAATTACAGCTCAACTTCACGCGAATTAGCCAGTAAATCCGATGTCAAACTCAGCAGTGGTGATCAAGGCTCATAAACCAAGATTATGCTACTGCCTTGCCTATTTGTCACGGGAATGCTTTCAGAAACATAACAGAGGAGTGTTTACCTATAATATAAAAAGGTTTGTCACCCGGGCACCCTGTAGAAACTACCAAGTGCTCCAATAGTCATACAATTTCAGAGCATCTGAATGTGCCCTCTCTGCATTCTGCATCTTCGCCATACACGCTGTATATTTTATATTCTTTGAGATATCTGTATGGTAAACATGAGCTGCAGCCGTTTAGCATATATAAGCACAGTGACTGGAAATGGAGAGACGCCAGACTTTGTCGGCCCTAAATTTGCATACAAAGCCCTCTGAATCTCTGCAATTTCCATGTGATATCTTTTTGATTTAATCCCAGAGTCTTGTCATCACCACTCCCTTCACGTGATGAGTCATGAGTAATTGTGATCATGTATTAAAAAAGACAAATGGGGAACATATAGCAGTCCACTGTGATGTTTGCTCCATCCGTCTCTCTCAGAGGACTTTTTTCACACAACAGTATCACGCAATGTCCTCCTTTGCTTCCATTGGAAGCACAACTGGCAGCGATTAAAGGGCTTTGTCGCTGGAATATAACCAGAGGTCATTTTGAGGTCATCCTGTCCCTCTCTTGGGGGACAGTCACAAAATAAGCATATTTCCCGGAATACCCTCCCTTTGACTTCTCTCTGATCCGTTTAGTACTTCTGCAGATTTGCAACTGGGTCCTAAACAATAGTCCTGAAAGTGATCATGAAAATAGATTCAGCCAGGCAGTCATGCTTTCATTATGCCCTATAGTCTGCCTGCAAAGCCAGAATCAACAGAAGCAGCACATGTTAGTTACTGCAGCTCTGCTGTGTTTACAAGGAGCGCTTGATTGCAGAGTCCATTGCAGCCTCCACTTCCTCCTCCATAGCAGATCTTTCTTTCGAAGGGCGTGTGTGCATGTGTTGGGGGATTTTTTTTACTTCTGCTTTGCTTCACCCTAAACACTATTCATCCAAAGCTCACATAAGGAGTCACCATATCCTGCTAAAACAAACAGCATTGAAGAGGTAGAAACAAATGCTTTTGTCTTTGAGATATATTTAGTTTAAGCCTGCCTTCACCCATGTTTCATGAGACTGGCTTGGCCTCAAACTGAATTAGATCATGACCGTGCTGGCAGCTGCAGAAGCACAAAAGCACTCTTTCTCTATGTGTGATATGGATCATGTCTGTTAAGTCAACTTGCCAAATGTTTTCCAATTAGTCACACTGACGTTAACAACGATCATTTGCACACTTCTACATTTTCTTGTTTCTTATATGTCTTAAGCAGCAGATGGACTTTCCCGGGCCTCTGTAATTGTTTGCTCTGGGAGACGGGCTTTCCAGGCACTCCCTTTACTCTCATGGTGTCAGTCCTCCGAGCCTTGCAGGCCGCAGCTCCTCGGAGAACGCTGCGGTCAGATGGCAGGAAACAGCTTGAGAGAAGCCCAGCAGTCAAGGCTGTGGGAGGGCAGAGGACAGGGTGGGAAAAGAGGGGATTTCCTCATTTGGTGCTTGGACTTTCATCAATTGTACAGCGCTCATCTGTTTGTCTGACGTTGTGATTAAAGGGTTGATAAACTCTGCATGATGAGTCTGTGATTTGAATGAAAATAGAAGGAGACGAATCCCATCAATCTCTTCTCCGGGACGACACTCAAAAGCAAGATCTTTGATCTTGTTTTTTACCCTGCAGGTCAAGCATGATCTTCTACTGATTAGGCTTCATCCCAGGTTTCTCCCGAATGATTATCTGACTTAGTCAGAGGCTCTGTGATGGAGGGTGAGGAGTGCTTGCGCGCGTGTGCTCGCTGTGTCTTTAACGTCGTGCAGAGGAGAGCATATACTAAAGAAAGGAGGGGGGGGTTGCTGCGCGCCAGTCGGAGGTGTCCGCCTGTCGCAGGCGCGCAGGGCTGACAGTGAGGAGAGCCTCTCCACGCTTCAGTGGGGAGATACGGCGCGTTCGGAAGGCGAGCACACTGAGCAGACTCAGCTGGTCGCATCCGAGCGAGGGGCCACGGATGGACAGAGAAAAGGCGCGATCGGGATTCACTTGTCAGCCGGTGCCAGGGACCTGTGGACACAATGGGGAACGCGACACCCAAACCTGTGATAGGTGAGGCTCGTGCTGTCCGCGTGTGAGAGCAGCTCGGCTCGTCCTGATCCCTCCGCTTGCACCGGGCTGAAGCGCATTCTTAGATAGTCACAGCCTGTAATGAGAAAAAGGAAAAACCTGCTTGCTGTTGGTCATCAACCAAATTAGATATATATATATTTTTTTAAAACAGAGATTTAAAAAAAAAAAGAAATTTTGTTTAATTTTGTAAACAGGTAAACGGCAATGACAAACACATTTTAAACTTGTGAATTAACTGTTATATCATGTTACATATTTTTCCCTGTGACCTTTCAGAATGACATAATTTACTCATCACTTGCGGCTTCATTGTCCCCCGCCTTCTTTCCTGTGCAAATCTGTCTTTTTTTTTTTTTTTTTTTAAATTGTAGGCACGAATTTTCCATTTGCATCGTTTCAAGCGATTGGCCGTGAATCTCTCCGGCACGCGACTCGGTTTGTCAGCCCCAGTTCATCCATTAAGTTGTCATCGTTGTCTCTTTCTTTGATTTAGTGTCTGTCACACTAACACTGTCCTAACAGATCCAGTCGGAGGCGACTTCAGGAGAACAGTTTGATTTTGATTAACACAGCATTGATATACTTGGCCTATAATAGACATATGCAAAAATCAGTATGTATTTTTATATAGGTTTTATATAGGCGAGGGGGTGAACATATATGGATCAAGAAAAGTTTCTGAGATGTTTGAACCTTCAGAAGCAAAGATGTGACAAAACAGACTCCGAAATTCCTCTCATTCAGCCGAGGCTTCAGGGTGAAGGGATGAACACATACAGCCTGGAGATGTGAGAGACCGATGCCGCACTCGACTCTTTATCTCTCTAAGTGATGGAGCCACACGGTGGAGATTTATTATTGGTGCTTTTTTGCTGTTTTTGGCGATTTTTGGGATCCGTCAAGTAAGAATCAAACACTCTGTTCTTTTGCACTCCTAACAAAGGATCACATGATTGACCCTCACAGGAGTTCAACCCTGTGACATCGACCGGTGCCTGACAATGAAGGAAATATACAAAAGTTGACACTGCCATTGACCTTATCGTTGTTCTCATCTGGTTTTGCGGCTGCACTTAAAAAAAAAAGGAGCGTAACTTGTTTTGAAAGGTGTTATGTCAGAGATATGACCAAAATGTTATCTGACATGACTATGTGTCATGTTGCAGAGATACGTACTGAAGCTATCATGCTAACAACCAATACCCCAGCCACCCCATCTCATAACACAACAATGTCTCTGCCGAAGTCATAATGAAACCTTATTTTAAACTTTGATAATAATGCTACTTCTCCTAACAGTACTTTATATGCAGCTATTTCAATAAAAAAAAGTATGCTAATAATTATACTGTACTCATTTTTTAGGCACAGCAGTAGTTTATTCTAGAGAGATGGTCAGTTGTGCTTATGAATCTAAATGTTTATTCAGTAAAGTCACAGTAATCTTTTTCAAATATTTAATCAAAAACTAAATTTCAACATTTCCAAAGTTGATTGTTTGGGAATCGGTCCAGACAAAGCGCAGTGTTCATGTGTGTGGGGACCCCGGGTTGACTTACTTCTTCTCTGCTACCCATCTGTCGCTTTCAGTCTGAT
>KV751330.1:3451583-3461825 GCA_001698575.1 Mola mola | reverse complement strand
TCCTTAAAAGACATCCGGTGGTTTTTGAGATCTTCTGCTGCTTAAGTCTTACAGACCTTAGTGGTGCAGTAGAAGTATTTAAGTGTTTGTGACTGGTGAAAGAAATTAACTGATAAGCCATCACCAAGGTACAGGGACACTGGAATGTGAGCACAGGGCAAACAGTTCCTGGTCGTCATCTTTTGTTGATGCCGTTTGACAAAATAACTAACCAGCCCTGGTACCAAAGCCATGCTGTTATCTCCCACTGACTGCACTGGTGGTGCCGGTACTCCCACAGGTCCGCAGTTTCCCCCCTGCTCGAAGACCACATGGAGGGCTCCTGCCACGGGTGACCTGATGGTCCCTTCTGAAAGACCACCTGCTTCCCTCCTGGGTAGAATCTAAAGTTCTTCCTCATTATTTCCGGTGCACTGCGAAATAGAACCCAAATTCTAGAATCAACCTAGAATCAAAGATGCTTTATTGACCTGCAAGGGGAACCTCCTCCTAGAACAATAATACTATAGAGATTTAACTATATACAGGAGACCATAAGAATAAGTAAAACTAGATTATACAAGTGACAAATATAAAAAAACGATAAGCAAATTAAAAACAAAATATTTACATAACACCAAATAAATGAAAATGCTATTAAAACAACAGTGGGAATATTGGACCTGGTATTGCACAAATATTTAAGAAAACTGATCAAGTGAAATCTGTTTAACACAAACAGTCTAGACGGTGTAATAAATACTACAGTTGAAGAGCAGATTTCACAATTGTCATTACTATAATACTACATATTGTAGTAGCAGTAATCTAAAATGTGATCATACTGTTGTGACAGCAGAATATTCATTTTATCATGAACCAACACAACAGATTAACGTTATCTTAACTAAAACACAAACATTAACGTAAGAACCTGCCATTGGTTAGACAACCTACATTCACCACAGTCAACACACCGTAACACTACCATAGATAACGAATGGGACAAGTTAAGAGAGTTAAGCTATTTGCGGTCCCAGTATGCGCCGTCAACAGCCTTTACTTTGGTGATACACTGCCCCCTATATTTTTGGAGCGACTGTCAAATTGTCTTCATTTTCCAAGTTTCTCCTTTAAGTTATGGCTATATTTCATCTTCAGAAGGCTTGAAATGACATTCCATCCTGCTCTCTTAAGCAAGAGTACAAGAATATTGAAGACTTTCAATAGAAAGAAGCATCATTATTCATTTTTGTAAAGGTTAGCAGTGCAGTCTTTTGCTAAACAACTGTTGTAGTTGTTATTTACCAAAATGAATCCTGTTGATCTTTGAGGGCTGACAAACATATCAAATGCTTTTCTTTCCTAATTAAAAATTTACAGAGCAAATTCTCCACAATTGTCAAACCTTGAAATGTTTGCATCCTTTCAACCACCCCAGTCTGGCAGTGGTTTTTGCTGAAACCATTGGCAGGCTTCATTCGACATGCACATGTGCATCCGTGTGCTCAAGGAAAAAAAAATGGGTACCCACTTATAAAGTTACTGCTTTGCTGAGGCCAAAACCTCCACGGGGCATGTTGAAGTTTGGGACACGCTGTAAAAGATGTCATTTTCGACCTCAACTTTGGTAATGAGATAAAAATCATTTTCGTCATCCTGCAGATCGTGAAACCACACTTTGAACGGTTAATAAATTGTCAGAGATTTTTGTTTATTTTTCATGAACTCAAACGCTCATCTTTTTGACTCATATGTGACGTGGATTAAGGACTGGGGCAAACTTTGACATTGAAACGTCCCTCGCTGCATGACTTGTTGTGCCTTCATCTAATAATGGCTACTGCCTATATCAGTCTGCGTTGTAGGTCCCGGTAGGCGGTGTAGGCTTCACCCGCGACATGTTTTCGTCCGTACACTTTAACCACATTTACTCCCTCAAAAGCCATAGTAAGACTCTTTCCTGGGGAAGAAATTCGTGAGATGTTGCAGATGTTCTTGCCTCTGCGTCAGAGTTTAGAATATAATCAGTGATAATGTCTAATTTAGGAAATGTAGCGTGGAACATTTCACTGAATTATCGTCTTTACACCAGATCACAGTGAATTTAAACAGAATCACTCTTGGCCCCAGAGGAGACAAGAAACACCGCCTCCCTCTGTGTGCTGTTTTACTATACTCTAAACACTCATCTGCAGCTTAAATTTCATTTAATATCAAACCCAAACATCTTGAATCCCATGTAAGCCAATAATTAGTTTGTCCTTTCTCATCCCTCGTCTATTTGTTTTGTTATTGATTCCCACAAAGAAATTCCGAAGTAGGACACAGACCCCTGTAAAAAAAAAAAAAAAAGAATCAAAGTAAAGCCTCTTATTTTGGTAATTCTTTACTGACGAGGCTCTGCATGATTCTCCATCTCCACTTCTGAAGATAAATGTGAATGCATAAAAGAGGCTATTCAGGGTTTGTTTACCCTGTAGGCCAAGGTTGTGTAGCACATAAATATGAGCAAGACTTATCACATCTGTTGTTGACTTTCTTCTGATTTTTCTTTGTTTATGGTTGTGTTTTTTTCTCCTTTGTTGCTTCTAATATCCGTGCTCCTTGGGTGTCATTTTATGCAAGCCAATTGAACTCTTCATATTTCCCATGTTTTTGTTTTGGTGAAATTTATTTGTAGCTTGTTTTATTTGGGTGACCTAAATGTACCGTATGGCTGTGGTAAGCAGGCCGGTGTGGGACAGTTTGCGGCTTCATCCTGTGGGTTAGATGTGGCTTATGTGCTAAAAAGAGTGTATTTAATGTACATGTTGAGAGGAGTGGAGAGGCTTCAAAGTGACATGATGGGAATGGAAGGGTGCTAGACTGTGGGCTGCTTTACATAACTGGCCTCTGCCCTCTAAACCAACTGCTCCCGAGCACTTGCAAAATATTATGTGCTGATATTTTTGCTTGTTTTCTCGAGAGCTGGTGTCACTGAAGTTGTTATTTCTATCTGATACCATCTACCACATTGTGCGCTAATTTGCACGATCGGTCATTGATGGCTGTCTGTCGCATTTTGTGCCCACAGATGCGACTCTGCAGCCACGCCCGGCAGTCAGCAGGCAGTACTATACCCTGCCTAACAACGGGGCGAGCGGGGAGAGACGCACGTCTGTCCCGCCTGCCAGCCTCAATGTGGACTCACCCCGCTTTCACCCCCACACCAAAGGCAAAAACATTAGGCTCGACGGGCAGCTTCGCCGTGCCACGCGCAAGAACAGCTTCTGTAATGGTATCACTTTCAGCCACAGGCCTGTCCACCTCTATGAGAAGGTTTGTTTTCAGCACACCCATTACAAAAGTAGTCTTAAAGAAAAAGGTCAACAGTTTTTAACCCATGTTATTGATTCAGGTGCGGCTGCGCCTGAGTGGCGTGCACACTGGCTGGAGTGGAGCTCTGCGCTTTGGCTTCACCAGTTTGGACCCCAGCGAATTACTCGCCACGGACATCCCCAAGTACGCATGCCCGGACCTGGTGACACGGCCCGGCTACTGGGCCAAAGCTCTGCCTGAGAGACTGGCCCAGAAGGACAACGTGTTGTCCTTCTGGGCCGACCGCCATGGACGGGTTTTCTACAGCATCAATGAAGGAGAGCCCATCCTCTTCCACTGTGGCCTCAGCATCGGCTGTCCGCTCTGGGCCATCATAGACATCTACGGGATCACTCAGGAGGTCACACTCCTCGGTGAGCACGCCAGCGTGTTGTTCGCTTGCTTACGATTTCACAGAAGAGAGGGAGGCTGACTTAAAGGGAAGCGAGAGGGACATATTTCTCAACTGATTGGTCATGAGTCAGACACAATCCAACATTATACATCCATTCAGAACTGTCTGTCTTTTTCGACCTATTGCATGGTCTTTTAGGGGCCTAAAATGTCACTGAGAATTACTCCAGTATGGTTTTCGGTCACCAGTACCGCTTAGGTCAACAAAGCTAAGTCACGGCTCAGGGCAAGCCGAAAGATCCAAAATAAATATTTGTTTTTGTCACTAACAATGCTCGAAATGTTACTGCAAGCGTGGAGTAGATGCCTACGGTGAAACACCGGTGTTATTTGACTCAGTACCTGTGAATATACTGTGTAAAACTGTTTGTACAGTGTGTTTTCCCTCCTTTCTCTGTTTCCCGTCTCTGACGGCATGCCCCAGATAAGATCAGTCATTATTGAAGTGGCACTGTTTTCTGAGGGTTCCCAATGTTTACACGAGCCTTCCTAATTCGTGTAGATTTATTCCAAAGTAATGTCTGATTATTTAGCAGATTACCACAGCGTGGAATAAATACTTTGGAATAAATCTACACAAATTTGTTTGTCTTTCATAAACATTGGGAAACTTCAGAAAACAGTGCAGCTTCGACAGTTGATTCGACGTGTCTTGGGTGCATTGTCAAGGACCGGAGGCAGAGAATAATTACCCAAACAATAGCACTCAGGTGCATCACTGTGGGTATTTACTCCACGTTACCCTATTCAATAACATTCTGAATGCAGTCAGCGCCACAAAGCAATTTATTTCCGATTTTTGGAAACTCTGTTGCACCGTAAAACCGTGTTAAGCTGAATGGTCCTGGCATCCGAACCCCTAACTGGAGTATTATCATAAAACAACGTATGATATGACATTTTGGAGCTTCAAAGACCAGAAAATATGGCTCAGGCTGACAAATAGCCATGTTCTCCATTTAAGTATTGCGTAATGGATGTTGTTTTGACTGGAGGTGAGTTTAAGATTAGTCAGCCAGAAAGTGGCTTTGAAACCTCACAAACTTATTTTTATAGTGTCAACACATTCACCGCTAATTTAAGCAGCTTCCTGAGAGTTCAGCGAGCAGCTGTGCAGTGAAGCTCTTAAGCGACGGACGGCGGCACTGTGGAATGAGTCGGGAGAGGGGCAGCTCAGTGGCTAAAAGATCATCTGTGTGACAAAACTAGCTTGTCTACAACCGCAACCATCGTGCACTTAGATAAATGGGGTCAGGACCGCGGGTCTCAGTAGATCCGAAGCCCCTCACTCCCAACTCTCCTTTCACACTCTTGTAATGTCACTTTCTGGCGGTTTGTTACTGTCCCCCTCCTCCATCACCCTCTCCCCTGTGGTTCCCTCTCCATCTCTCTGTTTATCTTCAGTCTGACAGGATCTATGGCCATGTTTGGTCATTGCGGCAGATCCCAGGAGCTTCTGTGAGGGGCCAGTGCAGTAATAAAGGAATGTATCTCGAGTCAGAAGGGGACAATCAATGTCAGGACTGTTTATGCCGCCCCCCAAATACACAGAAATGCAGCTTTCCTGTGAACTGCATTATGTGTGGCAGTTTACGGAGCTCATGTTAACAGAGAAAATAAATAAGTAGAGAAATTAAGATTTTGGTTACTGCTGAATAGTTTTCTGGCTGTCTCCTTGACAACGAGAAGTGGTTCAGTGTGAATAATAAATACAGCTGACAGCGAATAGTAAATATGTTGTCTGGTATAGTAGGAAGGAAGCACTATCATAGTAGACAGTAAATGTGCTCTCCACTGCAAATATTTTAACCAAATTGTAGAAATTCATCTCATAATTGTTTTGCAGTTCTCTTCATGGACATGTGGTAATGACTGGTAAATTGTTTGTTCACTTTCACCAGCATGTCAACGTGTGCGCATTAGAGGCATCACAAAAGGCCACCTGAAGCGCATCGAATAAGAAATGGTCGAAGCCCCGGCGAGCTGCCAAGAGCCTGCAGTTTAATTGGTGTAAATGTGATTGTGGCTGCAAGATTATACAGTGGGAGGAAGAGCAGATATGTGCACTTTAGGGTTTATTTATAAGAGGTTATGTTGTCGTTGCAGTGTTGGACAATGTTTTTGCACACAAATTGTACTTTGGAGTAAAGAGACAGGAAGTGACCTGAGCTGACTGTGGACAGAATGACATTATCCAGTGTCCAAGTCTTGTAATTGTATGTCCATGTTCTCCGCTGCAGAGAGCACTTTGGCTGAGAGCGTGGGATCCAGCTGCCTGAGCGCAGCCCGCCTGAGCGCGTATCTGCCCCAGAGTAGCCACGACTCAGCCAATTACAGCAACAATCAGCTGGAGAACAACCAGGCCGCAGTTGCCAAGATGGCCAACCTCCAGCTCAATAACTGCACGCAGCTCATCCCCTGCTGCTCGTCCACCTCTTCCTCCTCTGCGCCGTCCTCATCTGCTCCCAACGGATTCAGCGCCCTGAGGGCAGGGGTCCGGGACCTTCCTTCCCCACTTGACAATGACTTGCACTTTCACCCGATCCGTGGCTCTGACATAATCCTCTCTGCAGACCGCTCAGCAGCCTGCATCCACTTTCTTGACAGCAGTCGAACTCTGGT
Organism: Mola mola; assembly: GCA_001698575.1. NCBI lineage: Eukaryota > Metazoa > Chordata > Actinopteri > Tetraodontiformes > Molidae > Mola > Mola mola. The sequence continues at coordinate 3,455,450 of KV751330.1, read as the reverse complement.
GTTCAGCGACCGGCCGCTGCACGTGGGTGAAACTTTGTATGTAGAAGTGGGCCACCTGGGCCTGCCCTACTTCGGAGCGCTGCTGTTCGGTTTAACATCTTGTGACCCGGCGAGTCTAAATGCCAGTGACTTGCCAGCAGACCCTGATGTTCTCTTGGACCGCAAAGAGTATTGGGTAGTGCACCGGGGCTTCCCAATGCCTTGCTCCGGAGACGTGTTCAGCTTCAGTCTGCTCCCAAATGGAGAGGTGCACCACGGGGTGAACGGAGTGGGACGTGGCCGCCTGCTCTGCGTGGACTCCTCTCAGGTCCTGTGGGCCTTTTTCAGCCTGCATGGGGCCGTCAACAGACTCAGGATACTTGGTAAGTGGAGTTGTTTTCTCATAAACACATCACTGCACTTATAAAGATGGAAGACATCTCTCCCCCTCCATCGTCAGCACAAAAATGAGTCCAAACTATAACAGATGTGAGTGCTGAGGATCAGGTTCCTGACCATACACCTGCCAGATTCAACAGCAATCATGATTTTATGGCTTTAAGACACAAATTAAAACCAAACATCAGAAAAAAGACACTTGATAATGGATCTGTGGTAAGTACAAACAGTGCACTTGTAAGGCACACTGCCCTATAAAATCAATAAAAAGCCTCCGTTGCTTTATTGTAAATAGGTTAAGATAAATCAAAACAGGCGACCAACATGTTTCAGCTCAACCGAACCGCCTTCATCACGGGGCAAGGAAAAGGCCAGCCCACATATGTCATATTATATGCCTCATCAGACAGTGTGCCTTGGACTCCTTTCAAGTCTACCATTTTTCACCATCAAAAGTTTCTTTCACAAGATGGAGACATATCTTTGATTAATTTCGAATTTTGCAGCCCTTTCCAATGAGCACCTCTTACCAATCCAGCTGATTTAATGGAGAGATTGACCCAGGCAGCTCTCCTCTGTCTGCTTAATTGGATATATACTTTGACCTGATAGTTTGCCCATTGTCCCATCCGCTAACATAGGGAGGGCTGGATACTGTCACCTTTTCCGCAACTAGCCAGCAGAGGGCGACTAAGATGCTTTGACATAGAGGCAGTGCAACACAGAGGTGATAACATGAAGCAAAACCCCAGATATTTTGGTATAACAATAACAGTGATAGAATATAACTACATATATTTAAACAAATGCCCGCACTGTGCTACAAAGTACCACTTTGAGGTGCTGTAACCTTTAGTATACAATGAATACGTATGAATATATCTCAATGTACTTTTACTTGTACTTTTGATGCTTAAGTTCATTTATTGCCAGAAAATTACTTTTAATATAAGAGGTACATTTAATATTGGACATATTAAGACTTTTACTGAAGTAGTACTGGGTAGGTGACGCCCATCCGTAAAATATTTGCAAGTATTATTTGCCATCAACAAACAATAATGATGGCATTTGTGTTTGCCAACACAAAGTACCGAATGAAACATAAGGTTAGATAATAAATCCTTTATTTGTCCCACAGTGGGGAAATCTTGATGTTACAGCAGCAGAGTGGATAGCAAAAATAGAAATAGCTATCAAGAAAGAGTTATTTACATAAACATACTGTATATAAATATATAAACGCTGTGTAGAAGCGTAGGTAAATATGTAGTACAGAATACATTTGCAAAAGTTTGACAGTTTGGGAACATATTCATATTCTGCCAAGAGTTTTATGAAAAAGTTGATACCACTCTTGTGCTGTCTTTTAAATGGTCGTCACCATTAGCAGCCAGTTAGCTTATTTTAGCACACACACTGGAATTAAGGCTGGTTATCGTAACTAACTGGCTGTAGCTTAAAATTTAACGGATAGAAAACAAGTTGTTACATCAATGTTTTCATTTAACTCTGTGCCAGAAAGCAAATGGAGGTTATTCAGAAAAAAATATTACCAGACTATTCCTGAGTCAAGCGGTCCCTGTAATTTAACCCAGACTGAAGGAATGCAGCCAAGTAGTTCATGTCTGCATATCTATTCAATTTAGAGCTATCTGTAGTAGTCCCACGACTCCTACGTAAACTCCCATCAGCTCAGACATTTTCTGCTGTTTCTGACCCATCGATAGTATTCTCAAACTGGAACATTAAAGTAACTATTTGACAGTAGTATAGAATTTTATCAAGTCAAGAGTAATACTAATATGTACTTCAATGTTTTCACCCCACTCGGTCATAAAGCCTCAAAGTCTAGCATTACTTTCTGACATTTTTTACCCTCTTTGAGGATATTTACATGAGGGGTAGGGTTGGTTCATGTATTTTTATTGTTGTGACTCAGGGACACTGCGGAGCAGTCCTCCCTCCACATCCCCCAGCAGCACTTCTCAAAGCAGCAGTCCAGATGACAGTGACTCAGACCTGGCCTTCAGCGTCAACAGATCCTCCTCTGCCTCTGAATCCTCTCTGGGTACATTATCACATTTTCACAGCATATATGGAAAAATCCTGACAAGGTCACAACAGCAAGGCTTTCATGGTTAGCAGCTGTGGGAATTCTGTTGGACCAGAGCTGCAACGATTGGCAAATCAGCAGAAAGATAATTAAAACACATCTATTGTTATAATTAATTTGCAAAGTTCAATTCTTGGTCTACAGATTCTTGATCATGTCATTTGTTCTCACATATACTCAACAACTGAGCATATATACCCTCAATTCACTGCCTGACATAACTTCAGGATACAACAAATACTTAAAGAACTGGAATAACACCCAAATGAAATAATTGGATGTCTGAAATATCACATATATTTAGGATATTCTATGTGATCTCCTATGACTGTAATATAGCAGGAAATATAACAAATAATAAAATAATGAATAAAGGATAATAATAAAACAAAATATTTGCAGCCCTATATATTGTTGATGTTTATATAAAAACACGGTGAAGGGATAAAGAATGAAATATCTGAAAAACAACGTTATTCAGCATTTGCATTCCCCCCAAAAATGGCATGAACAAGCAGTATCTAAACCCATTTTCTTCCTTTTCCTGCAGTGACCGCTCCCAGCTCCCCTCTCAGCCCTCCTGTCTCCCCAACTGTGGCCGCCTCAGAGCTGCCCTCTGCTGGAAAAAATGGAGAATGCACCATTTGCTTCGACCAGGAAGTGGACACGGTCATCTACACCTGCGGACACATGTGCTTGTGCAACGACTGTGGGCACAAGCTGAAGCGACTGATAAACGCGTGCTGCCCGATATGCAGGAGGCCCATCAAAGACGTTATCAAAACGTATCGGCTGTGATGGTCCAGATGTTTGAGCAGGTGCTACGTCTTCCACTGCTGGACGCCACCTGTGTCCCATTCTCAGGCTCGGTTGGACTGGGATCAGGAGATTAGCCAAACCTGACCATAATTGTGCCTAATGTTAATTTTTAAAAAAACAATTCCGGGGAAAGACTAGGCTGTGATGACGCCCTTCCTTGACACAAATACTTCATTACATGAGTTCCATCATTTTGGAAGAAAGAAGACTTATGTGCTCCTGTTTTGGGATATCTCTTGTATGTGCTGAGGAGAAAGGTCAGCTGTTTATGTTTTGTCTTTACCCCCGTTGTGTTAGATTTCTCTGTGCTTCAGCAGAATATGCCCACTGTAGTCGATGGCTTCTAGTGCCTTAGAAATTGCCACTTTGTGTGCCCTGAAAAAGTAATTTTGCAAAGATTTTTAGCCATATTTTTTATGTGCATGAAAGCCTGTGGTGAGAAAGACGCACACTCAGAGGTGCAGAAACAAGTGGCAGGGATGTAAATGAATGGTCAGTGTGTGTTTTAGGAAAAGGTTGTTTGGAAGGTACAAAATGAAGAATCTGGTTTTGCA
>KV751330.1:3410242-3451571 GCA_001698575.1 Mola mola | reverse complement strand
TATATAGGGTTTAGTTGAAGAATAATCCAAAATTAGCATCAACATTTGATTTTGTTTTTTTTGCTGATTCACCAGGAGCTATATTAAAAGGCATATACCGTTTTTATCCATAGAGCTGTTATAAATATGTATTAGAGAGTTATGGCGTTTATGGGGAAGCACATTGAGCATTGCTGATCACAATAAATACTTTTCTCATAAAATCTGTGCCATCTATCTTCTTCATGATTTTGAATAGGAAAAAAATGAACACAATAATCCCTACACCTTCTTTATAGCCAATTTATTTTTACAGTTTTCATCATTTTGCCTTATATGCCACCATTTGAAACAAAACAATCAAGATCTGATTGAACTGCAGATGTTCAGCTTCAACTCCAGAGGTTTCAAACAAATTTGGCATTTTGTACAGAGTACCTCCATTTTCAGGGGTTCAGAGGTTTGGACAAACTAATATCATTGTAAATATGACCATAGTTTTTAATACTTGTATTAAAATCCTTTGCAGTCTATGACGGCCTGAAGTCTGGAGCCCATGAACATCACCAAATTCTGATTTTCCTCCCTAGAGATACTTTGCCCAGCCTTCACTGCAGCCACCTTCAGTTGTTGCTTGTTAGTGGGTCTTTCTGCCCTCAGTTTTGTCTTCAGTAACTGAATAGCTACTGTATTCGGTTGAGATCAGGTGACTGGTGATTTGGCCATTGAAGGATATTTCATTTCTCTACCTTCAAAAAGTCTTGAGGTCCTTTCACAATATGTTTGGGGTCTTGATCCATCTGCATCGTGAAGCACTGTCCTGTCAGTTTTGTAGCATTTGGCTTAATGTGAGGAGAGTGCAGCCCTATACACCTCAGAATTCATCTCGCTACTTCTGTCAGCAGTCACATAATCAGTAAACACCATAGAGCCTGTTCCATTGGCAGCCATACATGCCCACGACATAACACTGCCTCGACCATGTTTGATACATGATGTGGTGCTTTGGATCATCAGCTGTTCTTTCCTTCTCCAGACTTCTCTCTTCCTTCCTTCCTTTCCATCCTTCTGATACAAGTTTACCTTGATTTCATCTGTCCAAAGAATCTGATTCCAGAACTTTTTCTAGATGTTTTATGACAAAGTCTAAATTGACCTTCCTGTTCTTGAACATTACCACTGGTTTGCACCTTGTTGTAAATAATCTGTATTTGCAATCATGAACACATCTCTTGATTTTAGCCTTTGACAATGATACGACTACCTTCTCCAGAGTATTCTTGACTTGTGTCCATGTTGTGAAGGGCTTTTTCTTCACCAAGAAAAGAATTCTGTGATCATCAACTTTAATTGCCTTCCATGGTCTTCCAGGCCTGATGATGATGTTGATGAGCTCACCACTTCATTCTTTCTTTTTAAGAATGTACCAAATTGTTATTTTGGACACTTCCAAAGGTTTTGCTCTCTCTCTGACAGATTTATTTAGTGTTCTGCAGTTTAATGATGGCCTCCTTTACTTGGATTAATATCTCCTTGGACTTCATATTGATAGATCCAGTCAAACAGCTACCAAATCTCAATTCACCCCCTGAAATCAACGCCAGACCATTTACCTTCTTCATTTGTCTTGAAGTAATGAGAGAACAGACCACACCTAGCCATCAAACTGTTTGTCAGTCAATTCCTAAACAGTAAATACCATATTTTTGTAATAACCTCTTAAATAAAATGAATAATAAGTTGAAAGTCTGCAATTTAGAGCTCATCTTGATTGTTTTATTTGAAATCCATAGTGGTGGTCTCAACAGGCAAAATGATAAAAAACTGTGTCAAAAATACTGTGTCCAAATGCGTCAGGACCTATCTAATATGATCTTCCTTTTGAATGTGTGGAAGGAAGGAATGAGTCAGTACATAATTATCTGTATCTGTGTTTGTACAGCAAACTGAAATATCTGAATCCTTATCCTTTCACAAGAACCAAGTGGTGCTTCATCGTTCTGTTAACAATAATCTGACACCAATAGTAAATGATCACATTTGTAGAATGGAAATTGAAGAAGAATAAACTGTTTATATAAAGCTTAAAATAACAATTTAACTAATGTTAAATGTCAAAGAGCAAAGGCATGTGATCTTATTCTAGAGGAAGGTATGTTATTCAAGTGTCACCAGTCTCACATTAAGGCTAGACAAGCAGCATTCACTTGTGCTGTCATCACGCAGGCAATAGCCAGGGCTGGAGGCATTATGCTTTCTTATGAATGTGGTATCTCAGGAACACATTGAGGGATTTTCTTCAAATTTTGCACTCTGACTCAAGGATGACCTGTTGGTTCCCTCAGTGGTTTTAATGTTGTGGCTGATCAGTTCATACAAGTACAGCACATATGATTCAAAGGTCGACAGACCTCTACTTACAATGTATCACATCTGTGTCGCACGTATGGCTCTCCATGAGACGGGCAGAGGGTGAAAAGGGATGTTGGATGATGGATGCATGCTGGAACGATGATGACGACGGTCTTAACCGCAGCATCGATAGAGCCCTTTGCTCAACACCAGCACCGTCCTCTGAGTCAGCAAGTCCTTAATGTATAGTACATGAAAGAACTGCTGTCGTTGAAGCAGCTCTCATGGTCTTCCTCGCTGAGCTCAGACCTGCGCTGGTCTGACACTATAGACCGAAGTCTTTGGCACCCTTCCTAATGTCCAACACCTCAGCCCACTCTCTGTCATGACAGCAGCTCCACCATTTTTATAGAAGCATAAATGTAATTATATCTCATATCCACCCATCTGTTCACCAATGGCCCTGTTTACCTGTGGGCATTTTTTTTTTTTAAGGATTTCTCAACTTTCACAGTCTTTTGTTGCCCCTTAGCCAACTTGATTAAAAGGCCTCCTCTGATGAGTCATGTTCTTGACCTTTTAAACATGTCCATGTGGTGTTTTATCTGTACTGGGACATACATCATGACCAAAATAAGATGTCGGCATCGTGACTGAGGATTTCTGCTTTCGTACTGCAATCCAAAGAACTCCAAAGAACAAATTCTGTAATTTCATTAAATAGAAACGAGTTTTGTCAGTTGAGATAGGAAAATTGTAAATTCATAAAATGGTCATGTTTTTTTAACCGAAAAGTCAAAGGTTAACTTCAATGTGACATCATAATGTTCAGCAGAAACACTTTTTTGTCCAGCATTCAACGCCTTAACTCAGGAGCAGAAGAAGAGACGGTGATTTTTCACAGCTGTAAAACTGTTGATGGATCAGATCGTCTGTGCCGCCAGGTAGAAGATATGTGTGAAGCATCTACATTTCAGAATTTCTAGCTACTTTACATGAGCTGTACTGGCCCAGCATGTGAACACACATAAGCAATTTGACTCATTTCCTTGTTTCTCGTGGTGAACTTACAGACTGAGAGACAGCACCGTATTCCACAAGCTCCACGGATACGATGCTTCAGGAGATTGTTGTAGCACCCTGTCATGCTCTCTATGGGTCCTCTGTTCTCTTCTAATTGGGATGACTTTAAATAAAGTGACTGATGCATTTCTGCAAGAACTACACTTATTCCTTCAACCTAGTCTTCTCGACTAGTCTGAATATGGGTGTAAACAACTTGACTGACTGGCAGAAATACGTAACCTGAGGCATTCATTAAACTAGCTCTGTGAAAAAAATGCTCCATTTACTCATGAGTAAACTATTTTTTGGTTTCCCTGGTGTTATTGTAAACTGAATATTTTTTGAACTGCTGGCCGCAACATTGCCATATTGGGTTATTTTGTAGTCCCAACAGCAAAGACTTGCTGCTTCCTGTTGTTTTTAAGTACCAGCTTATATTTTACATGAGAAGTATGTATTTATGCAGAACTTAATACCAGGTAATTTGACAGAAGACATATACATGCACCTGTAAGCATAATACAAACTAACCTAATAGAATAAAAGTACAACAAGAATACATGAAAATTTACTTTATATTTTACTCTATTAAAGTGCAAAATGATGAGGTTACTCCATCTGCCAGTGGGATCAATGTCATATTTGGTAAACAGGCACCATAGGCACCTGCTCAGGCTTTGGCTGGACAAAACAACGTAGGTGAAGATGTCTCTTTGGACGTCAGTAAATAATTTTAGTATAGTTTACTGACCAATTGATACATTTTTAAAAAATGACAGAGAAATATGTAATAACTAGGAATACTATTGTGATAAGTAATAATATTTATCATTATTCATCATTTAATTCCAGGAATATGATTTCAAAGGTGATGTAGCGCCCCCATGCCGTGGCTATGGGCATGACAATGTAATTAACTAAATTGTTAACTGGGACGCTCCCTAAGTTCTTTTAACTGACCACACAATATATGTGGTAATCTATACGATTTTATGTTAAGTTTTGTAATGTAGTGGTTTAACCCTTATTTTAAGCTAATTTAAGTAATCCTCAAAGAACATTAATTACTCTTATAGTAACTGCAATGAAATCACAAATATTCCCTTTTTTATAAAAAGTAGAAAATGTTTACTGTGTAAAGTACGAAATTAAATTACAAACAAATAAAATATTTAAAATAAAATGTTTCTTGGTATTAATCGTTAAAGATAAATTAATTCCTTGTGTCACTCAATACCAATGAATTCTAATGAAATCCAGTACCTAATTCATCTTTTGCATTAAATGACACACTCCTCCTTTAAATTAGCAACCTCTGCTATGCCACCTTTACAGTTAGCAAGCTAGGCTACTTCACCGAAAAAGTTAGCTCAAACGGCTACCTCAGGCTAACTCACCCTCAACATGAGCCTAGAGATGTGCTACCTCACATAGCTTACCATAAGCGTAAATCAGGTAAATCACTTAGCACATTCAATGCAGTTCAAACACAAATAACCATTGAATATGCATTCAATTCAAACACTTCAGATATCCAAATGCAATGTATAGTAAATGTCCTATGCCGGCATTAAACTCAATTACCCCGACGTTGCAGGCCTGTTTCGGTGCTTGGGTTCGTTGAGACTGTGAACTGAACAGCCGCTTCACTCGCGTGAGCAAACAGAAAATGGCAAAGCTTTTACCTTGTGGAAGAGAGAGTTCTGTGTGTGTGTGAACTAAGATGGCACAGGCGAAAAGTCTTCACATGGCAGGCCACTTACGTAGTGGAAAACTTGACAAAAAGTCTAAATACACGGTTACTGATGTCACAGTTATCTATCCGACAACTTAAACAGTGTAACTCTAGTCCTATAGCTATCCTAGACATTGAGAATTAACGTGTAATTACAACATAATGCACAGCGAGCTCGGAGTATCCGTCCGCACTCTCCCATCACCTTTCTTCTCTCCTCTTCTTATGCTAACTTACCCACCGTCTCTGGTTCAAAGGTCACCTCGGTATATCAACCAATAAACTTACGGTAAGTACATTCATTCATTTTCTACCGCTTATCCCGTTAGGGGTCGCGGGGGGGGGCTGGAGCCTATCTCAGCATCTTGGGGCGAAGGCGGGGTACACCCTGGATGAGTCGCCAGTTCATCGCAGGGCTGACACATAGAGACAAACAACCATCCACACTCACATTCACACCTACGGGCAATTTAGAGTGACCAATTAACCTACCCCCAGATTTGCATGTTTTTGGAATGTGGGAGGAAGCCAGAGTACCCGGAGAAAACCCACGCAGACACAGGGAGAACATGCAAACTCCACACAGAAACGTCCTGACCCAGAATCGAACCCAGGACCTTCTTGCTGTGAGGCGACAGTGCTAACCACTGCACCACTAAGTACATATTCAAGCGAAAATAAAATACAGGCCATAGGAAAATAAAATACATTTTGGCATGGTACATTCAAAACATTTTTAAACATTTATCAACATGTTTTAACATGTAGAAAATTAAAGGAAATAGAGCACAGGGCTACAGTAATAATAATTTAAAAAAAAACGCTTTATTTTTCTGACAGATGTGCTCTATTTAACTCCAGTGACAACGCTAAAACGTGATTATATAATTGTCTTAGGCAGTTGTCTTTGTCTGTAAGAGTCCTTTTTGGACACATGAAGGCGCCATCGCCGTGCTCTTGGAAGAGCAGACTCTGTTTTGATCACGGTTGGAGAAAAACGTGACAAGTGAATGCCTGCTGAGGTAAAGCTTTCAGTTAAAATAATGTACACCTCACACACCGCAGTCAGTCCGGCTCTTCTTCAATGAGCGAGAGAAACACGAGAGCCAGGACGTAAGCCTTGCACGCTATAGTTTTAGCTCTGAAAACAGCCCACATTCACGCAAATAGGCTGTGTTTAACGATTTTCACAGGCCTGACGGCGGACGGGATCAAGCACCGGCCGGGTCTCTTCGTCGCGACCCTCCCGGCAGAATGGAGCAGCGCGCACGGAGAGCGCACGGCACCTCCCTGATCACCTACGTACACTGAACCCATCATGCTCGCCTCTTCCTCCTGCAGCTCCACGGACGGACGAGGACTGTGTGTCCGTCCCTTCAAAAGTTCAAGACGCTGAAATTTCTCTGTGTGTGTGTGTGTGTGTGTGCGCGCGTGTGTATGTGTGCGCGCGCGTGTGTGTGTGAGCGTGTGTGTGTGTGGGGGTAATTCTTCACCTGAACGAGTTGCCCCACCATGGCCACAGCAGCCTGACGCCTGATATGGATTTGGAGCTGAAGTATGTGAACCGGTCCAACTGTTTGTCCCGGAACGAGAGCGACTGCGGGCTGAGCGCCTCTTCCTCCGGACTGTCCACTGCGCTGGCCAGCGTGCTGATCTTCACCATTGTGGTAGACATCCTGGGCAATGTCCTCGTCATCCTGTCTGTGTACAGGAACAAAAAACTCAGGAATGCAGGTGAGAGACAAAGAAATTATATAACACACCCCATGTGTTGCCTATAAACCATTTACATAGCAGCTTTCATGATCTTAACAGAGCCTTATGTCTAATAAGGACGCCCAAAATTGAGCTGGGAAGTTTATTTCTCTAATCGGAAAATAAAACTTAATTTTATATATCAGATCACATCCTCCCTCTTCATTCATGACTATAATTATGTAATGTGACATCTAGCATGTGACCTGATTGTGTCTGACAACCGGGTGACTCTCTGATGTGAGCCCCCAGTCTCGGTGTGATGCAGTTTCCACAGCCCTGCCTGGCTGCCCGCTTATTTCTCCATAAATAACGCCAACCTGTCCTCTCCATCCGACTTTATCCTTGGCCCTGCATCACGGACAAATCTCCCAGTGTCCCACGAGCAGCCAAGGTGAGAGGTGCTGCTGAACGCTGCTGAACGTTGAACGTGATATTGTGTGGTCTTAGATTTCAAGTGTCATGCTGGCAGTTTGAAGGCGAGGATGTATTATGCTCACTTTAATGACAGCTTTTTGGCGAATGCAACCGTAATGCTGTTGTTGTTGTTGTCTCAAATTGCCACTAAGTCAGTTCCTGTCATCACCAGTGCTTTGCATAATTTTGATAAACCTCATAAACGAAATTACTCTGGTGCAATATTCCTTTTACACCAACAGTCACATCAAAACAATCAAATGTTTCAAACTATTTGCAGGCGACACAATCTTGGGTCAAACTTGGTTTTATTTTTTCCGCCATCAAAAGTAATCAGTAGCTAATTCAAAATCTCCAATGCACATCAGTGACTTTTGAAAAAAAAAAAAAATGCCATTCATATATATTAATGTAATATTTGCGCTAAAACAAGCAGTTTACAAAGTTTTCTCTCACACCAGCATTACAACATTGTATTATTTTTAGAAAATTGGGAGGGTTTTGGCACCCTTTTTCGAACAGAAGGTCCAACTAAAATATTGAAGCTACTGGGGAAGATGTAAGATATCATTTGCCTCCCCAGGTCCACACTCTAATAGTTCACGTGCAGGCCTGAGGAATTACCATTATCGGTCATATCTTGGATTGCTAGCTGTTAGTTGGTGTGTGGTGTGTCCATTTTCTTTTAAACTGCTTATATCATCATACCCTGAGGTTGTTTCTTCTTGCTTGGCATGGAAAACTGGGAAAGCTAAAAAACCAATGAACCAATCATAGGACACATGATGATACATATAATGATGCCCTGCAGGGTTCATGACTAAACAAAGACTCTTGAGAAAACTGAATACATTATTCACCAATCACAAGAGCCATAAAACACATTTTACTTCAATAATGTTATCAAACTTGCTTTTGGGATACATGCACGGTGTCCTTGGATGTGGTGTCATCAATGGCTTCCAGAGACAAAAAAACCTGTATTTTCTGAGGTGCTGCTTTGAATTTAAAGACTCTGGAGATCGAGCATGCGCCGCTATGCTATATGGTCAAAAGTAAAGTCAGGACGACCTTCAGCTGATCACCACATGATGCCAAATCTCAGGGATTAGGTCATCAAGTTTTTGCAATAATGAGCTTTGAATTACTATTTGAAATATGTTATGTAACACACCCGACCTGTTCTTGTGTTCAAAAAGCAAAAACGCAGTTTGGCAAGAAGTTTCGAGGCCTGGGAAGAATTTCATTATCCAGTTTGAAAAAATGCCACAGTCGACTGGTCTCAAACAAGAGTGCTGGAGCAAATGGCCTGTGCAAAAGCCTCCCCCATGCCGTTGAGCCGCGTGGCAATTAGCATGGACACAGCCCATGCTAATTGGACTGACCGACAGGTCCAGTCACACGCGAGCCCCCACCAGTGGCGTGGTGTCCCCCAGCATGTGTGAGCAGAAATCCACTCAGGTTCTCATATCTTATGTTATCATTTTCCCCTCCCTTCCCCCTCGTGTCCTTAAGTGACTGAAAATCGTACTTTTGTTCGCTTGTCACTTATCTCCGCTCTGTTCTTAACAAGCTATATATAGGGAGGGTTCACTTTGTATGAATGTTTAATTGCCCAGAGTTTCTGAAAGGGAAACCAGGGCACGGCTGGGACTGTCTGCCATATAAAAGCCATTTCTGTGATAGATAACTGTGACGGGGTGATGCACAAAGCCTAATACAATAACACCCCCGGGGTTTGCAAACTGAATCAGGAGTGATGTACTGAGGTATGATGTACGGTCTGCGCGCAGAAATATATTTTAGTGGAATCCAGGCAGAAAACATTTCATCTCCTCTCCCTATTGCACACTTTTCAGACTGCTGGTTTGCAGCAGCAGCAGAGGGTTTCCGCTCTGCTTCACTTCAACACGCACGCCTGTGTATATCCCCACGCTATCTGCCACTCACAGACTCCCAAAAAACACTCACACATCTGCACATATTTGGTAAACGTTGGTGCACTTTCATGGAATCGAAAAGAATTGGTAGCACATGCTGTAGATTCACTGGTATTGCAGGTTCTTTCATACTTAATGGGGTCTATCCAGTGAATCTTCAAAGGGTAGCTAGAGCTTGGGACTGCCAATTGGTTGTAAACACTAGCGTTTTCCACTGGGGTTAACCATGCTAAAAATACACTCCCAAAATGCAAAGAGATAGAGAGAGCAACAAAGAAGGAGAACTATGAGGAGCAGATGGAGGTAATAAAGAAAGAATGAGCTTGAATGTGTGTGTGTGTGTGATTGTTGCAACTCTATGTTTGGAGCGGGGATGTACACAGCGGTTGGAGATGGACTCTGAATCCTGTAAAATCACACACAACATCGCCGCTATCACTCCATGGTCATGAAAAAAAAACCCTCAAAAGGGTTAATTGAGTGAGAGCAGTTACTGAGTCAAAGCAGAAGCCAGTTTAAATTGACAGAACAGATCCATGGGGAATATCGCTTAGTCCACTAGATTAAACATTTTTTCTTTTCCGGACAACAAAATTGAACATGACATTTAGCTCTCTAACGAGGTTAGTGTGGAGGCAGGATATTATCAGATTAGGATTATCCTGCTAAATGACACCGAGCTAAGACACACACACTGATGAAAAGCACATTTTTGACCTTATTAACATGTCCACTTGGTGTTTTGTATGTACTAACACACACATTGTGAAAACGAAATAAGCAATCAGTGTCCTGTTTGACGTTTTCTGCAATCTAACAATGACAGGCCACAGAAATAATTGTGACAGCCCGGGACCTCTACACAAAAAACCTTAGGAACCAATCGTGAAGACTTGTCTGGGTGGATTTAACAGTGTGGAAATGAATATGGATGCAACAATTCAATCACAGTGTGACACAATTCCCCATACTGTTTTCACAGTTAACAATTTTCCTCACAATTTTTTGTAAATTTTAAGTAACGAGATTCAAGACAAATTACAAATAAAAGATGCCATGTTGTTATTTCACAGACTGAAAGGGCAAAGTACTGTAATTTATTTCGTCTTTTCCAACGCTGTCTCAGACCAAACTACAAATTCCAAAATCCTTTATACTTCTTACCTACCTTGGATTTTGTCTCCCTGTAAAGTGCTGGCATGACAGTCTGGCCATACTGCAGGCATGATGGGAGTACTTGGGCTTTAATGTGTTGACCCGCAGCTGCCATCTTTCATTTTCAACAACAGAAAGCTGCCTTATCTTTGTCCATGAATACCCCAATGCATGTTGTGATCTCCATGGCTCTTGCATTTGTTTCCCCGAGCAGGTCTACAAGTCCAATAACCAGTGTGCTTTTCCTTGTCACTCACACGGAGCTGACTGGAGCTTTTCGCTGTGGTGCCGGTTTACATGCTGCTGCATGTTCATTGTGCTATACATGTAGGTCATTGCCTTTTTGCAATATTTTTACACAATTTTTGTCTTGTTGGTTATCATCACTAGATGCCGCCATGTTGTACTACTGCTACTGTTGTTCAAATTGCTTATGTGCATGTAAACAAGGCCACAATATATGGCGTCAGCACTTCATGCTGTTTATGAAGTTTGTATTGTGATTCTTTAACATCTCAATCGACCAAAACTGTCTTATACTACTCATCAGTTTTCAACTGGTGCGTAGTGCGTCGTTACACTACTGGAAACAAAACTTATCATTCTGATGCATCAGCTTGTGGGTGGCCTTTTGAATATAAGCGCTTCCTCTATTTCCTGGGAATACCTGTGTGGTTACTACATTCAGGGCTGAATGTTAACACTAATTTAGAATTACACTTTGGGCATTTTGAAGCCATGAAGGCATTATTCCATGAAAAAGAAAGAATGTAATTTTGTAAATTTACAATAAAAAATGAGTTTTTAAGGGTTTAATAAACCACTGGAGCAGGACTTAAACTTTATATGTTTTTTGTGTTACACATCTGCAAATATCCTTGCGAGTGAAAACTGGACCAAGTGTCGCTTGTGTCCTGACTTGTCTGATTTCTCTCAGGGCCAGTGAGTCTTATGTTCTCAGACACAGGAGAACCGTTTGGTAGACAACACTGATGTTTTTGGTTGGACTTATGACCGGACTACATCACCAAAAGGCAGCTCATGTCATCTCAATGTTAAACTTCTTCGGAAAAAAAAAAAAAAAAAAAAAAAAAAATCTCTGGCCCCTTGAACATGAGTGCATGAAGTAGTCACAGCTAATCCATCAGTACATAATGCCCTTGCTGAAAGGTTACTCGTGTTTATTTACATCAACATGCTGAGTAAATCAAATATAATCTAATTTGGGGATGTGTACTATATGTAGTAATAAACCCTGCTGACATTCAGCCAGTTTCAGGCGATGCCAGGTCTCCTCAACACTTTTTTTTATGAATTCATCTTTCCTTCAAAGGTGCATAAATATAGCCGGGTGAATCAAAGCGTAGTATCACATTTCCTGTAAGAGCGGTGGGAGTGATGGCATACAGACGTCAGGTTTGACAGAGGAACACAAGCCCTTGAGATTCACAATCTCCATGCAAGGCTTCAGATTGGAAATCAGTCGGCAGCTTTTTGTTTGTTGTTTTTTATCTCACATACTTTAATCTTCACTATGTTGCTCCCTTTTCATCCCCTATGTTTTTCTTTTGAGCTCCTACGAGCTAGACTGTGTTAATACATACAGGCCTTTATATGCCAAGAGGGAGGGTGTGAGGCAAATTCTGTTGTTTCAGTCACGCGTACTTGATTAGTTTCTGCTGTACTGTTTATCTGCCTAAAAAACTCTATTTGTGACAACTCTGACAGACAAAATGAGAATGAGTCATTGTGTTTGGGCGGGGATTCGTGGCATGGTCGCTGAACTGTCATTAGTCACTTTTAAACAAGAATCAGTTGATTTAATGTTGAAAGTTTCGTGAGCACCCTGAGGGAATTTAAATACTTTAGTGGTGAACTAGTGGTGTCTGAGAACCTGAGGGCCACAAATCAGCTGTCCCCGATGGCCCTGCAGCCAATCGGCTTTATCCAACGCACATTTGTTGTTAATAATAGCTCCCAAACATGTCATGACTCTGCTCTGACATCCACAAATTAATGTTTTAAAAAGCCAAGTTAATTTAGTGGCAAGAAGCAAAGGCTTTTTCAGTGTTTTAATAATATATGCCTACAAAACAAATTCAGTCATTTTGCCACCACATAGAAATCCTCTCACTGGCATTTTAGCACTTACCTCATCCTTTTGATGATAGGGAGACAGGGCGAGGTGGGGGGAGAGCTATAAGGCTGTAACATGCTCTGTCCAGTCAGTGTGCATGATAACACCGAGCCGCGTGCTGTCAGCGAGGGATCAAACCTCTGCACAATGACAAATGCGCACAGCAAGCAGTGCAAGCATTGCAAACACAAGCTGACAGATTTGCCCATTGAGCTGACTTAAGGATGGAGAACAAATGCTTTTATTGTTTATCTCAGCTGGCTTGAGCAAGTCCCCAAGTTAGGAATATATTTTCATGTTGTTTCTTTGCAACAGTTTACAACATATTCTTATTTTATTATGTTTATCTTTGTTGGACTGAACCTGATGTATTGATTAATGAATCAACTCAGTGTAATAAATTGAAATGAGAGTTGTTGCCAAACAACATACTTGTGGCAGTGCTCTCCTTGGGGCACTGGGATTATAACAAGCTTTTAACGGCAAGGATTGATAGCCAATGTTTGTTTTAAATCCACTCCCATCACATCTGTCAATCAAAGTTTGTTTTTTCAGCGGTTGTCTGGGTGAAAGCCTTTCGTGTTCATATTTCAACTTCAACAGGTGGTTTATGTTATATCAACCCTGGAATCACCCCAAATGTCTGACACCGAGTGCTGTTGAAATGAGAAATATTATAATTGATTACCAATTATTTACAGAGAAAAAAAAAATATATATATATATTATTACTAGTGATGTAATAGTGCATGAGAAAGTGACTCAAAGTGAAGGTTGGTATTGACAAGCAGGGTGTAATAAATTGTTCAGATGTTTGGTGCTTTTCAGAGCATAAAGAGTCCTGTTTCTGAAAGCTGCAAAAACTATACTTAATTGTTCATTTGGGAAAACTCTCATAAATCTACACAAACAAATGTGTGGTTAGCACACACAATGGACCCAGTATTGCAAAATATGTCTGAAAACTGTTGGGAAGCAAATACTCCCCCACCCAGAACAGCTGCATTGTAACAATATCAGACATTTCCATGATTAGGTCCTCTAAAAAGATTCAGTGCAACACTTCAAACGTCACGAAGACAGAAAATTGTTTGGATGTAATTTGATCCTGCAATTTCTCGTATGTTCTGTTTTTTTATGCAATTAAGCTCAGTTTCTTGGTGCAAAGAGGCTTTAAAACTTTTGAGCATTTTTATTGGGATGAATTGTAATTGCCAGACTGCAGTAAACAACAGTCTCCAGCGAGCAGCTCAGACGTGGTTGTACTTTTACTGCAGCATCAGAATTTTAATGCTTACGATGGCAATGACACATATCACATATAAATTCTGGATATTTAAGATTCAATATTATCTTTATTGTCATCCAGCACCAAACAATATACAGTATATACAGTATATAGGATAGCTCAGTAGCTCAGTGGTTAATGCCACTGAGTTAGGTACAGGAGTTTTCTCTTGACAAGGGGCATGTCAAGAATCCAGTTGGGCCCTTTAGCAAGGTCCTCAGTGCTACCCGCCATACCTCGGACATGAGTGCAATCATGATTAAGAGAGTCATACCGGCTTGGACATTGCCAGGGTCAACAAGGTCCGCATCGGGTGTCTTGGAACCAGGGCAGCCTGATGATAAGTGGGCTACTGGAACAAGACATACATGGAGCAGGAACGAGAATGTGGGATGAGAGTTACTATACCAACAACCCCAGTCAGAGGGGGTATTTGCAACGGATGCGGGACCTATGGATGCTTCGAAAACCCTAAAATGTTTACCTGGAACCCCGGTAACGGTTAAGAAGGCTTAGTGGCAGAATACCCTCAGGTGGTCTGCTAGATGATGTGAATGTGGCACTACAAACTATCCTTACACAGGCCATCACTGAGACCAACAAGCTGATATATGCAACAGCAATAGTAATCCTAGAGGTGCGAGGCTACAAGTTGAATGTGAGCTATAAGGGGCAGTTCCCGCCATGGAGATTACGGTTGGAGGCTAAGGTGAAGGCAACACAGTCAGATGTTAGCAAACTGTCAGAGCTGGAGAAGTACAGCAAGCTGTCAGTAACTGAGGCACTGGAGACTGCCAAACAGAGGCTCACAGCCCCAGCTGCCCGCCTGAAGAGGTACACTAGAGACGTGGAGGCCCGGAGAATAAACAGGATGTTCACTACTGAACCATCCGAAGTATACTCTCAATGGGAGGGTAAAAAGCTTGTCATCCCTGAGACTCTTTCTTGGATGTCTGCCATTGTGATGTCTACTGGGTCTTGTTCTGGGAGATGGCTGTGATCCTCTCTCAGGTCCACCAACCACTGAGCATGGGTGTTATGTGATGCCTCTTTCTCCCATATGCCCTTCCACTACAGTTCAGTCTCACCCCTGGGTTGGTGTGTCCTCGTCATATTACCCTCCCACTGAGAGTATGGATGAAAGAGTTTGGATGGTTCAGTGGTGAACATCCTGTTGATTCTCCAGGCCTCCACGTCTGCTGTACCTCCTCATGCGGGCAGCTGGGGCTGTGAGCCTCTATTTGGCAGTCTCCAGTGACTCAGTTACGGACAGCTTGCTGTGCTTTAAAACTTTGGTGCTTTTGCCCTTCTCCAGCTTTAACAGTTGGCTAACCTCTCTCCGTGTTGCCTTGATCTTAGCGTCCAAACGTCTTCTCCATGGAGGGTACTGCCCCTTGCTCGCATTCAAATTGTAGCCAAAAACCTCTAGGGTTACTGTTCCTGTTGCATATATCAGCTTGTTGGTTTCAGTGGTGGTCACAGTAGGGATAGTTTGTAGTGCTGCATTCACATCTTCTAGCAGGCCTTCTGAGGGTATTCTGCCACGAAGCCTTGGTAACTGGTCCCAGGGGTTCCAGGTATCCTTGTTAGCCATTATTTTCCTTCTCAGGTCAGCTGCCCTTGTGCCAACGTCTTCCGGGCTTCTTATTGGGGTTTGGAACCCAATGTCTGAGTGTTGGGGGGGGATGATGAAATCCCCCCACTGACCTGTTGTCCTGGCTCCTCCTTGCCGTAGCATTGTTGTTGTAGCTCATCAATCTCCAGTTGTGATAATAATTGTCGATTGCAGACATTGGAACATTGAGTTGCGAGCTTTTTCTTCGTTAGTTTGGATGTAGGGTTTCGAAGCATCCATAGGTCCCACATCCATTGCATGTAACCCCTCTGACTCGGGGTGCTGGTATAGTAGCACTCAGTTAATCCCACATTATCATGCCTGGTACATGTAGGTCTTGTTCCATTAGCCCATTTGTCATCAAGTTGCCCTGGTTCCTCAAAACCTGACGCGGACCTTGTTGACCTGGGCTACGTCCGAGCCGGTATGGCTCTCTTAATCGTGATTTGACTCGTAACCGAGGTATATATATACAGTGTATATAAATAGACACAGACACACACAAAATACGTTCTCAAATCACAATAAAGATATACAGTATATGAAGGACTCAGCCCTGATTACAATTTGTCTTAAAAGGATATATATGTAGATCATGGTAAGCAATTCAAGAAATATTTCACTCAAATCATACAGAGAACAAGAGAACTGACAGACCATCATCGGCATCCATGGAGCCATGCAGATCTAGAGATGCTTAAAGACGTTTGAAATCTATCCTACTTACAGCAGCCTATAATGAGGCGGAAGAGGAGTTGCAGCAGAGAAGGGTGTGACAAAAAAGCAATGGTGCAGTGTTAATACTTGGTAAATGCCACATCAAAATGGGCCACAGAGGACACAATGACACAGTTGAAACTCCTGGGACTGAGTTTATTTTAGGGACTATATAACCTTGGGCAGGAAGTCAAAAAGTGTTACTGTCTGCTTTAATTAAACACCAGTTTGTGTGATGTTTTGTCTGTTATTTAAACTTCCTCTCTTTCCTCAGGCAACATCTTCGTGGTGAGTTTGTCTGTAGCAGACCTGGTGGTGGCATTGTACCCCTACCCTTTGGTCCTGACAGCCATCTTCCACAATGACTGGACAATGGGTGACCTGCACTGCCAGGCTAGCGGCTTCATCATGGGCCTAAGCGTCATTGGCTCCATATTCAACATCACGGCCATCGCCATCAACCGCTACTGCTACATCTGCCACAGCCTCCACTACGACCGCCTGTACAGCCTGAGGAACACCTGCTGTTACCTTGGCCTCACCTGGCTCCTCACTGCCATCGCCACAGTACCCAACTTCTTTGTCGGCTCACTGCAGTACGACCCCCGCATCTACTCGTGCACCTTCACGCAGACGGTCAGCTCATACTACACAATCTCAGTTGTGGTTATTCACTTTCTGATCCCACTGCTGGTGGTGTCCTACTGCTACCTGAGGATATGGATGCTGGTGATCCAAGTAAAGCAGCGGGTTAAACCGGAGCAACGGCCCAAGCTGAAACCCAGCGACGTGAGGAACTTCCTGACTATGTTCATGGTTTTTGTGCTGTTTGCGGTGTGCTGGGCTCCACTAAACCTCATAGGTCTGGCTGTAGCCATAAACCCTGTGAAAGTTGCGCCCAAAATACCTGAGTGGTTGTTTGTCACAAGCTACTTTATGGCATACTTCAACAGCTGCCTCAACGCCATTATATACGGACTACTAAACCAAAACTTCCGCAAAGAATATAAGACGATCCTTGTTGCTCTGTGCATCCCACGCTTGCTCCTCATGGAGACCTCCAGGTGTGCCACCGAGGGGCTGAAGAGTAAGCCTTCTCCTGCTGTAACAAACAATAATGTGGCGGAGTTAAATGTGTAAACTAATGTATTTATTTCAAGTTTCTGTGGAGCCAAATTGTGCTTCTGTGACATGATTCACCCCGTGCCTTTTCACAAGATGTCATTTTTCTAGTTGTTAAAAGATTTTGAAGAGGATGCTGCTGCCTTCTTACTCCTTTTCATCCATGTCAGACTGTTCCCACATTTTGGAAATCATATTACTGGCACAGCCAGTGACACCTCCTTGTATTTTTTTTTTCTGTCCTCTCTCTGGGAACAACTAAAAGGCCAGTGCAAGAGTAGCCTTGAGGGATCATACATTAAAACTGTGTCTGATGAGTATTCAGGAACTAGTGCAGTCATTTAAACACCAATTAAAGGATCTTAAAAATCTATTCTAAGACTGACAGACAAACAATCGAAGGACTTTATGACAGGTAAGATGTGCTCTACCTTCTGGTCTTGGTCACTACACATGCTGCTGCATTTTGAATGATCAGCATCTTATTTATAATTGTTTTAGGCATACCCTTAGTAAAAAAAACAACAAAAAAAAAAACATCTTGGAAAAGAATTGGTTGCAAAATTTCTGAGGTGTGAGATTCAAACTCAAATGCGGTCTGGAAGCACTCTAAGATTTTTTTTACTGTAGGGGTTTAGTGTTAATCCATGGGCTTGTTGACCATGAGAGGCATTTATAACAGAGAGTGTATTAAAATCTTTAATACAGTCAGTCGGCACATAGTGTATAGCCCAGTGTTTGATAGGAAGCCTCACTTATCTTCATCTTATCCTACGCACATCCTGTATGCTCAAGGATGACTCACTGCCTATTGGCACATGCTGATTCTTAGAATGCTGCACATGGGAGAAGTTAGCCTGGAAGGTTTTCTGTCACCAGAAAGCCCTTACCGGCTGAAAGCATGTATTTTAAAAGAGGCCCAAGTCCCAAAGAGCCAAGATGGTGCTGTGGCTGAGTGAGCTTATTGCAGAAAAAGGATGGGGTTTGTGTCTCATGGAAGGCAGTTTTTCTTTTCCCTCTTTTGCTATATTTATCACGACTTGATTATGTTTAGGCACCAAACATACCTTATGTTACCTTTAATTAACATAAGGACTTGTTTAGGATTAAGCAAAAGAAATACTAGTTTTACTGATTAGCTATGTTTACATGTGCAAAATTTCTTAATCAGATTAAAAATTTGAGGGATTCCGAATCCTCTGTATATATGGACGCTAAATCAAATAATCCAATCATGACGTGCGTATACATGCACCAGGCTTTGTGCGGCACACATGCGCAGTGAGGTGAGGGTAATTTTACCCAAACAGGAAGTCGCAATCGGAATAAGTGTGTACATGGACGCGGTTCGGAATAAGGATCAGCATAGACCACCCCTCTCAATTGGAAAATAATTCCTTTCTGAATAAGCCGAATCGGATCCGAATCTTCCAATTAACGTGTTTACATGAAGCATTTTTATTCTGAACAGCCCTTTATTCTGAATATTTGTATCCATGTAAACATAGCTATTGAGTCAAAAAAAAGATGGATAATGTGTCCCCTCCTCTTAATTGTTCATTGGCGCCCTGTTATCAAGTTCCTGCCCATAAACCCACCTACTCACCCAACCAAAATTCAGACAACAATTGAGATGTTTCACCCGATTTTTAGAGCATCAAATTACTTATTGTAAAATGATTATGGCCATGACATGACCAGTACTGCAGCACATCACCCGGGAGAGATTAAGAAGTTTCGGTTTCACTTTTGGGGAGCTCTTATGTTCACCTTTGTTTGAGGAGTTTACACAAAAGATGTCACAATGACCTTTCTGTAAGAAAGGCTATCTTCTCCCATATGCAAAAATAAAATAAATGTAATTCCAATCTCGATGTGTCTCTGCAATCTTAAGTGCAGCATGATGGGAAAGTCTCTTTTTTTTCTTCAGCACTCGCAGTTAATTTATTTATTCAGTGCTTGGTTCAACTACAGCTCAACTCAGCGACATTATTTAATGATATAATGTGGATTTTATTAATTGAGAATATTAAAACTGGGAACATGTTTTCTGTGCCTCCAACATTTCATCCTCATTGTGTTAAGAATATCTGCGACTCCTCTTCACTGTAGGGATGTATTACTTCTCCACGATGCTGTTTCACCCTCAGGCTTATCTGAGCAACAGTGCCCCTCAAAAAACACACCGGAAGGAATGTGAAAGCCTTTACTCCAGTTTAAATTCAAGAATTCAAGATTCAAGAATTTGTCGGAGTGGAATGTTCATGTGTGTTAAAGGCGAAATGCATGCTCTCATATTTGTAAAATTGAATTTTCACATAATTTTTTTGTTGATTCTATTGATAAAGAAAACAGCTTCAAAAGTCGCATGTAGCAATATTGTGTTACTTTATACGACTAAAAATGTTCAAACCTCCACATGCCCCTTTTGAGACTAATTTAGGAATTGCAAAATCCTGAAATGGGGACCAACAAGATGACAAACAAAGCTAGTTCTTGTTTATTAACTGCCTGAGGGATATGATACGCATCAGGAGCCAGAAATGTAATTTCGTGATAGTGCAAGTGTGCGTGAGCACACATCACCCCAACCAAGATGAGCTCTGACAGGCTCCCAGCATAACTTCCACCACCATGAGTGGTTCACCTCACGGGGAGGCTCCGACATTCTTGATATGATATACCGTAACTGGAATATTAAAAAGATTACACATTACCAATGTCTAATTCAAAGTATTTATGAATATTTTACATTTCCTTTCAGATCCATTCCATGATATTCTGTCTTGCTTAGCTGCAGCCAAGCTAAGATAGGCTGCCTGCTGTTTGACTACATTAAAACCTCAGTGGACCATTATAGATGCAGGAGCAGGAATAAAGCTGTTTCGTGAGACCAGCTGCCATGAAGTTGCAGAACAGCAAAAAAAGGAACACAACTGTTCAAATCTAGTTGTAACCTTACACATCAGAGGCAGCGTCTCTGATGTGGAAGAGAAGCAGCCCCACATGCCAGTGCAAGGTCAGCTACAGATGAGTGACTACTGGGGCTCGAGGGAAGATTACAGTCTGAGCTCTCACACCAAAGAGTCACAGACTTATGGTCATCCTTCTTTCTCGTCCTCCTCTCACCTTCCACTGTACCTCTACTTAGTTATTCCGCTCCCTCCTTTGGCACATGCCCTTTTGCTTTCTTGCCAAGAGTAATAAGTGAAGATCAATACCACTCCCATATCTAACTGTTATGAGGCTACAGCCTCGAGATGGTAAGTTCATTTTAGCTTAGCCTTGCAGAAAGCCTGGAAACAGGGGCAACCAGGGTAACAGCCATAAGGGCCATAGCCTGGATCCCTTCCCCCCATAAATGCCTACCAGCTCTGATTCACAGCGTATTTAGTTTGTTTATCCATGAAAATCAGTTGATATGCTATTATTAATTGCTTTCTCTGAATCTCTTTCCCCTGTTACACACATTTTATCTATTTGTCGTGTTTGTGATGTATTTCATTTTTCTATTATTTTATTTTAAAATCTTCTTATTGAAAGAAAAAAACAAGATAAAAGGTTAAAAATAGCATAAGAGCGTTGGACATCACATGTCAAACACTGGTCAAGAGAATGAACTTGGGAGGCTTGTGATCAAGACAGTAAAGGAACGAGTCCCAAATACATAAAATTGATTAATTCTATGTAGGTTTTTAATTTCTTTCTTTCTTCTTTTTCTTAAATCAGTGAACTAACTGAAGCCAATGACTTAGCATAGACATTTGAATTTGTAACGATTCTGCCCATGTTGTAATAATAATAATAATAATAATAATAATAATAATGATAATATCTCTGTGAAATAAGTAAGAGTTGACATTTATATGGGTATAAACATAAAACACACATTCCATATTGCTCAGTACAAAAATCTTTTGATTTATGTACTGAGCATATGTACAACACCATGCAGAATGGGCAGTTGAAATGACTGGTCTATCCACCCACTCTGTATGTCATTTTGCCTGTGATTTAATATGAAGGGCAATTGCTTGTGGAGACATTTTTCTTTGGGTATGTTCAAGGTCAGCATGAGCTATCCATGTCACCCAATGCTATGAGATCCATCATAACTCATGGCTTCAATTTCAGATAAGTATGTTTCCACCTCTATCTGAGAGGTGCTTGCTGTCATGCCCTAATTCCTGAGCAGCATCAGTCCGTTTTTTTTTAATTTGCAGCTCCTTTCAAGTAAGTGAGTGCATTTTGTTGTAGAACTCAAAGATCTGGCCAAAATGATTAAAGCACAGTTTGTTTGAAGACATCACACTCTACAACTCCAACCACAGCCATGGTTTTCCTTTTTTTTTTTTCTTTACGTCTTTTGTGGTATCGGGGTAAGCCAGGTGACAAAGACACACATTCTCATTTGTGGGAGATAAAGATTATTTCCACAGCAAGAACACAGCCCCTGATGTGGTTAACGTAAGCGGAAGAGGAATGAGTCATTTTATGGCCCAGCACTGGCATTACATGATGGTTTTTCACACGCTGGACAAAACTCCCCTCATTGCTTGGAGGAATTTCTACAGCTAGCTCTTGCATATTATTGCTTTTTACAGCAGTGGGTCTCTTGATGGGCCTTCTGCCCCAATAGCAGGTTTCCTAATGGATTTGTGCATGGGGTTCAGTGCTGCCTGTGTTCTCATGCATATGATATACTCCTACAGTACATGTCCCAGTGGGCTGAAGATCACAAAGCTACCAAGAGATTTTGGTGCTGTGGGTACAAGAACAAGAAATGGGGATGATGGGAATTATTTTGGGGCGGATTTCTGGACTTTATTTTTTGATTTAATCATATAGCTATAGCACATATAGCAGTTTTTGCATTACTTATAATCAATCACTGGTCAAGTCCGAGCCAAATGAGTTCAATCAATATTTAATAAGTCAATCACTGCTAGATAAATACCTCTGTAATTTGTAGTATAAAAGCCTTTATGCTAACTACCAGTAGCGGTAAGTTTTTGCCAAAGAAATCTTTTCAGAGCATAAGGGAATCGACATTAGAGACAATGTAGATTTCAATAAGGGCTATAGTCTACAACAATGGCACAACCTTCAAAGCCTGTGGCATCATGCATGTCAACAGTGATGCTGTAAATATTCTGACTGCCATAAGAGCTGTTGTCATCTCTCACAGTGCACAATCATTCTCCCTCTGTTGTAAAGAGGCAGTGGCAGGCTGTGTATGTCTTCCAAACAAAAACACACTCTGCCTCAGCACAGTCACTGAAAATAGGGAGTAACTGCGTGTTGTGATGTCCAGCTCTCTCCATGAAGAGATTTTCTCACACCCAGGTGTGTCTGTCATTTTTTTTCTCACTGCTCCTGAACTGGCTGCCCACCCTTTCACCTTTTTTTGGGGTGGACTCGTGTGAACTTCACTGTGCCTTCCTGGACCTTTGCCTCATACAGCCTCACCCTCATGGTGAGGGTGAGGCTGTATTGGTCATCCCTATAGCTCCAGGATGCCCCTTGTCCCCATGGTATGCAAAGATGACACGCACGCTGGTGGACCAGCCTTTGGAGATCCTGTCTCAGGAGGAAGGGGCCATAGGTTTCTTATTTACAGATGTCAGGAAAGCAACCTTGACATTTGCACTTGTGGCAGTGCTTTCCTTTTTTTTTCCCTTTTTATTACTCCAGAGTGATGACAGTTGAGCAACTCTCAGACCGAACCTTTTCTGTGTTCCTAAGACCTTAAGGAGCTCATTTAGGTTGAGAGTTATTCAGTTGGCTGTTGATTCTTCTCCCCATGTCAAGCACAGGGAGGTAAAATGTAAATCCCCCTTCAAACACATGGAAAAGTTTGCCTCAAAGAGGTGTGGCTTGAAAGGCCTTGTCTAAGAAGTGTCTTGGCAGTTGGTTATGTGAATGTAGCTGTCAGGCAAACGGGATGTGGTCCTCCCTCTGTGGTCCAAACACACTCAACATTCAGTGAGTGTCAAAAGCACTGTTCAGTGTTGAACATATATGCATGGCAGCATCTTGGACTACACCTTGTCCATTCATTTCAAGCCTACCTCTTGGATATGCTGGGCCCCCTCTCGGGGCCTGTGCTCATAGGGGCACCAGAGGAAACTATACTTGAAACCTTGTGTCTCTGTGCCATGCGTCTGAGCACATGTTTCTGTGTTCCCTGGATAACTCAGGGCAGAAGACCTATGGGGCATTGAAGGTGTATTGAAAGCTTGACTCATGGTTATGTTGTTCTCTGACTTCCTCTCAGTGATGACTAAGACAGCAAGTAAACAGGCTGTGGCCATTACCCCCAGGCAGTCAGGTTCAATGTCGTAGACCAATGTTTGTTGTGGCAGGTCAGACATTTATTGGGCTCTGGCCTCTACTGGACCTGTGTGAGATAAAACCCTTTCTCTGTAAGATCCAATTGGAGCACAATGGTAGAGCCCTGCCGCCTATGAGCATCTTGCTGAACAGATGGCAGGATAGGAAATCAGTAAAGGCAAAACCCTTCCGTAAATTGGTCATGTCTTCAAGTACTCTCGTCTTGATTTGCAGACTGTAACTATGTAAATTTAGGTGAGTCAGTATGTGTTTTGCCTACAGTAATATCTTACCTATAGTGTTGAATAGATGGTATACATGTGCTTATAGAACAAGGGTTACAGCAACATAACCTCAAATTGACGCTCAAATGATGCTCAAAATCTTCAGGAAAATGTTGACATTTTAGAGTAAAAAAGTTGTTGTTTTTTTTTTTACAGATATCAACATGACAAACAGCAAGTCCTTGTTCAAAATAAATCCACTTACCTGCACCTCTAAATTGCCTTAAGGGTACATTATGTATTTGTTGTTTAATCTATACCAAAATCAATGTTGAAAAATGCTACAGTAAATTGACATTTTATGGAAGCTTATGATGGCCTAATCCTTGATCTGGACAAGTGCTGTGTCTCGGAGGCTCTGTTGTGCTGGTTCAGGACAAAAAACCTTCAGAGCCAATTTGTTCATTAGTCGCTTTTGTCATAGTTTTCATTGTAATAATTTAACCTCGAAAGAAATAGTAATTCTAATCTTTAGATAAATCTTTGTAATCAAAACCATAATAGATGCATCTAAAATGTAGTGGAGTTGAAGTAAGAAGCAGCATAAAATTTAAATAATCATGTCAAGCAAAAGTAAATTAAGTACTTACAAAAACGAAGTCCATTTTTACTTAGTTTCTACCACTTCATGGAGAGTAAATACCGGTAAATAAACCTTTCTAATAATGCTTTAAAGAATCCTCTGGCCCCCAGAGGTGAATGCCACAGTTAAAAATAGCATGGAACTATTTTTGAAGTGTTTTGTTATTAACTCCCATTCCAGATGGAACCTTCACTGACAGCAATAGTTCCCATGTCACAGTGGTTTGAATATTTCCTGAAGGACACTGTGTGGCCAGATCAAAACAACAGGTGTGGAGTGGGGGGCTGCCTTGTGTTTGACGTGGAGCACTGGTGAGTCATGGAATGCAAAAAGGCATCGCTCAGGCTGTCAAGACAACAGAACCATGAGAAATACTCCCAAAAGGTCAGAGGTCAAGATCCATGAGGCGAGGGAATCTAATACTGAATTTGCAATGGAAGACCTCTCGACCCCGTCAACACACTGTTATTCCATTGAGAACGTGACTTTTGCCGAGCTTCAAATCTAATTAAAATTCATAATCCCCCCATGACGGGGTGAACATGTGTGGCCACGGCTTTACTTTGGTGTTTCTGGTCTATTCCCAAAGCTCACCGCAACAAAACATTTAACCAGTGTTTAGTTTTGCATCTGTTTCTTGAGAAAATAAAGTGAGTTGTATACTCCACTATAGTGGGAGGATGTAATTTTGAGCTGGAACAATTACTGATGTTTATGAAAAGAGGTCACTGTATATTTTATAAATCTTGCTTGCACTAATGATCAGCCTGAGATTGTTTTCAGTACTGTTGGTAGTAAGGGCTGCAGCAACTTGAAATATTTTTAGATTTTAGATTTTAGACTGCCTTGGCCCTAATATAAAAGGGTTTCAGTCGATATTTAGGCCAAGTGAGGAGCATTCTATTATTAATAACATTGTAAATGCAGATGCAGTCCATTAAACATAACTGCGTGCATTTACAAAAAGAACTATTCCCAGCTTTTCGCATTAAGTTTCAGGTTTAAAGTTTTGCTTATATAAACCATGGCCCTGAAAAAATGTGTTACTGATGATCACAGTGGTATTAATTTCAATGTCTGCATATGGTTCTGCTGAAGTTAAAGATGTGAATTTCAATGTTGCCAAGGCTGATGGACAGATGATTTGTGTAAAGGATGGGGGATGACGAAACCTCTCACCATCGGCCTCTGGCCTGTCTAATATGAACCAGCTAGAAATTTGTTTTTTTTTTTGTGTGCAGTCTCTCTCATGGATTGTCCAGCAACATTTTAAGAATAAGATCATTCGGTACGACAATCTTTGGCCCCTACAGAATCTATGACGTCTCTGGGATTTTGCTAATGACTGAGGAGTGAAATTGCCACAGAAAAAAAAAAAAGATTGTTTTGACCACCGCACAACAGCGGATGGTTCGTAATGCGTCTGGCCAGGCCCTTCTGAGAGGCTTTTCAAATGAAACGTGTTTCGGGGGAACCTGCTGAGCGTAGAACCGGTAAGAACAAAGCCAACTGGAGCAGAAAGTGCCACTCCTTGACACTCAACCAGAGACACTTCAGCTAGAAACACTGTGAGCACTTAATACTAAATGTATATAGTCAGCATGAAATTGAATAAACGACTCAGTGTTACATCTGCAGTTAAACATGAAATACCCTACATTGTTACATTATTCAGGGATGTAAGCTTCTCAAGCACATGTTAGGCTATTAGTGAAAGTACAGCATCTGGGGACACTGCAGTTTTATCATGTCATGTGGCTTCACTAAAGATGCAGTATACTCTTAAACTGCAATAAATTATCCTTGAATAATGATCTTACATGCTCAAAACCATCCAATCTTCACTTCCATTTTTTGGATCTGGCTATGGGAATGAGGAAACATGGCCAGTGATGTCAGGATATGAATTAGCAATTTCACTTGTGCTGCTGTTACTTTTGAATAAGCTCATTATGATGTGCTCAAGACTTTGAAGACAAATGTTTCCAATTGTAAAAGCAAAACTTTTTCATAAAGTTTGGCTAATAAAAAAGCATCCTTTGATGATGAAATGATGTTGCTAATTTGACCAGTGTGTTTACCACCCTTTATTCAAAACTGGTTCAATAATGTTTTTTTTTGTTTGTAGCTCCCCTTTTCAAAAGCATGTTTATAAAAAAAACCTGCAATGATCAACTCATAACAGCAGCTAACAGACAATTAAACGTGAAGGGAGTCAAAGAGGGCACTTGAGGACAATGATCCTCAATCAGACATTTCAATTTGTACATTAAAGATCACTCTGGATAAAAGAGCCTATTAAATTAGTGTAAGCCTGATGTGACACAAAATAAATAAACAGGCTGGCTTATGTGGGGTTCAAATAAAGATGTATTGAAACACTTCATTACCACAATCCATTTAGATGAATGGAAATTATTTTGGTTTGTCTATGCACGCCATAGCCTTTCCATTGGTCTAAACACAGGCATTTATAATTATTTTGCCAAATTATACCTCTGATCTGGACTCTGTGGGCTTGTACATACTCTACTCAGCTGGCATCTTTTAATTGCCACATATTTTATCATTATAGGACAAGAATGTGATTTCACAAAGGGACACGTGTTGCTTGAACTTAAAAGTTGCTTATGATTTGTCTAATATATACAGATATCAACGGCTTCATAATTCGTCCAGAATAGCCTACATGAATGTTTGTATATACAGTACATCAAGTGTATAAAGGGCTTTATTGGCATGGGAAACATATATTTACATTACCAAAGTAACGGTGTAATAAAAAAGAATTGAGGTATAATGAATTATATCTTACAATACAAGCATGCATAAACAGAGTTTAGCAGTAAGTAAAATTGACTAAAAATAATAAACAGTTTTTACTGTTACAAGAAATATATACATGTGCCATGTTAACTTAAATTAAAGGAACAATGTGTGGGAACTGTATAAACACTGCAGCACTGTGTATTTAAAAGAATCTGATCTATCTCTATGCGCATTAAAACCGTCGTCTCGTTCCTCTGATTCTAATCTCGCGAGGTTTGAGTGTTGACGAGAGACTAACCCCGCGTCACGTGATGGTCCCGTGATCCAGTGCGGAAGAAGAGATTTCAGCGGTGACAACAAAGAGACGACAAAACACGGATTGGCAGAAAACCTAAACATTTAAGTGGTTGTAATTTATTTCTAGCTTGCCTCCTGTGAGCCCAGCTATGGACGGATCTGTCAGAGCATCTCTGGACTCCGCAGCCGGACCGCCGGCGTATTTCAGAGGGTGAGTTTCTTTGAACGAACGGCTAAGTGTGGCTAGCTTCTTAGCTAATGATACTAGCTTGTCTGCCAGTGACGCGGCGCCTGGCTTTAAACATTCATAAACGACTATTATTTCATGTGGCATCATGCCGGAGCCCAACAGTAATCCGTGCACAACAGTGACTGACACATGCACTTTTGCACTCGGCAGAAATGAAAGCTCCCTGGTGTCAGCCCTGAAGACACTGCTGTTCTTCACCGTCCTGATGGTCACACTGCCCATTGGACTGTACTTCGCATCCAAGGCGTACATCTTTGAGGGTAAGTCTGTGACGGAGCGACAGTGTGCACCATGCTGAAGCTTTGCAGCTGCAGGGATGGACGCAGCAGGTCCGCCGAGCCTCGCTGAAGAGTTCAGTGGCGAAACTGGTAATGGAGAGTTGCAAAGATCTCAGCTGACTTTTGTTTTGAGCGACGACAGTAGCATGATTTCAATCTGGATTAGTTTCAAACATTGAACACAAAAATGATTAGGCACGTTTTTTTTTGTTTTTTTTTAATGAAACCTGTTCGGAACTCGGAATGAAAAATAAATCTTACAGGTTTTGAAAAGATCTGGACCAATATGCAGTTTTTTTTTTTTTTGGCCGATACGGATACTATGTAGTAAAAAAGCTATAATATTCATACAAATTGGCCAATACGCGCAAATGTTTTGGAGTGATCTATGATTTGTTGTTTTAAATGATACCAGTGTAATAATACACTAATTATAAATCAACCCAAGCTTCTTTTTCTGCATTGTGTTCTTTAAAAACAATTTATTTATTTTTCAGCCTGTATTTGTCACACATATGCTGATTCTGATATATCACTGATAGGCCAAGATTATTGGCCAACTCATGCTAAACCCTTGTACTCGTTTTGTATTTTTTTTTTTTTTTTTTCAAGAGCAACTCCACGCAGGTGTTGGAGATATGCCGTTTACTGAGTGGTTTTATTCTAGTTATACATGCCACCCAACGGGGGAGAGGGTAATATTGCAATCAGGCCCATCTGTCTGTCACCTCTCTACTTGAAAGGTTTACACACGATAGGCAGGTCGCCACCATAGCTGTGTCCTTCCCAGAACCAATACGGATCTGTGCTCTAGAATTTGACAGTGTTGGAGAAGGGAGGTTATGTTTTCTCCTTCGTGATTACACATGCAGGGCTGTTACCAACACAGCTCAAAATGTTATGACTGGATTTGGATGAAATTTGTCGTGTGGCGTGGTATGATTTAACGATGAATTGATTGACTTTTGGGGATCAAGTTCCAAACCTGGACATAACTCAAAAAAATAATAGTGATTTTCATGACATTTTGTGTGTGTAGGTACTATATTATCACAACGAGCAATTCTAACAGTTTGGGAGAGATCCTGAAGGCACCCTTCACTATATAATTACCTCTTGACAAAGCCTTACTTCAGCAAACAAATTCACAACAAATTCACCTGTGTTTTTTGAGTAAATTTCTTTTGTAGGGCAACTATGGTCACTATTTGAATGTTATCATGTCGAATGACAGGAAATTTCATCAAGGAGGTTCATCAGTTTCTGTCTTGTTTGAAAAGAGGGGAAGGTTTTGTGTAGTAGTTGCAGAATGAAGTTGGAGAGAGCGCAAATACAAAACATTTGTAGCAGCGAAAATATAAAAAAGATGAATGATAATGTTGTTTCTCTTTGAGCTTAATATGAATTCTAAGGGACGGCTATAAAATGTTGAAAGCTTTCTTTGGAAAATTATAGAAGGAAGAGATTTATACACAGAATGAAACTGTATCCTCTATTGACTCCAAGCTGTTTGTTTCATCATGTTATTTGATTAAGAAGTAAGCTGTGAAACCCTACCCACCATCCCTTCAAACTTTTCACATGTTGAAGTGATACAATTCAAATAGATTCTTTTGGGCATTTTACCACCTTCTTTACACAACATACTTAATGCTAATGAAAGTTCTGATACAAACAGTGATTAAGACCAAACAGCAAACATCTGTTGGATGCATGCAGATTCACCCCTCCCGAGTCACAACTTAGTCGCAACTGAGTCACAACTTAGCTGCGAGTACAGTCTGAAGATGTGTTTTCTCTACCGGACTTGTACGTCTACAGATTGTATTTTTGTGTCACTAATGGCTCAGCAACAGTTGGATTGGATGGAAGCCAGAGTTTTCAGGTGTCAGATTTTCAGATGGATTAAGGCCTGGACTTTGGCTGGGTCATTTTAAAGCCGCACATATACACTGTGATTTTAGAAATGTTAGTTAACTGTACTCGCTGCACAACTAAATCATCTGTGTCGTGAAGCCAAAGCTCTTGTTTATGTGCTCGTATTACCAAGTACAATTGTCAAACCCTGACTTGAGTCTTCAAACTGTCGGCATGTTGAAAACAGGAAAATAAAATGGCTCATTGTAAATTTTTCTCAATGTAAAATTTATCTGGCCTTATATTAACGGATAATGCCAAAGCTCGAACTACCTGGCAGATACTGTATGTTCCGTCCACATGATGCATCGTGTCGACTTGGCTCTTTCAGAAGCTCTTTGTGCTCCCTTCGTACCTGGTGCAGTGAGGGGAAAAAAAATAATGGTCTTTAGGAATTTTGGCTCTGCTTCAAAGGTGCAGAAGCCTGAGGATGGCTGTAATTTGTCAGATATTCATTCAACTATTTAGTAGGTGATTGGGAGCAGTAAGTATGCAGGTCGAAGCCCAACATATTATGCTTATTATTATTTGCTTGATATTTGGCTCTATTTGTATTTTCCTTAACGCTAACCTGGTTTGTACCCACTGTGTTTCAAATTGGGATGGTGTGCTTATGTATAATGTAAGGTTTCTGTCCTACAGTTATCTACCAAATGGCTTGTTTAAAACTGTAATCAGGATTTCTTACTGCTTCCCTGTAGGTTTCATGCAAAGTGTGATACTGACGCTAGCAATGAGCGCTTTGAATTTATGTCTGTTAGTTTAGTTCTAAAAAGTTTTACACTGACATCACATAAGCACAGGTTTTACTTATGCAGATTTTAAGCAAAACCATGTTTGTCCCCTATAAATCATTTTATTGCCTTAAGATAGGCACATGGATTATGTACAACTTAATCAAACTGTCAAAGTGACTAAAACAACAAAGGTCACATGATTGTCGCTTTATTTTTTGTCCTTTCCTGATGCATCATCCCACAACATGAAGTTTTCTATACCTGTGAGATATAATTCTCAAATCCCAAATTATGTTGCTGATGTGATTCCGATTTTGATAATCAACTTAATTTGCCTTCTGTAATGTCAGTACTAATTGAGTCCAGCATGGCAATGATAAAATGCACCTTTTTCGAAGCGAGGGTGGAAGGGACCAAAGCCAGTCCTCACACCATCCCATCATTCAGTCATATAAAGTTCACTTCAGGCTTGGATGCATTTCTGTCCCAAACTGTGACACACCGAGGTGAGTAGCAGGAATCAGTAGCCACATATCTTCCACATCAAAGTTTTATAAATAAGTTCTCATACTAGGTTTTCTTGTGGGTAGCACAGTGCTGCAGTGGTTAGCACTGTCGCCTTACCGCAAGAAGGTGCTTGGTTCGATTCCCGGGTCAGGACTTTTCTGTGCGGAGTTTGCATGTTCTTCTTGTGTCTGCATGGGTTCTCTCCGGGTACTCCGGCTTCTTCCCACAGTCCAAAAACATGCAATCTCGGGGTTTGGTTAATTAGTTACTCTAAGTTGCCCGTAACTGTCGATGGTTGTTTGTCTGAATATGTCAGCCCTGTGATGAACCGACTTGTTCAGGGTGAACAAATCACCTGAAGACGCTAGGATAGGCTCCAGCCCCACCCCCCCAAGGAAATGAATGAATAAATGAACTTGGTTTTCTGTCTTAGTCATATTTCAGTTCAAAATTGAGTTCAAGATTCTTTCCATTCTCTAATGATGGATTTAATAGTGCTCTATGATACTCAAATCTTGCTGTATATTTTTCAAACCCAACACTGCTTTGTACTTCTCCAGAACTGAATCCCTGGCTTGTTCTGCTGAGTGCATTGGGCTCAATCGCTGTTTGTTTAATCATGTTCTCGAACAAATTGTGAAGCCTTTTATGCAACTGATATATTTAGATTAAACAGTACGCGGGAGCACCAGATCCTGCTATGATTTCAGAAGGTAGTTTCGCCTTACTGAATAGTTAGCTCTCTTTTTGCAGCTGTTGGTTCTCATAGTTAACTGTCTTCCCCTGTCTCTTCCCCAGGATCCATGAAGATGTCGAGCTCTGACAGCTACTTCTACGCAGCCATTGTTGCAGTGCTGGCGGTGCATGTGGTCCTGGCATTGTTTGTTTATGTGGCCTGGAACGAAGGCGCGCCTAAAGGGAAGGGCAAAGACGATTAAGGCGAGTCTCTATCAGCTCGAAAGACCACCGAAGATGGACGGACGGACATAGGGCATGGATCTGCAGCTCCCCGACCATGGGCTCCAGCACTGTACACAACACCTTCCACCCACTAGCCACACTGTCAGGGTCTGGTTGTTGTTTAGGCAGTGACCTGAAAAACTGTTCTATTGTCCCCTGGACTTGGAGATTGGAGCCAGTTGAGTGAGTTCCTTTTTTTTATTATTACTGTT
The DNA here is from genome assembly GCA_001698575.1 of Mola mola. NCBI lineage: Eukaryota > Metazoa > Chordata > Actinopteri > Tetraodontiformes > Molidae > Mola > Mola mola. The sequence goes on along the minus strand of KV751330.1, from coordinate 3,419,167 downwards.
TTTTTTTTGTTTTTTTTGTTTTTTTTTTGCCACCAGCCTCTGAAGTCGCCTTTTGATTTTTGTTCTATGAAAATGACAGCCTATTTTAGGAGGCTTTGTTCTAAACTGCCATCTGGCTGAGTGCTGTAAGTCCCTTCACAGTAAAGAGTTTGTCTAGATCAGGTGTTGGATGCTGCATTCATGCAAATATGAAGGACTTGATTCCAAAATGCCCTATATCCATCCATATACTGTACTACTGAATTCAGCATTTTGTTTTTAACTTTTGGTTCTTCTTGGTACACTCTTAATATCAGTATAAACTAAAACTGGGCCAGTGTAAAAATTGATTTTTTGATACCAACTTTTACCACTGGGTGGTGCACCAAAGTACAGTATAACAGGAACTCTTGATTATTAAGGAATTTGAGTGACAACCAGACATATAGAGCTTATGCTGCTGCACATTTCGGAATCTTGATGTCATTACATGTTATTTTGGATTGACACAATTCAACAAATGTTTTAATAATAATAATAATAATAATAACAATAATTCATTGAGGGTAATTACATCAGTAACATACGCCATACACCAGTAACCTACCAAACAATAATAAAGATCCTAAATGCGCTTAGCTTCCATGTTGTTTTTTTGGGTCAAATTCTTCATGATGTGTTGTTTTTAAAACGAGCCGATTATCTGTTTGTCCTCATAAACGAGTGTTTTACTTTCTGTGTTTGTGAACTGTAGCTGGTATATCAAAATGTGCTGAAAGAATGATTTGTATCGAAACAATTTGATGATTTGAGGATGTATTTGTGTGTACAGTCAGTGTGATGCACATGAGAATGTTGAGATAATAAATGAGAAATTGCTCGAGGATGAAAGCAGGCAGTGGTCCTTGTGTTTTCCTGTTTTTTTAAAAATGTGTAATATGAGTATAACAAGTATTCTCATGGGGAAGAGGCTCGAGTTTGAATATTGCGGCCTAGGCCTGTCAGCATATAAAATAAATCAGGGGGTTGATAAATTCTGTAACGATCCTACGATGACATCTTGGATGAACATGTTTTTTTTTTTTTTAAAGATGGCCTGTGTGCGTGATAAACAAGCTGTATCACTCAAGAGACCTCGATTTCCCCCACCATCTGTTGCTTGAGCCACACCAAACTAAAACATGTGCCCCGAGATCAGATGCATGTCTGTGTGTATTTATTGACTTTGTTACTGAGGAATGTCAGCTTAGTTTTATTTATGCTGAGTCAAAATCAGAGCTTCAATTGAAAACAAACTCGATGTGACCGCGGCCTCAGACTCTTATTGTTGCAGTCTTGTTTGAGTGTTTCTCCGAGAGGCAACAAAGAGCTGTCTGAGGGCACAAACCACTTTGTTATTTTAGGCAATACAATTAAATAATACTTAAAATTTAAAAAAAGTTTAATATGATGAAGTAGCCTCCCCCAAATGAATAACAGCAGCGAGGCTGCAAAGAGTTCAGTATTAGATTAATTTCACACAACAAATTAGCATGCTCAAAACTGACTTTAAATAATACGCTATTGAAAGAACAATTCAATTTGATTATCTAATTCATCTCCTTTCAAAGCAAAAGCGAACCTGATGTTGTTTTGTGCTAAATATTTTATATTAGCTGCACAGGGGATAAGAATTCCCTCTCTGAACTGATGACCATGAGTTTTCCCAGGCCTCAGAGATTATAGTGAGAAGAACCAATCTTGACCGTGTCGAGCTTTCCCTCAAGCTCACCTCATTGGAATCTGCACCGCGCCTCAGCCAACACACGGGGGCAGCAGACAGTCGGCCAGTTCACACAGACAACATGGAAGCCAAGACAAGAACTAACAGGCAAAGCGCCTTCATGATGTTTTCTGCCTCAAAAACCATTATCAGCAGCTGATTCCTGCCCCATTTTTCCACTGTGCTGTGGAAGTCTCCTTGGTCACACACACAACAGTGTGTTCTCTGGAGTTTGGGGTTGGATCCATTGCCGTCTGCTGTATCCAGTTTTATCGAGGCCAGTGTCGCTGATGAAGTGACAGGCCTGCAGGCAATCACCATGATTCAATCAACAAGCATCAGAAGCACCAGTTCTCCTTTTGGATGCAAAGTTGCTGCAAAGGCAGGCTTTGCTGCTGCCGTTTTGTCATTTATCACATATTGGCATGTTTGGTGCGAGGTGTCGCCATGATGGAAAACAGAGCAGAGAGCTCACCACACTTCATTGCATCAGGAATTAGATAAACATTTTTTAGATTTTATCCTTTCTCCTGCCTGTCCTAAATTGCAATCCACAGGCTGACTTTATATATATATATATACTGTATATAAATACCCTAATTGAATGGATGAGATGGATAAGAATACAATCACCTTCTCATTAGCCAGCAAGATGTAAAGAAAAAACAGAAAGGGCATTACAGAAGTGTCTCTGTGACATGAGTTTTCCATTGCTCAGCAGATGGCAAGCCAAGTGGGTCCAGCCCTCAGAAGAGCTGCTTGCTGTGTGCAGGGATGGTAAAGGGAGAGGGCAGTAGAGTACTGTGCCACAGCTGTTAGAGAATAATACACACCAGCAAACAGAGGGAAGTGATAGAATAACTCATCATAAAAATATGATATAACCAAACCAGCTCTAAATTATGTTAGAATGTGCTGTTTTTTCCCATGAAAGTGAAACTGAAGATATTTACCTACCTGCAACACTGGGCTCGTATTTTACCTTATTACCTGTTATAAACATGTCTATTTTTCTAGTAAATAAAGGTATAAATATGATATATGTGTATTATTATTATTTTTTATACCATATGAAGATCTGAAATTCAGTGTGCTTGACTCGTCATTATAGGCTGATGCCCTACATCATTGTGTTATAGCATTTATGCTTTTTTAATTTAGCTGAAAGGTAATTCGAATGCTGCTGGCTCATTCAGAACGTTTTTTTTTTTCATCATTCAGAAAATATTCCCCCATCATAACAAGTAGGGCAGACGGAGTTAAAGTAGCCACTGCCTTACAACCTTTGTAGTGCCCTATCCATATTCTCGGAAGTGTTTGAAAATTGAAAAAGTTTTGCTTTGGAAGGAGGTGTGTGCTTCAGTTGGCACTGGGGTGAATTGATAATGACTGAATCTTAATTTTTTGGAGGAACTGTTCCTTGGAGCGAAGTGGATATAGACTGCTTTACCCCAAGCATTATTATTGTTGGCGCCACATTACTTTCCGTTCTTCTTAGAATAGAGACTACCAGCAAAATGGGACAAAACCTATTTACAGAATTTATTTAGTTTCATGGAGACATGAAATCAGATAGAAATGCTGTCAGGCTGCCAGCCCGCTAAAATCACCACTTAGTCCTAATGACCCGGGAGATTTTGTGCTCAGTGGGAGATGAAATTATGTAGCTTTTAAAGGCACAATGTGCAAGACAGCTGACTTGGCTCTTTTTCCAGGTAGCCTAACACCCACACTGCCACCTGCTCAAAGCTGCCTGGAAATGAGACTCAACATGGCGAATGCACCTTAAGGGAACAAATATAAATACTGCGATTGTGATCATTTATTTTCACTGTCAACATTTACTTGATAATTATTATAATTATAATTAAACAAACTTATATCAGTGAAAAGGACCATTAAGAAAAGGACCATTAGGTGCAGAACTGGACTATTCATTATATTGTTTTCAATCACACGCAGCAATACAACCCAACAATGTCTGTTTTCAGTCCTCGTCCATACTTTCTGTAATGTAGCAGCAACATGTTTGTACAGTAGCCCAAAGCAAGCCAAACTAGGAAGGACTTTTTGCATTTTTTGCCTTATTGGTGGCAACTGTAGGGAAGGGTGTCATGCTAAGTCCACCGCTCCTACATAACACCAGCTGCCACCATCATTCCTACACACTTGACATTAAAAGTACCAATACAACACAGTGAAAATACTCTATTATGACTATTATGATTAACCTTTTATAGACTGTTGGGTATTTATTTTAATTCAATTCACAGCAGTACTCTGAGGAGTAGCAGAGTATAATTCTAAAGTTATATATATGGTACAAATACCTCGAATTGTACTTAAATACAGTATGTGAGCACTTACTTTCCAACACCAATGTTCTGGCTGATATTTAAGCTCCTATAACATGCAGATTTAACTTGTTTTTTCTTAATATATTGAAACTTGCTCTACATCTACCATAACCATGTTGCCCTCTCTGTCTGTATGTGTTATGCTTCGGCCTGACACTAAAAGGATTTCATTTCAAAGCGCGGCATGTCCATCTGTGCTGTTGTTCCTCACACCGACTCATCTTTCAATGTTCCAAACGTGCACAATAAAGATGATCACTTCATTATATATTTTAAGATGATGTACGTCTCAAAATGTCTTTTAGTAACCTTCATGTTTGATTTTCACTCGGGAAAGCAGAAGTGACATTTGCTGATTCTACTTTTCTGACTGATTTATGGCGCTCTGTATTAAAATACCACTAGCTTATCTGTGAGATCTGAGGCTTGTTTCTGTCACCACAACACGCTACAGGAAAGAGATGCACTCAGTCATATCTCAATGCCCCTAGAACCTCTTTCAGAGACATGACATCTTAATTTTAATACACACAAGTAAAGGAGAAAAAAAAGTCAATATGTTCCTCCCTTGACACTTCATTCAATGCCAGAAAATCATGAACATACCCCTCCGAAGATTCGAGAAATCTTCCTCATCATGAACACACTATGTCATTCAGTTTCCATCCAGGGGGTGCCATGGGTCGTGCTTTCTTGGCAGAGATGAGATATGCATGTGTGGGACATACAGACAGCAAGGATTTTACACGACATGTTTATTCCCGCTGAAAATGTTTGCGTGTAGATAAGGTCCCAAGCTACGCCAGATTCTAATTTGAGAGATTCAGTGCTCCAAAAGTGTTTTTGTTAATTGCAAAGTGCATCGAAACTAAGTATCACAAATATAAGTATGTATACTCTTTGGCCGATCCTGATTTATGTGCAACATGTGTTCCAGCCCAATGATATGCCCTTTCCCTGAAAAAGACGAAATTATAAATACTCTGCAATGCAGAAAATTTAAGACAAATGCGGTTGTCACCAAGTGCTTTGCAGAAAACAAACAACACCAGCAGAGACAACAGAAAGAGAAACAAGACAATGTGCCTTTTAATTGTGCACTAATAGGCTGCCTCCATTAAAAGAGACTACAAATTTCTTTATCCAGGACACCATCTGAACTAACACAATTTCTTTCAGACTCCTACGCCTTGTCACGTATTGCACAACTTTTCCCTTCAAGTTGAAGCAAGTGAACTATGCTAGACCTCAAAACACGTGATGTAATTGTTTTAACCCGTTCTCCATTTTCCTCCTGTGAGTTCAGGCCAGTGCTTATATATTCCTGCTTTACACATTTAGTTGCATTTTTTTAAAAATTCATTTACATTCATCACACATAAAAAAAACAAGATACACTAAATGTGAAACCTGAGCAGACGGTACTTTCTATTGATGGTGTTTGTCAATGACAGTAGCGAACAGTGGGAAGAGTTATACCATACACATATCAGTTAAAAAACAAATGAATACTGCTGAAAACTGACTCAAAGTATGGTAAACATATAGTATTGACTTAACGGTCTAATCCAATTCACTTTCTCAAAAGGCATACCTGGGAGAGGTTTAAGTTCATTACCAAGGTGATTATTGAACCACCACCATCAACTTGTCTGTGTACCCTACAAATGTCAATCCCGTCTCAGCTGGAATGAGTCAAAACCTGCACCATCCTCAGGAGGTGGGTTATGAACGAAACAGCACATGACCCCCCCCCACCCTCAGAAACATCAACCTCCTCATATTTTCAGATCATCTATTCTGGTCTTGTTGTTGCTGTGTTTGGCGCTGCGGCTGGGCCTGACCTGTGTCGGCGACCCAGGGGCCGATACCGGTCCCTTCTTCCCTTTCAGGTCACATTCCTCTGGCTTGCTGCTGCTCCTTTCAACTGCTAAGTTGTCCTTATTCTGTTTGTAGGCCGCCTTGCTGTTGTAGGGGTGGAAGGACGAATCCGTGCCGTCCGACAGAGCGGACAGGTTGTAGCTGGGCACAGGCGGGTAGGCTGGTTGCACTTGGTGGTGTCCGTGGAAGTAGTCGTTGTAACTCGGAGCGAAAGGCACCGAGGCTTCGCTGGGCTCCTTGGAGATCCCTTCAGGGGAGCGATGACGTCTCCTGAAGGTGAGGCCCTGGCGGCACTTGGTGAAGCCCAGGTGGTAGATCTCGATGAGGTTTAGGAAGAGAGACGCGCTGGCCACTCCCAGCATAAATATGATGAAGATGGTTTTTTCTGTCGGGCGGGATATGTAGCAGTTCACCACATTAGGGCAGGGGGGTCTGTTGCACGTGTACATTGGCTTCAGCTCAAAGCCATACAAGAGGTACTGAGCCACAATAAAGCCCACCTCAAACAGGGTTTTAAAGATCACATTAAAAACATATGTGCGCAAAAGCTCCCCCTGCAGGCGCACTCTGCCCTTCTCATCCCTCACCAGAGCCTTTTTGTGTTTAGCGCCAGCAGCAAGGGCATGTTTGTTCGAAAGGTGCACTTGTTCCTTCTCCTTCTCTTTCTGCTTGTCCTCCATCCGTACCAGATGGAGGATGTGTCCTAGGTAGATCAACGTGGGTGTTGACACAAAGATGATCTGCAGCACCCAAAACCGGACGTGGGAGATGGGGAACGTGATGTCATAGCAGACATTCTCGCAACCAGGCTGCTTGGTGTCACAGGTGAAGCCAGACTGCTCGTCGCCCCACACCTTCTCCGTTGCGGCGCTCAGGATCAGGATGCGGAAGATGAAGAGGACGGTGAGCCACACCTTCCCGACCACGGTGGAGTGCTCCTGGGCTTTTTCCAGAAGCTTCCCCAACAGGTTCCAGTCTCCCATAGCTGTGTGAGCTCAGGTCTAGGAATGGAGATATAGAATCAAGGAAAAACAGCATCTCGAGTTTATCTTTTAAATGAAAAGAAGAGGAAATCTAGAAATTAAAGTAAGCGCCAGTGTTCCAAAAGACTACAAGTTCTCTTAAAAATCTTACCAGGTTCAGCAAAGCTCAGGCCAAACGATTCTCTCCGTTTCTGACCGGGTGCTGCTGAGCAGGTAGTGGCCTTTTCAGCGTGGACACAGATAGGATTATATTGACTTTGGCAGGGTATATATTTGGCAAGTGCAGACAGGGGGGAAAGGCAAGTTCCAGTCATGATTCTACGTCTCAACGCCTTCATAGCCCACCGAGTCCAAGCAACAAGATCTCCTCAAGGTGAAACTGAACACCAGGGAGACGTGGTGGAAGTGCGATTTAGAAACAGTTGAGTAATGTTGGTACTGTCAGTTCCTGTAACACGTCCTAAATATATTCTACTTGTGAACGGAAGCATGAGACAGTAGCAGAGTCCGCTCTGCTACTGTGTGGTCACACGAACCCCTGCAGAAATGTGGCAGGTGCATGATGTTTGGTCATCGCTGATAAATCCATCTGGCTTTTTAACTGCTGTGGAGACACTCATGAGATTACGTAAAGCTCGAGAGGTAATTGTGTGGTAACTGGAAAAAAACATGGAGTTCTGTATGTGGACACATCATAACATCTCATGTCCACTCAAGACAATCACAAACAAGTTTTTGACAGTGACATTAACACTGCAAATGTTTAAGTAGCATTTACTGGATAAACTTACCTCGTCAGCTTATACATCTCCTGTGGTCAATCCCTTTGCATCTCTGAGGGTCCATGAGGCTGCCTGCTTTGCTGAAAGGCTTCAGTCCAAAGATGAGCTTTGTGCCTCCCTAGCAATGACCTTGAATGGACAGGAAAAGTGGTCTTCTAACCACTGTTCCAGTCTGACACACCGGCCAGCTCCGTCTTCCGTTTTCAGGTCACAGTCCTGGGGGGCTCTTCCACTGACCAACACACATAACCTGCTGGATAAACCCTCAACCATGACCGCCCTGCCCTCGCATCTCCCACCCCCACCCCCACCCTACGGTTAAATTTGGCACAGGGTACACTCTAATGTAAACTATTAGAGCCTGCCGCAGTGAGTGACGCGGCAGGTGGCCAATGATGTTGTCTGCGAGGTCTGGCTGACCACAAGTGCTTCTCGGGTCTAAATATAGCCGGAGGGTCTCTCCTATCATTGGGGTCATGATTTGGAGATGAGTAGCTGCTTGCATTCCCAAGTTACACATCACAGTGTCAAGAAAGATGGCGGGGGGGGTCAATGAAGAAGTTCTGTTTGAATGTAACAGAAATATAAATAAATGGATGTAGGTGAAAATTGTCATCATTTTGCAGCGTTGTTTTTTTTTGTTTTTTGTTTTTTTTTAAGAAATCTGTCGGTACAAACAAGTTGTTCCCTAAAGAACTTACTATTGAATTACTTCAATTGATCAGGCAGTTTATTTCTTTATATTACAACAATATAAACTTCACCCATATTTATTTACAGTATTAACTGGATTCACCCAGATGTAAACTGATACACAATATATACATTTTGGCATAAATGTCAACATGTCAACAAGTTATTTCATATTCGCCACAATAACAAAACCATTGATACCAGATCAACAGATACCAGCAAATGGGATGAAAAAAATTTCAGGACCAGAGAGAGGAGAGGGAGACTGAATGATATATGACGCAAGTTAATATTAAGGAAAGCAAGTGCAACAGTTGGACAGCCAGGACTTCCTGTTAGAAAGTAGGTCAACCTCAAACATTTACTGAAACAGAGGGAAAAGATCACCCTGAACACAAGCTGTAATTTAAAATAAGAAGGCAGCAGTCACAATTTAATGTTATATGTTAACCTTGAGACATCTTTTATGTACAATTCCAGGATTTCAA
>KV751330.1:3397094-3410207 GCA_001698575.1 Mola mola | reverse complement strand
TTGATGCCTGAATTTATTTACAATTATGTAAAAAAAAAAAAAATTCTTGTGTTTTTGCTTTCAAGCTGATGCTATCTCAGTTGAAGTCTGAATGCAAGCGGCATGATACGAATTTGCGACAATCGGCGTTAAGGGGTTAACTGAAAAATGAGGATGCTCCATCAACTTTAAAAAAACCTCATTGTTACACAGAGCACTACGTCACTGTCTTACATCAACAACTTGATAACATAAAGCTGTATTCCGTTCTCCATTCTTCTTTTAAACCATTATGCATACTAAAATGGTGTGCTAACTATGTACAAATATCAAAGATATCCTGAGAGGTAATCCAGTTATCCATCCATGTTCCATCACATATCACATATCACATTCTATCACGTGGGGGCTTGGAGTCTATCCTAGTGTCGTCGGGTGAAGGCGGGGTACACCCTGGACACGTCATTTCATCGCAGGGCTGACATGTAGAGACATGCAACCATTTACACTCACATTTACAGGCAACTTAGAGTAACTATTCAACGTAACCTGCGGGAAAAAGTTGGAGTACCTGGAGAGAGCCCATGCAGACACAGGAAGCACATTCAAACCCACACAGAAAGGCCCTGACCGAGGAATTGAAACCAGGACCTTCTTGCTCTGAGGCAACAGTGCTACCTCAGCCAGGTTAAGCAGCACACACACCCCGGACACTGCCAGCATGAACACGGTGAATATGGTTTTTTTCTGTGGGTCTGGACACGAAACAGTCCACCGTGTTGGGGCATGGGTATGAGTCACACTTCACCAAACACATCATCTTAAAGTCAGGATAGATCATGTAGAAGATGTAGCGGAAAGCCACCACAAAGATGATCCTGAAGATGATGCTGACCATGTGAGTCCACCACAGAGCTCCAGTAATCCGAAACTTCTGGTTCTTGACGTGCTCCAGGTCTTTGGGGCCGCTGCGGCCCGACCTCTTCAGGATCTTCTTGTCGATGTGGCGTCGGTGGGCCACGTGCATGGCCACCAGCAGGGCAGGGGTGCAGACCAGGATGAGCTGAAGCGCCCAGAGGCGGACGTGTGAGATCGGGAAGAACTGTTCGTAGCAGATGCTGTTGCAGCCGGGCTGCTGGGTGTTGCCCGTGAAGCCAGTCTTCTCATCTCCCCAAACGCTCTCAGCTGCCACCACGAGCACCAGAATGCTCTAGATGAAGATGACGGACAGCCAAACGCGTCCGATTCCAGTAGAGTGCCTGTTTACACCGCTGATCAAGGCGTAAAAGGTTCCCCAGTTCATCTTCGACTCCAGGTCTGCAAAAGATTAAGGTTACATATTCAGTCAAGGCTGAACAATAATTCTTTGTAACAACATACTATTTTTCCTAAAATTCACCGAGACACCTTCTTACAGCCAAGTTAGTAGAAAGTAGTGGCATACGCGTGTCAGTCTGATGCAATAATACACTCCGAGCCTGTTGACGGATACAGTCACGGGGAAGAAATACGATGAATATTGCCGGAAACTGAGATAACAGAATTCAGGCTTAGACACGGTATTAAAACCGTGCGAGTGCACAGCTATTCTGATTTCAAACAGATCTAAAATTTACTGCCTCAGAGAAGTAATGACATTACTTCAAAGCTATATTTCTTCAAAGACATATAACTAGCCAAATCAAATGTCAAAGGCAAAACAAAGCAGGACAAAGACAAAGCCAAATCAAAGATCAAAGGACCATCAAAGAATCAATACATCATAAACCCAAAACTAGCAACAAGCCATAAATCATGTAATAAAACCACAAGAACAAAAAAATCAATCTTTGCCTCTCAGGAAATGTACATATCTCAAAGAGTGCACCAATTAGGCTTTTGTTTTGAGCTAAACTCACATTTGCATTATCAGGTAATCAGATGCATTGTCTTCATAGGTGCATTGGCCTTGATCCGAAGACCTTTGCCTTCTTTTGTCATTGATAAAATCAAAACGGTCTTTGAACCTTGGTCCAAATATTACAGGCAACGCCTCTTTGGTGAAAAATCTTCTGGTGCCAATCCTGTCACTGTAGGTAGCCGAGCCTTTATCACCAGTGATTTCTATCACACAGGTGTCCATCTGAAAACACAATGGAATTTTTTCGGGAGAATAAAGTAACAATCTAGAACATAACTCTTCAGAGACTGAGTTTACGTCACACCTGAACGCACTGCTTATATACAAGCATTTTCTTTCTAAACGCAAAAGGAAAGATTTTTGAAACTAGAACAATTACGTCCGCAAGGCATACAAAGCGGACATTGAAAGTGCAGTGGTGGGTCAGGAAGAAGGGCTGGGGTGGTTTATGTGGTAGTGGGTTTAATGACAATCTTATTAGTTTAAAAGGTTTAGTTGCAAGCCAAGTGTCAGTGGCTTTCATTTGAGTTTGTTTCAAGTTGACAAGTGTGGCCCACATGAGGCTGCAGAGACGCCCTTTAACGCCTCCACGTCGACAGAGACACATGCTCGATATATTAAGACATTTATATCAGTTAGTTTATCGCAAACAGAGTGACAGAAAGACTGATGTTGATGATTGAACATTTCAGGTAATACTATATCAGCAAGCTAGGCCCACACTAAAATATACAATTAGTAAGCTTGTTAAAGTGATGTAAAATTCATATCGTTCATTTATCATAAAGGAGGACATACTTTATTGCTTCTCGGTTTGGTAATACACTCCTCTTGAGATTGTTGACCTCTTAAGAATGCACACAGAGCCTCTCCACCTTTGCCCTCCGTCCTTCTGAAGAAACCACTATCAGTTGTTGCGAGATATTTAAAAATAAAGCAGACTCAAAGGTACAAAGCTAGTACATTAATTATAATAAGACATTTTTCTTATTTTAATGTGATACAGATCATGTTCTTACAAGAAAACTATGTCATACTAATGAGAAACAGCTCCATTTTTTTTGCTTTTTTTCCTCCTCCCCCTGCGGCAGTTCTGCACTTGCATAGAATTGGCTGGAAAACAAATGATTAGAGACACTTGTGCAGAATTATCAAGTATAAAATACATAGTGCAGCCAAACAAGACTCTCTCCATGCACAATGTTCAAAGTAAAACACGCTCCACAATTAGATCTTTCTATTCCCATACTTTAAACAAATACAAAGCCTAATGCTGCCGTTTTAATCACTGCTTTAGAGAAAATTCACAAATTTTATACCGTTACAGAGGACTTTCTGTGAAAAGTATTTTTGAGGTGTTGCAGGGAATGTTGACTTTACACATACAAATGTGTGTAGACATAGCTGTGACTGTAGGTTACAGGGGCTGAGAGAGTTCAACACAATGCAACTTAGAAAAACACATGAAAATCTCCAAACCCGACACAACCACTGAGAACACAGCCAGATAAACGCACTGCAAGTAGCACGGGGGACAAGAGCGGCTGAGGTTTTTAGGGGACGCTGAAAAGTGACGGACACACATGACCATTTGTGATTTTCAAAGCAAGGTGGCTACACTTCAGGGGTGTTAGAAAGTGAAATCACAGTATTTCTTTTAATTGTAATACTGTGATGGCTTGGTGTATTTTGTGATATTTTTTTAGATTGTCAGGCTAATGCTAAACAAAATGCAAAGGCCAGGTCAACAACATATCTGCCACCGGTTAATAGCACTCATACCATCATGATGTTAAAGAGTAAATAAAAAAAAAAAAAAACAGACAGGTTTTAAAAAGACACGGATATCCTCCACATCCATCGGTTTTTAATGTCCCAGAGAATCTATTATCTGTTAACTGTGCTACTTGCAAGCGCAGTTCTCTGTTTGATTGTGGGCATGTGTTTTCAAATGGATGACGATGTTTTCTTTATTTGACTGTGTTTTTCTTATTTGCATATGTTTTTCTAAAGTTGTAGTGCAATTTGCTCTCTCAGCCACTCTAGTATGAGATGCAATGTAAATAAAAGAAAACGTCAATTTCGATACAAAACTTATAGTCAGGTGCGTTCTTTTTTATTTACATATCCTCAATTTATCCTTATGCCAAATTGCAGCAGTTTGTCATTGTGGAAATTTTTATCTTTATTTATTTCACATTTATAGTCATTTAATCAATATTACTCATCGTGTCAGTGTTGTCACATTGGTTGGATGTCAGACAAGTCGGGCAACAAATAATTTGAAATAACTTCAATTGATCAGGCAGTTTATTTCTTAATATTAAACAATATAAACTTTGCCCATATTATATACAGTATTAACTGGATTTACCCAGATGTAAACTGATATACAGAATGTACATTTTGGCATAAATGTCAACATCAAAGTTGTTTTGTATTCGCCATAATAACAAAACCATTGATATAAACAGATACCAGCGAATGGGATGTAAAAGTTTCAAGTCCAGAGAGAGGAGACGGAGGCTGAATAATATATGATGCAAGGTAATATTAAAGAAAACAAGTGCAACAGTTACACAGCCAGGGCTTCCTGTTAGAAAGTAGGTCAACCTCAAACATTTACCGAAACAGAGGGAAAAGGTCACCCTGAACACAAGCTGCAATAAAATAAGAAGGCAGCAGTCACAATTTAATGTTATATGTTAACTTTAAGAGATATTTTATGTACAATTTCAGGATTCCCGATACTCTGAAAGTGACCCAGCACACATGTGGAGGAAGAAAAAGAACAAATTGATGTAATTTTGCCATTTCATCTGTTGAATATTATGTGGCAGCTGTTCTAAAACTTCCTTTGGTTTTCTAGCACCAACGGTTTTATTTTCACAGCAGTTAAGCAAAATCAACTCATTAAATAGTTCACTAAATCCTAAGCATGCCATTATTGGCTGAAAGGGCTTTTACTCCCATATATCACCTTTTCCTACGTCACCTATTTTTGATACAGACTGGAATTAAATATGGTATTAACAGGATTTTTGCATAAGTACAATAAAAGTTCACTTTCTATCCAGCATTTTAATTTCTAAAAAAAATCTCAGGCCATACAGGTGTTTTTTTTGGGTGGATTTATACTTTATATTACCATATTACAAGGCTTGCATTTGTATTTATTCATAAATATGGTACTGCCATCAAACAGCTGAATAATTGCTTTTAAGTATAGAATGAAAATTAATGTGTAACAACAGGTAAAGCGTCCTTATTTGATGCTCATGGGGCTTTAGAAAATAGTCTGAAACATAGAAAGAGACAGATATGGTCCTTTAACCTTCACAACTGGCTATAAATATTAGATGAGTTTTAAAAGCAGCCAACACTGTGGACAGTCAATCCAAAGAAACAGATGAATCATTTAGTGATTGACTAAATGACACATTATCTGCATGAGAGTGATCAAATATCCAACGTCTGAGATGGTAATGCAGAGCAACGTACCCCATGAATGTGTGAGAGTGTTTAGTTTAATGGGAAGGGGAAAGTCTCAAAAAGCAGAACACTTTTCGCCCTTCTCAGCTGGGTTCCTTTTGGTCACAGTGAATTTGGGCTTGAACCGATGGTCCGCTATCAGCTGATTGATTTCATTTTGCCTATAAGAGGACATAATTTGAGTCGTCCAGGCTACTTTGGACTCTTCTTCAGAGCCACTTGAGCAGCGTTTGCAGGCCCTGCATATGAGGTACACCACCTCAGCCAGGTTAAGCAGCACACACACCCCGGACACTGCCAGCATGAACACGGTGAATATGGTCTTTTCTGTTGGTCTGGACACGAAACAGTCCACCGTGTTGGGGCATGGGTATGAGTCACACTTCACCAAACGCACCATCTTAAAGTCAGGATAGATCATGTAGAAGATGTAGAGAAACGCCACCTCAAAGATGATCCTGAAGATGATGCTGATCATGTAAGTCCACCACAGAGCTCCAGTGATCTGAAACTTCTGGTTCTTGACGTGCTCCAGGTCTTTGGGGCCGCTGCGGCCCGACCTCTTCAGGATCTTCTTGTGGATGTGGCGTCGGTGGGCCACGTGCATGGTCACCAGCAGGGCAGGGGTGGAGACCAGGATGAGCTGAAGCGCCCAGAGGCGGATGTGTGAGATCGGGAAGAACTGGTCGTAGCAGACGCTGTTGCAGCCGGGCTGCTGGGTGTTGCACGTGAAGCCAGTCTTCTCATCTCCCCAAACGCTCTCAGCTGCCACCACGAGCACCAGAATGCGGAAGATGAAGATGACGGACAGCCAAACGCGTCCGATTCCAGTAGAGTGCCTGTTTACGCCGCTGATCAAGGCGTAAAAGGTTCCCCAGTTCATCTTCGACTCCAGGTCTGCAAAAGATTAAGGTTACATATTAAGTCAAGAATTCACCAACTGGGCCTTGGTATTGAGGAAAAATTACATTTGTAGTAGCAGGCAATCAGTTTAAATATCATCATATTTTTTATCATCTACAAACTTATAATTTGGTACGAGTCTAACTGGTGTAAAAGCAGACTTCAGAGGTTTACCAGGCTCAGCCGGCAGTGCAAGCGGCGTAAGCAGCAACGGGTCCAAAGATGACCATCTTGAGTTGAGACCTGAGCATCAAGCTGGTTTCGGCAAGAGCAAGGAACAACAGAAAAGAAATACCAAGTCGCTCATTGGCCGTATAAAAGCAGGGGTGATGGCCTACCGCCGTGTGCCGTCATAAGATGCAACAGGACAAAGCCAATTGCAAAACATTTGCTTTGCCACGTGACCAGCTCGCCCTGTATTAATACTGTACTCCCAAACTGATCCGCAGCCCAGTTAGAGACAGACAGACAGACATCCATATCAGTGACAGACAGTTTGAAGACTCTATTGTTTTTAAGAAAGGCTTAATAAAAAGTAAAAACCATCAAAATCTGTATGACTATATGAGGGGTGATGAATTTGTCAAGGCAATGGAGCATGCTGCCATCAGTCACAATAAATCTGACCTCATACAGGACTGAATGCTATTATAATAAAAGAATGAAATAAAACATGTGTTTTTTTACCTTTAGTTGTGGTGGTACACAAAAATGTGTACAAAGCAGGAAGAATTGAAATAAATTATGTTTTTCAGCAAGCAAAAAGGGTGGACTGAGAGCACCATGCGTTTGGAAAATGCTAATCATTCCTCCGCCACTAGCCACTGCCCTGCACCGTAGCAGTCATATGCTCTTATATAAACTATTTACATACAATGGCCTCCTTTATTGAGATGCAACAAGACTCTTTAGAACTCGGATCAAATGCCTCGATTTCCACCCACCCCGGACAAAAAGAAGGAATCTGTGTGGACACAACCGGCATCAGCCTGCCACATTATTTATTGTGTGGTGCAGGGAAGTGAAGGAAGCGTTTGACCTGAGCCACTGTGATTGAGAACAGAGTCACTAACTGGGTGTTACTGCCAAAAATGCAAACTAACTGGGAGTTGAGGCATACATGTGTCACACTGATGATGTGTAGTCACAAGCAAGAAGTACAGTGGATATCGCTGGAGACCAAGAAAGCAGAATGCAGGTTTAGACACGGTATGAAAACCTGCACAGAAATGTTTGACAACAAGATGAACTATCTGGAGCGGTCAAGTCAAGGCTCAGATCATAACTCAATAGAGAATTTGTGGCTTGAATGAAAAGGGCTGTTCACAACCGATCCCAGTGCAACCTGACAAGAGACCCATTCATACAGACTCAATGCTTTGATTAAGGCCAAAGGTGCACCAACTAAATACTAGCTTGAAGGAGGTGAATACTTATGCAATCATTTATTTCATATTTCCAATTAGGCAAAGCTCAAATCAACAAACAAAAAAGAACGATCCGACATGTTTATCAAAGGAACAAATTGGCTCGTAAAAGATGATAGAGTCCAATAATGAACAAGTTAATTAGTAGCATTTTTATTATTCAAAGAATCAACCATTGTAACTCGAAACATACAACTAACAGTAACCTCAAACCACGAGAGGAACAATAAATCAGTCCTTGCATCGTACACTGTGTGTGTAGATTCCTCCCAAAAATCCTCGAGCTGCTCAACTAATGTGAACACAAAAGAAGTGGAAAAGTCAATTTTAACTTTGAATAATAGATTTAATGAGGACCAGTCTTGTTTTACATGCTGATTTTTGTCCCGTTACCATGTCATTTCAGTGCAAAAGAGTAATAAATTAAGCCAATATATTTTAGTCACAAACATAAAATTATATTTCTATTCAGTGCCAAGTGCATGTTCACGTGTTTTTTTTTTTTTTTTTTTTTACAGGAAAGCTAATTATCTATAGTGTATTTTGTATAAATTTTTTACCCATTGTTTTGATTACACTCAAATTGTCATCTGGGTTAAAGCTCATGTCTCTGCTACAAAGCAAAGCATGACAAATGAAAAAAATTAACAAGTGATTAAACTTGATCTACAGGGCCAAAGCTCTTGATATCAGATGATAGTGTCTTTCCTTTTTTCATTATTGACCGTGATTTCAAAGTTAGTTCTAGTCAAACTCCTCCCTCTAACATCAGAAACAATCATTTACAGGAACAAAAAAACTGAATGCAAGCCACAAACACAATGTGGCCATTTATCATGGACTATCAGATGACCCACAGCATTTCACTGTGGCAAAGGCATTTCTGCATGATGCCAAGTGCCGTGGGAGGGCTTGGGTGGCCTGGTAATTCTTTGAATGAACTAGAGCTCATTTAAATCCTCAGTGTAGATAACACACGAATCTACGATACCGAGCCATGGGGCATGGGGATGCGTGCATTGTACAATCATATAAAGATCACAAAGAGATCTGCCATTAGGGGCAGTTTTATGTTAATGTGTATCGTTTTATTAACTTTATTCCAACAGTGGGAACTGTCTACATTTAGAATGGACTTGTTAAAGCAGAAATTTGCATGAACAAAGCTTCAAAGGAAAGAAAAATTTCAACAAAGAGGCGACATCTGAGCTGTTTAAAGTATTGTTTAAATGGCAGTGTGTTTGATATGGCAGTAAAATACTGCCACATTTTCAACTATGTTGAAAACTTGTCACTGTGGGAAAGACAACAAAAAGTGAAGAAAGTGTGCATACTGTGTTTTGACATTAGTTAATGACAGTCAGTTTGAAAATGTTTTTGAATTCAGATTGTTGGAATTTAAGTTAGTGTCTCACTAACCCAGATGACAATTTGAGTGTAATCAAAACAATAGGTAAAAAATTTATACAAAATACACTATAGATAATTAGCTTTCCTGTAAAATAAAAAAAACACGTGAACATGCACTTGGCACTGAATAGAAATATAATTTTATGTTTGTGACTAAAATATATTGGCTTAATTTATTACTCTTTTGCACTGAAATGACATGGTAACGGGACAAAAAAAATGAAAAATGACTTTCATCTTTGCTCTAAAATGACTAATACCAAAGGAAAAATAATACAGAAAAAATTGAATTGCACTGGCAGTCTATTGGTTGGAAAAACAAGGATTTGAGGGATTGTGCACACAAATGATAACATATAAAAAGCAGGCATTATGCTTTACAGCATCGCAGCTTTATGTATTCCCATATATTAAACAAAGTTAATTAAAAAAACAAAACAAAAACAGAGCTTGCCTTTTTAATCACTGCTTTTTAGAAAACCGTCACATTTTTATATTGTTACAGAGAAATTTATGTGTAAAATATTACTGAGGTCTTGCAGAGAATGTTGAAATAGCTGAGACTGTTGGATACGGGGATGTGAGTTCAACACAATGCAACTTAGGAAAACACATAACAATTGACAAACACAACAAACATTGAGAACAGAGCCAAATAAATGCACTGCAAGTAGCACAGATGACAAGAGCTGTTGAGATTTTTAGTCAACACTAAAGTGATGAGAACACTGGATGTTTGTGATTTTCAAAGCAAGTTGGGTACACATCAGGGGTGTTGGAAAGTGAAAAAGAAAAAGGTTGAAATTGCAATGGCTTGATGTGTTATCATAATGCCAAACCATAGCGGTTTGTCTACTTCTACACTGTATGTTGATCTGCACTTGCACACGGCTTATTTATCTTGATTTCTCTCATGTTTGTAGTCATTTAACAATATTACTCATCACCTTAGTGTTGTCACATTGGTTGGATGTCAGACAAGCTCGGCAAAATTGGCTACTTCATGCTTTGAGTATAGCATGAGATGAGGTATTTCTCCCAATCAGAATCCTGTTTTCGCATTTTATCTTGAATGGTACCTAAAAAAAGCAAAACAACAATTTCAGTAAAAAGGATTGCAGCTCTGCTTACACACACACTGCTATCTACTGCATGTGCACAATTTGGGGTTTCCAAACTGAATGTCTCACTTCTTTTCTTGAGACAAGGATTCCTCAGTATAATATGTTTTGCATGTCCATTCTGGGCAAGTCTCAAAGACAACGATGCACCCCTCCTGAAATGAAAACACAACTGCGCAGTCAGAATATAAGGCAGCTACAGTACTAGCCTTGAAACAATAACAGTTTTAAGTCAACATTAGCTAGGTATTCATACACAAAACACGATTGCTACAATGAGGGCCACCAGCCTGTTGAGTTTATATTTACTCCATAATTTAAAGCAAAAAGTTGGATATCTATAATTTAATAAATATTTTAAATGTTTTAAATCTTTACATTATCAGCTTTATTGCCATTTACAATTCTACTAATTACAAAGTCTGCTTGTATTTTCTATCTAAGTACCTCATGGCTCTGATCCTTCCTTTTTCCAAGAACAGCTCCGCAGTGACTTCAGGCCCCTGTGGGTAAACTCTGGCATAGAGCATCCTGTTATGCACCATTGCATGAAACCAGTTGACTGCCTCTTCGGACCAATTGCTCCCATTCGCAGGCGTCACCTGGAGGGCAAGGATACAGATGAACTGAAGATAACTAATTTCCCTTATTGCAGAACAATAGCTAAGGCTATGACTAATCATTTGGTTCAATGCCAAAGGTGAGCCTCCACTCTCACCACACGATATATCCACCCCTTTATTTATGCAAATACTTGGGAGCGAGGCTCTGCATGACTGCCGCTGCAAATCTTGACACGATTATCAGTGAAACCTTTTATGTGGTAAAAATATTAAAGTATGATCAGTGGGGAACCACTTACGTTTGCCAGTGAGACCTGAACAGCCTGAAGTGGGAGAGTGGCCATTTTTGGGGTCAGCTCCTTGATGTTCCACAGTGACAGGCAGGTGGTGTCACCATGGTCCAGTCTCTTCACCTCCACCTTAATGGATGTCTCACTCTTGGCACCATCAGTAGCATTATTATGATCTAAGATCCAAAATACAGACAGTGTGGCTGAAAAAAAGTCCACTAAAGAAAGTTGTAACAGGGAATCAAAAGACACTGCTACCATCTAGAGGTATGCACTTGCTAAATCATCCCAATACACAGACCCGGACTCACCTTCACTTACTCCACATATTTTTGTCACCTGAGCCCTGCACCATTGTTCTTGGTTAGGGAACCAGCCCATTACTTTGGTTCCAATGTCTGGGATGAAGTTCTGCTCAGCATATGAACTACTGGCTGTCCAGCTGCTGCAAATGTGAAAAAAAACCCAACATAATGACAACCAGAAACATGTGGAATATTTAAAAAATGGGTGAGAAAAAAAAATCTACAAAGCATGCAACAAACAAAAGGACAATTTGGCTCTTTATGTTTAATGTGGTCGGTGTTAAAAGCTGAAAAAAAGCAGAACCCATGCCCATGTACTCTGTGATGAAGGCCTGCAGCTTCTGGGTGGAGTCTGCCTGTTGGATGTAGAAGTTGCTCGGGGTGACAATGTGAGAAACTACAACCTCAGTTTCTTCAAACCTACGTAACTGGAAATCAGGAATAGTGATACCATTGATTGCTGGCTTCGCTGCAGCGGCAGAACTGACGTCATGTTCAGGTTCTACGCTCTGCATAGTTTGGGCTTTTAAATGCACATTGCCACAGGAATCTGCCTCCTCAGCCCTCATGTTTCCACAGGCATCATCTTCAAACTGAATGGCTTCTGAGTCGCCCTGTTCCACCTCTGTGAAGATGTCTCCGATATCCCATAGCTCAGTCTTTGTCGCTGTCATATACGTGTAAGTCAGACCACCACTTGATTCACTTCTTTTCACTTTGAAGACTGGGGCTTGGTTTATAATACCTGCACTTAACGTTTTTGGGCCTTGTGTGTCGATCAGATCGTCTGCTGCGGCATGCTTGAGATGGTAGGTTTGTATTTTGGCGGTGGGCGACATCAACGTTGGTGAACTGGAAGTGTATGCACCCTCTTTAGACTGTTTCATAACCTCCAGTGTACCCATGTTCTTAACTTTTGCTCTGAGGAAGTGAAGCAGCTGAGAAGATGTTTGTTTCTGATGTTGCACCTGGATGTCATCCACACATTCCCAACTTATTTGTGTAATTTCCACTGGACTGGGATTGCTGATCTCTGGGAATAATGTCTCTGTATGAGGTAGTAGCAGTGGTGGCCTCTCTGGACCAATCTTGGGACTATGAATAACAGCCGGTGAGAGTGTCGCAGAATCTGGTGTGTGTTTCTGTTCAAAAACATGCTCTGTCTCTTCAGCCTTTAAGTAAGGGGATGAGCTTATAGTGGCAACAGTGCTGTTGCAGCTGGAGGCACTGTTGTGTACTGTAACATCCTGCTGGAACACTGCAGGCAGGGGGATGAAGAAATGTTTTAACTTTTGAAGTGGCGGTGCCACTCCCAGCACCTGGACTGCTCTGGCTACGGAGCTTACTATGAGCGAGTTCTGCAACATATGCCCAAACCTGAGAACATCTGCCATTATGATCCCTTTATATCCAAATGGATGAGGTTGGTTTCTTCTTACTCCATTTCTGACACAAACATGTGGCTCTGTACAATTGACAAGGGAAAAAAGAGTGAGAGGAAAATCTTTTTTTCCTCCATCTAACACTTGATAACTGTGAATGCTGGTGGTAGATAAAGTGGTAGGGTTATAATCAAAAAGTACATTTGAGCTTTACTGACATGTTGCATTAGCACCTAAAACTTGATAACTAGCTCTTGACTTACCGGCTGTGAGGTCCTTTAATAAAGCTGAGATCTCGTTCACAGCTTGACATTTTGAATCCAAAGCCTTTGCAAGCTCAC
>KV751330.1:3384753-3396710 GCA_001698575.1 Mola mola | reverse complement strand
AAAAAAAAAAAAAAAAAAAAAAAAAAAAAAAAAAAATAAATCAGTTTCCCTCTGGGAAAGCGCCTGACTACAAATTGCATTTGTAAACTTGCATTAAACATATGCACGGTGGCATTTTCGGGCAACAATTTGATCAACACTGCTTTGCTTCATTAAAATATAGAAATCAATTTAGTTAATGCAGTTAGCTAAATGATGCAAGTTGTGCTCTGCATGTTCACTAGCGGATTCAATTAACAGATGCAACGTGCAACATGAAGAAGAGTAAATATGAAACTAACATTAGGGTACCTTATTCGTGAGCTTGAGAAGTTCCTGTTCCACTGCATTCCGGGCATTTTCGAGCAAAAACAGTTTGAAAATTAGCTGGACTTTCTGGGTAATCATGGAGGGGGTCGGCTGACAGTGTGCAACCTGCGGCTGATGAGTCATGGACAACCGGGAGAGGCCGCTGCTGACCGCACGACAGCCAGCTAACGTTAAGCTACCGTTAAGCTAACGGCCGCTAATGGCTGGGTCGCCAGTAAAATGAACTTTGAATCGATGCGTGAATATAACTAGTTTTTGCGGCACTTTTTGTTAGCAGCTGCAAGGTTTCTGGCTCTGGAGGGGTCGCACACGTGTGTCCGGACTGAATTCTACCTCCAGCTCGTCGGTCACCTGTGTCCAGCTTCTGCCGAGCGACTGGAAGCCAACCGCCGTCATGTTGGAGACGGTAACGAGTGCTGCGTTCACTGTTAACTAATTTGAGGGACAGGTGTGGCGTAACGAATTTTTCAAATCTGGAGTAAGTAGTTTATTTCTTGGCAAAAATTCCCCAATAACCTCTAAGAACACTATAATTCAAGTGGTCTGAATTAAGCTTAGATATCTACATCTCTTCCAGGCTCTGATAGTGCTTTACGACCAATATCGGGTCTTTTCAGACAGACGGTTTTCCTGTTGGCTGTTCTAAAAAGGTATGGAGTCGAACCTTGGCAAAAAACAAAAAAATTGAGAAACTACAATTTCAAGCGGTTTATTTACATTTTTTATTTTGAACTTCTAAAAAGACAAAAATGCATTCAAACTGAAGCATGAAGGCACAGCACTACTTCTGTGATGGGAGGAGGTCAAGCTCTACCAGAACATGGCTACTCGCTACATGCGAGAAGTCAAATTGAAACCTTAAACATGTTCAGCTGGTTACGCCCTTGTTGTGAAGTTTGCTCAACTTAAAGGTGCACTATGGGTAACGGTTGTATGGCAGTCAGGGATGAGGCGAAGTTGTTGAATTTACTTGTATTTATTCCTTGGAAAAATAAAATAAAACATTGCCTTCAGGCTGTGGTGTACATGTATACAGCATTGGATCCAAAGCATACCGCTTCTCTGATCGGGTAGGGAAACAACACGGGACTACATGCAGCAGATCTGCAGTACACCATATGGCCAAAGGTGGCTCCCAATCACATTTATAAAACAACACTGCTTTATTTTGGCGAAAATCACATATATCAGTAGACTACATTTTTAACTCTGTTACACCCACCTCCTCTGAATTTCGCCAAAATCTACAAATTAGCAAGGCCTGCACAGTATTCCTGAAGGCAAGTACACCTGTCAACACTAGACAAAGGGTCACCAATTACAGGACAGCCAACCACAAAGGTATCCAATAAGAATGAAGTGGAAGAAGAGCCGCACAAACACTCCACCCAACCACTGACAGTAGGGTGCCTTATACACCCCACAATACCCCTTCACAGTGCACTGAAAACCTATAGGCAAAAAGAAAAAGAATCTTCTTAAAACTAACCAAACATGGTTTCACCACATTACTGAAATGCGTGTCAACATGACCACAATTCTACAGTCTAACCATGAAAGACTGGAAACACTGACCTGCAAACAGACTGCAAAGATGGACGTGTGCGTGCAATGTCTTGTCTTGACATAGTTTGAATAAGTCTGTCAACTGGTTTGATAATGCGACCAAACCTAGATCTCACCTGTGCAGATAAACTAGGATTCTGAAACCGTGAGACAGTAGCTTAAGTGTCAATACTATGTGATTCAGTGGCACTGTCTGCGTCCCAATAGTCAGTCCTTCAGGCTGTGTATGTGTGAGCATGTCTGTCTTACAACAATCTGACCGTCCATCTGTTTGTCCAGCAACATCTGTACTAACGTCAGTGTCAGTCATGAGTCTCAGGTCAGAGGTTATGGACTGGTCTGTGGGGCCCTCCAGACATCTCTGGGTTGCTCTGAGAGACAAGCAGGACAGATCCTGTTCCTTAATTTCCAGCTGTCTCAACTTCAGAAGATTCAGGAAATGGTGATTGAGCAACCCACTCAACAGTTCGTTCCTCAGAGTCTACAGGCTCTTGACCACTCTCCCTCTGCACTCGCAGAGATCCTGAGTCAGAATCATGGTCTTCCTCCATGCCATCCGGCAAGGAGTCTTATCCATCATTTGAGGCAGAGTCATGACCTCAACAATTGAGCAGAAGGTGAGGATGAACCTGGGTCCGAGGGCACACTTGTGTCGTCTACAGGCAGGAAATTCACCAACATCAACATGTTATGGTGGACCCCTCTTTCCTGTCCAGTGACCGTGTCCTGTATCCTGTTAGTGTGTGTTTCGGTGTTCCTATCCACTACAGTGTACACAGTTGATTCCCAACGATCTGCTACCTTTCTCTTCCCTCTTTCCTTCTTGTTGGCTACCAACACACAGTCACCAACATCAATGGCAGGCCCCTTTCGCTCACCTGTTGTAGAGCTCAGTGTGGCGGTGCTGTTCTTTCATGATGTGTTCCTGAGCTATCAGCATGGCAACCTTCAGATCTTTTGCAAGGGACGTCACATACTTGTCATAATTGACTACAGTTGGATAATTCGGGACAGTACGAAAAAGCACATCGACTGGTAGACGAGGAGTCCGCCCGAACATCAAAAAGAAAGGAGCATATCTTGTTGTCTCGTAACGTCAGCGTCTGAAGACGTCTTGGCCAGTTGGCTTTCATGTCAGGACTCAGAACACGGATCATGTTGCCTAGAGTTCAGTTAAACCGTTCCACACTACCGTTGCCCATAGGATGATAAGGGGTGGTGTGTGATTTCCTTATACCAGAGACTCTCAGCAGCTCGCTGATCAGCTGACTCTCGAAGCTGGCACCTTGATCGCTGTGGATACGTTCTGGGAACCCGAACACATAGAAAAACGTGTCCCAGAGGACTCTTGCCATCTGGTTGGCTGACTGGTCTTTACAGGGAAATGCCTGGGCCATTCTTGTAAAATGGTCGGTCACCACCAATTGGTCGACCATTTTGTTGTTTGCATCCTCAGCTGACCAAAAGTCAATGCAAACGAGTTGGAGTGGCCTGGTGGACGTGATGCTCTCCAGGGGCGCCCTGTCAGCAGGTTCAGCTGTCCTGCTGACGATGCAACGCTTACAGTTGCAGACATAATCCCTCACATCTCTGTCCAGACTGAGCCAAAAGAATCTCTGTCTTGCCAGCCCAAGACTTCTGAATTGACCCTGGTGACCAGCATCGTCGTGGACTCCCCTCAGGACGGCAGCATTAAGTCACTCGAGAACCACGTACTGGTGACGTTTAGACTCAGTGTACAGGTCTTCTGAACCTCTGTAGAGTATCCGATTACCCAGCACAAGCTTCTCCCAGTGCATCAGATATCCTAAAACTGTGACTGACTCTCTTGCTCGCTCTCTCCTGGAGGGTCTACGACGTCTCTCCACATAATACAAGACTTGAAATAGGGTTCTGTCTTTGAGCTGTTCATCACGTAACTCTTTCTCTGTATAAGCAGGGAGTGTGTCCTGACCACCTGGGATTAACTGTGGTACATGGTGCAGAGCAGCAACGGCACGGGTCCGTGCCCCAGTCTCCCACTCGCAGTGTGACTGCAGCACAGCAGATATCTAGTCCATCTGAATGGATTGAGTGTGGACATGCACTGCACAGGACATACTCTCAGCCCGATCATCCCCTTGAAGTGGATTCCCATCACGGGCACTGGAACATCGGAAGGTGTCTTGGACAGAGTCGGTGGTCACACCTTGAACTTCAGAGAGGAGATTGTTTAAGGGCTCTTGAAGTAGTCTAAGGCCAACTCTGCTTAACAAAGGGCACATGGCTCAGTGCATCGGCTACAACATTCTGCGGACCTGGAACATACTTGATATCAAAGTTGTAGCCGGCTAATTTGGCCACCCAGCGTTGCTCACAGCAATCCAACTTTGGCTTTGTCATGATGTGAGTCAACGGATTGTTGTAGGTCCACACTGTGAATACATGGCCTTTTAACCAATGACTGAATATGTCGCAGATGGCCCACTTTAAGGCTAAAAATTCTAAACGGTGTGCTGGGTAATTTCTCTGAGATTGAGAGAGTGACTTGTTGGCAAATGCAATGGGCCTGGCCTTGGTTTCCCCCTCCTTAATCTGAGATAGAACAGCACCAATGCCATCTAGAGAGGCATCCACAGACAACATTAAAGGGCGGGCGAAGTCAGGGTGAGCCAAGACAACTGTTTCAGCCAGCAATGACTTCAGCTTCTGGAAAGCCTGTTCCGTGTCAGGGGTTCAGTCAGATACACCTAACTTCCTGCTTTGTGATCTTTGTTTGTGCTTCTGTTTTTCTTTACTTTACTTTTTACTTTTACAGCAGAGTAATTGGGCACAAAGTGTTGGTAATAGTTGATCATTCCCAGGAAAGACCTGACATGTCTTGCAGAGGGTGTCACGCCATCTGCCTCCATCAGGTCAGTACTTGTCATCTGCGCGATGCCCTCAATCTTACTAGGGTCAGTTGACACACCGGATTCATCAACAATGTGACCAAGGAACCTCACCGATTTGTGCAGGAAAAAGCACTTCTTTGGGGCCAGTTTCAGGTTGTGGCTACGCAGTCTGCTAAACACCATCTCCAAGCGTTGCAGAGCCGTCCCTTCATCAGGAGCAAAAACTAGCAAATCGTCTAAATAGCAGAGCAGGCTCAGATAATTTTGATCTCCAAAAATGCTATTCATCATGCGCATAATACTTCCGGGGCTGTTGCAGAGGCCTTGTGACGAACGATTGTACTCGTACAAGCCCATTGGAGTGATGAAGGCAGAGTACTTTCTGTCATCTTCGTGCAATGGCATGTTGTAGAACCCGGGGGTCAAATCCATAGTACTAAAGAGAGAGTTTCCTCCAAGAGCCGCTAAGCAGTCCGCCTGGTGAGGGAGAGGGTGAGCGTCTTTAAAAGTTTGCTTGTTAAACCAGCGAAAATCTGTACAGACACGAAGATCTCCATTCTTTTTCCATACGAGAACCAATGGAGATGCATATGAATGGATTTCCTTATAATCTCTCTCTCCTCCATCTCGCGCAGTACTTGGCGCAGCTTCTGATATTGACTGAGAGGCACACGTTTGACTGGGAGCCAGAATGGCCTGCGGTCTGAGAGGTGTATACGGTGGACGAATCCCTTTGCTTCTCTGCAATCCAGATGGTGGCGTGAAAAGCTGTCATTGTAGTGCCCAATCACTTCAGTCAGCTTGTCTTTACACTGTGTAGACACATCACAGGAGTTTATGTCAATCTCACTCAATCCAACTGACTTGAGCTTTTTATTGGCAGAACACTCCTTGTTTTCAGAAGGACTGGCTCCCAGGGAACAACTGGCCATTGATAGCTCTGCTGTGTCGGTGACATCCATATCTTCGAGAGCAATACAGGGAAAAACATAACTTAGTGTTGCGTCTCACCAAAACAGGCTTTTCTGAAGTATTAATGAGCTTTAATGGAAGCCATCTGTCTCCCCACAACGACGTCAACATTCTCTTCAACAGAATCCCTCTCGGAGCTGAGCGGCATGACGTGAGCTCCGTCACCACAGCGCTACCAGAAGACAAAGCAGCAGACTTGGGCATCTTACCCCACATCAGGTACTCACGACCAGGCTCAAGGCAAACTGCTGAGTTGCTTCTGACAGTGCCTATCTTGTAAGGAACCTCCTCACCTCTCCAACGGTCCAGACCAGCAAGCATGGAGAGGAACTGCTCAGACTCTGGATCGCCAGCAGGACAAGGGGCACACACAGCTTTCCAGTAGGCATCACACTGCTAATACTGACAAACGATATGCTTGATGACGTTGGTGCCTAGTATCATCTCGTCATGCTGGCCCTGGACAACGAGAGTGGGAACCATTATATTGCAGCCATACACCTCTATATCCAAATAGACAGCTAACTTAGGCATGATACGGCGACCACCACAGCCAATGAGGACGACATCTGTGCTGAACTGATCATGTACTGTAATTACTCCAGCTTCACTGAGCTTCGTTTTGGCGGTCTCATTGATGGTACAAGCCATAGAGCCGCTGTCTACCATTGCACTCAAGGTCACTGTATTAGCAAATTTCACAGGTGTGTAGAAAAGACTGTCACCTCCAACAAATTTGTGTATGTTGTGATAGACAACTTGAGTGTTACTACATGAAATCTTGTGTGTTGCATAAATGGTCTCTGCATCAGAAATATCCTCACACTGGGAGGACGAATTAAGACCCATACTGTCTCCCCCTGAATATGGGTCAACTAGTTTCCCTTAGACTGAGAGGAAAACTTGGTGGGGCCAACAGTCTTTGTGTGACCCGGGGCTAGACAGGCAAAACACAACTTGTGATATGCAGTGAGTGATGGTGGAGTGTTTACTGTCATTGCAGACAAGACAGGCCCACTCATGATTACCACTCTGGAATCTTCCTCCACAGGGAGTGCTACTGTTGCACTCTACCCATCATCTGCTCTAACATTGACATCATGAGAGAGAGAATCCTTTCTTCAGCCTCTTGAGTGTTCTGTAAAACAGCTGGCATAGAGGGGACAGAGGGAGAGCCTGGGATTTGAGGTGGGGCATAGCTCTGAGTCAGGACACTGACAGAGGGGTAACATTGTGCGTGACTCACTGGACTAGGCACTGGGGCAGAGGTTACAGCAGTGCACTGACTGTGACATTGCTTAGGCGAAGGCTGAATGTACGCTGCTGGACTGGACTGGTTGGCTAGGGTGGCGGTATGGCTCTTTACATCTCTGTGTGCTCTGCCAGAGGCTCACCACTCTCTCTGATAGTCATCAATCCTCAACTGTATGTCGTGTGCGCTCCACTCATGAATAGGCTTACACTTAAAGATAGAGGAAAGCTCAGGATCGGGGCAATGCTTGACAATCATGCGCGCTATCTCCGCATCTGAGTTATCCATCTGCCTACCTTGTCTGCGGAGGCTTTCATCAGCAAGGTCAGCTGCTCTGTTTATTCTCAGCCAATAATCAACTGGGCTCTCGCCAGGTCGGGGCATGGTGGAAGAAAAATCAGCAACTGGGAGACATGATCACGTATCACTGAAGTACTGAAGGAGAATATCAAAAATGAGGTTGGGGTTCAGAGTCGGATCAAGAGTGCTTGCTATGCAGAGCAACCCTCACAAGATCTCTTGCTTTTCCCATCAGCTTTCCCATTATCTCTTCAGCCTGCTCATCCACAGGACACTTCTGCTTTCTGAGATAAGCTTTAGTCATGTCAATCCAGTCCTGGACTGGGTATTTGTCAGAACCGTCACCTCTGAATAACCTAGGCTCTTTGTCTAATTTTACATGCACTGTAACGTGCGAGTCTGTCTGTCTATCAGTGCTAGAGTCAGTGCCTGTGTGTGTGGGTGAGGTGTTGAGAGATGTGCCACTCTGGTGTTCACTGTTTACATTAACTACACCAGCAGACATCAGCCTGGCTAAAATGGACTCGCCAATCTGAGCACACAACTGTCCCATCATATCTGTGAGATGGCTAATAGCGGCGGCGTCAACGCTGCCGGGTGTGGATGTGAGAGGACCCTCCCCCATGAACTGGCCAACAGGAGTAGAACCTGGGTTCTGACCTAACCCTGTACCCCTACCGCTGTCAGCTAATGGCTGGGAATAACCTTCCTCCCCACCGACCAACCCACGTCCCACAGCACCACTGTCAGTACCCTGTCCTCCAGGCAGAACTGGACTGGCAAAATTTTCACCCACATTCCTGTGACCTTCTTTATCAGTCATAATGGCAAGTACACGCGTTGTGTATTATGAAAAGTAGAAGAAAAAAAAAAAAGAAGAGTAATGAATAATACTTAAAAAAAAAATCCAATACTAGAATAATATAAACACAGCCCTACCCTGCCCAACCATGTATCAAAACAAATCTGACCACACTTGATCATGCACACTTGAGCTGGACTTCCACACAGCATTCACGGCGATCGGCGTCAGGCTGATCTTTGAGATTGAAGGGTCACGGCACCAGTGTAACGGTTGTATGACAGTCAGGGATGAGGCGAAGTTGTTGAATTTACTTGTATTTATTCCTTGGAAAAATAAAACAAAACATTGCCTTCAGGCTGTTGTGTACATGTCTACAGCATCGGATCCAAAGCATACCGCTTCTCTGATCAGGTAGGGAAACAACACAGGACTACACGCAGCAGATCTGCGGTACACCATATGGCCAAAGGTGGCTCTCAATCACATTTATAAAACAAGACTGCTTTATTTTGGCAAAAATCACACATATCAGTAGACTACATTTTTAACTCTGTTACATATGTAAGATGTTTACTGACTCTCTTTAAATTATGTCTACTGATATCATTAAACAACCTTAATATATTATCAAACATTAAGAAATCATGGCACGTTGAAATAATATCTCCTCTGACAGTAATGCAGCAACTAGTATGTCCTCCTCCCTAAGTTTAGATTCCAGTGCGGAATGGTCTGTTTTTGTTTGAACCACAGCAAGTATGCAGTTTTAAGGCACCCCCAAAAGGCCAATTTGGATGTCCCCCTGCTTTTCAAGATAAGAGACCAGTTATCCAAGCAAACACGATGGAGCGATGTAAGTGGGCAAGTGAACTGGTTCAGAGAAAAGTGACTGAACATTGCAAATCTAAAAATTAGTTGATCAACTCACATGGTAGAACTCATCACTTGACAGTGTCCAAAGAGAGTTTCAGCCTTGTTCCCCACTCCTGAAGCTTTAGTGTCCATGACCTGGCAATCCATGAGTGCTTTGAGTGTTGGGTGGAGGGGGCAGGTGGAGACAACTTTCTCCTGTTTTGAATTTTGCAGTGCCTATTTTAAACGCTGGATGGCAGGGTTACATATTGTTCCTTTAGTTGCAAGATGTTAGCTTAACCTTAGTAGCATGCAGACATGCTAGCATCTTGCTAGCTGTTGTTGCTAGT
This sequence comes from Mola mola, assembly GCA_001698575.1. NCBI lineage: Eukaryota > Metazoa > Chordata > Actinopteri > Tetraodontiformes > Molidae > Mola > Mola mola. The sequence continues at coordinate 3,387,431 of KV751330.1, read as the reverse complement.
TACACAATTAAACTGATTAACTCTATGCAGATTTTGAGTAATTCTCGCCGCAAACCTCTTAACAAGGGGGTAATTAGCTAAATATGTTAACATTTTCAATTATCTTGTTGCTGGTAGTAGCGCGGTGATGACTTGCTCGTGCAATTGGCTAAAACGTAAAACATTCCCAAGTGCGGGTGAAAGGGGACTAGCAGCTGAGATAATTCCCTGTTGAAATGAGTGCATTTGTGGATGAAGGAATGTCAAGGAGGTCTCAAAAATGCAGTGTTCACAAACCAGAAGCAGTTTTTAAATGCAGATTTAACAGTTTGTGTATGAAATTCACAACATACACATGTTTTTGATGAAAACTGCAAAATTATATTCAATATATATTTTTGGGGATTTCCATTGTGTGTACATCAGTAATACATTTTTTGACATATACAATGTTATGTGGATTCTTTTTACAGAGAGTCATTTACACATCCCAAAATGCATCTTTGAACCCTTCTGTTAGCATTTATGGATTTTGAGACGGATCTAATGCCATAAAAATCTAACAAGAAACATGTTGTGATTACAACACTGTCCTGAGCCTCAAATAAAAAAAATGTTCATCCATGCCTCAGGCATTTTTTCAGCTAAAATCTCACCAAACCTGCCTTCACATGAAAGGTGGCCATGTCTCACCTGCAGAGAAGTTATAAATGCAACTACCCCAGAAAAATAGTGAAAGTATTTGAAAAGGAATAAGTGGCACTCTTGCACTATCATAACAAAGTGATCTCATCTGCTCCACAGTTATCATGTATCATTTTCATATACTCCTGCTCCAGAGTTTCCATGTCCTTTCTGTCCTTGGAGAACTCGCTCTCCTCCATGCTCTCACACACATACTGGTGAACAAACTCAAGGTTTGAGTGCAGCAAATCAAACTAGTGGTCATAGTGAGCCAGGACCTTTGCAATAGCACTGGTGTTTCACAGTGCGCACACAGCATTTGGACCATGGCCAGGTGTCCACCAGGAACTGTGGTGGGCGGCTTGTAGTTGCAGCCAACAACGAAACCAGTTTAGCAGCAGTCCACAGAATAGATGGTGCGCCTGTTGTTGATTGTAGCAGTAGCAGTATTCATATGTTGCCTAACCTGTCCCAAAAGTTTGTCCCAGTGAAGTGGAAGCCATCGTGAGCTGTGGAGAGTATGCTTCATGGTAGAATGAGGCAAGAGTAGATGCCTCTTAAAGTGAGGTTGTGACCCCCGTGGTTGAACTACACAATTTGGCTTATTTTATTGCTCTCATAATATGATTGTGGCTAGGTGTGGTCTAAAAAAACATGCTGTATACAGTGTTTAAAATGTACTGATTTGTATTGGTACCTACATTTTCTGAACTATCTCTTTGATTTACATTCATGATTCTGGGCCCCTCACAGTTAACATGTTCCCTGATGCTAGATAAAGGCCAAAAGACTGAAACTAATGAAAATACATCACCTGAAACTGAAAAAATAAGAACACAACATAATTTGTTAAAAAAATGATCAATAAAAATTTGCAACAAATCAAAATTTTTATTTAATTTTAACTTAAATGTTATTCATTTTATTGACCTATTTTTAGTTTGAATACATTTTTGTACACTTCATTTTTTTTTTTTTTTCAATCATAACTTATTATTCAAATTAAAATTTTTGGCCCAGCTTAGGCTCCATACAAAGGTAGATCTGGGGGAGGGGAATTACTTCCCCAAACTCAAACGTTCAGACTTAACTGCACTTGCAGTCTCACCGAATTTGCGTGCACGTTCTTAAGTAGTCTGCAACTGCCGAGGGCTGTCCAGCAGGTGTCTGTAGTGGACTTTCTGCAGACTTTCAGAGAGTCGCTTGGGGTTCAGGGTTCAAGATACTTTGCTTGGAAAATTAGCCACAATTGACCTGTATTATGAAAAAAGTTAAATCTTAAACATATTCCATAGATATGGTCAAAAAGTATTTTATTATTGTAGTCCCTAATTGAAGATAGCTTATGAAAGCCATGTAGTTTAATGCCAAACAGGTAGGCAAAGAAAAATGGCAGACAAACAACATAAGAAGGTATTCCGATGTAATTAATATCCAATTCATTTAGCCGAAAGGCCTGTTTACTTAGCAGCTTACAAAGCCTGCAGTCTTCAGGTCTCACAGAATTGCCTTGATGATGGTGAATACGTCACAGATATATGACTGATAACTGTGAGAGCTCAGTCTGCATGTCCAGAGTGTGGTTTGGATTCAACAGCACGGTCTCATGCTTGATTCCCAGAAGTTACGCCGGCTTTAATGCAAAAAAGTGTCAGCCTGTATGAAGGAAATCTGCGACGCCCGGGGGACAACAACATTGTTGGATAAAAAATTTAAATTTGTCCGTGAATAATGTAAGTTGTGTCATGCGTTAATAACACGTACGCTTGATATCTTTATCTTGTGCCATTGGTTATTAGTGTGTGGGAGATGTTTTGGCCACTTTCCAAAGATGGATATGTCACCTTCCAGGCTCTGCAGAAATCAATGAATATTTAATAACAGAAAAACAGTTCAGTGTTACTGAGATGTAATATGATACATAATATTACCGAAATCCGGCCATGTAGCAGTGATGGATTCTGGGGAGCATGGCTTTCACTTTCTGTATTTTCTGAAGTGCTTGACCGAGTTAT
>KV751330.1:3366636-3384675 GCA_001698575.1 Mola mola | reverse complement strand
AAGATGATTCTGTTTATAAAAGCCTTAATTCCAGATTTACAGAAAGAAACAACTAAATTGATTTTAATCCGATTTAAATTATGTGTATCATTAACTGTGCCATTTGATGTGGGGTGGCTGATGTCACTAATGTAAGCTAAAATTATATGGATGTTTACAGTTTAACCTTTCTCTTGTAAAGACAGGTTTTATTGGGAATACAGTTAGTTAACAGGGAGAGGCCATACAATTTACCACTTGCATTCCTAGGGGTTTTACACCTAATACTTGCCACACAATGTTCTTTTCTCGGGTGCTCTTTGCTTGAACTTGTCAAGCTGATACTTGGACTAGTACCTAAATCTTGTGGGTGGAGCAACATTATCTACAGTTCTATTGCTCAACAGACAGATTGATAGGCAGCTGCGCTCTGTTGACAGCAACTTTGGCATCAGTGGACAAAGTGATAAATGGACATGAACATATAACATTCCACTTTGCATCGCTTTAAAGGGAAATGTTGTGGCGAAGAATATAATGGCAGGGTTGCTTAACAGGATATCCTCCTGCAACTGTAGTTTCTCCCCAGTGTGCCCTCAGCCTCTTTACTGTGTTAATATCTTTGAGAGGTTTTTGATATCGTCTCATTTTACAGGCATCTCATGATTTCACCACCCAATTGACCTGCCTCATTGTCATTAAGATTTTCAATGTGCTGCTAGTTTATCCATGTTTTAATGATTGTATGATGCAACGGATCTAGATTGATTTTGCAGTCTTCACCTATTTCTGTGATTGTTACACCCCCTCCCCTCCTGTCACATGTTGTATTTTGTATGTATATCTTCATTATGTACTGTTGCCACATTTACTAATGTATTTTCTAACAGCCTCCCGGGCTCAGAACCGCACAGGTTTGATAAAGGAAAAAGCAGATAGTGACATACATTAAATGGATTTTGTATATAGAGACTGTCAAAGAACCTATGATTTTTTTTTTTACGTGTTTGTACAGAAACACTCATACACGGTCTCTCATCTCATTCTGGAAATGTTGTGCAATATTTCGTGAAAAGTTGAACTCTAGGTTGAACTGACAAACAAAAATTTCACATTGAAGGATGGACGAAAGTTCTTCACCTGATTAAAGAATTTGATATTAATCGGACAGTTGGTGAATCTAAATTCAGTACCAACATTTTGTCTGCACAGTGTGATGCATGTTCTTTTGCAGCAAAGGGAGTCATAAGAGAGATTGAAAGGAGGATAGAATCATGTCAGAAGACCAAAGAATTACTGCATTGTTTTTTATTTTATTGAAAGTCTGTTAGTTTCATCATTTTTACAGTTGAAGCCACCACTAAACCCACGTTAATAGTAAAATGGGCCGTGCAAACACAGGAATTGTGCTTTATTTTTTGCACTTTCCCCTTAAATGTATCACTGAATATATTTGGTTTGTTACTCTATGTTACCCATATATATGAATGGAACAATACAAAAAGAATCAACAAATAACAAAGTTTTTTATATCACACTATACATGGAGTATGTGTGCATAACTGCTTCCTGGTGATTATGATCAGCACTGTTAATATTACACTTACAAATAAAAAAATTAAAACAGTTCGGCCAAAGTGAATTTCCTGTTCTCCCTGATGAAATGAACAATCAAGCAAAGTCTGATTCAAAATATTGGATATCACAATGTTTCTATCACTTGTAAAGCAAACGGTGTCATTGATATCTGGCAGCTTTATTTTTGACTCATGTAGGACTTTCAGCCATTTATTTTCACAACAATTGAAGTGATTTCCACTAATGTACATAAGATTGAGGTTTGCAGATAAAGAAAGGATCAAAGAATGATTTAACAACACAAAATGATTATTTCTTATATCGATTTCTCTCAGAGGAGAACAGCCCAAACTGCTGGGTATCACATTTAAATTGTTGTTTGATATGTCCAGCTGAGTTAACACTGGCATGCAGGGCAAAGGCAGATCAGAGCTGGTCATGTTTATTTCACTGATAATCAAGGACTGAAGGGATTTTTGCACACCTTCTAATGCACCCGCCTGAATTATCATACGTGAATTCCCCGCCAGGTTTAAAGAAACCAGAGAGGTCTTTTGAAATGTGTTTGGTAAGAGCATTTCTATGTTGTTTTCTTTAAGATTGAGATGCTTAAGTGTCCTTAATTGCTGAAAGACAACACAAGCGGTGTTGAGATTCAACAGGTGTATTGACTGAAAGCTTTGCAAATGCCTCACAGAGGTGCAAGGTCTCACTGTATTGCCTTGCAGATTTAATGTTTCTATTTGTCTGAGCCCATTGAGAAATAGTGGGGAAATGTGTGCAAGCCCATTACTCTGCATGTCAAGGTACTTTAAGGAGGGGAAGTAAAGCTGCCGACGGCGTCCTGCATTATCATTTCTGACATTCCAAATTATGTTTTGCAGACAGTTGTGACTGAAATTCAGAGTTTCTAGAGATGAGAGGATGCTCAACGTCTCCAGTGGGAAAGATGTGAAGTGGTTAAAGCTCAGGTCAATATAAATAACTGGCATCAGCCTCCAGTTAGAGTTTTTTAGAGCATTGACCTCTGATACCATAGCAGCCTCTGAGGTTAAAGCACCAACCATATTATTCTGTAAATGAAGATACTTCAAATGGCTCATCTTTGGAATGATTGGGAAGTAAAGGAGTTTATTGTGACTCAGATCAAGAATTTCAAGTCTGTAAAACTGGTTGTCCTCATGCGTAACAAAGAACTCAACTGAATTTCTACTGAGATTCAGATATTTAACTTGGTGTAGTTTAAAATCGCAGATATGAGCGAGATTGTTTCTGACTAGGCTTAACATCTCTAAATGCCTCAGTGGTTCGAATGTCCCCTGTTCTATGACTGATATCAGATTGTCATTAATGATAATGGACCTCAGACTTTTGCTCTCCTGGAACAACTTGTGTGAAAGTCTTGTTAAAGTATTACCGCTCATCTTAAGGTGATCAAGAAAAGATTTGTTTCGAAGATACTGTTCCACTGCGTCATCATCTAAACCATTCATCGATAAGTCCAAAGTCTTCAGTCCGCTGATGGATTGGAGAGCTTTACTGTTAATGCCAAGGTTGCTGCTCAGTGCATTTCTGGACAAATTCAACTCCTTGAGTTGAGCCAGGTTTTCAAAAGCCCCTTCAGAAATAAGATCCAGCTGGTTGGAGCTCAGGTCAAGCTGCTCCAAGTATGGCAAAGCGAGTGTGTGCAGCTGTCTGATGAAGTTGTTGGACAGGTCTAGTCTTCGAAGCGTTGCATCCAAATCCAGAGGGACAGAATGGAGACTGTGGTTGTTCCAGGACTGCTTCTTGAAAAGAAAACAACATTAATCAAGACCCCATAAACCAAAGTCAAACAACCGTAGTAGTTTTAAGATCTCCAAGCCAGTCAAATTGCAGCTATTTACGGACAAATTACAGTATTACATTTTTAAATGAGCATTTAAATTAAGTATCCACCTACCTTTGGCTCATCATACGTCAGCCCAGTTACCCAGAAGTCATTGTTGAATGACCAGAGTAGTAGGAGATGAGAAAACATATGTCTGACCATTCTCCCTCTGTTGTTGCTTCTGTTGCTGTACCACTGCTGTTGTCAGAGCTCTTACACACACACACACACCCACCCTCTCATAGCCATGCTTCATGAAAAAAAAGCTAGATAAAAAACAGCTGTGGACACAGATAGGCATTGTGGATACTATATTTAGACTATAAAGGCTTGTTCCCTGTGGCTTTATATTAAAAAGACAGGTTTCACTCAAAGGTTCATATTTCTGTGTTTAATGTAATCTTTTATGCAAATGCAAATTGAGTTTTTAACATAAATACAAACAAATCATTTGTAATAATGCTCATTATCCCATTTATAACAACTTCAGTCACCATGATATATAAAAGTACTTATTAAGGAGTTTGGGAAAGCTCAAAAAACACCCACCAAGGGATATAAATTTATACCTTAGTTTGTTCCTGACAGTCAAAGGGAAACGGAAACGATTCTAAAATAGATGAGAGGAACAAATAAACAGACAGTGTCGAGTTGGCGCTGGAGGGAAGCCCCTGCCAGGTATAAACAGACATGCTAAAATAGACTGAATGAAAGGAGGCGGTAGCACGCGTAAACAATTAGGGTACAGGCCCAGGTGGACAACCGCAGTGATATGTGCTTTAGAGTTACAGTAAAAGACCTCAGAAAGATGACAAATGAGATGGGCAGCTCATTTAACAAAAGCTGATTATGTCTTTTCCTGAGATGAATAATCCTCGCAGTTTTCCTGCTGCTGTCACTCTGGCCTCTATCAGCATCCCCTCACACATCTCTGCGTCAGTTCCTGCCAATGACAGCTGCAGAGGAGTCACATCCGTACTGTCTGGCTTTAGTTCAGCTGTAGGACACCAAAAAATGTTGAGTCTGCATCCATGGAGACAAGGGCCTGGGGCCTGTATGGTATCACCAATTCTAGCTCATCACCCTGATGCAGCTGCACTATGCCTGTGGTACATACAAGAAAGAATAGATACAATATGGGTGACAAATAAAAGGAAAAGGTGTCTCCTGTAAAGTCTCCACGTGCAGCTTAAGCACTGTTTGGTTCAGACTTTAAAAAACATACTCTTTCATTTATGAGAAAGTGGTGGAGAGGCTGCTGAAGTTGAAAGAATAAACTAATACTAATGATACTACTGTCATGCCAGTCCAGGAAATATAAAGCTACAACGAGCAGCCGCTTAGCTTAGTTTAGCACAGAGAGTGGAAACAGCTTGTCTTGTTCTGTCAATTCCAATTTCATTTGTTTAATCTGTATAAATGCCAAAGTGTAAAAATGACATGTTGTGTTTTAAGAAGGGGGTTATGTGCCTGTGTATTTCTTGGCTAGAAGCGGTCTGGAGACCTCCAGGGTGACGAAGAGGTTCCAGGAAGTCACTGCTCCAAACAACAAAAATAGTCTGGCACTAACCACCTGAACAACCCTCAATGTGTTTCTTTTTTGTATAAATTAAACAAACAAGGTATATAAATGACTAGTAGACAATTTTTGTTTAAGCCTTTGACAGATCCAGGCTGGCTAGTGTGTTTGCTAGGTTAACCATCTGCTGGCAGTTCAGACATGAGAGCGGTATCAAATTTCTAACTCTTGGCAAGAAATGGAATAGAGCATATCTCTTTTCAAAACGTACTGAACTCCAAACAGCCACAATGTACTGCTTCACTGACCTGCAGTGTAGCATGAATTGGCAGGAGTCTCATCAGGCATCTCTTGCAGGCAACGCAAGAGCTCTGTTGATGCTGTTTCTGGGTTCGTGGAGCCCCAACTTTGAATGATATAACCCATGACTGTGCTTGGGCTTTTGAACAAAACCTGTGAATAAAGCACAACATTGACTGAATAGTTGGAACCAATCAGATGTAATATCAACCTTGTTATGCTTGAATTAAAGTGACACAATACTTGTCCAAACACCAAGTAATAACCATCTTCTTGGACAACAATTCTGTTTTCCTTTTGTGAAATTGCATTTCCTTGCTGCAAAGAAACAGTCCAAGGGATCACTGCTATATTTCCTATGAGAGTAGGAAAGGTACAGTTTTTCAAAATAACAGCATACAATGCAATGCTGACGCCAAAGATATGAATTTATATGATTTACCTTTTATATCTAGCTGATGTTTGCTCTTGGCTGTTAACTGCAGGAATGATTTTGGAGCTGGAAATAGAGAAATAAACATAATACATCATTTTTATTAATGTAGCATTCTGCTTATGGTCTCATTACCAGATTAAAAATTAACTAAAGGACACATTTTTATTTCCCAGGTCCAACCCACCTCTGCAGCTGCCTTGTTCCCTTTTTACTCTCCTAAAAGGTATCTTCAGAGAGCTCTGAGCTTTTTGTAAAGTTCTTGGTTTTATGTCCTAAGAGAAAACAAGAATCAAGAGAAAATGTGTTAGTATAGAATTATCTGGTCCACAATGGCATAAACCTCAGTAATACAAGTCCAAGATGACTCTATCCTGTATAGTCAGTGACGTACCTCTCTTGAGTTAGACATCTTGGCCATTTTCCCATTGACTCTCTTAGACTGTGGCTGATTAAATTGTAGAATTATGTCCCTCTGGAGGCTGTGAAAATCATTCTCTAAAAGTCTGACTCTGTGCACCAGGAAAAGACTAAGAAAAAACATAAACACTGTTAGTGATAATAAAGCATTGTAAAGCATTGTGCGACAAGTGAGACCAGCAGGGTGTCTTCAAGTTACTCAAATGGGTGAGGTCACACTTCAGTTAAACCCCCGGAAACCTAAACGTTTGGTTTCAAAATTTGTTTCTAAATGAGGAACTATCCCCCCTCCGCCTCTCAAGATGTTAGTCATTTAGATTGCATTAAGATTACAGGCAAATTTGCAGTATGATATGAAAACTTGCTGTCAAAAGTAAAAGCTGCGTTTTAATAAAGACAAAGGCCGCACTTAAAGAACATAATTTTTTCTTCAGTACTCGTGCCAGCAGTCCTATCTCAAAGAGACGTTTTGACCTTTTAAATCAATACCACCTGGTACACAGACACAAAAGACAGATGAATGGGTTTAGACAGAAAATGAAACATTTTAATCCATCAATCAACTTCATTTACAAAAGTATATCCCATTTTATATACAATATGTACATAGACGTATAAACAACACATTTTTCCACATGGATTCATTCACATGGCAACTAAACAATAGCAATGTAAAAAAAACATATCACTGATATTCTGCAGGGATGCTGTAGTGCAAATGTGCGCAAAATACATAGTGCTGTTCTGTGAATGTCTTGTAACTCCACTTTTCTCAGCTTTGTATGGATACCTGTACTTGATATGATCTTTTTATCAATTTTATAACCTCAGGGCAGGTGGAGCTTTAAAACTCCTTGTTAAACCACTAACTGTTAATACAATTAAATTAATCAAAAAGGTTAACTATACAAATGGCAAATAAAACATTTTGAGGCACTGGTGTTTTTGGAGATACAAGATTATCATTCAACAGCACTTAAAAACATGTACATATTAAGTATATGTCAGCGCAGTATCCTTCCTTGTAAGAGCATTGTAGTCTGTGTTGACAAAAAATGTTGGCTATAAATAGAAACTTTTGTTTTAGCTCATCAGGGCTGATCTCTTTGCACAGAATCAATGAGAGGGCAAGCATAACTACACTGTCCATTTTAATACAGGAGCTCTGAAATTGAACAGAAAATAACCTAGGGGTTCACTCGACTTTATTAACCAGGAAGGTTTTAAGTTTGTCCAAATGGGCAGAACTCACACTACAAGTTGGTTTCTACTGGTTGCAACTCTGTGAGCAACTTCTCCTTTTTGCCTGGGACTGGTTTGCTGTGCAGTTATCAGTTCTGTCCAGCAGATGGAGCCTCTCCAAGTCTGACACTTCCCAAGAAGGTAGTGTGGTTGGTCATGCTGATTAGTGTGTCCTCATACACTATGCGTATGGAAATCCTCTGGCCGGCGCGGAGCAGGCTCACCCCAGCCGTGTAGCAGGTGTTGAACTTGCGCTGGCCTGTCTCAATGCTGCAGGTGCAGCGGAGGAAAGGGTTGGAGTCCACCATCACCTCATAGCTTGCAATGTCAGTGAAGTTAAGGTAGTACACCTGGTGGAGAGCGGAGACATTAAACTCATGAAAGAGTGAGAGAGGCACTCAAAACATGTCTACATGATATTTAAGAGCTTATTTAAAGTTGAAACAGCTGGAATATCAAACTAAGCAACAAGGCCCTGAGTTACAGACATGTAGCCACAGTAAAAGAAATGTCTTAATATAACTCAAAGCAAGTGAATTTAACTACAGAACTGTTAGTTCTTTTGATTATGAGCTGTAAGTAAAGAGTTACGCCAAGGACCGTACTCACTTCTACCTGACTATATATGAAGTAGACACCATCCAGCAGCACCTCCAGCTCTCCAGAGCGAGAGTGCATTTTAAACACACGGTGATGGATGGACACCATCTTCCAGTTCCTAAGGATGCCTTCAGACAGATCTAAATGTGTCACAGCAAACAAACAGTCAACGAAGAGCGCTGGCAGCAGAACTCAGCATTGATAGAAAACACGAACCTGCTGATGATGCTTACACTTCTTTTACACTGAGGAAAAGTGTTGTAGCATAACCTGAATCTGTTATTATGCAAGGCTTTTGCTCTTGAGTTAACATGGGTCTGACTTATAATATAAGCCTATTACTGTATACTAATCCTATAATAGCTATGGGATTACTTCAGAATTACTGTAATCTTATAGTAAATACTAGTAGGAAAAATTTAGCTCTCTGTATCTGACAGTGTTCACCAAAAAATAAGAAAAAGAAAAGCATAACTTAAAAAAATTACTCAATTTGACATGTTCAACTGATTGTTGACAGTTTACCATCTTTCTATGTATTCTTGTATAAACCTGTGGCTTGGGGGATGTGTTTAATGGAGTGGATGCAGATTTGGTTCTTTGAAAAAGAATACTGATGGAAATTAACCAATTAATGGTTATTGTTGGATGGTAGTCAGAGTAGTCAGAAGACCCACCCTCTCTCACTTGGATGGTTGTCTCCTGCCCTTGCAAATGAACCACTGCAGGCTGGAAAACAAAAAGATATCTGCTGACTAATGTGGATGTGCAGGAAAACAAGTGGAGAGCTGCCTCATCAAGGGCTTTTGTGTGGGATAAATTTTGATTTCCAAATAGGTGACATGCTGTACCTGGAATTCCTTTGTTTTTGTTTTATCTGGAGCCCCTGCAACAGTAAGAGAGAGAGAAATGATGAACTGGCCTTGAACACTGCTCAGAAACAATAAAAAAGAGATGACAATTCAAACAAAACAAACACCATCCCAGTTATCCCATACTATGTTTGACATTCTGAATTAGCAAGTTTCACTGTGAAGGCAGTGAGTTCATCAATTACGTTAACTTGAGCCCCCTTCTAGTGTGGGAAAGTGTCCACATGCAGGGAAATACTGTAATCTAAGAACAAATCTTTCAACTCATGGGTGTTTCCAAGACCTCTGACCCTAGTCAAGGCTATCTCAGCCTGTTATTTCGTCATTTTTGTGTTACATTATATACCTGCTGGACCTTGAGTACCTGGAGGTCCCTGAGGCCCGGGGGGTCCAGGGGGTCCCACAGGCCCAACAGCGTTGCTTCCGGGAATACCTGGGATTCCAGGGATGCCCGGTGGCCCCTGGGGGCCAGGGGGGCCAGGGGGCCCAGGGGGGCCTGGTACAGACCTCTTTTTCCCTGTAAGTAGTCAGAAGTGGAGTGAAATTTGTTTAATACACTCTCTGCCATCCATATATCAAAAACTTGGATTCTGGATTCTGGACAACGTCTCAAGGACAGAAACTAGACAGCAGGTAGCAGTCTTATGAATTATCAGGTTAAATGAAATTTAGGATGAATTGTGTATTACCTTTTTTCTTCTCTTTCCTTTTCTCCCTTCCAGTCGATTCTGTAAGAGACACAAAACAGTGTGATTAAACTTGAAATTGTCTCTAGGAACAATTATCATCTCATGTAACATCTCCAGTATCATGTGCATTCTGTGTAGGTACCCTAAGTAGTCTAAAATAACAGACTCAGATCTTTAGCACTGAATGCTGTTGTGGAGGTATGTCAGTCTGTGGTGTCTTCTAGTGTTGTAATTTGTAAGTGTGGTTTCACCTCCTCTGTATGAACAAGTGCCTTAAGCACTCAAAGGCAGTGGAACTGGAGAAGATCATTAGAGAGATACTTTATCCTGCCAAAATCCTTTTCTTTGAATTAAGCCCAGATGGAGAATGCAGATGAAAGTGTGCCTACATGTGTGTGTGCATGCATGCGTGTCCCTTTTACAACCATATGTATGTATGTGTGTGTGTGTATGAGTGCATGCATGAGTGTTGGTGGGGTATCTATGTCAGTGCCTGAAAGACAAAATACACTATGTGTATGAGTTGTGTGCAGCTGATGAATCCCTCTCTAAATGCTGCCTCGCTGCTTGTGTGTTTACCATGCCATTACAACTACAAAAGGCCATTTAACCTTAAAACCTCACAGTTTGAGTCCCCCTTGAACATATGGCCAGTGTTTCTCCTGTAATCTAAATGATTGGATGCATCCGTGTACATTTCTCTTAATGAGCAGCCCTATCAGGAATCTGGTGCCCGTTAGGAGAGCCCAGAATGAACACGTACACAAAGAAATGCAAACACAGAGGGCACACATTCACATGCACGCACACACACATCTAAGGCTGAGATTACAAAAGCCTTTGTCAGTGTGCTTTGAGCAGAGGAGAGACCTGGGAATGATTAGTGTTTAGAGGCTTGGGACTTTACTGATTTATGTAGAAAGTCTCAAAGGTGAGTTTTTTCTTCTAATTTAAACACAATCACTAACCCCCCCTCCCCCCGCTATTCAGTATCACACCACAGACATTGGAATGCCTTGTGATCATGCTGCACTTGTTGCTCTGAGACTTGAACTTCAAAGGCTTTGCTTTTTTATTTGCATAGCTCACATTCTAAACAAAAACTACAAAAGCTAATTCAGACACATCCACCATATGGTTGTCTGCGGAGCTATTGATTATAATAAATCAATTCTGGGAAATTAATGAAAACCAGAAAAGTCTCAGATGATTGCTTCTTTCAGAATTGGCCACCTAGTTTGTCAAATGACTGAATGTTCAACAAAGTGCATTTTAAAATATAATTTTCATTGAGGTCCAAACCTCATTGCTAACACAGTTGGCTTTCAAACTCCATATCTACTTTGCTGACTGATGCAAAATATATTACAGGGACTTGATATTACTTTGAGATGGGGGAAATCAACATGAGGCTTTGCTCTCTGTTAAAAGTGGTGAAACCCTCCCAAACTTCTTGTTGTCCTTGTTTGCTGTCCAAGTAATAATCAATTCCATTCTGTTTACTCTATTTTTCCATAAACTCTGAAACTTTATGTGGTGGACCTGCTTCATTAAGTAAGCATAAAGCAAAAGATCTATTCCACAAAATGTGAGAAACCATTTACAAACTGTCTTTTCTACATAAACAGCCTTAAGTCCACTGAAACTCTGTTTTTAATACACCATATTAAAAAACCTAAAACAAATAAATAAATAAAAAAAATAGAAGTAAATGAATAAATGTTACAGAAACAATGGCTTAACAGACAACTAGACCATTGAGATACAATATTAAAAAAAAAAAAAAAATCAGCCTTATGCAGTTCCACAGAGCCATCTTTTGTGGGTCTTTTCTTGTCATCTATTGTACTGATTGTGGAGTTTGAACCAGAGACAATTAAAACTCAAGTATCAACATACTCCAATCAGCCAAAATATTAAAACACTTATATTGTAAAGGTCCCTCATGTGCCACCAAAGCTATGAACTGTCAGACGGGGAGTTATCTTGTGGGGTAACACATGGGTTCTCTGTTCTTTCGCACTCCACAACTGTTCCACTACATTGGGATCTGGGGAGTTGAAACCCAGCTCTTTTTCATGTTCCTCAAACTATTGCTGAATGGTAATTTTGGTGGGGTGGGACACATTATCCTGCTGGAGGGGCTGATACTGTTGTTGGGCAGTGGTGTTGCCATGACGGGGTGTAGTTGGTCTACAGCAATGTATAAGTGTGTGATACATGTCAATGTAACGTTTGAATGACTAAAAAGACTCAAAGTTTTCCAGAAGACCATTGCATTGTATAAAAAATAATCCTTGTTAGGACTTACTGTTACACCATTACCTGTCAGTGGTCTCAATGTTGTGGCTGATTGGTGTGCAACTTGTGTATTAAGGTGTAAGGACAAAGGACACAGCACAAGTGAGACAGAAGACATACCTGTTTCTGGCTGCTTGCCGGGACTTCTTTTTGCTCGTTGAGTTATGCTCCTGTTATCCTCTGTGGTGTGAAAGACGTTATTTCTGTGAATTAACTTCTCCTGGGGGAAAAAAAGAAAATATTAGTTGGCATTAGCATATAACAGAAAATGCAAGAGCACCAGTGGCTTTATACACAGAGCCTCACATCATAATACCTCATATTAATTCCATGAAGCAAGCAAATGGATGACTGATACATGGGTTTGAGATCAAAACAAGTGGTGTGTCTTGTCTTGGGGTAAAATGTTTGCACAGACACCACTTGAGGCATTTAAAAGGATGCAAGAAACTGTCAGCTAGTACATTCATCCATGGCCAAGTCTTTGTTTGGGGCTGTAATCTATTTTGTAACCCAAACCGCTTTTGTCTACATCTTAGCCATTTGAGATAGTCACCTGGATAAGACTGCACTAAAATTCACCTTTTTATACAAAAGGAGGACATGAATTGTGGTTAATCTGAGAGCAATACCCATTGATATGGCACTTGTTTCTAGCACTATTCAGATGGAGCATGAATAAACCAATAACAATTTAAAAAAAACTGAGTCAAAGGAAAGGATTTGATATAGATGGTCTGAGATCATCCATGAAAACAGAAAATGCTATGCTACAGTCGAAGGGCTGTTCCCATTGGCAAGTGACTAGTGGGGTACACTGCATACCTGTGTTCTTATGTGACTAGGTCTGGTCAACCTACATGAATGGAATTGAATTCCTTAAGATGAACTGGCCTGACAAACACATTTGAGACTGACTCCAACACTTAAAAAAAAAGTTAAATATGTTTTTTTTTCAGTTAGAATAGCCTGTCTGTGATCATAACTTTGGAGGTTTCCAAGAAACCTAAAGACAGAGAAATTTTGGCACTTGAAACACAGTAAGACCACCCGCACCCTTCTTTTACTTTCCGAGAGCACTTTTAGTGATGCTTTCAAGTGTCAGCATAAATTGAAGAGTGCAAGATAAGGGCTCATATGGCTGAGGACTTATGATCAGACAACTTGGACTTGTGGAAATCTGTTTAGAGTTTGGATAAAGGACATTACAAAGGAGTGCCATATGATGCACCTGAGCATGGTTAGCTATTGTATTGCTATTATATCACTATCACTTAGATCACTCATTCTTAATGCTGTGAATGAATTAGAAAAGCTTACTGACAAAACTTTTAACCTCTTTTCCACATGATTACTCACTCATTCTTAATGCTGTGAATGAATTAGAAAAGCTTACTAACAAAAAATTTTAACCTCTTTTCCACATGATTAACACTCCATTTTTGTTTAAAATGACATACTCCATGCTTCCATCCGTGACACTCCAAGCAAACACACTTGTTAAACCCCTGACCACAAGACATCTCGTTCTCCTGAAAGCAGTGTGAACTCCCAGTGCCTCTTTGAGTGGTTTTCAAGCAGAGAAACTGTAGGACCATATGAAGACAGGCGAGAAAATTTAAGTTTCTAGTTTTCTCTACACTTCCTCTCAGATGTGGGAACCCCATCTTTGGTGAGAGATGAGTTGTATTATGTAAAACATCCCCCGCTGGTTGTATTAGGCACACTAAAGGTAATTAAAATCCATATCCCTGATCAGCTGCCAGCCATGTCTGACCTTATAAGCTTAGGAATTACAGCCTGATGGAGGAATATGTGTTGGAATGGTTTATCGACTCATAGACCTCCAGATGTTCCCGCGAGCAGCAACGTTTGCTTTTCATTTGGTGCGCAGGTGTCTCCACATCTCCTCTCCAGCTGTTGGCATATAGGGGACTTTTACCTCTTAAAGGATTCTTGGTGTATGTTTGGGCATATGGTATCACTCTAGTCTGTTCTGACAGCCAAACATGAATTAACAGCCAATTTCTGGTCTGAGATTACCCAACAAAATAACAAACAAGCTAAGGCTACTACCAGACTGGTGCAGATTGTGTTCTTGATGAAGGCAACAAAGTGATTGGACAAAAAAAAAAAAAAAAAAAAAAAATCCTTGATATGACTATGAGAAATGTTTGCGCCCCCTTATTTGCTTCATTTCACTTCATTACCACATTTATAGCCTCCATACCCTTAAAAGGCATGCAGGGTTACAGTAAATCAGGATGACAATGTGTTGGTATGTATGCCAAGTGCCAACTATTGAGTAAACCATTCTTTTTCGGCACAAGGGAAAATGCTATTAATTAGAGGGCTTTCAAATCTTCAAAGCAATGGGGGGGGTGCTGTTGTGTGCAGAGGATGCGATTCCCTGTTGCTCCGTGAGGATATGACTAAAATTCATTCACCCCAGGGATGTGTAATTTTGTGATCACCAGACTTCTTTTTGCCCTTTTAACACTTACCATGAATGATGTTTGTATTTCTACCAGTTTCTGTACTTATATTATGGAAAATCCTTTACATTCAGGCCTATCCAAGGGGGTTAAAAAAAAATACAATGATAGTATGTTTATTGGCTTACAATTTTTCCTTGTTGTTTCACACATTTCAGAGATACATTCTACACCTCTTAGTCTTGGACTGGCAATGACAACTTTGCGGATAAGAAAGAGAGGTTGAGAAGGTGAAACTCAAGACTGGTGGTGCCCAACCCTGCTGTTCAGGCTTTATCTACCTGAATGGTAGGCATGCTGCTGAAGCTTAAAGTTAGTGATACTCTTGCAATTGACACTTCTGGATAGAATAATGACAATGTGTTTCTTCCTAAATATATTATAACAAAGGAGTGTCCCTGCCCCACCCGAAAAAAAGACAATGCTGTCTGAAAGGCCATGTGTTTTAAACCATAACTTGGGTAATTTAATAATAATATCCCCACTTTGTCATCTAAACAAGCTGTGGAACTCAACCTAAGGGAAATGTAGCCTGACACGAACATTGAAATTTAAGATTCTTGCAACACTTCTGGCAAAATCAATTCTATCAGAATTCTGTGAATGCCTTGACAATTTATTATTTTGCTATATGTTTGTGAGTCCGTACTTAATCTGGGCGTCTACACCATCTGTCTGTCAAGATAGTTGAGTCTTTGTTGTGCTTTTATGTCCACACTGATTCATTCCCGATATGGACAGTCTGTATGTATGATACTGCTATTTGAACTTATCGCACACTGGTCAAAAATAAAGCAGGAGTGGGTGACAGCCCACCCTGGAGCCCCCAGAGCTCTTTTGCTGCTGAGGACTTTGTGTCCCATCAAACTGACTTTTTAAATAGCAGTTAACTAGACTCCAGATGTTTCAGCATCTGTTCTCTGTAAGACTTTGAAGGCACACATCAGAGGAGGAGAAATTATTTCATATAATGGTTATATGAAAAATGTTCAGCAAGAATAAAACGCTATCCAAGTTCACACAATTAAGTATTCCAAAGACAGACGTTTATGTTCGCCACACTGGGGTCAGGTAACGAGGGTCAGGCTTAATGCGAGCAACACTTGCTCTTACTCAGTAATGCGGTGCATCACACTCGGGCTTCAGACCTAAGAGCTATACACACCTGGAAGGGGCTTTTTACTGTTGGGAACTGCGCAGATCTGCTGGGCAGCTGGGGAATTATTGCCTTGCTCAAGGGCATACCAACTGTGGTATGAAGGCTGTTTGTTCACTTCCCAGGCCTGAATCATAAATGACCACATCATCTTCTCTCATTAACAAATTTTTTATATAGTCAAATGACTTGCTTGACTTTCTTTTCCTACTATCACCCAATAACTCCAGTTACAAGCAGTCTATTCTCAAACACTTCCATTAACTCAGCCGGGTATCTATAAATTCTACCATTTTTAGCACAAAATGTCTGGCCTGTTCAGTGAAAGACTATAAAACAAGTGATGAGTGGTGGCTGCAGTACAACAAGAAACAAATGTGATAACACTTTTGTAGAGGAGAAATAAAAAAGCATAATAATCGACTAATACTTAATGATCTGCCAAAATAAACAGGCCAGTATTTACTGGCATAATCAATCATAGGCAATACAATATTTAAATTTGATCGCAAAACCAAGAAAACAGGTTTGCTTCTTTTCAGGAACCCTTACTACAGAGACAACATTTGCCTCTTCAAACTCACATCCATGTCATTTCTCATTTTCATGATTTCAACTGAGTTTAAGTTCTTTTTCCATTTGGGTTGACACAAGAAACCACTAAACTTACACAAAAAGTGTCCAGAGTGCCATTGTTTGCGCTGCGTACGGCAGTCTACTCATGTTTGACACTGATCAACCCTGTAGAAAACTAAACTAACACACAGTAAATCTGCTGTGTGAAGGTGTCATTACATGACAAACCGCGGCACTTTTTCAAAACACATCTCGACCACAGCTCGGATTAACTCCACATGAACATAGTTCACACACTAAAACTATATGGCGTCGATGCTTTTCATACCTGTAATGTCAGATCTGTGCTCTGTGGTCATGTATGTTTGGCCCTACACATGATTACTTTTGTTTTTTTGTTTTCCATCACAAGCTCATGTATTTTGTTACACTTGTCTGGTTACCTGCAGATAACATCAGATTTCACCAATGCTGCTGAAATACCTTTTATGAAATCCAATAAACAATTGTTTAGCTGCACTGAAAAAAAGAAAAGACTTCAAAGGATATGCTTGAAAAGCTAACAAGTGCGGCCGCTGTGTCCAAATGCCACATGCTCCTGTTTCTCCAACTATGTAAACTGTGGGATGTGTAATCAGAGTTGTTTAATGCAGACATCTGGCATGGACAGCATCACAGCGCTGTTAAATATTTACAGCTGGGCCACTTCGTGAAGCGTCACCATCTGGGTTGAATACCAGGCCCATCTCATTGGGCTCTAACCAGGGAAACCAAACTAAAATAAAATTTGCAAGGGATTAAATGGATAGGCAGGGCTTCCCACTTGTAAAAGGAAAACGCCACGGATCAAACACCAATACCAGACACTGATCTCGATAATCTGTCATACAGAGATACAATTGCCTCCTTTCTGATTATCTTGAATTCCTGCGGGTTACTATCAGGTTGACAGCTCTGCACAGGGGATCTTTTTATACTGTGAGTTTTATTGGTGACACATGAGCTAATTGAGCAAGCAATGCAACAACGATGAGGTCCCTTTGTACTGATGAAATTAGGGAATGTGTGCAGAGGTGATGTGGTGGGTTGGGAGGAGGGAGGGGGTCTGGTGTGGACAGCTGCCAAAGCCACAGATAACCCAATGAACATTCAATCAGCCCCGCTGCCAGAAAAGAAAACACATGTGAGATGAGGCTGGCTCAGCTCCAAGTACCAACTGCTCATCTAAAAGTCCTGATGAATTTACATCTGCCCTGGGGCTTTACACCTGCTGCTAATCCAGTTAATTTTCCGTCCACCTGCTCCAGCACATTGATTGACCCCCATCTCTCTGACTCCAGCTGGACATGCTGCCTAAATTTGGAGCGTCAACCTCTGTCTGTTCAGGGGGAGGCTATGGAAGCATGACAAAGTGGGTTAAGTGTGGTTTGATGAAGGGAAAATCAAAAGCTATTTCTCAGGCAAACGAGTATATTTGCACACGCCCTTCCTTGTTTTCGGGGGTTAAGATTTGCAACCTTCTGCCAGGTGACACACTCAAAGCCTCCACCTTTGTGCATGTCTTTTCCAAGAAGCTGAAACACGCGGAAGGGAGCGCCAATTCAAACCACATCTGTGCATACTGAGCTGGCATAGCTTGGCGACAGGCAACTAAAAGATTAGTCGCCCGGGAACATGAAATAACAGCGCACAGACGCACCCTGACACCAGGAACGACTAAACTGAGGTGAACGAGCACAAACAGCCTCTGAGTGAGGAAAGAAAACATGTCTTATTGAATTACCCGCTGCGGCTCTTTATTTGGCTTCATTCTTACTTGGATTTTTCATTTTTTTCGTTTTTTTTTTTTTTTACCTCATGACCCTCTCCGCTGCGGCCGGAGTCCAGTCGCGGGTGGCCGGGTGACAACGCCGCCAGGTCAGCCGGGTCACTACCCGCAAGTGTCAATATGGAATCCCGCTTCTGGTGGATAATTTCCCGTCTGACCTCGGAGCGCAGGTCCAAATAGC
>KV751330.1:3342126-3366490 GCA_001698575.1 Mola mola | reverse complement strand
TTCGGCACTTCTTGGCACATGTGCAGGGAGCCGCTCTGGGCATCACTTTGTCCAGGAAGTCCTCCGCGCGGGGACCATCGAGTGCCATTATTGGACGGAGTGCGAGCCAGATGCTCTTTACCTCGGCATAATCGTCCCGGCTGTCTCGCACAGGCCGCGGTTATTCATTTACGTGGAGACTCATAGGTGCAGCGGCTGCAGGTCGGTGCAAACTCTTTCGAGTACCAGTAATGACAATGGAGACCCGCCCACCTCTTCTGTGATTGGCCGAACGCAGTTACCAACCCAGGCTGTCCGGGTAAGGCGGTTGGGAGGCTGGACGTGGCAGATGCTGTAGTGTAGCGAACTCTACAGGACAAACCGAGGGCCTGCAACTCCTGTGAGGCGGTCAGAAATATTCACTTCCCTCTGTTTGTTGTTAAGTGTTGTGTGATTACCAGTCAGCACTATGAACACCTTCCGTGACGTCTCTCTGTGATTTATTGCATACTGTATGAGTAGGAATGGAAGGAGGAGGAGGAGGCCTCTGATGCAGTACGAGTTGTTTATGCATGTGTTTTATGTCTTCTCCAACTCAGGTCAAGCCATTTTTCAAGTCTTCTTTGTTTGGCACTTTGTTTTTGTTATGTGGGTGGCACAGGGAGTGGTGGTCCTGTGTGAAGAATTGATTGAAAACCCTGGTAAATATTGCCTGAAAACGGACAGCGTTGATTCTCACATCATGAAAGGGTGGAAAAATAGTGCAAATTGTATCCTTAAACAGACTGCACATTATGAAAATTACATTTAATTACAGCTAGACCCTGTCACGTTGAACAGCATGTCTAGAAGAGTGTCAGAGTAAGGTCAGTACCCATTTGTGTACAACACCATCAAATGCTCTAAACATTTGTAACTCAGCTGGACTTGGTGATTAGTTTGACATTTATGTTAGCAAAAAAAGCCAGCTGAGGACAGTGCTTTAACAAGGCTTAATGTGGTTTCTATGTTTGCAACATCCAGAGCAGATTCTTGTTAAGCTGCAAACACTTTGATCTGTGAAGCAGGTAACCTGCGGATTTGTCTGTCCTTGAGCTTTGAGATGATGAAACCGGTGCACTGAGCAGAGCTGAAACTTGGGGGCTTGATGGATCACTGCCTCAGATTAGTTTTTGGGCAAGTGCCACAAAACATCTGTCTTTATTTATGGTGAACGAAAACCTGACATTTGGGTGCACTTGACCTACAGAGAGGCACACTCTTTTATAATGTGAGCGTGCCCTGACTGACGCTGAGTAATCACTGGTTTTCACTCTGTATTGTGGCAGAAATTAATGGAGAAGAATGACTTGCGGAGATGAGACTATGGGTATTTCATCACTGTGAAATTTCTCCGGCATGAAGTTGATTAAGCCTATGGACATTTCTTGGGGGGATTTTTTTTTTGCCCTGTTGCCACTGTATCACAGCGTATTTCTCCTCTCTGCAAGAGAGCGATTCTAGACGGCTGCCACTGAAGGGCAGCATTGCCAAGCCATAAATCAATATCGCTGCAGGTCAGTTCCCCAATGAACTTGAACTTAAATAAAACAGCAAGGTTTGTTATGTTGGATGAGTCATAAAATATGAATATTCTGTGTGTATATCTTTATCCAGCCTCTCTGTGGACCATTGATCACAGAGGCCATTAAAGTATCCTCCTTCCTTCTCTCATTTCTCCATTGTTGAACGTTAGATAGCAAAATTGAAGAGGGAAAGACATTCAAAGTAACCCTCATAGGGCCTGCGACTGAGGGCTAAGCCTAAGCATGTTTGCCACGCTTTTCATCAGAGCAGCAGGCACAATGACTTTGAGAAGCAGATAGTTCAGGACTGGAATAGTTATGGGCTTATGCGTCGCCCTACGATTTCAACCCATTTCAAAACGTTTTAAGTTAGTCTATATACATATACTGTATATATTTAATATGTGTGTTTGGAGTTGCTTTGGGCTATTTATTCCAACCAATTTCATTTGTCATTGTTGGTTTTTGAGGAAAGAGGAAGTCACATGGCCCTGAGGTTAAGGCCACTGTTTGAGTCACCTCTATATCTGCTGCCACAACACAACTTAAATTTCCGGTCATAATTACAACCATTGCTTTTCTTGGCATCCAAAAGAGAGGAATAATTCTCATAACATCCACTGGGCATCAATTCAGTGTTCATAAATGGTAATCCACTCTATCTTCTCTCAGCTAATAACAAGATTTAGAGACTTTCCCTGTCAGATGATGGAGTTTTGCGGGGAGGAATAGGCGACCGTATATTTAACCACATAGATCTGAGTGGTGGGATGAGGCTCATGACTTCAACAAGCTGTAGGAAGATGATGATGGCTGCCTAGTCTCAACAAAAAAAAAAGCTTCTGTGTGTGAATTTCCACTTTCCCCTGCTAACTGATTGAAAAAAAACACAAATTACAATCGACTACCAATTGCCATCATAAAGCATTACATGAGTGATTCATAGCTAATAGAATAATATCATTATATATTATGATAATTTGTTTTAAACCTCTCCACCCCATACTTTACCTTCTACAGAGTCATTGTTTCTGCACATTGAATTGCGAAGGTGTAATCTTGGCTAATTGTTATGCTGTGGCATTTGATTTCCTAGCTATAAATCTCCCAAAAAACTGGACCACATGTCCGATTTCCGTGAACAATAAATAATTCACTCTCACTGTGTATGTCTGTCCTAAGAGTCCTTATCAAGGTGTGAAAGCTGCCTTTTCTATTGCGCTGTGCTGGTTCATGCACTCTATCTTTTTGTCCACTTGCTGACTGTTGCGCGAAACTCTTGAGTACATTTAATTGATTTTTTTATTATTCCACATGGTATTAATTCAGTTAAATGGCCCTTTTAGCATGCAAAGGATTTTATGTGTTTTCTCAAGGTATCCACATTCAGCGGAACCAATGGAAAATTAAAGTTGCACTTGTTCATTTGTTGTTATTTAGTTATTTAGTACATTGAGGGCATATCGCTGAACAGGGACATTTACAGGCAGGAAACCTATAGGGTGAAAGGCAGGGAACACAATATAGCAGAACCTCCACAAAAGAGAATTAGGGCTATATAAAATCTGCATATTCTGCATATTTTCTTTCAACTCAGAATTCTGACTTTTATCTTAAACGTAAAGACTGGCTGATATCTAGCTCTACATGATAATTTATCTTTTCAATGATTAAGAAGTGATCCACCAAGTTATAAAAAATACCTGGAAAAATAACTCAAAATCCATTTGAAATTTTCAAGGTCATCCAAGTATATTATATATTGTGTTTTACCCTATTCCTTGTGTAAACAAATAGAATCTCAATAAGTATAGTTAAAGTATACAAATATAAGCACAAAAGGAAAATACTCAAGTAAAGGTGTCTTTGACATTGTACTTAACACTGTTTTTTCTTTGGTTACAATAGTTGCATACTATTACTAATTTCAACAATTCTACAGTCTTGTTTCAAATTTTTTATTTCGAACAATGTCATTGGTCCTGTCCAGTCCAGGATGTAGGAGGATGTAAGGATGTAAATTAGATATTCATGTTTCTTTAAATTTTGTATGGACTCCCACTGTCAGGGTCCGCTAGTGTCAAGTGTCTGTCTGTTAGTGTCAGTTAGTGTGTCCCCTCTTGTTTGCAAATCCCTATGTGTCTATTCCCCACTTCCTGTCTAGTCTTGTCCCTCAGGTGTGTTTGATTACACCCTCTCCCTAATGTGTCTCACCTGTGTCCAATTGTCTCCCTCTCCCTCTTGTATTTAACCACCGTGTTCCCTTCCTCCTTTGCCAAATTGTCTTATATTCTTTGTGCGCAGTCCAGCGTACATTCCTTGTGAGTCTCCTTGTATTCCATCATTATTCCGTGTTCCATTTACCGAGATTGTCTAATCCTTGTCTGTACCTTTGCCTAGTTTTGAATTCCCGGTTTGACCTTGTTTATCAAAACGACTATTGATTTAGAAACCCCCCTGTGTGACTCTGTACTATTTGATCCTTGGTTTCCCGAACCTGATTGTACAATCTTGCCAGAAATGGATCCAGCAGTCAGAGCCAGTTCGCTCAGCCCTGAAGGCGCAATTCGCACTTCTCCACTGGCTAGAGGAGCAACTGGCATTTGTTCGCCAGCAAATGTTAGAAGCAACAATACGCAGTGAATCAGCGTGTGCGACATTGAAGGATGAATTAAATTTCATTATTGATCGACTGCAGATCTCAGAGCAACCGTCTGTTTCTCCAATAGCCCCTAAGGGTTCAGAAGCTGCGGCTGAGCCTCCTGCTTCTACCTTGAGTTTGCGCTCTCTCCACCTTTCTAGCCCTGAACATTTTTCTGGAGAGTCTGGGGATTGTCGTCCCTTTATTTCCCAGTGCAAACTACATTTTGAGTTTAATGCATCCGCTTTTTCTTCAGACCGAGCCAAGATTGCATTTATTATTTCTCATTTGACTGGTCGAGCCAGATCTTGGGCTACGGCTGAGTGGAGCTGCCGATCAGCCGTGTGTTATTCTTTGCCAGAGTTTGTGAAACTATTCACGCAAATATTCCAGTCAACATCTCCGGGCAGAGAAGCAGCTATAGCAGCTAAGCAGATACGCACAAACGCCTAAATGCTTAATGCTCCTTAATGTTCTTTAATTAATCCCTAACTTTGTCTGGATGCTTTTTGGTGCTGGTCAGGTAAGTGAACAGTTGGTCTTTAGAACTTTTTTTTAAATTGAAAACTGCCCCCTATTCAAATCAGGAAAGTTGAGGTTTTTAAAACCATACTAATAATGTGAACAACATACAAGCTCTATAGAGCTGAGATGAACACCAGAGTAAACAATTGTCTGGCTTTTCCCCCTTTTTTTATTTGTTAGAAATTTACTACAAAAATATTAATTGGTGCAGGTTTAGATAACTTTTCTTTATTAAATGACAAGAAATTAATCTCTTAATCGGAAAATATTTCAGAATGAAATTGGATGCTCACATAAGCTCTTGATGTCTGTAGATGCTACTTTAAAATGAAATTACTAGTGAAATTAATTTGAATGTGCATGATGTTTGTACTCACTCAAAAGTTCCTGCCCCTATATAAGCATTGTGTCATGTTCTCATAGTTTGAGGCATGTGTAATTGTCAAAATTGTATTGTTGGTTTTTTTTTTTCCTCCAAGAACAGCAATATTCCTCTGTGTGTATCCTTGTCGGTTACACCGCTGCACCATTAACAGAGACAGGATTTGTAATTGTAATTAATAATGAAAAGCAGAGGACCTGAGAGCATGGCATTGTCAGATAGCATTATCACATGGCACATTGTGGAGAGCTGATGAAACCTACACATTGCTGTTCACTTATGCTTAAACTTCACTTAAGTTTACTTAAGTGAAGCATTACTTAAGCATTAATTTAGTAAAAAGCAGTATGCATGCTCAGTTATGTTAACATTGTTCATAAGAACTCCCTAAACAGTAAAAAACTATTAGTCTTCATTACACTTATCTATTGCATATGTAATTACCAGTCAACAAATTGTGTTTATATTTTTAACAACATTTTGATAATATTTGTAAAGTGATACATATTTTTTGTATTACCAATTATTTCAAAGAGGTTTTCATTTTAATGTCTCTCAACTGACAACTTGCCTTATCCTACCTGTGCACTAATAAACAGAAAAAGTTAGTGGCAAGCAAGTAAAGCATTTAGAAGCTTAAGGCACAGATATTTCCCTCAGGACACAGAAAAATTGAACTCAAAGAAAGTGAACTAATAAGATGTTGTGTTTAAAAAAAAAACAAAACAAAAAAAACCCTGATGTGTTCTTCCCAAGTAGTCAAAAAATAATAAAAGGGGGGGGCCAGATGGTGCATCTTGGAAGACCCTGCCGTCTGCAAGCGTTGGGGTCCCCATGCTCTGTCTGCCCCCCCAATTTTAATTGCCCCATAGTCATCTACACAACCACATCTACACACCCATACCTTGTATTCAAACACCCTACATTCATTTTGGGTGGGGGGTGGTGGGCCTTTCCTGCCGTCCCCATCATTGGCCCTGCAGGGGCTGGATGGGGGGGCTTGTAGTATGGGGGAGGAGCGTCGGTTGTGTTATGGGGGTTCTGTAGGTGGCTCCGGGGGGACGGGTGGCCCCCTGATGCAGGACTGGGTTGCGGTAGGATTTGGACTGTGCTGTCGTGTGGTGGCCCCTTGGCTGGCGGTCCAAATGGGTCTGATTTGCTCTGGCCCTCTTCTACACCTGTGGAGGGCTTGGTTCCCGGCTGGGTTGGGTTGGCTTTCCCTGGGGTCCTGGCCCCAGCAGAGAGGGGCGTGGGGGGGTTTCGTCATGGTGGGTCTCCACCAACCCTGTTTTGGGGGAGGGGGTACTGGGGGGGCTCCAGCTTTTCTGGTGCCTTGTGGGCTCCGCGCCGGGGGCCTAGGCGGGTCCCTGGTCGGCAGCTCCCTGGTTGGTGGGGCCCTGTGGCCGTGGGCTGGGCCTGTGCTAGGGCCCCTTGTGTTCTGGGGAGGTTGTTGGGTGCTCTGGTCGCCTGGGTCATGACCTTCCGGCTGCTTGGGGCTGGAGGGATGGTGTTCAGCCTCCTTCATCAACTACATACAACATCCAATGACAAACTTACTCGCATATGCACATGCAAACACACGCACACAAACTACACAATGGATAGTTGTGTAGATGCAATTGTCTCATAAACACTACTCGGTTACTCCTTTAGCAATTTTTGTTACAATTGTAATTGTTTGTATTTTGGGCTCTCTTTGCTAACACGGTAAATACTATTTTAAATTCGCATTGTAAACCCTACGGTTAGTGCTGTTGTTGCAGTAACCTATTATAGTTATAATGGTGATCATTGTTACTGTTGTTGTTGTTATTGTAGTTGTTGTGCTCTTCATGTTCCCCAACCCCTTTGTCTTCCCTAACCCGTGTCTTTTCTCTCTTTCTATCCACTCTTGCCTCACGCAATCCAGTAGTCATGTCAATAAAGTTAAACACAGATCTCAACAGCAGGAGTATATCAGACTCCTCCTTTGTAGAGCAAATCTGTTGTAGCACAACAAGGCATCCAGAATCTTCACACCGCTTCACATGGCTCAGCTGCCAAACAGGACAGGTAAAAAAAAAAAAATAATGATAATAAAAGAACTGCTCTTGTAAAGCGTTTAAAGGTTTAATAGGCACCATGATTGTTGATTGTTGAGTTGATAAAAACTGACACTATGGGTTGTCGGGCGTCATCAAATACTGATGAGCTGAGCTGGTGGATGCGTCGAACTGCCGACCTAGATCAAAAATAAGTAACAGTGAAAGGTATTTATAAAAAGCATTCAGTAAAATAGCCTGAATACTCTAAACCATTATCCTTCACAGACAGTTCGGATGCTATGCTGCCAGTTTGGTCATAAGAGGAATGTTTACATTCCGAGCTTTTTGGCATCACATTGCTCAGTAACCCAGAGCAGGTACTTGATAGAGAAATAATATTTCCATATAGACACTTGTGTATCTTGGCTGTGCTAGTGTGTAATAAAGCACTGAAATATGAGTGATTTACATGTTACTGTGAGCCTCTATATATTGCTGGGATGATGGTTTACGGCCTCTCTGTTCCCTGGATGTTTCTCCCTCTGCTTGTTTGAGACTAATGCGAGGCCACCACCTCTAAGAGCACCCTCTGCCAGCTCCAATAAACAGTCCCTATCCGAATCAAGACCCCTAAAGCAGACCAACAGCATGATCAAGAGGCACACCTGAGGTGAACGCAGAGCTAATCTACCTTTCAGCCTCTATTTTTCAATGCCACTCTTTTTAGTTTTTTCTGTCCTTTCTGTTTTACTAGCGTATGTATTTTTTTCTGGTCTGGAATGAGATTTTGCAGTGCCACCTCCTTAATTTCAACTTCAGCAAATCCTCCGTAATATCATGTCACAATAATGTAAAAAAATGATATGTCAGGGTTTTCATTGTCCTTAGTCCATTTCATAGATTGACAACCATGCACTTTGTTGCATATCCTTTTTTCTTGTCTCCCTCAATCTCACCCTTATTTTCAACTGAGAGCTCCACTTCCCAGCACAGCCATTTCTGGGAAGAAAAATATCCTTTTGCCTGGGTCAATGTTCATATTTTTCATCCTTGTGGGCTGCATTCCAAAAAGGTTCTGCGAATTCACCTGTTCTCTACAAGATGAATGGCCTCAGTTATCTCATTGGAAAATGGTTGCAGTTAAACACGCGCCACCCCCCAGCAATGGAACAGCTGAATGGACAGGTTTAAAAGATATGAATGGAAGGTGTGAAAAGGCCAACAACTGAAAATAATTGCTGCTGTGTTCACAAGAGAGAGAGAGAAAACAATGTAGGGGTTGTTTGCAGCACGCTGTGAGAGCAACATATCAAATTGCTCAGGCAGAAGTGGCACGACTTCAATCACCTGAGCTGAAGTAAATCATTTTAAAGCATGAATTCATTGCGTTTTGACCCTCTTTTCAGCAAACACAGTCTATATTGAAAAACTGTATTAATGCAGCTCTACCAGGCACCGTCACACATTGCTGGCTTTAAAAGGCAGCAAGAGACAACTGTTTGAAAAATGTGCACTCTGGCATTATGTGATACACACAGTGCTCTCAAATCTACAAACCTGTATTACCGTGGTGTTGAATTAAACAAAGCCTACCTGAGGATCACTGAAGTTCAGCTATTCCTCGTGTATGTTTTTTCTTCAAAATGTTTTGTTTCTTGCCTACAGCTATAAATTTTACAGAATTTTCATTGAGCTGTGAATGACATCTACTGTGTCTAAATCCCTGTGTCAAGGGCTTATACTGTATATAGGCTTTGTTGTTTACAATAACTGACACATTTGATTGGAACAGCAGTATTACATGCACAGATGTAATGAATGGGCCAACCAGTCATCTTCCACAGCTACTTTTCTCTGGTGACAAGAAGTTAGTAGATTTGGATTTATTTTTTAGGTGGCATTTAGCTTTGTAGTAGGTTGTATGTAATATTGTTTCAGCAGTTTTTTTGTTTTATTTCCTATTATCTAGGGATGCAATTATGTTCAGTTCATTTAAAAAAAACTGTATAAATAAACTCTCCACAGTAGACCAGCTCATCTTAGGAGGTGCCATTGTTGTAGAGTTGAGAAACTACGTCAGCAAGCATTTCCGTCAGGATGGAGGGCATGCTCAGAAAGAGCATAGCCAGGAAATAATCAGGTTCACCATTTATAGAACAATTTTTATTTTTGATTGTATTCATGAAAATGTTTATTTCACCCTACTGCAGTCAATTGAAGTTTCATTTAGGTTGGACCCTTACATTTAAAATTAAATGTTTATATGAAACATATTTATCCTGTTCAGATTTTCAAGCGATTTTAATAGGAATATTGGGCTACATGTAAACATACATAGTTATAGATTACATTTTGTTACTCTTTTCTATTTTTGCTTGTTTAAGTTATACCTTAATAGACCAGTAATGGTGATATCAATGCCTCACATCTTAAGGAGAGCCATAGTTTTAAAACTAAGGTGGACGTGAGTTGTAAATGCTAATGTGGTTGTTGTATGGGTGAGAAACTTAAAATTGCAGTGTCTGGGTAGAAATATATAGTAGCAAAGAATGTAGTCTCAGCAAACAGCCTGGTTGAGTGATTTATGGCTGGTAATACAAGCAATACAAGTCCATTCGCCATCAGTATGAAAAGATGTATTAAGATAAAGGCTCAAAAGGCCCAGAAATAGAATGAGGACATAGGACATTGACGCTTAATAGTAATAAAAAATGCTAACTATTGATGACGTATTATAGGCTCATGGAAGAGAGTGGAGTGTAAGGGGCGTGAGAGTGGACCCAAGAAAAGTACAGATCTAGGCTGGCACAGTTCAGGACTTTATTAACAAAGTTCACGAGTCCAAATGGACAGCAATCAGGAAGCCTGGTTGGCGAGCACAGTCCACGTTCAGAATGGGAACGGAGTCTCCGGATAGGAAGTCCGGGCAGACTGCAGGCAGACAGGGAACGGGCAGATGCAAAGTTCAGAGACAGAAGAGTGCTGGAAGGTAGTGCATGATGCGACAACAGTCTGGCAGAGAGTGTGTGTGGAAGAGCTGGTTAAGAGGAGGCTGGGTGATTGGTTGCAGCTGGGAGGAACAAGTGAGTCTGATGATGTTGATTAGGGCAAGCAGGTAGAGTGGGTTGGTAGAGGGGAAAACCAGGAGTTGATTGTGACAGGAGAGACTAATTGACCCTTTGCCTAGCCTTTGGTTACTGTTGCTACATCTTTCAAAATTTCGTACCCGGGGAGTCACATGTGGAGTTTTCAACTATATCTATTAGTTAATGATATTTCAAAGGAAAAAGTATCAAATATCTGGAAAAATAGTTTGGAAATATCAGAGAGAGACAAAAAGTTCTAAAATATGAATGTAAGAGCTACATTCACAATGTTATTTGTTGGCAGACTATTATTACTCTCATACTCTCAGACTCATATTAGATAGAGAATGTACATAAAGTTTGCCTTTTCACATCTGCATATTCATTTGCTCAAACGTAGAAAAAACGTCTTTAAGGAGCTTGCAAGCATCTTCCCTGAGCAGCTCAGCTTGACCTTGAAAAGTACCTCAATCCATCAACCATCAGTTTGGGTTAAGACTTTTCTGCTGATGATCTCAGCTCCTTCATGCCCTCTTATCTCTTTTCCTCCATCTCATTATCTCTCCAAATATCCTAACTTATTCAGAAGCCCTTAAAAGGCAGACTATACCCTGACACAGCAATATCTACCACGAGTCCACTGGTTCAATTAAAAAACCTAATCAAACATGCACAACACAAACACACAGCATACACACTCACACTCACACACGCATGCACAAGCTAATTCAGCTTTCTCAGAAGTGCTGCCCTGTGGTACTTACAAGTTTCTTTAAGTTCCCATATATAGTGTCTTATCGGGGTGCAGGATGTAGCTGTTGTCACCTCAGAAAACCCTTTGTCTGAAAAAATAGATGTTCATGTAAGAAAGCGTGTGCTGCGAGCACCGTGTGTATAAATTTGGTTTCTAGCAAGCCGAGCTGCTGACCTAAAAAAGACTTAGATTATACCATTGAATGTCACAAAGCCTGATAATTTTCCCTTCTGGCATACAGGGCTCAAATTGCCTGCACCTGGCTGCCATGTTGGCTGCACATTTTTGATGAAAATCACTTGCCACGAAGGAATGCTTTTCAATAGACTCTCAGTAGAACAACTTGGGGCTTTATTAGGGACCATACGCCTGTCACTCCTGATGTTGTGGTAAATCCCATACGCAGCTGTATGTTACTAAGAGCGTCTTAAGGTATGTGTGCATGCATGCTTTGGGTAAACGTCCCTCTTCAGCTTTATTACCTTGCCATGAATCACAAGCCTTCATTACAGCCTGCTCATTGTGCTCTGAAGGTTAAGCAAACCAATTAGAGTTGGGGTTCTCTGCAAAAACTGCATCCTCACGTCTTGCATTTTAAATATGCGTGCAAGGTTGGGATTAAAGACAGAAAAAAGCGAGAGCTGGGATGTTTAGGAGGCTGGGGAGGGTTCATGTTGGCAGTATACTAGAGAAAAGAAAGAAGGTGTTGCAGAGGAAAGGAGAGAGTGGAAGAAATGGGCATTGAAATAAAGAAAAAAGAGAGAGAGAGAATATTTAAAGAAATGACACCGTCATGGTTCACTGAGTGCCTGCACTGGGCGGCATTGCTCCTGTGCTTAATGCTTTCTGGCTGTCAGCGCCACAGTGAGCAGCACTGCCTAGATTTTCCCATAGGGGAACTGTGTTAGTCTATACTCCCGATTAACTCTGCGGCTTATTAAAATTGATACCAGGAAAGAACTCAGCCAACCAAAGAGTAGATCCAATGGAGTGCAAACTTGGAACGCTGTAATCATAATGTGAAGTGCAATTTTGAGACATCCCTTGCAAGACAGATTTGAGGTTTAGATACAGTCGCAGCGCAATCAGAGTCTATTGATTATAGCCACATTTGAATTTGTCATGCACTGTCTTTGACTGATATGCAGAGGCCTTTTAAATGTCTTCATGTTCATTCTGCTTGTATGAATAAACACAGGTAGATTTTTCTATCAGGAGGATCCAAAAGCATCTGCAGCAGGAGGAGTTTTACACTATGTGTTGAGACTGTGAAAGCATTAGTCTGGAGCTGAGAATTTAGCTGAGAATAGCTGAAATTATAGCTTTAACGCGCACACATGATGGATAAAAGTGGCTTAAATTGGTTCTTTTCAGGATGATATAAAGAAAGGTCACTGTATTCGCAAATTGTTATGATGGGTTGTGTTTAATAGTATGTGGTTGGGTTGTTCTTTTTTTGTAGTCTTGTCATGAAGGACGCACAATTTACTACTGACTTTCTGTTAAGTTTGTATATATTTCAAATAAGCTGGAACTAAGCTTTTTTTGTACAAGTGTGTAGGAGGAAGCAGAGTGACAGAACAAGAGAAAGACAGATCTCATCCAGGAGATATGAACATGAGAAGCAAAGCTGGGAAAGGGTGATGCTGGCACACTAAGTTGCCATATTAGCATTTCGGAGGGAATAGTAGAGGAATCAACTAGGGAACAAAGAGGCTGGATCAGCACTGACTGACAGAACCAAGGACTAATGCTAAGTGTGGGGAAAAAAACCGTCCTTCTCCTCTTCCGCCACACAGCCAGAACACCCAGCTTAAGATGAACGACTTTCATTGCGTCTGGTCCTTTCTTGTCTGCACCCTGAGGAAATCCTTCAAGCCAGAGACCAGGGCTCCTGTTTTCAGCGGCAGTTGCCATGTCACTCGAACACACTGCCAGATCTCAGGTATGGGTCGGGTATAGCAGTAGGTCAACATGTACTGCTGCTATGGTCATCGCTATTGGGGATCTTGGTCGTCAGACGTTGGTGAAGCTTAGATCATCTAACACAGAGGAGATGTTGTCATCTTTATCATCATGGGATACCACCATTTTGTCTGCAATGGAAGCACTGACAGCATAATACATATTGGAGCAGGGAGTAGAGTAGAGCTTCCCCTCCACGCACGCCTGGTTTCTGGTACGGTGGCGTTTGACAAGGAGCTTGAAAGGCAGCTGTTCCTTGGGAATCTCTCTCCCCAGCATAGAGAACATTCAACACCAGAGTAGAAGTTGCAACAGGCTGGTTTGGAGCATGGACAGAAGGGATGGCAAATGTAGGTGTACACTGAATGTTTAAGGTGTAAGATGCATGTTGTTTCAACCCTAGTTGTCTTAACTGTTGTTTTTACGTTCTCTTTATAGCAGTAGGACATTTCTTGTACACAAACTTATAGAAAGAACATGTGTGTGGCTGAGCTGTTTATTGCAGGCCTTTACATCTCAATACAGTGTATACTTCCATGTGCACATTTGCAGATGTATCACTAGCTGAAAGGGTTCTGTTCCCTGGTGTGGGTGATATGGCTTCAGGAGCCGCTGGGTCAAGTCCCCCCCACCCTTCTCTCAGATTTTTCCTCGAAGCGGCTCGGGCCACAGAGATTCCAGCTGCTGCCCTGTCAGCTTGACCTGTTTTAAAAAGCCACCATCATCACAGAAGAAAAAGCCTCAAAAAGGCCTCTTACTGCCTAGCTATAGCATCCCATTCACAACCCTCTGAAAAGCGCACTCGCCACAACCTGATAACAGCTCCAGGTGTCTGGATGACATCGAAATAGCCACCTATAGTCTTCACTCAGTTAGACTGGCCCATTCCTCGGGCGCATGCAGTTACTTTCTACCACTTCTTTCCCCTCTCTAATTTGCGCTTCCTCTGTCACGCATGCACTCATTTTACCCGGTCCCGTTCCTGAAATCTTTTTGTGAAAGCCTTTTGAAAAGGATCCTTCTGCCTTGATAAACTGAATTCCTTGAAAATGTTGCTCTAGCTTGTATAGTCTTCAGCTCTTTGCCTTTCAGCAACAGTTAAACTGTATGCTGAGATGGGATCCATATTTACTGCAGTCAGCAACTTTATTACAGCTTGTATTGCTTTTGGAGCTGTGTTGTTTCTACACATTGTTACATGTGTAACATGTGTAATGTTACATCTCTTGGGATTGTTTGAATAAGGCAAGGTGAAATCGTTAAAGTCTCCCCCCTCCCATTTTATGCTCTTTGTAAATTATTGATGTTCTACAGTTGAAGGTCATTTTGGCAAAATTACTTTGGGGCATCCCTGCACTCATATTCAACCTGCAAATTTCTCTTATTTTTTTGTGTGTTGAGCACTGCACTGAGATTTTAATGACCTGGGCTTGAGAGTTCAAGGGCAAATGTAGTTTTTACAGGTGTTTCCCGACTTCCATTCTCATACAGCATTTGGTGTTGTTTGTAGGATAAAGTAGCTTGTCATGAATCAGCATATTTTGTTCACCTTGGTGTTGAAGACAATTGGTTATTTCTGCGTGCCTTTTCTTTTTTGAGTTGTCATGGTAGACGAGACAACAAAGAGGCATGGGAGCTCTTGTTGCCAATCGACTGCCAATCGAAAGTGGGTCTCGCCCTTATCTAGGGCCATTGTCGACAAGATCCAAAAGGTCATGGAGTGTGAACTAGGTATAAGTGGCCACACGCTAACTCTGTGTTTACCAGGGAGTGAGACATTCAAACCTTTTTTGATGTACTCATGTTGCACTCATCCATTGATGATCCACTTGCTTTTTTGCCATCCTGTGTAGATGGCCTCTGTCTCGCGGGTCCTCGGGCACTCCAGGTAATGGAATCATGAGGCAAGTATCAGTTAGACAGAGAGAGAGTATGAGCGTCTCTTCTCAGTGTGACTAAAAAGTCTGATGAGATCCTGTCGAATCATAACCCCTGCAGTGGCGTCATCCTTGACGAGGAGGATACTGTCATCTGGTAAATAAGCTGATAAGGTAATGTCATTATTTATCTGATAATATTGGGACAGAAACAGAAAGTCTTTTAACACATTTAAGGATCTGTTCCAGAAATTCTTAAGGTGTATGCAAAATGCCCTTCATTGAATGCATGAAAGTAAGATGTTCTTATTATAGGTGCTCTCTTAGAACTGGATTTTCAATAAGCACTGCAACGCATTTCTCTTTCAGTAGATGAATTTGAAAACTGCTGTGGTAACCTGCAATATGGAGGGTCCCCACCTGCAGTATTGGTATAATACTGCAGGTGGTACTACCTAGTTGAGCAAATTAAATACTGTCAAGGAATTTCAGTAGTGTTTGCGTTTGAATCTTTTTCACAGCTTAGAAGACAGCGTTATGAGATGACATCCTGCAGCTGGGCCTGATTGGGATCAAATCAAAATTCTATTGAACTGACCACCTCCTCTGAACACTGTCCTGTCATAGCTCAGTGGGCATATCTGGGCAGTGCGGGTCTTTTATAATCCCATAATCTAATATGCAAGCAATAGATTAGCATTTGTCTATATAGCATAGCACTGTAAAGTTTAGCGTGTGAGCTGCAACAATGCATTGCATTGGATGCTGACTGTCCACTAAACACGTCTACAAATTAGGCTGCCAGATATCAAATGAAAATCAAGAAAGCAGGGATAGAAATACTCCCTCACCAGCACCCAAAAAGAACAGGAAAGTTTGCCCATGAGGGTACAGATTTGAGATTGAGCTATTAAAATTAATTTGTTGGCTATTGCATAAACAACTTTGCAGCCAAATTGTACATTATTTAGTAACTCTGTCCATTTATCTAAATAAAGGAACGAATAAATAAATGAGTTCAAATGAAAGTAAAGCATTTGTAAATAATGAACCATTTTACTTTATCAGTGCTGCCGTTGTGAACAAGATGTGAATGGTGCACACATATTTCACACTTATCTGCATATTGCCTTTGACTCATCCCCCACTTGAGGTCAAGTCCATATTTTCCCAATCTTTGCCCCTGGCATTTTTTGCAAAGTAACTTACTAAATAGAATTATGGATTTCTAATTATGGAGTAATTACAAACCTGGAAATATTTGGTATAATGTAAACAGCTCAACAATATATATAACAACATTCTGTTCGCTGTTTTTAGACACTGTGGTGTGAGAACGTATATACTTTTCACTCAACTGCCCTGTTAAATTTAGGTTGTTGTAGTACAACGAGATCTTATGCTTCAGCTGTTCCACATCCAGCACTTTCAAAATAAGCAAAAGGAATAAATAGAAACAGAGCATCAAATATTTCCGGTTACTAACTGAAAATCCAACATTTATGCTGAAGCAATGGATATAGCTTAAGTTGTCAACGGGAGATGGAAAGTCAATGGAGCCAAGGAAGATGTGGGAAAAAACAATCTAAAATCTGTATAATCACACGCACACAGTTTGTTCATTCTTCCATTACCCTCAGTCATCTTACACCGTTAACTCCAGATGGTACAAAAAAGACTGCAACCATTTTAGTCATCTTTCACAAAGGTGAGCCAATTATTGAAAACATATTCTCTCACCCATTTGCTATGAATGACTTAAATTAA
Source organism: Mola mola (assembly GCA_001698575.1). Taxonomy (NCBI): domain Eukaryota; kingdom Metazoa; phylum Chordata; class Actinopteri; order Tetraodontiformes; family Molidae; genus Mola; species Mola mola. Next base: position 3,349,925 of record KV751330.1, on the reverse strand, counting down.
AGCGTTTTGAAGTCTAATTCATTCTGCATGAGAGAAATTTCCGTTGCAGGGTCCAATTTACAACAGGGTGTGCCGGTGGAAACTTACAGCTTCCTCGTCACAGTAGGAGGGTGGTATCATGATTAATTTGGGCTTGTTTTGTCAGCACAGGAACCCACAAAAATGCTCATTACAATCAGCTAGGTTTTGTCACAGACTGGGGTCCCTTTAATCTCCCATTGAGAAGCAGAACAATACAGTCTCTCTGAATATGTGTTGATGATGATTGCATGATTTATGCATGAGCATCACGGAACTTTAAGACTGTCCTGCTCAACAGAAGTCTTTGAAATTTTCAAAGTGTTTGTTGGGACACTCCAGTGCATCGCTCACAGGGCCGTTATTGGGCGCTCAGAATGGAAGCGTGTTTAACATGGAAGTTTGTTTTAATATTTACCAAATGCTTGTACAAAGCTATTGGGAGGCATGCAAGCTGTCAAGTTGCGCACAGATTACGTTCACTACTCATTTTTTTGAATATTTGACTTTCACTGACATTAACTGCAATTAGGCTGTCGTAATTGCCTGTTTTGCCAGCAATAGACTTGAATAAAATTGCTGACCGATGGTTATATGAGATTCAGAGGAGAGATGTGTGCATTGACCTTCTAGTAAGCTCATCACGTGAAGGTGTTGACCCTTCGATAAACACAGACTAGGCCTCCCAGACAGCTTCCAGTGTGAGCAACTGTGGCAGTGTTCCCTAGAGTGTTCCTGTTAGCCTTGATAGATGATAATGCTCTTATGTGTTTACTCCTCCCCACGAGTTTGCCACAGATGCTGTCTTTTTGCCAAGAACCAGCTGACTCTGGTGTTTCTAGTGGTGGATGAAGCGTTGCCTTATTAAGTCTGTCAGAGTTAACATTGTCATTACATACTATATGTTTTACAGTAATATATGAATGGTTATTGTTGTAACTTGTCAAGGTGGAACTGTTCTTATCTAAGTAGGTGTTTGTATTTCAATTTAAAATGCTGCACTTTTTTTAAAACTGGTGATATGTCTTTTGTGTTTAAAGAATTCTTTCCCACATAAATGGTAGTGCAAAAGTCTTAAATATCACAAAAGTATTGAAATAAATTAGTTAAAGAGTCTAAGCGGGGCTTCACATCATTCAAGTCTTTCTGGTACAGTTTGTAGGGTTTTTTTTTGTCAAAATTAGACTGACAAGAGTTTTATGATTTATTACTGGCCTGTTGGGTGAGGGAGGTGAGTCTGAAGCTAGCACAGTGAGCGGAGCAGAGTGGGAGCTTAGACGGTTCAGTGCAAAAAGTGTGGAGTGAACCCAAGTGGATATTTGATGATCATCCAGGCGAGGAGAACCTGTGCTCAAGCAGACAATGACACGAGACATAAACGCACAAACTGAAAGTGAAAAGTGGCTGAGCGTTACTACCATGCTAGCTGGCAGAAAAATTGGCGAGGCCTGGTTGAAAAGCTAGAAATCTTAGTAGGGTGGTGATAAGTGAAGATATCAAGTGAGCAGGTGGAAGCTAGCAACACAGTCATAACCATACAGAAGGGAGAGAGGAGACAAAGCGAAAATAGGGACAACAAGAAAGAACACTGGGAGTTAAATGAATTCAGCTCTGAATAGGGATTCTTAGGGGCACACTCACACTATGCCATCTGTACACTGCCCAAGCATGTTTGAGCCACAAAGTCCGTAATGTCTGATTAGTGCCAGCACTCTGTACTGTGCTCAAGCACATTACACTTCCTTGGCCCTGGAACAGTTGGAAGAAGTTTGCTTTGGCACAGTTGTTCATGCGGGAAAGCACCGTAGACATGACATACAATAGATGCGATCATTCCGCTTGACAATCAGTCAGACTGTCAAAACGACTCCAAATAAGTTGTAAAGTCAATAAAGATGCATTCATATTCTCGTGTTATTTCCCATTGTGCTGAGACTGTGATTCCCCGTACACGTTTTCTACAAACAAGGATGTGTCATGATAACAAAACTGTGCTCAGGCACACTTGGGCTCAGTGCAATGTGAGTGCAGGCCAGTGGGGGACTGGGGAGGGGGGACAATCGTGCTTTGCTCCACATGAAGCAACTGGGCCAAGTGTGAGTGCGCACTTAAATGAGCATCATGCTTTCAAAGCTATTAGTAACAGTTTCACATAAAACCTAGTCTTTTCAAAGCAAGAGGATTGCTCTTGGTCATATTTTTACTTTTTTATTAGTCATAAAAAATGGTCTTGTATTGAGTGAAGCTTCAACCCATTCCCTATTCAGCTTTGTCCAGGTACCGAATTATGCATGGTGCACAAAACCCTCCTCCCTTATAGCCTGTCTAACACATGCTCACCATGAAACAGCAGTTTAGTTGGTCATGGTTAGGCCCAGAAACTATGTGGTTAGATTTATAGCAAGATAGATAATACATATCAGGCAAGATACAAAATCTGGCCCCCTGAATCAAAGTTTTGTATATGACCTTGGACTCAACCCAGACCTCCTCCCATCTTTGGTGTTTCATACAGTGTAAACTATGTTGTATTGCTGAGATTGTTTTTTATTACATTTGAGGTATGTTAATGTTAAAAGCTTGGTATACCTCATTTACTGTAGATACTAAAGCACCTCTGTACGAATGAGACTAAATGAGAAAGAATAGGTGCATTTCAACTGCAGGAACTCTCCCTCAGAACTAGGACCCTTTTGAAGAACAAAATGAGTCAGGAACTTTAGGTAGGGGCCTGCAGTGCTGAACATTTCTGATTGCTCAAGTACTTGCAGCATTTCATTTCAGCTGCCATTTTTAAAAGTGTGGAGCTGCAGGCTTGCTGTTTTTTTTTTATTTACCGAGTTTTAATACTTTTTCTCATTTCATTGTGCTTTGAAATAAGATCGCAGAAGAACGCGTAGGGCAAATGGTCAGATGACGCTGAGACACTGACAGGGTTAACCAAGCTGAGCATTCTGCACACCGCCAAACAACACCGGCGGTTACGTGCAGTTACTTTTATCTCCTATCCATATGTCATCAGAGTTTATTTGCATAATCTTCCCAGGACTGTGGGCTACAGTGAAATGCAGACAACAGTGGGTCACATGAACCTTTTAGTTCTTCAAAGAGAAGTCCTTGGAACTAACTTGAAGTTCGTAGTACTTTAAGTTGGTTTCCACATGATAAGCCTGGCCTCCACGAACAGCGAAACATGTTTCAAGGAAGTCAAGTCCATGTCAAGCACTCAAGGTTTATAAATAATGATAAAATTAATAATACGTTTCTATCAGTATCAGTATTCAGCTAAGTGCTTTTTTCCCCCACTCACATAACTTGAGTTCATCATTTAAAATGAAAGTTAACGTTCCATGTTTGCTGGATTTGAAGCTGTTTGCTAAGCATACTTTAATCAGACTTGTTTCCAGTTTCCCACTTACTGGTGAAAGTGTGCACTTTCCCTCCATACTCGTCACACAGCTATGAAAAAATTCTCTGGAGCGTCTCTGGAGCTGTTCATTTTGCTGATTAAGAGCAACACAAAAAGTACATACCAATCTTGAGCCTTTGATGTCTGCTTGCATAGCAACTCTCTACCACGTCTCACAGCATACCGGTTCTCCATTCATCCCCCATGCCTCACTCACTTCACTCTCCAACTTTCTTCTCTGTTCACTCTCTCATCTCCCTCTGATGAGCCAGACCTCTTCTATATTCCTTGTCCTCAGGCTGAGACTTCTTTAACAAGGCCTGGCAGGCTGGGCGGCAGTTGTGGCAGCTGTGGATGGTTGATGTGGCCCTCTCTGCCACAGGAGTGCTAATCCCAGGGAGAGAGTCTCCAGATGGACTCAGTTTGAAGTGCTTCCCCGCTGGTTTCCCTAGATGAGCTCCATACGGGATAACACTGCATATCTGAATACTGAGTGCAGATTTAGTGTAATTAATTACCCGACTTACATTTAGGTCCATATTTACATATTGCACCTGATGCTTTTTCTCACTTTAAATGTGCAGTGTTTAAACTACACTTCTGATCTACATTGCAGTGGATCACACACAGATCCCTGAAGTATTAATGTATTTTTGTGTGCTTTTTTTTAATTTTTATATTAATACACACACAAAACTGACCTGTCACCAAGCATTCATACTGTGTGAAAGATGCTTTGATTTATTCCTGCTTCAGTGCTTCTCTCTCCTGCCTCCTGCCTCCTGCCTTGTGCAGGCTGCTGGTATTCTATCTCCAGGCCTCTGTGCTGACACTGCTTTCCTTTGCATCCCATTGATTCAGAAGCCCTGAGTGATAGATGGGTTTAATAAAGCAAGGTGCAGTATCCCCCAAATAAATGAGCGAACAAGGGATTTATTACCTACAGCTGCATTTTAAGCGGAGTAAACAGGCCCTAAGATGGGAAGTAGTTTCATGATACCCACCCTAAAGTCTGGGCCAGAAATGCCCAAGCATTTACACAACTGTGGGTATAGAGGCTAATACACTAATATGCCCATTACAAACTCTCTTCACACACACACACACACACTTATCACTGTCCGTCATTCTTCCTGTCTTTTAGATCTCTTTTGCAATTTGTCTTTCTCCTTCAATAAAACAAGACCTTTGCAGAAGAATGAGCTATATACTGTATTTCGTTTCTTTTTTTTTTTTTTTTTTTAAATGGCACATTTTTCCCTTTTCTTTTTTTTTTTTGCCATGGCAGTGCTGTAGTCTGCTTGGTGGGGGTGATTTATTCCTGCACAGTGCCAGTGGACCTACATTTCTACTCCCCTTGGCACTGAAACAGTAGTGTGCAGTTTAATTTCGGCTCTGAAAGACGTGCTGCTGTGATAATGCAGGCCTGTTTGACAGTGATTGGACTAATTAATAGGCTCATAGATGATTTGCGGCTGCCTCGCCCAGTCACAGCAGAGGAAGACAAAAAAAAGGACAGAGAATAAAGGAGAGAACAAAAATAAAGTAGCCTGACCTGCGGACCTCCATGCCTCTTTAGAATTTGTTGGTTCACACATTAAATTTCATGCCACTCGAAAAAAACTGAAATCCCTCTGTGTACTCTGCCACTGCCAAATGTGATACCCTGAAAGGTTTATAGGCAACTGTCTCACTACAGATGACCCACTAAAGCTTTATTCTACATGAGCGCTAGTCTGACAGCCATCCCTCTGCATATTTACACACTTTATATGGATGCACACACACACATTATGATTAAATACAAGAAATTATGTGGTTACCACTCAAGCATTAGTCAACTATATGTTTCATGATGGGGACAGTTAGTTGTGCACACACTTGTCTCCTGATGGTGATAAACATCTGTAGTGTACAAAAGTTTGGCACACTCTGCAAAATTTTACAAATCAGACTTTAACTTTTTCACACACATGTCCCCAATCACCTTCATATATGTGAAGCTTTGCACCAAAAAGAAAAGCATTTGCTTCAAAGAATTTAAAACCAGGATGAAACATTTAACACGTAAAACCAAGAGGTCCTCGGATGTGTGAACCCTTTTTATCTAGGGCAGAAGCCTGATTCAACTATCCTATGAGTTTTTATTTTGTAGGACTGTGCTCACCTGATGAGCTGTGCAAATTTCAGGAGTTCTTGGCTCATATTTTCATGCGTAGAGCCACTGGAGTGTTAGTGAAGCAGGTCATAAAACATTACTCAACCTGCTGCCTCACTCGTGTTTCACCACTCTCTGCTGTTAGAGAACACCAACAGTATTTTAAAGGTGATCCTCTTCATTCAGATCCCTACAAAACTTGAATGATCTCAACAGCTGAAAAATGTCTGAAATTGTATCATTTCAGTGTTTCAGTGTGGCTTGTCACTGACGTGAAATAAATAAATATGAGTCTCTACCTCCTCCCACTACACGAAAATTCTTTCCTTGCAAAATTCTTGCACTGGTGATATCATTTGGAGCATGTGCAGTAGTGACTAAGAAGCTAGGCCGCAGTATGTAGTTTCCATTCAACACTCAGCAGTCAATCACGATATACCTTGAGATTTAATTTGGGCCAAATCCTATCTGATATAAATAAGGTGGATTGGTTTATGACCTGTACTGCAGCCAAACACCAGATGGCAATGGGAAGCTTTAGATTCACGTTTGGGGAGCTCTCATGTCGTCCATCTTTATATAAGGTTTATAAGCTGGATCATTGCATCTTTTGGCAGTGAGACAGAATACATATCTCAATGCAAAAGACAGAATATGTGTGAGTGAATGAAAGGGAGGCAAGTGGAGCGGTGAGGTTACAGGGAGTAGAGGTGGAGAAGTTCCATGAGTTTAAGTACTTGGGGTCAACTGTTCAGAGCAACGGGGAGTGTGGAAAGAGATGAAGAAACGAGTGCAGGTAGGGTGGAGTGGGTGAACAAAAGTGTCAGGAGTTATCTGTGACAAAACAATAGCAGCAGTAGTGAAAGGAAAGGTTTACAGGAGAGTAGTGAGACCAGAGATGTTATTTGGCTTGGAGATGGTGGCACTGACCAAAAGACAGGAGGCAGAGCTGTAGGTGGCAGAGTTAAAGATGTTGAGATTCTCTTTGGGAGTGACGATTGATGAACAGGATTAAGAACAAGCACTTCAGAGGGACAGCACAGGTCGGACGTTTTGGAGACAAACTTAGAAAGGCCATATCGAGATGATTTGGACATGCGCAGAGGAGGGACAGTGGACATATTGGTAGAAGGATGCTCAAGATGGAGCTACCAGGCAAGAGGCAAAGAGGAAGACCAAAGAGGAGATTTATGGATGTGGTGAGACAGGATATGCTGATAGTTGGTGTGAAAGAAGATAATGAAGATAGAAGAAGATACAGAGGACAGGGAGAGATGGAGGAGGATGATTCGCTGTGGCGACTCCTAGAAAAACCTAGGTAAAGCTGAAAGATAAAGAAGGAGATGAAAAAAAAATCAAATATGGAGAATGATACACAAGCACCATGTAACGTTAATGTCATGAAACTTTAATGTACCTGAAGTTTATGCAAAACTGATACATAAAACTCTTGACAGCAATCTTACAGTTGTAGGTTGGACTTAGTAATTAGATTTCTATGACATTTATTTGTCCAAGTTGTTGAGTAAAGTTTACAAAAAATACTTGAGGCCACATAGCCTCTCAAACCTTGTTTGGTTGTTCTGTGCACATACCAAGTAGCCTTTTCTTTTTTTTTTTTTTTCCCTGCATATTGCATTATCATATAGTGGCCTAATTTTCTTCAGTTGTTCGTACATTTGTCTGATGTATCTCTCAGACATTTTTTCAGAAACAAGGAAATAATTTACTTTGATACTTAGAGAATTTCCTATGTTCAAACAGTGTTATACATCTTTTTGTTTTATGTTGAGCCTCAAAAGATCTCGGTCCATTTAATCGGAAAACAAAGCAGATTTGTAACAAGAGCTCTGAAGAAGTTGCTGTGTGTGTGTCTTAACTAGCTCAGCCTAAATTGGGTTGAGAGTGCTGTAAGGAAAAGGAGAGGAGTGCAGTCAGCCCTGACCTAACACTATAAGTCCTTCCAGTGGGGTGAACAGCTTGCTCTATGTAACACTTCATCTCTGCCTGGAACTCTGGGGTCAAAATCATTGTGTATTCCTGAGCTACTGGTTGAGCATTGCTTGGGGGATTCTTAGAGCACAGCAGCGTGTTAGCATGCTGTTAGAGCATGGCTGTTAATGATTAATATTGTACAGGCAGGCACGTTCATGCAAGCGCTGATTTTAAAGCAGCAGCTGAATGATGTCCTCTAACTAGGGTCCCTGAGTAGAT
>KV751330.1:3292461-3342072 GCA_001698575.1 Mola mola | reverse complement strand
GTAATCTTGTTCACATGTGTTTGATGTGTTTCAGTAGACTTTGATGAAATGTGGCATTGGAGGGCCATTGGTCCAGATTTGCTCTAAGTCATTGTGAAGCTAATGGTAATCTTCTCTGGTACAATCTATGCTGGCACCATTCCCAAGTGGGAATCTGCCTATCTACCAGCAGGTAAATTAACATCTTTCATAGGTTATACTCCCCTTTCTCCTCTTTCTCTGGTGCCTCGTTTGTTCATCTTTCCCTTATCTCAATCTCACCTTCTTTCCTCTGCTCCTATTTTTAACTGATTTTGTATTTTACCTTAGTCAATCCTCACGAAGATGATGTGGCAGGATAAGGTCACAGCATCTGTAAAGGCTCTCATTGGTTCTTAATGAATATCATTAATTCAATCAGGGGACCTGTTTGGAGGGCCATGGCCTTTGTCCGGTCATGATTAAATGATGCTATCTGTTATCAATCGTAATGAGCTTTTGTGGCTGAGAGAGACGGGCGCCGGCTGGTGAAATAATCTTGGTCAGGCAAGACCAGACACTTATCCTGACTTCATGATATGCTGATCTTTGGGAGGTAGTATGGGCATATGTTTCTCAGCTCAATACTGGTCAGACAGAAAAAAACCGGTGCACTAATACGTTTTTTGTATGATATATGACCAAGGGATTTGAGCTTTCTAAACATAGCTGATTTGGTTGACTGTTATTCCTCTAATCAGTGTCACTCTCAGAGCTGGCCCTCCCTAAAAGCTAACTAAGCGGCTTTTTAAGGCCCCGTGGTCACTAGGGGCCCCACAAACTGACCTCAGCTCTGAGTCTGATCAGCTATCCCACTCTAAACCTATGCCACCAACGTGCGCGGAGGGTGGGGCTCTCTCATTGTCCATGAGTCAACGGGCTGCAAGTTGCTGAAGATGTCTTAAAGAGTCTATCATGCGTGCAAGTTAACTGTGAACTCCACTATTTTTTGTCAAATCTGACTGAAAAGATACCAATAGGTGTGTATGCTAAACTGCAAGGGGCTCTATTGTCACTGTCCACCAGCGGTTTGCCGGCCTTCACGGTGAAAACAAACACAGTCTTCACTGTGTGTGTGCCAATATGAGGATACAATGTTTTAATTTAATTAGGTCAGCTTTTACAAAAGGCTAGATTTGACCCATTTTGATATTTTAAAGCAACAACCCCCCCCCCCCCAAAAATTCTTTTAGCCTGAAATTTCAGGACTTTTCCTAAATAGCTATTGTTTTTGCAGTGTTTGTATGAAATTTGCAAGGTAGTTTTGTTGTGTGATGTTGGTTTGACATAAAATGAAGGCATGGGGTTTGACCGTAGTATTGGCTGAAATAGTCATAGTGAAAGCTCAATAATTTTGTTACGTTTGACAGATAAAATTCATACAAATAATTATGCAGTTTATGTTATATAAACAGTATATACGTATATATAATAACGTGACATCACAATTGTGCATGATTATTTCTGTCAGCCTGGGTCTTTTACACAGAAAACCAATCCTGACAATTTGCGGGGGTGGGGCCTAATATAAAATATTTATTATTTTTTGTATGCAGAGAATTTCCTTGATAGGGAAAAAAACAAAATAAATAACGACAAAACCAACATTTAAAAACAGTGTTGGGTATCGACCAAATTGTTATTTAAATCGCTCTATTAGTCGTATTACATTAACCCAGATTATCCATATTGTTGTATCCTTAATAAAATACAAAAGAGAGTTCACTGCACAGCAATTAATAAACTGTTTTTGCAGCTAGGTTGGCAAATCCGCTGCTAACGTTGACTGTCAGAAATTAGTGGAATATTTTGCAGGTAAAAGCACCAATTGTCACCAACCAGAGCAATAGTAAAAAGTTAACATTGAAGCTGGGGAATGTTATTTTTGGAATCATTGGGCAAAACTCCTTATTAACTTTGGAGAATATTGAGTCTTCTGTTTGGTTCACATAAGTTTAAAAACTCCAGCTTTAAATGTACATTGCTCAGGTTGCCACAATCACAATTGTTTGATATTATATCTATTAGGTATTTCCTAACATTTTTGCCATATAAACTTGGTAGTTGGTAGTATACTAGTGTTATAAAAAATGGATAAAATGAAAGACAGAAGGAAAACACCAAAATAACACAGAAATTGTAAAAAACATGTAATGTGAAAGGGTGTGGTTTTGATGAAAAGGCATTTATTGCCCTCAGTTTCGTGGAGCATAATGGCAAGATTCATCTCACTGTTAAGCAGATTTACTGTAAAGGTTCACTCTAAGTGCTCTCATAGTGTCTTTCTGGGCCACAGCAGGAGGCTGATATAGAGCCAGATACTGTATTTTTCCCTCACAAATCAGTGGAAAACAACAAAGTAGACTCACATTTATCAGTTTAGCAAGATCATGACTCAAAATGAGGGGCACAATTGTTATTACCAAAGAATGCACATGATTAATTTATTCCATTTTTATGCTAAGCTAAACTTTATATTTAGAACACAGTGATATTATTACACATTTCAATAACCCTTACACACTTACCCTAAACCCAAATCTAGCTTTGTACTGATCATATCTGTAATTTCAGGTTGCTTGTCATGTCACAGTGATGTTCTTGCTCGGACATTTAGAATGCAATATCTGTATGCTCTTTGGCTTTCACACAAAGCACAGTCTCCATTAGGTTTTTATGAGCCCTCTGTGGCAATTCAAGGCAGTTATAGTCTTTTTATATTATAGTTTCCCTTATATTTCCTCATCCCAGCCTTTCTTAATTTTGCATTTTGTTGCAGCCTGTGAAGATTATAACTTCATTGTTTTCTTCTGTTTTTAATAACAAGCCCAAGCACCATTATAAGGATTCTGTAGCTTTTACAAATAACTGTTGTTTTTGCAAGCACTTTCATGGCACATGTTTTATAAGTGCACATTTGACTTTAAAGATAAACCCAGGGGCAAATTCCTGGATACCAACAAACAAGAACAAACAACCATCACGCAGATGCACCTCGGGAAGAGCCGAATGGCTGAACAGAGCCGCACCAGGCCCAGAGTGATGCACTGTTCTCATCTCTCTCATAATGTTATTAAAAGTTCAAGGCTGGAGGCCATTAAGGTTTAGGAGAGGATTATTATTTCAAGCTCCCTGAAAAATAAATCAATCCTTTATCAAAGTCTGCAGTCCCAATGAACCCCATAATCAAATTGAATAGTGTTCTAGGCTATTCCATTACTGTTAGTCATCTTCGAGTCACTCGAATATAGCCTTCCATATAAGACATGGGTGTTAAGCGCAGGCAATTGAAAAATCCAATAAATGTGCTACTGTAAAACATATTTACTAAAGGATACTTTTTCTCTCCTCATTACCTTCAGAAAAGGGGAAATGTTTTTTGTTAAGGAAACATAAGTGCGAGAGGCCATGGTTTGTTAACTGTAGTGCTAACTGTAAATTGTCATACTATATTTTACTGAAATGCAATTTCTCGACAAGAATACCTCCCCTGCTGCACTCCCTCCATCTCCTCCCCTCTCCCTCTCTTTCAGGCGTGGCACGCCTGTATGCGTCCTGCCATTGGATGAGTTCCTCTTGCAGGCTCGGCACTTCTCTTTAGCTGGTCCCAGTTGAATATTGCGTGTCAAGAGCTGGAACAGATTAACTGTTTTTGATGTTATGGTCAATGAAGGAAATGACAGTGAATTTGAAAATGTGCTGATGACTCCACTTGAAACAACCCTTCACCTGAATTTCGAGCAGGCAGTTTCCATCACAAACCCCAACCCCCAACCCCCCCCCTACTCGTTCACAGGGTTTCCCATGATTCTGGCAGGGATTTCACCCTGGAGATGATGTAAAATTATATTGTCCAGGGCAATGGATATATTGTGTCTGAGACCACACGGCAGGCTGTCGTTATGTGATTTCACTTTTTCTTTGAAATTCTTTTCAGGCCTCGGCACAACGTGCGAATACATAAATACTGATGTGTAAACATATAGCATAACATATAGAACAAAAAAATAATGCTCCTACATGAACAGTACAGACTGATCCAGTTCTAATTTTGGGATATAACCGACTCATGCTCATTACCTGGCAAATATTGTTAGCATGACCTCATGCCTCTTCTGTGTTATGAAATTGTGTATTTCGGGTTAAGTGCCACTTAACACATTTCACTTTCACACTAAAACAGCATCTCTTCATTCAATACCAAATGTGTTTTTTTTTTTGCACTATAGAGAATGAAGCGTCTCATTAAAATCCCGACAGTTTCAGCTTATGTGAATAAATAAGCTTTTTTTTTCATTAAACAGGATTGCAGAAATTCTTTGTAAAAGATTCCTTTTACATGGGCCTGTGCTTGCAACGGGATTCATAAGCAGCTTCTTTGTATGCACGACACAGGTGGCATTTGCACTTTGCACCTCATCCATTGTAACGTAGTCTGTGCCATTAAAGCGAATTGTAGAAATGCAATTTAAACTGAGGCTGTGATTGGACTTTTGATGATTGATCGAAGGCATTTTGATATACACCCCCACTACATAACCTGGACAACAAGAAAGAGCCACTCTGCTTTTCAAGATCTAATTAGGTTCCAGAGGAGTGACTGTGACAGCAGCATCATTTCCTGTTCAAAGACATGCTCTGCTGTTCATATGCTGCACAGACACACTCAATCTGTAATGAGCTGGTCTTGTTGCTTTTTGTTTGCCTCATGCAGATTTATGTGCTTCTATGTTCTCACTCTCAAATAAGACATGTTATTTATTTGCTCAAGGGCTTGTCAAATTTAAAAAGTGCTGCCATTATCTTGTAACTGCTCTCAGTTAGGAATAGAAACATGAAAGTATTACCACATCTTTTCTTTCTCCTCCTCCTCCTCGCACATTCAGAGATGCTCTGATTTTCTCTTCTGATTATTCAGAGAATGAATCAAATTACTTCCCTCTCTCCGTTCATTCTTTATTCAGGTAATGTCTCGACTGCACCTCGTTTGACTTTGTTGACGGCGTTGAGTCGAAGTCCAGCTCTTTTTAAAAAAATTGTAAGGACTTAATGCTGTGTCAGGTGCTGACAGAATCCATCTTCACATGCACTTACAATGGATTGTAATGCAAGCAACTCTAATACTGTGGCGAGTCTATATCCACTGAGCAAGTGGCAATGGACTTTGATCTCTTGTCATAGGGATGCTGGTAGAGTCCTTTCTAACTAATAACCATATTGGAGCTCACTGATACACTGTAAATGACATGCTAAAGTCAGAGACTGCAATGTTATTTAATGGAGAAAAAAGGCAAAGCAACATTTGGTGACTAATCCTGATGTCAGAAAATGCTAAAGATCTAATGAGCTCCAGATCTCATACTACTAATGTGCAGAAAATGGTCCATCCAAAATGCATGTATCATGCAGATACCAATGATTTTGCAATATCCCAGATTTTCATGAAGTTTGGCCAGTATTGTCAGTATTTGTCAAAAATGGGGCGTTCACTAGGCTGCAACCCTGCACATCAGCAGTAAATACTTTTCTCAGGCCATCATTCCATCAGTTTTGATATCTTGTCCATATTAATCCTCCTTTTTAATTTTGTACTGATCAATGCAATAGTTTTTGGATTATTTTGCTCATACATGTGCACATATGCACATGGACAGGGGTGAAAACAATACCTTCCTCATGGCTACGCCAGTGGGCAGGGTAAAAATTGATGAAAGTAGCTATGCATGATGTTGATGCACAGTTTATAGAGCAAAAGTTTTACTCTCATGTGAAAGCTTAGCTTAACATCAAGATTTGGAGCAGATGCTAACAAGCCCAAAAATCAATGAACTACAACATTTGTGAGCCTTTCAGGTTTTGCTGTCTTCGTGCTCCCTAGCTTACTTAACCAGCAGATATGAGAGTGGTAAATCTGATTTAAGGACCTTTACGTTGAAACTGAGTGAGTTTTATGGACTTAATCTGCCAAGCAACAACAGTAAGGTCACGTTGTTATGTTGCCACAATATGTGTTTTATCCCTCGCTCTGATTGGTGTTCTCACAGAAGGCAAAAACAGGAGAAAAGTGACTTTAGGATGAATAAAAAATATGTCACACTTCATTAGAAAGAAACCTAATGAGTTATTTGCCCTACAAATAAAGCTCTGTGGGAAAAAGTGCTGTAACTTATGCCAACATTACTTCAAAGGGTAACATCTTAAATATTGTGAGTACAGTACAGCACAGTAATCTGGCCTTCAAGATGCTTTTGGGAACCATGGGCCAGATCAGTTGCAGATATTACTGCATGACCCACCAATGAGTCAACAAATGATGTGTGACCTTGCCACAGGCTGTCCTGTTTATATAGTATGAAAATGAGAGAGCCTCCCCCACAGTTTAGTAAAAACCCATGACACTGGCAACCATTTAGGACAGTGTTTCAGGAAAAGAAGCAGTTGAGCAACAGTATACAATTGAACATTCATCAAAGGGCCAATGAGTGGTTTCTAGGGGGATGGATCACATCTGGCTCATACTCCATTTTGGTATTCATGGCACAAATCATAGAAAAACTGTTATGATGTTACACGTTAGTCTGTAAAATCCATTCTGAAGACCGGTGACCCAGACAAACTGTTACTGACTGATTTCCTTTTGTGAGAAATAAAACAGCTAATGAATGAGCTGTAATAAAGGAGTGCAAAGGTCAGATGTGAAGTCTGAGCTTTTCGTCAGTTCTCATGTTAACCACATGAGTATGATAAGTGTGCAATCAAACATGCTACAAATCAATTACTCATGTCAATAACAATGCTGTGCTTTGGGAGGGCACAGTGCAAAATCCACGTGGTTCCTGAGCTGCTGAATTCATCAACACTTTCCTTCAGCAGATGCTAGACATTATCCAAACAGTTTAGGAATTATTAGCTTACCTGTATTGATGTAAATCTCTTTCTGCATCTGTCTATTAGATAACGCTACATCCGGCTAGCTTAACACAAATACAACAATAAAGGGCAAATGGCTAGCTTGGCCTTCCTTTAATACATACGAACACTGATCTGTGAAAATTGAGAATCACTTTCCTTGGAACTGTTTCTGTTTGAAAATGATGTCTGGCTTCTCAGCCCCTACAAAAATACAATGCATGATTTTTATGTGTAACCTTTTTTGGATTTAGCAAAGAAGATCTGGTAGATTTTGGTTTCCCAGTTTTCAATAACTATAAGTCACTTGTCATTTGAAGTGTGGAGAACAATTTAGTTTATTGAACAAGTATATATCTATGTATAAATACTTAATTAAAACAGAGAAAAGTAAAATTTTGATTAATTATTATATTAAATAATCAGTATACAGTTGTTAATCAGTCATTGTGATTACACATGCTTTATTATGCTTTCCCATCCAAGACTCATTAACACAATGCCAATGACAGATGTTTCATATCTGGGCTATATAAAAGTGCAGTAAAGTAATGTGTTTGATTTTTATTCTTCTTAACTTTGTGGCAAATGTATCTAGATTGCCATAATCAGGCAGATTAATCATCAGGTTTTACTGTTTGCTTCTATCTGCTGTACAGGGAAGAATTGTAGTTACCATATTTTCCACAGTTTCAACAATCAATAATGCAGTGTAGCCGCAAGGTAGTCTGTGTATTAGGTAAAATAACATCTTCTCTATAGACTCCCTCAGCACAACTTTGTTACTTTTGGGATGGAAATGATAGAAAGGTAGGAAATTATGACCTGGGGTATGACTGAGTCAGATTAAGGGATAAATGAAAACAATAAAATATGTTGTGGCGCTAGAGTGACTTTTCCTTTAATACTCTGCCAACTGGAACTGACATGGGATCTGCATAACCTCCATCAATGAGGTTTCAAGTCTGTTTTTGTCATTTAGGGGGGTTACACAAAACGTACTGGATGGATTTCAACAGAATTTGGTGGAAAGATGGGGATTGAATTTGGGTACAGATAGTATGCAGTTTGGCATGGTAGTTTTTTTTTTATTTATTGTTTTTTTTATGTGATGCTAAAATAAGGACAAGATGGAACACAGGCGACCCCAGTCAGACACCCGGTCAATCTACAGCACAACGCACACTATGGTTAACTTGTAATCAATCTTCAAAAAGATGCAACCATGTTTTAATTTAATGAAAGAAGACATGTTTGTTTGTTTGTTTCTGTTCGTTCAAGGAGTGGAACGTTTTCAAAAAACCTGCTGGCTGTATTTTAACTAAATTTGGTCAGAAGATTGGGAAATTTAAAAACAAAAGAGGACATTTTGGTGCAGATCTGGCATCTGAGTGTTCTTGTTGGTTAAAGTGTCCCCCTGACAAAGACAAAGTCCATTGTCTTTAAACACAAGTGCCGAGTGTATAGTGGTTTGGTCAGCACATAGTGGCAGGGTGCGGGATCAGTTGAAGAAGGTCCCATTATGTAGTTCGTCCGTTTCTCATAGGATGTCTAACTTTGAGGGCTGCAGCTGGTTTTGTGTTTTGTAAACCACAGTGTTCCCTCTTTTAACTCTAAACCCTAAATCTGTTTGGCACAAAGCTCCCATGGGGACAGCTGTCCCAGCAGATGCTGGGACTGGCACATAGATCACCATATCGATCAAAATTGAAACGTGGCCATCAGGGTGAGTCAAGCAGTAACAGGATCCACTTTTGCCGTCTACATGCTGTCTGACACACATTTGTAATTACTCACCCTCTGGAGAAGTGCAGTCGTGCATAAATGGGAGACACGCCTACAAAACGTGTCATTTGTACACCTCACAGTCATGATTGTAAAGGATGAACTGTAAATGTCTTTTTCTTGCTGAGCAGAATGCTAATGCTGCCTCTGTGTTAATATTTGTTGTCTTCATATTTCAGTGTTTCTGTCATGCCCTGAAGGCTCCAAATATGAACTCCCTGTGTCAGCTCTCTGCACTTTCTTTAAAGAATGAAACCATCTGAAATCCATCTGAATTAAAAACAAAACAAAACAAAAAAAATACTGAAAATATTTCAAAGAGATTCAACAAGAAACTGCCAAGGACGAACCAAAAATACTCTATTCATCTCATCCGAACCTGAATGTCAAGCGCATGTCTTCAGGTATACTTAAAGATGGCTGAGAAGCTAAAGTGGGGAAAAGAGGAAAATGGAACAAGTGAGTTGGAATCTGATTTATTCATTGAGTCCTTTGATGGAGAGAGAACAAGGGTGAACGACTGCAGTGAACTGCAAAGTGAGGGAGAGTTAGTGAACTAGACAACCTTTTTCTTTTTTCCTGGGGCTGTAATCAAAGTATCCTCCATGTGACTGCTTCTGCCTTTTGAGTTCTCCCCCTCTTGCTCACGCACACTTTCTCTCCTCAACTCATACATACAGCTGTCCTCCCCCTCAGTGACAGAGTCCAGCCCGCGTTAGATCAGATCAACTTTCACAGACACTGGCCTGCAGAGACAGCAAGCCTGAGAACACTGGCTCATACTTGTGCCGTTTCACACATGCAAGGAGTGTTCAATGACACTGCAGGGGGTGATTAGCTGTCCTCTGGTGGAGGGACATATGGTCCTCTGACTTGAATCACACTTCCTTTCTTTGTGTTGATCTCAATGAATTTGGCCCTCATCCTAATTACATGTTGCCTCATATTTTGCTGTTCCTTCCGGAAAAAAAAACAACCCACTGTCACCCTCTTTTTTTTTTTCCAAGTAATTCCAGAAAGACGTCTCTTGAGCATTGTATACTGCAGTGCAGCGCCATCCTTGCGCACCGTTCCCCCCCATGTTGTCTTGTTCCTAGAAAAATTTCAGGCATAGCAAACAAAACAAGACACAGAAACAAAAAAAACCAAAACAAAACAAAAGGAGAGGTATTGAGACGGAGAAACAAACAAAAAAAAAAGGCAATATCCTGTCATGCTCTGTCACAAATGGGTTGTTTGGATCGTACAGTAGCTTTGTATACAGCCTGAGTCTGTTCCACAGGACTGCTCTGAATCATAGAGTCGGCATCCCAAAATGAAAGGGAAAAACAGTCTTTTGCAATGTTTATTGGATTTGTTATTTGAGCTATGACAGGCTGGATCTCTGGAAATCATTTTTACCACACAATGCAGACCTAGACATCACAGAAATGATGCTGACTGTCTGGGCAGTCTACGGTGCTGATTTGCTGTATATTTGATAATTTACACAAAATAAATATGGGCTTAAATGATTAACTTTATTGAGGAAAATCCTTATACAAGGTCATAAAACTGGCGCTGGGATGGTATGTGACACAGTATCCGTGTGCAGTTTTGTAAGCAACTGGTGGATATAATAACACATTATTGATTGCGTTGCCAAGCATTTCCTAAAGGCAGAAACAGAATACGGAAGAAAGATCATATGCCAGATGAAGCTGTCAATGGATTTCTCCATCAAGGGATGCAAGGCCGGAGAGCGAAACAGATGGTGCTTCCTATTGATCAGAAGGGTGCGCACTGACTGACTAATGGCTCAATATCAGACCGTTACAGGAAAAACTCCTCACTTTGTGCTCTGTGCCTGCAGGCCATCTACTCAGCTGCTGTCAGGCCTCGCAATGGAGTTCAAGTATGCAGAGTGTTTAACCCCCAGAAACAAAATCATCCACAGCATTTTATTAAACCCAGAAAGGAACAAACAGTGTTGTGAACTGACACAGACACACACAAACGACCCTTTCTGTACATTTTTATTTACAAAATGTATTAAAATTCTCTGTACAGCACCTCACTAATGAGGTTCAGCAAATTATGCATGCATCTCTTGCTCTTTTGTACCCACTACTATGCCTGGTGATTTTCGTTTTAATTTTCCTTATTTTGTTGCAGAAGGTGAGGCATACAAAAAAGAACGCAAAGGTAAAACTCATTTACAAAAGAATAATAACCAGGGCTTGGTTTCTAATGTTAACCTAAGGTCATTTTGTGAGTTGCAGAGCATCACTGATTTTCCCATGCAATCTCTTAGAAATCAAAATAAACAAAAGACGGTGAAAGAAGAGGCAATCTTTCCTTGTTTAATATAAATAATTCTCATATATCTAAATTTACACATCTTTCGGAATGCTTTCTTGATTTTTCTTCACATTTTCAATGTTGTTTTTTTTTCCGATATAGATATATATAAAACTATCTGCCCATAGTTTCAGGTGATTATAGTGATCTTCCTAAGTCCTATTGAGTCACAGTCTTTTTGAAAGAAAAAAAAAAAAGATTACAGCAATACGGAAATGTGCTAAGCTTCAGGACTCTCCTTGGTATAACCTTGTATAAATCTATGTTCTGCGTATATTTTCATTTACTAAGTGAAGTCACCAAACACTGCAATGCTCATTAAACGAAATCAAATTTAAAGCAAACCACAGCTCATTTTAAAATGTGCAACTGTTAAAGAAAATGGTAAGGTAATCCAAAAATACTACAGTTTAAAAGCCATTGCTGTTATCCTTTAATTGGATTGCAGTTAATCTACAATTGAATTACCCTTTTTGTTTGGTTTTACTTTCATGTACATGAGACTCAAGATGGGAAGGGAAAGACTGGAGCGAGCAACCTCAGCAAGTCAGAGCTCGGTTCGATATTTTACAAACTGTAAATCACAATTACGTTTTTTTTTTTTTTTTTTTTTTTTTTTGTTTTGTTTTACTCAAGCATGAATACTTTGCTTTACACACTCACTGTCATACAAAACCCACTCTTGGCAGTATTGGAATTGCGTATTATTACTAGGTTATGTGGTGCGTAAAACCCAAACCAGATTGTTTTTTCATGAACCCTATCAAACGTTCAGGAAACAGTGGCAGCAGCACCAGAGTTTAGTGTACAAACAACACGCTCACAATTGTTTTTCCTTTATGGGCTCCATGGCATTAGTGTCTAATAAGCTCAATCTTTTTAAACCTATTTTAAAATGAGTTCAAGGTCACTATGAGTGACTTACAGCAGTATAAAAGCTATTGTCTAATAACCAGTGTCTTACAGTGCACTGAAGAGATGTAATAAAATTAGTTAAACACATATAACAAGTGAAAATCTGGCAGCAGAAGGATGAAGAGTAATCTGATCACGTTGATTACAAGAAACCAATTAGTCAATTAAGATCGTCATCATTGTGGCACTTCAAAAATGTGCTTAGGGTTGCAATAATGGCTTTACTTCTCTCATTCATATATATATATATATGTGTGTATATATATCTATATATATATATGTATATGTATATGTGTGTGTGTATCTGAATAACTGCACCATTTTTCCATTTTGTATGATTCAAGCAAAAAGCAATATCATTGTGAATGAGTTGCATTGATTGGACTCAGAGTTCCATAAGGCACTGAGAGGAGAGAGCAGCATCGCTCTTCCCATGACCAGTCCAGTTGTGTCGTCATTGCAGATAATCGTTCCGAGTCCGCTGAGTCCGAAAGGATTTGGCTCAGTTATCCCGTTATCCTATCCTTTCATAGATGTTTAGTCACAGTTGCAAGGGACAGTGGAAATGTTTCTTAAACCTGTGTCAACACAGAGAGCAGAGGCAAAAGCATGAGATTAGCTGAGGTTTATATGATTGTCGAGGGAATTTACATCTGTGTGTGACCCACGCAAATGTGAATTACAATGATGAATAAAAACAGACAAAAGTCTTTTTTGTAAAACCCTTTAAAACTTATTTTCAAATCTTGTTGTTCTTCCAATATCACCAAACGTGTGACTAAGATGAACAATTACATCTAAAGTTCACAAAGCGCTCTATTATTTATTAAGTGTACTTTTTTTTTTTTTTTTTGCAGCCTGAGCAGATAACAAAGGAAATACGGAAGTCTCTCATCTAAATCATCAAACTTCTTTACTTTGACACACAATGGAGTGTAGTGTTTTTTTTGGGAATTCCATCAAGTTGATTGAGAAAATATGTTGTCAGGGCCTTTAAATTATGCTGCTCTGCTGTGCAGCTGTAGCTCTGGACACAGACATGTCACATGTTTAATGAGAAGCGACAGAACACACATGCAATCTATCCGATTAAATGCAAACTAATGTATTTGACAATGTTATCAAGGAAGGCTCCCCTTTGTTTGATGCAAGCCTTGGAATTAATGTACGGAGGTATTGTGGGAGCTCATTGGTTTATTTTAAGAGGAAGTGAGCTTTCTACAGTAGTAACAATCCATGTGGATGGCTGTACACAGTGCTTTGAGGATTATCTGGAGCACAAGGTACACCATTTTTAAAGAGAACAGTTGGGTTTTCTGTTTTGATTCACTCTCACCGCTCTAAGCAGGAAGCTGTTGCAAATCTGCTTCAAGCTCCTAAAGCTTCCTGTAAACTATAGACCCGCACCAAATTACAGGTAAAATTCGTATCCTGCTGATGGGCATGATTTGATTGCTTTACAGCCTGGGAGATTGATGGACAGAGGAACAGACTGATTGTTGGTCTTACATTCAGCAAATGTCTGTAAAAATGACTCCAGATGAATCATGATTCTGTCCGGTGTCTGTTTACATTTAAACTTCAATTACTGTCATCAAACAACAGCAGGATTGCATATTAAATTTATAACTGTACTCAGATGTTCATTTTGGGCACTATTTTAGATTTACTCTTTTAGATTTAGTATTCAGTCTATTAGTTTTAGCTACTTTAAGTCAATTTTATTCTTCTTTTAGTCTAGATTAAGTTTTAGTCAATTAGTTTTACTCAAAATGTTTTCCGTATTTAAACTAATTCAAAACAGTTATCAGAAATTCGAATCAAGGTGACAAGTTTAATCAACTCTTGACAATTTTCCTTGTTTAATATCGGTACATTTGTAGCCTAGACTCTCCCGTCAGGTGATGGCGCTGTGCTGTCTTGCTTATCTGAAGTAAGTGGCCAACACTGGGACTTCATCATTTGACGTTGGGGTTAACTGGCTAATTTACCGTGACATAAACAGCAGGGTGGTGCGCCTTCAATTGTCTCAGGTTAGTCAAATTGTTCCCACCTAATTGTTTTTTTTTTTTGGTGTAACATAATAGTCCAGTCTTGTCTTGTTTCTGAAAACAAAACATACTTTTTGCTATTGTTAATATTAAAAATAGCCTTGTTTTGGTCATGAAAATAGGTAGCTGACAATCAGTTTTTGTTATAATTTTGTGTTACATTCATCGAGTCACAAAAACACTGTGCTATTTTCATCGTGGGGTTTTCACTTCTGTATCATTTGCAAGACAGCAAAATGTCAAATTAAGGTAATAGGTTGGCATGATTGTGTTTGTTCTGCTGCCACCAAGTGGATGCAAAAAAATCCATGCCCGTTTTAGTAAAACTTTTTATAATTGTTCTTTTATGCTGTGAATACCACAAATTAAATTCCGTTCACCCCTATTATGTTTGTGGGCTGAAAACTCTGCTTGGCTATCACTACAGCTCAATGAGATTTTTTTTTTTTTTTTAATATAAAAATATACTTTATGACCCAAAAGTAGATTGGATGTATTTCTAAAACTTTTCTTCATCTAGGTTGTGGGGATGTATGAATATGCCACTTTAGTCCTGCCCCATCTTTGCCCACCGCTCTGTCCCTCACCTGCAGCTGCAGCAAGCTAAAGCTTACCTGCTCTGTCATTTTTTGTCTTTTAAACTCCTCTACTGTAACATTGGGGTAATTCAGGCATGGCTGAAATGGACATGGATTGCCACGAGAAGCTACTTGTATAAGGTCATCTACAAATTGAATGGTAAGAATGGTAAGTTTTGTTTTACCACCTCCACAAGTCATCAGGATTGGTCCATTACGTTTTTGTTTTTTTTTAATAGCTGTCTGAACTTGTTTTTTTTAGAGACTGTCATTGGTGGTTTGGAGGAAATAGTAGATATCCTCAGCCATGACATTGACTGTTTATTTTGGTGATGATGTGTGTCTTTGCACATAAAAACACTATATGGACATTTTTACAAGGCCAAAAACATCCCTTTCATTGAAGGCGGTCTGATCCTCTATAGAAAACACATTAAGAAAATGTTAGCTTTACACAATGCAAACATAAAGCACACACCAGCGGTGGTGCATCTGGTGACTAATGTGCTGCCCGAGGCACTATCCCAGCAGCTGTACATGAAGAGGCGAAAAAAACATCTCAAGAGTTTAGTTTTTGAGTGGGCTTGTGTGTTTCATTGTGCCCAACATGACAACCTTAAACTATTTCACAAGCTAACAACTATGTACAGCAACACATGCTCATGAATAATTTATTCTTACTGTTATAATGGGAAGATAAATGATTCATCTCCCACAGTGCCCCGGAGCACATGGACAGTTAAAAAAAAGCTGACGTACCTCTAGATCTTAACACTCTCGGTTCCGTATACGTTGTAGCCTTCTCTGTATGTGGCAAAATTCTGAGTGTTGGTCGGGGGTGCCGGCTTAAAATTCTGGGCATTCTTGGCCAATTTCAGCCGTTTGGTTTCTTGCCGTGATTTATAACAGAATTCTATCAGGGCCACCATCATGGCCAGCCCCAGCCCTCCGACCAGAATATAGAAGACTCCAGCCACATTGCTTAGGCTGAGAGCACTTGTCTTGTCCTGGGGGAAAGTGATTGACATAGTTAAGAGTTATGCAGTAGAGCAAGGGCAGCAAAGAACAAAACACAGCCTACGTCCTTTATACAGAGCCTCATATTACCTTGGCTTAAAGCTGTAAATCATCATTCTCTATCTAACTGTTGCTACATGTGGCAGATTATGGGTTAACTGCTACAAAACAACCAAAACTGAAGATGTAATGAGGCGCTAAGGCTATAATTTCAACTTTTAATTGTGTAATGAACTTCTCTATTGTGAAAGAAGCCAATGCACTATCTGCTGGTGAATGTAGAGCTTTTCCTCCTCTGTACTAGATCTATGTAAAGTGGCTTCTGCTCTTGACCATGTTAGGAAGGTGGTCAGTATCGCATAGGTCGTTAGCTCTGAAAATTCCTGGTTCTCTTAGTGACATGTACGTATAACTCTTATGGCAACTATGTCATACAGTACAGTCAAATTCATAGTAAATGAATGATAGCTCAATTAAAAAAAACCACTAAAAATCAAACCATTTTGCTGCTGCTTACCTGCCAAACATATTCATTAAAAATTTGTTCATTAGAGTTATACTATTTGCAGTTTAACCCTATGCGCATAGCGTGATCATAAAGCTATATTAGTAACCCTGTCCTCTAATCTGGAGTTTTGACTGTAGCTCAGAGGGTTAAATAGTGGGTTTATTACATTCCTCGACTTTCTTGTAATGTGCAGACAGAGCCTCGAACCTTAAACTCCAGGCAGTCACAAGATTTAGAGGGCACCCTATGGCGCTCAAATTCGACTTTGAGTTTTCATCGCTATAAGAAGCTTTACTTGCTCACCACACCACAAGAGGCCAAAGAATCTAATAGACACATCTTGATGCAAACTAGTAACAACACAAATAAATCAAATTTTCATTAACAGTTTGGTAAATAGAGACAGCAGCATAATGGTCAAAGTATCATGAATGTCAAGAGAGAAAATGAGCAAAAAGCATTTATCAACAACTGTTAAGTGCTTGAAATTCAATTTGTATTATCATTACATATTTCAGAAAAAAGAGTTTCATTTTAAACTGCATCAAAAAGCATTTAATTTCTATGGCATTAAAAAAAAAGGATTTGGGAAAACTTAAAATAAAGAAAAAATATGTGTTGCAAAGAAACAAAATGTATTCTACAGATGTTAGAAAAGTCTTGTCTTGCATATGAACAGTACGTCAAAATGCAATTTGGAATCAGTACAAAAGACCTGCAGCGACTGACCTTACTTCCAGAGTCCTTGGTTCCACATTCACCCTTATCGTACCACCATTTGTTTTTCAGCTTGTCTAAGATGCCTTGTTCACTGAGTTTCAATACTGCAAGGTTTACAGGAGTTCTTCACGTGGGAAATAACATAAATAACATTATATTATGTTATTTTATGTTATTCAACTTTTAAACTACTACATACTTTACAAAGCGATAAAGCAGGGCTCCTGGCTATGTCAACATCACAGAGAGCAGGCATTCTACCTATTACCTTTACCTATTTAACCCATAGTCTAAAGCCAGGACCTACCCATATCGCTTTGAGTAATCGGCAGATGCTGTTAACGTGGCGACGAGCAGGTGCTGAAAAGTACGATCTGCAAGTCTGTGAGTATTGAAAAGCATTGGGCTACATTGGTGTGGGAGCAGCTGATAGATCACAGGGGCAGTTTTTGATCTCAACCTAACAGGTTCAGTCCAAACAGGAGCTTCGTCTAAACAAACAGAAAAAGCTGATTCTTCGACCGAAATTACCTTTCCATTTCCGTGATATCAGCTTTGTCTCGTGATGGCTAATACTACTGTCACCAGCATGACAATAATCAATTCTGGAGGTCTTACCACCAGTTTCATATCCGAGCTACTATTCCCAAAAGTGAAAGCTTTATTTAATTCATGTGTGTTCTATCCTGACATATTGCTAAGAAAACCTTATCTCATAATTACGCCAGATTAGTGTCAGATGAAGTGTGTCCCAACCAAACTGCAAAGGGCTGCAGGACTGAGTTCAAAAGTATCAGTGGAATAATTCCTTGCATATCTGCCTGTAGCTGCATAATCTAATGTCTCACACAGCTGTTTCCTTTCAGTGGTGGAATGTGACTGATTACTTTCATTGAAGTACAAATTTAAGGTACTCGTGCCTTGTTAAGAGTATTCAAATATTGTGTAACTTTATACTTCTCTTCCTCTACATCTCAGATCCCAATATAGTATGTTAGTTTTTACACTTTCCAAATGACAATTATGCATACTCTTTGCTGTCAAATGAAAGCCACAGACCACAAAGTATGTTGATTTTGAATTTTTGTTATAAACAGAATGATTATACTATATTGTATACTGTATATACTGTATATGAAAATCCTTATAATCCTTAAACTCAATTAAAAACAAACTCATGATTTAGCTAGATAATGCTTGTCTGAAAACAGGGTTGTTTTTCTGAGTTCAGACAAATGTTGTAAAGATGCATGGTTCCCAAAGGACAATCACGCTATACACATGTTGATGTTATAATATATGAGGAATTACTATTAAACTACCCACCATTAGCTATAGGATTAAAATGCAATATACCATAAATATAACATACGTTAAATTAATGAAAAACTGTACTTCGACTTATTTATCCTTGGAGTTACATCACGATATCAAAGTACTCTGTCTACATATAAATTAACATAATATTCTATTACTTAAAGTAATTTAAGAGAAGAATAAAGATAACATTTTGTAGTCATTATAAAACATGTGGGGTTCAGTTCAATCTCTGTGTGAAAGAGAAAAAAAATGGTACATTGATGAATGAGTGTCCTGAGAACAATATCCCCAGAGGTGATCCATGCAATGCATAATACACTGTGAGAAGATTACACCACTGTATATCCCTCATAGCCTATCTGGAGAAACAGACTGTGAAGACCAGACCATTGTCTTGGCTTGGAGAGACATTGATTAACAATGCAATTACTCTGTAACATGCTCTGTGTCTGAAACTCAATCAAGGCTGCACTGTGTTGTGCCTGAGGGCAGAAAAGAGTTGTGTTAACTGCAGTGCCAGTGGACATGCGCGCAGCTGTGAGCAGTGAGTGGGCAACACTCTGTTCGGCTAATCGTGCCTTTCCACCGAGTGTTGGGGAGCCGCAACAGAGGGTAAATAACTGTGCATAATGACAGATCGATGTCAGCACAACAGACCGAGTGTGGTGCTCTCAGTAGCTCAGTTAAGCTTCCTGAGCTTGGTGGCTATAAAACTTACTAATGTTAGCAGTGCAAACATTGAAACAGAAATAACCCACAGGCATTGCGTAAGAAAATCTTTGATCAATGCTTAATGCAGCCTCTTGTGATGATGCTGTTTTTCAAATTGGCTGCAGCTTTACCACTCATTTCATTGTGGTCTTGGCCAATCCATAACAAATGACATTAGATGTGTAATGACACAATTTGCAGTCCTTGGGACCCTGCATCTTGTCTGTAATCTCCCCAATTACCTGACCCATATCATCACACAGCATCATTTGTCAATAAATTGACCTGCATTGTGAAGCTGTTTTAGCTAAATCCTGGGAAAAAGACACAATGATTCTCCCCACAGACTCTTTACTTAATTGTCATGGCTGGCTGAGGTTTCACACACTGCACCATTAGTGTCCATAATGGAAGAATCTTTCATCATTTAACCACAGAAGAGGAGGGGGAGATCATATGGTCAGAAGGGTCATAGCTTGGTTATTAATGTGCCGGTGAGTAAGAACTGCATTTAATAGAGTTAAACCATGGGCAGTTTATCAGATTACCCATTAAAAAGAAATCATTAAGGCGTTTGTTTAATTAGAATTCTCACGTTTGCCTGCAATGCTTCGTCCCCTCAAGACGCCGCTGTTCCCCTTGCGTTCCTGTCAGCCTCAGCTGAGCAGCCATTTTGAGGTTTTAAGCAGAATTTCTCACATTTGCTTTAATGTCCATGAGCTACGGGCCAAGTGTCACCATTGTGAAGCAGCTGTGGGGTGAAGTACTGCAAAGCCATGTATTTTACAGCCTCACCTTGGGGGGAGATGGCTGGAGCCTTTTCAGTCAAAAAATCACTTCTCTTACTCTGATAGTCGAAGCTTCCTAGACAATATAGGTGATCAGCCATACACATGTGTAAGGATGAATAAATAAAGCCCAACCTTGCACAACTGCAGGGCATCCACATTCAGTTAAAACCTCCCTTTTTGAATGATTTCCTATACCTAATGTCATCCAGAGAAAAATCTCAAACCTTCTTATATCTATGTTCTATCTTTCTACGATCTCTCATTACAGCTTAAATAATAACAAGTATTATTTTTCTGTTGGTTAAGCAAAGGCTCCTTAGTTCGAGCTGAGCAGTTAGAGCTTCTGGTCAGGCTAGTAGTTAATTTGCTAATCTGCCGTGGGGCGGCAGCAGCTTGGTTGGGGTGGACAGTTGGGTTTGGTTAGGGTTGGGTTGTTGCAACAGCTTTGCCGATTACTCTGCACTATGGTACCCGATTGTGGTGACATCGAGGCTGACCTTGGAGTCACCTCCCCCGCTGCCGCACTCTCCCTTGTCGTACCACCATTTGTTTTTCAATTTGTCCAAGAGGCCTTGCTCATTCAGTTTTAAAACTGCCAGGTTAACAGCATTTCTTGAAACGATAAAACATAACTTGTAAGAAAATGCACAGGTTCGTGAGAAATCTAATGCAAAGTAATAATTGTACTAAGCATCAAACTGGAAGGTAATGGTAGTGAGACTACCACAATCATAGCAGGGGCTTATGTACAGACTACTATTCTTTTATCAAAATGCTCTGGGAAAGGACAAATTGTTTAAGAATTTAAGGAATATGGAGAGATATGAAAGGCTCATATAGGATAAAGACAGCGTTAAATCTTGTTAAAGGTGGCAAGAAGATTTACGTAGTTTAGAAACTGAAGTGTGCGGGATGGGGACACTTGTCATTGAAGAAAAGTAACAACAACAAACATCATGCAATTAACATTCGTCACAAGTGACAGCGCAGCTTTTAAAGGCTAAATTGAAAAACCATTGAACTGTTAAATTAAATGTGTCAACACAACAGTCAGGTAGGACAGCACACGGGACAGAAAGAGAGATCGAAGGAGAGGGTAAGACAGCAGTGAGAGAGACATAAATATTAAATGATTGTTAGCTTTTAGCCATATCTGGATTAGATTCCTCGACAAAAAATTAGCAATTCTTATGACATATATAGAAAAATACTAAGAAACAATATTATTCTTTAACCTTTTTAACCAAGTGTATCAAAAGACATACCACCATTACCTCTGCGTCCAATAAAAAAACAAGAAGACAATAACAACAAGGGGACATCAGGGTAGATGGAATACTATAACAACATCGAGAATATTGTTATGTTATTCCACCCACCTTAATGCTGAGCCTTTGGGCGTCGCCACACCGTAGCCTTTTGAGTCGAGGTTCCCGCCCACTTTCATGGTGTCACATGGCTTCCGCTGCTCGATGTACTCATTCATGGTGGACTCAAGGAGAAAGGCGAACTTGCCCTTTGACTTTCGTACCCTTGCTACACCATCTGGTGTGGTCTTAACAAACACTGAAGGTTCAGCCGATTTCATGTACGACCACATCTTCTCATAAACTGCTATTTTGGATCGCTGAGAAGAAAAGGAAGAAAAAAATATATAGTTTAGTAATGACATAAATCACATGTACTCCATGGATTTTGAAGGATTCTTGTGCTTAATGATCCCGTCATTTAAACTAGCATCATGAAGTATTCATAGACATCTGAAAATGGAAGTGCGATATCTTTAAATACTCCAAGAAAATATAGCTGGCAGACTTTCACAAGACCATCAAGTACAAGAATTTACAAAACCCATTTCTGCTCATCAGCATGTATGCACTCAGGTTGTCATCTTCAAATATTATGTTGCAGCTTGGGGCTCAAATCCAGAGTGAATGAGAATCATGCTTCATCTGCACTGTACATACATTTCATGCAAACTGGGTTTTAAGTAGGAATATGCAGACTTGGTTATTAAAAATATGTCTTCAGTATCTAAACTTATGCAACAGTTAACTGTGGCTTATCATCATTTATATGAATTATTTAACTGGTAGAATTTATTAAAGCAATTAATTTCAACAACACTGTCCTTAATGTAGCATCTCTACTGTGACTCAAAGGTAATGCGCATGAGAAGCAAGAGAGGTGAACAAGAAAGCAAGTGACACAGATGAGCATTTTCCCGCTCCCTGGGGTCAGGCTTAGTGAGCCTGTAAAATCTGTGGGAGTTGAGCGTTATCTATAATAAGCATCAGCTAAATTATTTAATGCCGCTGGATTTATTTTGGCATAGGCATTTCTCACTTTGAACAGATGCTGGTCCAAGCAGCGATGAGCCAGTTCCCGAGTGGCGCTCTATGTGCCGCTGATTGGATCTCACATAGAAAATATTCTTCCTTTCAGTAAAGGCCAGAGAAGGACGAAAGGGGTTGGATGGTTTTTGAAAAGTGAATGAATCCAGAGAGCTACTGTTGGTGGGTTTGTGCATAGACGAATATGTACAATTTATTGAGACACCAACATCTGTCAGAAATACTATATAAATGTACTTCCCTGCTATTTTTTTTTTTTTTTTTTTTTTTTTTTTTTTTTTTTTAGTACACAGGCCCAAATCATCAGTTTTACAACAGCAAAACATGAAATGATGGGCCTCTAAATCATTGTGAGAGGAAAATAATCAGCAACAGATTTGTTTAAGCCATTTATCAACAGTCCACAGCCACACTTCTGTCAGCCAGTAGTTTGAGTTTAACACTAATATCAGCATGCTAACATGCAAAAAAATGGACTATTTTCATAAATTATTGTACAAAATTAAACTTTACCTCATTATTTCTTTAGTTATGCTGTAGGCATTTTTTGCTAGCTAGCATAACAAGAATTGCCACAAGACATTTTTATGATGGCCAATTATTCCAAACACCCAAATGTCCTGAACCAAAAACCCATTATTCACCATCCTTGTATTGTAAAAACAAAAACCTATTGTTGAAAGCCAGTTGTTCCAAAAGTAGACACTCTGGTATCACCATCTTACAGCTAGCTATAACTTAACTGATCCGCTAAATATACTTACATTAGTTTCCTAAACCTAACCAATCAGTCTTGGTCAAACAATGTAACCAAACTTAGGCCTTTTTTATAGCATTTACCAAGTTTATTCTTGTTACCACGATGATCTGAACAACAGGCTCGGGAATCAGTGATGGCCGGCTCGTAAAATGGGCTTTTGTTCCAGTGAGATTTTTTTTAGACACAGGGGATTTGAAGTAATGGGCCATTCTTGGTGTTTCTTCTGAAGGCAACTGGACTTCTTGTAGTTTCTTGAAGACGATTCACCTCTCATCCAAGAGGCTTCTTCAGTTCCAGCCATAGGAACAATAAGCAGTTCCCAAATGCAAAGCATTTGCTGTTCATTGAAGAACTATTTTTTGATAACTGTGTGTAGAGTTTAAAAATGTTATAGACTAAATGCATTTATTAAATTATAAAGAGCATCAGTATGAGTCAGTATTATAAATAACTGTTACTTGCAGTGCTTGTAATGGGTCTTACGTTCAACTAAAACATGCCCAAACATGCATTGTAGAGCTTTTTTATTTAAAGTTTAAGATACACAGTAAATTTACATAATTTCTAATGGACACTATGCTGTGGCCTTGTATGTCTAAACATACTGATCAGTTCACAGGCTCATCGCTGTCCTGAGCTAGATTGGTAAATGCCCCCTCTAATGCACTTCTATTAATAAACCAAAGCATTAACCTTGAGCTACCAAAAGTACTTTACTGGCTTTATGTAATTGTACACAATTGGACTATAGGCATTTGTTACACAGAATCAGGCCAACAGTGAGGATGAGATGAGACAGCAACATAACACAAATTGAAAAGTGTGCATGATGAATGTTGTCTGCTGCAATGAAAATGTTTAATGCAAGCACCTTCGATGGGGCTGTGGTCAGAGAGCCTCTTCAGTCCTACAGAAGGCATCCCTGGATGCATTTTTGATATGGATTTGGAGGTGGTCTACAGGCCACATATGACCATAAGCAGTGCGGACGTTAATGTGTCTCCCTTAAAGATCATGCAGTTCTAAACGTTATAGAGTGAGGAGAAACATAAACCTATTCGGAATGCCTACGCAAATTGTGAATTACCCATGCCTTCTCATAAATTTGGCTTTTAATGCAGTTCATTAAGTTGTTTCCTTCCCTGTAAAAAGTGCATCACCCTACAAGCTTGTGTCTTACCTGTCAATATTTATTAGCTGTTTCAACACGCTGCGTCAAGTGATTTGAACAATTTACACTTAATTGAATGAAATAAGACAGGAAACATGTCAAATATTACAAATGCAGTAAAAGTATCCAAAATTCTTCATGCAATACTGCCTATGAGAAAATTCTTAATTATTTGAGCCTTCCTGTCAATTCAGCAAATACATTAAGTTACTTATTTCTTTGTGTGAAAATCATTATGTGCATTTGTCCCAGAAATGTACACATTTATTTGCATATACAGCAGAGAAGTGAAAGCCATGCTAGTGGATGAAACACATGCTGAGATGCATGTTAATACCAATCGGAACACTCTGTGCGATTAAATAAGCCAGGATGCACACAGGCTCAGAGTTAGATGTTAAGTTTTTGTTGACAATCTTATTATATGTGTTCAATTTGCATTTTGGAGGACAATTTCCCCGAAGACCAGGGCTCATCTGCTCGGTGGAGGGAAAGCTCCAGACACCTCAAATGAAGAGTAAAGAATGGATCTGTCTATTGATTATGGATGACAGAGTTTGCTGCCTCAGTGCTTTATGAAGTCAATTTATCAATATCAGAGCAGAGACAAAGTGCGACCAAATCTTAAATAGGCTGATTCTACTGCAACTAAAGCCAGTGAGATGGTAAAGGCAGAATTCTGACAAAGGGAAAGCATTGAAAATCACGATACAGAGAGAACGCCTGGCAGGGAAGGACGGGAAAGACAGACATTTGATTATTCATTGCAGGCACACAAATATGCATGCTCAAAGATACATACTTACACACACTATAATGCATTGTCAGTCCACTCTGATCTCCTTTAAAATGTAATCATTCACCTTCTGGTCGTTTAACATTCAATAAGGCAATAATGACTGAAAATGTCCATCATCAATGAACAGACAATTTGCTGAACAATTATATACTGCCATAAATACAGCTTTATACATGTGTCCCTCCTTTGCGTCACATAATAGCCCTCTGAGAACATACCACTGTATGAAATGACTTTCCAGGCAATTAACACAGAGTGGCTACTTTTCATTGCTTTATAATTAAGTACATAAATACTCGTTCTCAGCCAGCCCTCCAACCGACACAGTTATGTCACCTGTGTAGGTGTTCCTCCTGCAAATCTATCTGAAGCACCAAGTTCCCTGCTTCCTTGTAACAGTCATAAAGAGAAACTGAGGTCTGTTTTCCGGCCTGGTGACCGAACAGGAGGAATAAAGAGAACAAGAAACTTCAGCGAGAGAAGGTCAGAGGGACCCGGGAGGAAAAGTGGTTCTTATTCTACTGAGGAGAAGTTTTTAAATCACGACATCCACATCACATGCAGATATGAAGGCACAGGAACTGAGCCACACTAATGCATGCACATACAAATTATGCTTTTCAGAGAACAGGAGTCGGAAATTAGATACAAGCATCTGCCTCTTATTTCTAGAGTTTTTCATTGCATTTTTTGGGGGGCAAATAGTTTGAGAGGGGTAGTGGAGAAACAGGCACGCAATATGTTTAGTTAGATTTCTTTTGCAATAACCTAGGAACATTGTTCTACTAGAGCTTGCTAAGGCGCTGCAAAGTATTACTGAATCCAAACTAGAAGCAGAGGTTTCTGCACACCTAGTTTTATGTATTGTTTCACTTTGTTATTAAGCTCTCAGTCCGTCCATCCAATCTTCATCAGTACATTCACCTTTAAACTTGCAAGAATTCATTTTTGGCCACTTGGGGGCAGCAGAAAAAGAGCATAATAAGAGCACTGACATAGTATTAGGGCTGAGCTGCAACTAATGATTATTTTAATCATAGATTAATCGATTAATCATTTAATCTAGGAATTGTAATATAATAGTGAAAAATGTTTGTCACATGTACTCAAAGTACTTCATATTGCTTCTTTACTAAAACCAATAATTTGGAAAACAAAGACTTGTCATTTACAATTAGAAATACAAAGAAAAGCAGCAAATCCTGATATTTAAGAAGCTGGAGCCAACAACAACCAAACAAGTTTTAGAGTGTCATATAATTTTTTTTTCAGTCAATTAATCATTGCAACCCTACACAGTATAATCAACTTGCTGGCAAACAGCTGCAAATTTACACATCCAAAAGTGATATTTACATTTAGGTGTATAAATATTATGTCAAAGAAGTCAGTGTTTTGTTTTGCAGAGATATCCCCTGAACTAACTAGCCAAGGCCCGCCCTGTCTCATCATACCATTTTTTTTTTTTTTTTACTTTTAGGACTAATTTATGCTCCCTTTACATACGTAAATGAATAGTCAGCTTCCAACGATAATATCTTCATTTCCTACATACTTCAACGTGTCCTTTACGTTGGCATGGCTATTAAGCGGTACATCCACCAGGTGGCAGCTCAGAGTCAAAGGCACAGTTTCTTCTTCGTGTGTCATTAGAACTACGGCTCAGATAGTAACAGCCACACTGCCCCCACACTCACCCCAGCTTCACCCTAAGTTCAGAGTGCCCACAGTGGCTCCCCCTGTAATGGGGTGAGCACTAGGACCCTTAGGTCCCCTGCTAAATAGATACGGTCAAAGATAACCAATTTACAGTATTAACGAACAGCAATTTTGGGGGTTACCTTCATATTCTGGGTACAATTTACAAATTGCACCTTTTAGTGCTAATAAATGACTGTTGTCTATGTTGCAATATCACCAAGAGAGAATATTTACTAGGAAAGCTATTTGCACACAACAGTAGTCGTTTCAGTTATTATCCATTTGTTGTCTTCAATCTTTTCCAACTATAGTGCATTTGAATTCACTCTAATTCAAGGTACTTGTATCGTTTAGAAACAGATGGATTATATTATTTATGATATAATTATTTTACTATTACAAAGTCAGGTCTTTTGTACATCGCCTTAGCCTTGTAGTTACACAAATTTTTGTTTACAGTACAGAAATCACACACTGTTGAAGTTCTAATACATTTATTTTCAACTAAGAAATGTGTCAGAGCAGGCTAATACTTTCCCATTATAGTGTTCTGTGATTAAATGGACTGAAGAAAAGCTGTCATGAAAGAATGGCCTCACCCATGTACACTCCAATGCATGCGAATCTGTCTGCCATCTCCCAGCACCCACCGTTGCCTCTCCCTCTACCTTACATCCCTTCCATTTTGTTTGTGGAAATCATCACTTTCGCCCAATATCCTGTGTGTAAGGAATGCTTTTTCTTTCAAGTATGCAAAAATTAAAGTTGAGTCTCTGGAGGTGCACTTTGTCATTGAAGTGTGAGTTGCTTCGCCCTGAATACCAATCGCTCCTCTGTGATGCTTGACGCTGGACACCAATAGCTCCTCTTGTGCCCATTTTTGCTTCTCGTCTAAAGTATGAGGAGGCCCTCTGAGGACAGCACGTGTCCTAAGAGGTTGTGCCTTTGTTGCACTAGTCCATTATCACTTGTGTCAGCCTTCTCTTTTATGCAAACAGGCTCTAATCTTTAAAGACTTCCCTTCACTCAGCACTACACTGAACCACACAGTGACAAGAGCTCAGGGAATTGTGTTATAATATGCTGCATATCGTGGCAAAAGGCAGGTCTGCTCTGCATTAAAAAGCCACTTATTAAACATTGTGTTGGACCATGAAAAAGCTATAGTGTCTGCCGCTGGGATGTGAAATTGATGTTCATGCTTAGTAAAACGCATTGCTGACTGTACTCAAGCTGTTGTCATCTCCACCCCGAATGCAGACCAGTAAGATGCATGATGTTTGCCATTGATGCTTTGGGTAATGCATACTGTTTAGAGGGTGAACAGAAAACAATGTTGTGGTCTCATTTCTCTGTGCAATTATCATTCTTTCCTTGCTGCGGCAGTAAATGAGGTGCGTGATGGAACAGCAGTGCGGTTGTCTTTGATGGTCTCACCCAGTCTTTACACATAATTAAACATCCACATCAGCCCATTTTATCATCGCAGCCATTAGTATGATCTAGCTTCTCCTTCAATGTACAGCTAAAAATGATACTGAGCCAAGCCGTTTGATGGAATATAAGCTCATCAAGAGGATAAACTTGGCCTCAGTGGAAAGTCGTCACTTTCTAATCACCCAAAGGACAAATATTCAACTGAGTGCAGGAGAAGATCTGTGACAGGAATTAGACTAACGAACCAAATCACAGTGGTGAGCCGGCACATGACAGCTGCTAGGAAGAGCCAAAAAACGCTTGAAGCTGTCCTGCGTTATCTCAAGGTAAAGCAACAGACAGGCTGGAAACAGGGGAGGAGAGGGTGCCCAAACAAGCAAGTGTGGGTATGGCGGTGATGCCAAGCTAGCCTGGAACCATTTGTGCTTCTGCTGGGCCTGTTGACGGCTCCCAGGCCAGCTGTCGTAGTTGGTCGATAGGAGCGTAGTTGAGGTTTTCAAGGGGGATCTAGTCTAAAATCTCTCCTTTTGAAAATTCCCTCCACCTCTTTTGTGCATTCCTTCCCCCCTAACCAAATGAAGACATACTGTGATGGGTGGAATATCTCAAACCATAGAAGACCACGAAATAATTTAATTGGTGGAACACTTAAAGCTAATTATTACAAGCCTTATTCATGCTACCCTACCTTACTTTCTGCTTCCGGCTTAGAAAGAGAGGCGAACAAAGTTTTTTCCTCTATCTAAATGTATGACATTACTGAGTTTGCTCTACTTGCCAGGCAGCTTTGTAAAGTGAACCAGGTGAAATCATCAAAAATTAAAGGTGCTAGGGATAGCAGAGATGCTGACATGTGTCTTTTTTTAAAGACATATGGACTTGATTTAGAATTTCCAGCTGGCTGATGCCATATGGGTCTAATTAAGCCTGAATTTATTTCCTGAAAAACAGATCAGAAATAGAAATTTAACCCCTATTAATCAGCATGTTTCTTCCTTGTCAGTCTTCTACAGCGTTATTTAAAAGGTCTGTGGAATAGCTGTTTACACATGTCATTGCCTATTTGAATACTTGGTGATGTAAGAGGGACACCCATTATACAGAAAAGAGGAAAAACTGTGATTCCCCGCCCACCTCTGGGATTGTTCTCCTGGCAGACCTGTGGTTGTGCCACCAGTCGGGCTGAAAACATCGGAAATTGTCATCCATCATCTCAATGACACAGAGAGATAAAATGTATATAAACCTGAGCAGTATCTCTGTTGAAAGGAAAAGTCATGGAAGACTTTGCACTGAGCTGTCATTTAGAGAATAGAGAATAAAGTGCTGTTGTCATGTATGTCATAAGTTTCCCAAGAAATATCACCTACAGCCTGGTACAACCAGCTGTACAGCCCCCAAACAAAACTCTTTTAAATATCAAACTCCGCTATCTTGTCCCTCTTTGTCTGAAAAAAAAGACATGGATTTGACTTTCCATTTCCTTGTTCTGAGTAATTCAACCCAGGGGTAATAGAAACGAATTGCACTTTCTGCCAAAAGGCTGCAGCTGCGAAACATATGAATTGTTTCTCTCCTGCTGATGAGTAATGAGGGGCTTAAGATAAAAGACTGTCACATTGCCTTCTCGTCATCACAAGCAGCAATGTTTCAGTAATTACTCTTCAACTTATTGCCATGCAAAAGGAAAGGATTGGATAGCTGATATAGCCATGCCACAAGGTAGGACATCTATGAATTTCACAGCAGAATGGAAGAAAGATATGCAATGCCACTTAACTGTTGAGCATGCAGTTGCCTTTCAGTGACTAATATACTTTCAAATTTTGGTTCATTTATGACTTAATTGCTTGGCTCATCCCTCACGCTGATGGACATTGATTATTCCATCTGAATCGTCTTCCAGAATGACTCTGTTTGACCTACAGGGCTCTTCTTCATCAGGTCCAATTTACCAGCCATGGCTAGCTAGCTAATTATATTTCATGAGTTGACCCTTCTAAGTTTGAGCCTGATGTGGGCACTTTGATTAGCCACCTGTTTTTATCAACTCTGAGTCTTCCACATTGTTATCAAAATTTCTGCTGACAGCCCAATCGCCTCAAGGTTGCTCATGGCAGTCCTGGCGCATAAAATTCCTATTTGAATCATAAGAGTTCAACAACTGCTTCTTAGATCATTCCTGTGCAAGTCAGGATAGTTTTTTCAAGTTGTTTTTTTAAGGAAGTAACAGGCCTTGTGCAAAAATATTTAGACCTTGGCAAGTTTTGAAATTTTACAATAAAAGCAAACTGAATGGTAAAGTCTTGTGTGTGTGTGTGTGTGAAACAGTTTGCTGAGACTACTCACCCTAAAAAACTCCTTTGTGGAGCCTGAGTCCAGAGTGCCATATGCAATCTCTGTCTGTTTGGCCAGATCTTCGGCACTTTCTATAGGAGAGACCATCCTCTCCACTGTCAAGAAGGCAGCCAGGTTGGCTGTGTAGGAGGAAATGATGATGAGGGTGAAGAACCACCACACACCACCGACGATACGGCCAGAAAGGGACCTGCGAGAGGGGGGTTGATGACAGGGACATTCAGGAATTAATTTTATAGTTGCATGCGGTGCCTATCGGCCTGCCTAAATCTACTAGCTGTGTTTATTAATATACCAAAGTGCATCGACTTTAGAACTTCCTTGAGAATCAACATCAACATGAGGGGCTAACAAAAATATGACATTGACCGTTTAGGAATTACAGCCATTTCATACAGAGTACCTCTATTTTCAGAGATTCAAAAGTATTTGAGCAAGTGAAAGAGAAGCAGTTTCAGGGCCAGGTGCTCCCTCATTACTTCGAGACAAATAATAATAAGCAGATACAAATTCTGGAGTTGATTTCAGGTGTTGAATTAGCATTTGTTAGCTGTTTGACTGGAGCTATCACTATGAATTCCAAGAATATATCAGTGCAAGTGAATGAGGCCATCATTAGGCTGAAAAAAACCCACAAATAAAACAAAATAACTCCATCAGAGACATGGCAAAAACTGTAGGAGTTGCCAAATCACAAATCTGGTACATTCCTACAAAAAAAACAATGCACTGGTGAGCTCAACAGCATCAAATGGTCTGGAAGACCACAGAAGACACCTAAAATGGATGATCACAGAATCCTTTTCTTGGTGAAAACATGTAGATAAGTCAAAAATACTCCGGAGAGGGTAGTGGTATAATTGCCAATGTCTACAAAGAAGAGTGTAATGAATGTAATGAATTTAATTACAGGTTATTTTCAACATGGTCCTAAAGCACTGGTAACATTCAAGAACAGGAAGACCAGATTAGAATTTGCCAGAAAACATCTAAAACAGCCTCTCAAGTTCTAGAACCATATTTTTTGGACAGATGAAACCAAGGTAACATTGTATCAGAATGATGGGAAAAGAGTAGTCCTGAGAAGTAAAGAACAGCTAATGATCCAAAGCACCGCATCACGTGTCAAACATGATGGAGGCAGTGTTATGTCATGGGCATGTATGGCTGCAAATGGAATGGGCTCACTGCTGTTAACCAATGATGTGACTGCTGACAGAAGTAGCAAGATGAAGTCTGAGGTGTATAGGGCTATACTCTCTGCTCACATTCAGCCAAACGCTACATAACAGACAGGACAGTGCTTCACAGTGCAGAAGGATAATGACCCTAAACATACTGTGAAAGCAACTCAAGACTTGTTGATGGCAAAGAAATGGAATATTCTTCAATGGCCGAGTCAGTCACCTGATCTCAACCCAATACAGTAGCTTTTAAGTTACTTAAGA
Source organism: Mola mola (assembly GCA_001698575.1). Taxonomy (NCBI): domain Eukaryota; kingdom Metazoa; phylum Chordata; class Actinopteri; order Tetraodontiformes; family Molidae; genus Mola; species Mola mola. Next base: position 3,310,381 of record KV751330.1, on the reverse strand, counting down.
CACAACTGAAAGCAGAAGGACCAATGAACAAGCAGCAACTGAAGGTGGCTGCAGTGAAGGCCTGGCAAAACATCTCTCGGGCAGAAACTCAGAATTTGGTGACGCCCATGGGCTCCGGACTTCAGGCAGTCATTCACAAAAGGAAAAGCAAACTATGGTTATATTTACAATTATGTTAGTTTGTCCAGTACTTTTTAGCCCCTGAAAATGTAAGTATTCTGCATTAAATGGCTTTAATTTATAAACGGTAAATGCCATATTTTTGTGAAACCTCTTAAATTAAAGCTGAAAGTCTGCCCTTCGATCACATCTTGATTGTTTCATTTCAAATCCACTGTGGTGGTGTACAGAGGAAAAATGATAAAAACTGTGTCATAGTAACTGTATGATATCAGCAGTAGGAGGTTAGCTTAGCTTCAAATAAAGAACACTTCAAGGGAGATGACAGCAAATGAAGAGCTTAAGTGATTCTGTGTGGTTTTTGCAGTTAAAATTTGTTGTAATAGTCCCTTTTCCTCTACCCTCTGCTGTCCACTCTGGGTGTCTGTTGGATCTGACCCACCTGGGGGAGATGTCGCAGCCCTGCTGCATGAAGGCGCCCAGTGAGAACCAGAGGGAATTGAAGATACCAAAGTCATTGGGAGGGTCAGGAGGTGTCTGGCCGTCTTTGGCCTCATCTTGTTCCTCGAGGTTCCACTCATAAGGACTGAACCGACTGACCAGGAATAGGACCACGCTCACCCCGATATAGGCAAACACTATACACATCCAGATCTCATATGCCAGGGGGTCCAGGAAGGAGAAAACGCCAGGCTTGGACTTTTGTGGCTTCTTTATCATAATGGAGATGCCCAAGCTCATAAATGGCTTGGAAAAGTCTATCACTTCCTCTCGAACTAGAGTAATGGTGAGAGGTGCAACAGCTATATCTGCTCTCTGGAAACAGGAACATGTAAAATAAGCGTTAGTCATGACCTCCATTAAAAAAAAACAACAAAAAACCCCCCAAAAAATTGGCATCTGAAATGTGTGCGTGAATGACTGGAGCTGCAATATAAAAGAACATTGTTATCACACATTTGCACTGTGTTAAGTTCTCAGATGCAATACATTAAAACATCTGGGACGCAAGCTGTAAAATGTTTCAGAGAGACAGTTTGGAAAAAAATCCACCAGGACAGATGGGAGTTTTAGTCATGTTTTAACAAATGCATTCTTAATCAGCACCCAAGGTGAGGGGGAAACTTTTAGATATTTAATTCCCTTAACAATTTATATTATATATAAATGCTATTTTATTCTGTTTCATTAAAGTTGCATATTAGAAGAAAGTACCAAGTTGTCTGATGACTTTTTAACTCGCATACCTCTGTCAAGGCCCAATATTCCCCATAAATAAATATTCCTGGATCCCCAACCCCTTTATCCAGATCTGCAACAAAATTTAACAGGGTTCTTCTTGGCACGTTCCCCATCCTCCCACCAAGTTTCATTGAACTTTGGATAATTCTTGTGAAAAAACACACCAATTAACCAATCAATAGAAGGGGTGAAAACATAACCTCCTTGGTTGAGGTAGTAGATGCCTATAATTCAAACTGCAGGATGCACAGTAAAAAACGTGGCTGTGCAGGAAAAGTAAGCAGTGCCACATGTCATTCAGTAGGCTGGATATCCCAAACACAGCTTGCTCTGGTATTAGCTTTATTTTTTTTAATTTTCCAAGCTGTTTCTCTTTATCTCAATCCTTTACTCTGCTGCTTCAATCAAATTGTATTATCAAATCACATCCATGGTGGTGGTGCTTCCTTTTTGGAGATCACAATGGGTTCTTTGGGAAAGCAGAGAGAAATAATTAATCACATTAGACAATGTTACTGCTGCCATGGTTTATGTGATTAATTCAATAAGTGCTGCTCTTCAAAGAGCCCACTCCGTGAAGGACAATTCTCTATATTGTGCTGCATTGTCTTTTAATGGCTGCATTGAAAAAACATTGGACTGAAGCAGCATGTGGCAGAAAATATTTGTTACAAGGTCAAATGAAGGGCAACACAAATGGAAGCCAATAAACACAACTATTTTCTTTACCCTGTCAACACAACATTGTGAGGGGCTATAACCATTTAATCCTCGTGCAGGTGTAAGCAGCACTCAATCAATGGTGAGGGAAACAAAGCAATAAAAAGCAGCCTCAAGGCTAACCTTTAAAAGACAACTGAAATCAGATTAATTTACTGGTCAAAAGGTCAAAATGTACAAAACTATTAGCCCCAATTATAGACATGGAAAAACTTGACAGCGACGTGATTGGGACATTTTTTCACCTCCCTTCTGGGGGGAGTGGACTTTTCCCATTTGAAAGATAATTTGGTGGCGATAGCACTTCAAACCAAGCAATCTCTGAGGGTGATAGTTGGGAAATTGAACAGATGAGGAGGCCGAACCCTCATGCATTTTGTATTTGGCCCCAGTTCAACTGTTTTGGCCTTGGGGAAAGGCGAGAAGGTGTTGCGTGCGTGGGGGGTAGTTTGAAATGCTTGAGATGCTGGCAGAGCCTGTGCATTCCGTCGCATATAAAACATGGTCAGACCCTTCTCTAATGCAACCGCTTCAACCTGGCGCGAAACACATATGGATCTTGTTTTTGCAAACCACGAACCACCATTTAGCTGTTGATGCAAAACAAGATTTTCTCAGCTGTGAATTTACAACGTGGCATATTCATCATACACATCAAACATTGAACATAATTACAGAATCACTTCAAAGGCATACAATCTTTCATTCATCAAAGTAATTGCAGTGTGTTTGCCATATGGACCTTTCATGTACCTACCTCTGTTTCGACTGAAAGAGAGAAAGCTTTCTGGGCTACGCAAGTAGGATTAATTGCAATGAACAGCACTGAGAAATGATTTCATTTTCTCTATCTCAAGATGATCACCAACACACCCCCCGCACTGAGGCTTGAGGCCGCATTTGACAAATTCACTCACAGCGGAGCTTCCTGAGACATTAGACCCTGAACTGGGCAAGAGCTGCTGAGTTCACGACGGGTTGGTGATAACCTTAAGAAAGAAAAATGAGATCTCCTCTCATGTTGAAGTTCCTTGCAAACTGTCATGTAATCAGCAAAATCGAGGCTCCCAGTACTCACCCCATAGACCAGTTCACCCACCATCCCGTTCCATGTCTTGGTCTCGGGGTCCCGGGCTCCATACTTCCCATCCATTACTATTGACAGTTTGTACTTAATTCCAACATGTTTGGCAATCTCAGATGCTAAATCGACGCAGTAGCCTTCATATCTGTCATTCCCATCCAGATGCATATAATTTTTCTTGTACATCACATAAGGAGCTTCCTGTTGATTCAAACACACACTGGTTTACTCACTCCCACGCCCTAACACATGTTCAGTTATACAGAAATATGCATCCATGCTCTCATGTGTCATGCACACACTCTGTCAATCACACCCAGAGATTCCAAATATTATAAGCTGTGATATACATATTCATGCAGTCATGCATACACAGATGATGTCCCACAAATGCACAAGTATACACTGATAATAGCAGTGTGATCATGTGGCAGCCAGCAGACACCAGGCCCAATGCACTCAACCCCTGTGTGAGCCCAAGGGTGCATTTATGTACTGTCGGAGAAGACTGGGAGCCAGACTAAGATTTTAATTGGGCTGAGAGTCATTGGTAGGCAAGGTGTGGGTCAGCTCAGAGGCGGGTGAGAATGGGAATGGGCATGGGTTTCACAAGTAAATGCCAGTGACAGGAGAGGGATAAGTGCCCATAGTATCTTATCTCAACCCATTTGCAGTTTCATAAAAAACAAAACAAAAAAAACCAGACAAATGCTGTGGTTAGCTATTCCAAATAACGTCCCCAAAATGAATTCCATAAATAAAATGATTACTTAAGGAGAGCAGGAGCTTGCTGGTTTCCCTCTCTTTTGTCAGAATGCTTGTATCTTTTCTTTTTCTGAGCTCATAGTCATTATCAAATGATGGGACCACTCAGGAGAGCAGGCTTTGTTATTACAGCCACACACAATCAGAGTCCAAGTAGGAGAGCAATGGTTTGTTTGTTCTGTGCTGAATGTATCCCCTCACCTTGCATCCCTTCCCTCCAGTTAATGCTCGCTTACCTCCTGAATACTTTTCTCATTTGGAGGTGTTAAAAATGCTTCCCCTCACTATTGAGGGACACCAGGTAATGCCTTAAAAATACAAAGTGAGATCTAACAGTTTGTAAGTCCTTATAGTAGTGTTAGTCTATTAGTATATTTGTCTGCAGACTCCAAGGTGTGTTTTGTAATTATATTCATAATGGGAGCTATGCAATAAGCCTGAAAGGGCAAGTTAAGTAAACTGTCCTTCCCTGAATCACATGACTGGAAGTTATACTTCAACACAGAACACATATATGAGCAATGCAAAATATATTAGAGAGGCAATAGCAAGGAGAACACCTACTTATCCCTTTTCCAATAATGTTTATTTTGCTTTGCCCACCTTGAGAAACCATTGCAGTACCATACTGTAGTCAATCTTCGGCCAGTCTCTCTCCAAGTGCCATTGAACATTTACTTGATGAGGACAGACAGGTCTACTTACGTATGCGTTTGTAATTGATGGAATCAACCATAATCATTTATACCATTATTGTGATGTCACTGCTACAACAGGCCACTGAAGTATGAAAAATCAAAATGCTTTTGCACCCACACGGATACAGTTGAAACACTCCCCCCATTTCGGACAGACTGTTTCAACATGTAGTGAGTGGATGGAAAGCAACACAAAAAAGATGTGGTTCTACCCGCCCAGGACAGAATGTATCACTCATTGGAATCAACACCATGACCTTGAGTGGCAGAATACGTGACACATTTAAAACTGCATGGAAAGTGTACCATAATAGTAGTGACCACAATCGTTCGGTTTTCCACTGAGGAGTCGTTGGAAACCTGTGGGTCCATAATATTTACAAAGCGTGCGTACTCGTTCCAGTACCCGATCTGCAAGGAGAAAACAGTGGTTAGTGATGCCCACTGATGATATGTAAGTAAGCATATACAGGCATGATTCTAACTATTCCCTCTGGCTTCTGCTCCCAATAGCAGTGAATGAACAGAGTACTAAAACAGCAGAAGTGGCCCAGTAACCTAAGCATGGAATGAACAACGAGTTGCTACACTCAACATGCAGTTAGTGTCAAAACCAAATATATGAGGAAAATACACTGTTGGCTTTGATGATCTCGTTCAGTTGAAATGGCCAGAAGAGCAGGAGCTGAGCTACATGAGCACACGTCAGACAATTTCAATCCCTCCCACCTTCAGCTTCCCAGGTTTTATGGTAAATAATTGATAGTCACGCCTGTGAATTGCATACACATTTAATAATTTACCGCAATATTGTAGTGGCTCTGCACTTTCTTTTGCACAGTCCTGCCATTGCAGTTACGCCACATTCTGCTTTACAGATGCTTAAGTCAAACCAGTGTCAAGTGTTTGTTTGCCCGTCTGAAATAATGGCTGCGCTGGCTCACGATGAAACGTGTTGCATATGCTGCTGCCAATAGTCTAACTGCTGCTGGCTGTGATTTCCCCTGACACATCTGGTCCAAATTTTTTTTTTTTCTTCTTTTTCTTTCAGATCTTTAAATGTTCAGGCCAGACAGGTGCAGAGCAGGGCAGAGTTTTTTAAAAACACCAAACGGTGGTGCTAGAATGTGTCAAATCCCTCAGACATCAGCTACCCCAAACTGGGGTTACAGTCTTGGATGCAGTTGGTGTCTTGCCAGACTTGGCTGAAAGCTCTAAATATTTATATGATGGCAGTCTTTGATAAGTGCTGCTCAGGTGCATGAGACTGTGGGGAGCTGTATCATGTTGCACTGCTTCAGAGGTGGAGTCCTGACCTCACCCTGAGCACCTGGGACATATATCAGCCCATATATCACTGGTGACAGTCACAGTTTAGAACTTTGATCCTCTTACTGTCAGCGGGGTGACTGGGGTTCCAAGTCTTGACAAACTGCTGCCTAACTTGTCTCATCTTCCTGCCCCCTCCTTCCCAAACTCATCCTCCTCTATTCCTCTACTCCCTCTCTGTGCTCTCTCCAGCTCTGATTGGCTGCATGGGGATGGCTGTAAGGGCTGTGCGATGCTAACTGGAGTGTGGACTTTAGAGGCGTGAGAGGCTAAGCGGCACAACCACACGTCATATCAGACTGAGCCCTGCCCTTATCCAGCTCACAAGCAACTCACACTTGTCTGTCAGAACTTGGTGAGGCAGGAAATAAAAGCAGTGGTCATCATATGTAATTGGTTATAGTGTGAATGCACCGCTGGGAATCACCATTCTGATGAGGAACCAGAGGAATTCCTGTATCGCCTTTATAGTAATTGGTTGTTTGAGTAGTAATTACAGTCAAATCATATCTGCGCTTTCCCATGGCACTGGAATATCCTTACATCATTCTATTGATGGGACACTTTCAGCTATCAGACTGCAGGCTGTGTGTGATTTTAAGGGCTTGAGAAGCTTGCCTCACCAGTGCTGCTACCTAACAGAGGAAAGAGAAAGTCAAGCGGGACTGATGTCCACTGCCCTGTCAGCTCTCAGTGCTTTATGGAGGTGTCTACTTTCACAGTTTCTCTTAGAAGAGTTCAATTTGACCTCGCCTAAGCGTGGATCTGACTTCACAGAGGTTTGTTCTGTACCACAGATGATTGACAGGTCATTTAAAATTACATATTGGGCCGGTTTGTCCATGCCTTTCGACAGGTAATGAACCAAACATGGACGTGTGCCGGCTGTGCTTTTGTGAAAGGGTCACTGCTATGCCTTACCTTCCTCGGCCCACCTATTTTCATCTCATAAACATCGATGGTGTAGTTGGTCCTGCGGCCGTAGTTGTCAAACTGGATGTTCCCAGTCATACCCTGCACTTGGACCTGCCGTGAAAGACAGACAGACAGACACAGGGGAGAGTGTAATAGCATTTGAATATATAGCTCATATGAAGGTCCTAGTTACTGTGGAGCTGCTGGAGTTTGCACAGTCTAGTAATCAAATGATGAACTTGATATGCTTTAATAAAAGATGTAACTTTATGGTAATGAGGGTCTGGATTTGAGTTAGCTCTGTGCAGAGATATCTGAGGGCAGAGGGAGAAGAACAGCCTTGCACTCTTTTCCCTTCTCTCTGTCACTTTCCATCCTTATCACACTCTCACTCACTATCTGTGCTTCATTTTGTCTAGGCTTTTCTTTAGTTATCGCCTCGCCACTCACCCACCTCCCACTTCTCTCTCCATCTCATTTTCTTCAACCCCCCTCCTACCGTTTTGAGAGCCCTCTCGATGTCAATGCCTTGGCTCCAAGGTACAGCAGGATTGGCAAGACAATCGCCAGCACTGCCTCGGCGAGAGACGTCCACGCGCTGTCGCCGTAGGTACCTGAAGGCCTCTGCTATCACCAGGATGGCATCATGGGTCAGAGCTGAAGTGTACTTTATAAAATTACAAAAGAAATGGTGGAATGAGACAGAAATAGAAAGTGAGCGGCGGAATATAAGTCTAATAAATATAAACAATAAAGAAGATATGTATGAGATATTACTGTGCAGGGATATTACTCTTTTTGGGGCCATGCAGGATAAAATAACTTTCTATGGACAGTTAAAAAAGTTACAGGTTTTACGTGATTACTGCTTTCTTTCAAAAATTTTGTTTTCATAAGATCTCCTCTAATGTTCAGGAGCTTTTTATAAAGTTTTACAGAAAAGTTGGGGAGAAAACAGTTGACTATGTTTGCTGCGCATATCTCCTCTAACTTTGCCTGATCTTTTCAACTCTGGGGGCTGAGCCACTTGTTTGTGGACCACTGCACCATGACAAAATCTAATTAAATGCCATTCAAAATCCATTCCTTTCTTGATCATTGTTTAATTAGATGCAAATTGAAGCAGCGATATAACCTTGCCTTGCACCGCCCATCAATATATCGATTGCTCTGAGGGGATGTAACGCAAGGATGAGGACGCGAGGGGTGGGAGGAAGAGAGAATGACAAAGGAAAACAGGATTAGAAGAGGAGAGGAGCTGATAGAGAGCACTTCAGAAGGTACGGCCGTATTCTGCGTGTGCGATGAAAAAGCTTGTGAGCAAAGTACCTTCAGAGGAGTGTTTCGGGCTTCTGGGAATTCTCTTTCATCTAGCCGCACCCAGCGCTGCAGAAACTGCTGAACAATTGGGTTCTCAGGGTTGACTATCTGAAACCCCGAAATGTTGGCTCCACCAGCGAAGACTTTGTCCAAGCTCACATTAGAAAATCCCTGAGATGAGACACAAGCAAACAAGGGAACAAGAGGATAAACATCACTTCCTTTTTATGGAGATGTATTGATTCTTTTTATTTAGTATACTGAATACCGTAATATACTAATATACTGCATGAAGCATCACAAAATATTATTGGTGAATAGTCACAAAACTAGCAAGCCTTCATAAAAGACATGAACTCTCTCTCAAACGTAAGATACTAGTAAAAAACATGTAAGCTTGTTTTCATTTCCTGCCGTAACTGTGGATGCAGCACACGTTAGCCAAGTCTAACAGGGGCACACTTGTGTTGCGTTTCTTGCAAGTTGTGCACTTGAAGATCATCACTGCTGCTGAAAAACTATAACTAATATGAACCATATAATAAAAACGGAGCACTCGGAGCATAAAAAAAAGTGTAATTCCGGTGCACTCCACCAGGACAACACCTATGATTAGCAGCTATTTCGGCCTTGTGCAAGGTTGGTTTTCTTATGACAAAGCAACGTGTGTTTGCCAGCACAGAAATGGTTATCTTTACACAGAAACTAATTTAAACATAAATAACTTGCTGCATTATGTTTTAGAGGTTGTGTCAGATCACGGAAAAGACCAACTGGCCTAATTTTAATCACTTTGCCATGTAATAATGCATTTCAAACCTTTTCCTCGTGCTGTCTTGTTGTCTTTTTTTTTTTTTCGTGTCATGTTGTGCGTCTGACTGCTGCATAATCAAACCTTCTAAACTCAGGAAAAATGGCAGCAGGGGATCGGCAAGTGAGAGCAGGGCCGGCCTCCACTTTAAAATCCCTGCGTTATATCGAGGCCAAATGAAAATTTCCTTCCCCAGACTGCTAGGGCGAGATGGCTGCTCTCCAAAGATCATTAGAAAGGTTAAATTCAAGGTTTAGGACATTAATTTAAAAGTTAAAAAAAAAAAAATTCTATGTACTCTTGCAGCCGTATTGTGATTGATGAGGCACGGCCAGCAAACATGACAAGCCCAATGTAAACATTAGAGAAAGAGAGAAAAACACAAAATGTATACAGGCCGCTTTTTCTCATCTTCTACAAAAGCCTATAATCCACTTATTGTGCATTCACATTTGTGCTAATGGCTGAGACTAAGTCCCTTCACATGCAGAATAGAGCAGGTCCCTCTCAGGGGAGTGGCTCGATTGTTACTCACAAGATTGGCCAGAATGTAGTGGTAACCGCGACTGTTCTTCCCCAGGGTCACCACCTATGGGAGCGAAACATCGATACGGTAAACAGCCCATGAGATGAAACCAAAGACCCCTGCATCAGTGGCGACAACAGTCTCAATTATTATTGCAGCAACGTCCTCCCAGAAATGCGGGATGTCACTGAATTTGAGACAAAGCGCAGTGAGAAAGGCAGCAGTTAGAGGATGGGCTCATTAAGAAGTGGCTGGCAATGAGGCAGAAACGGATGACGTGGAGCCACCCTTGAATGTTCCGCTCGCTTTGAAGTCATTTGTGGTGCAAGGATATGTCCTCAGCAACTGCTGGACAGAAGGTGGAAATGGCAATTAAAAAAAAATATATATATATGTACAGTATATATGTATATACATATACACTATATATTCCCATTTCAAAGGAATTCACACTGAAACAGTAAGATGTCGATCTCGCTCTGCTTTGAAAATATCACAACTTCAGAGTATGACAGCATGTTTCAACCCACACAGCCTTGCTGAAAATAGTAAGTGTTCTAAAGCATTCTTTCACTATGGTACAAGCCATATGCTGCCTTTAATTCTTGATTGTCTTCTTATTTTGCTCTGGGCCGACACATAAATCAAAAGGTGAGACTCTAAATGTGCCTCTGTTTTTCTTCCTGCGTTACACTGCTGGACAGGGCTGTCAGCCGGACTTCGCTGGGGTTTGTTATATATGAGTTTGCAGTCTATTGTGGATGGACCTCTGAGTGGCTGCCATGCAGAAGCCTGTCAACCATCTCTCATCTGTGCTCCACTAACACGGCGGTGCAAAGTTTACAGTTTGCACGTGTTCTCGCTCTGGCTCAGTTACAAAAACAAACTGCCAGTTTATCATCTGGTTGTGTGCCTGTGTGCGTGTGTTAGATGTTGGATATTTTTGTACCACATTCCAGATGAGCAGAAGACAGCCATGAACACAAAACTTGTATCTTAACATGTTGAGGCGGAAAAAAAAAATTTGATGGATGTTTTCACCCATTTCAACTGCAATTAAAGCTTTAAATTTAGCCACAGTGTGCTTAAACTGAGCTGAGTGCACTAGTATGGAGTAGCTGAACACCCTCACAAGCTAAATAAATCACTTCCCTCCCTCTTTTTTGTACATCTGAAGGTTGAAATGCAAGGAAACACATAGAGCTGTTCTCTTATAGCTGGGGTGGCTCTGACAGCTCCCCCATCACTGAGGCTTTAGACGAGAATGTCAAAAAGAAAGAAAGAGGAAACAAGCAATTAATAATGCAGAAAGAGCAGGAGACGCCATTCATAATCCATCTAATGAGAAAGTGACAGGAAGCTACATGGAACGTGTGGTAGCGGCACTTGATGGATCGCAGCCTCTGCACTATAATTGCTCGTAAGTCTGACTTTCAGACTTCAAGTTGGCTGCATTTCCTTTGTGCAAACCCCACATCCCGACACTTCTTCCCACGTGTTAACCTTGACTCTGGCCATAAGCCTCCTCACACCTGTTCCAAGAGCTGGGCAGAGAAAGGCCTCCCTCCCCCGCCCCCCGCCTGTAGCCTAAAGCTCACAGCCAGCCTGGCAGCAGCTTCGGGATGGAACACAGCGAGACGCTGATGACACAGAGATAGACTGAGCCCCTGGCCGGCTCACGCCAATCTCTACCCTCAAACACTTTAATTAAGCAGACAGCGAGACCTGACTCCAGTTGAGACGGACAGATTTCATTGTTTCTGCTGCACTGCAGACCACGTCCCTTAGATACAGCAGTTCTTTTTACAGCGTTGATAAGACACCTTTCTCTACAACGTCCTTCTGCAATCCAGTCTCATTTCAGCAATAACTTGCTATTACCAGGAAAATCGTTTACTTTAATTAATAAATAGCCTGCTAATGAGGATAATTTAATTCATTCATTTTCTTCATTCTATATTCTATATTTAATCTATATTTATTATACGTAAACTGAAGTATTCAAATATTTTTTAAATAAATGTCAGAATTTTTTATACATATTTGATATAAGATACAAATAACTGATAAAAAAAAAATCATGATATGAGATGTGCTTAGTACTGTACATTAACCATTGTAAAATACATGTTCACAGTCAATGGTTTTGTGAAATTTCCTCAATATCGAATCCCATACCTACAGGTGTCCAGAGGTGATTAGCTTAGCATATACACTGAAAGCAGCCGGCCAGGCTTTCCTTATAGATAGAGTTCAAACTTGACCCAAGTTGTGGTTCACACAAAACAAAAACACTAATGTCTCAGCTAATGTGGGGTGGAAATATGACTGCCCTTAAAAAATGATTGCAGTGATACATTTCTAAGTTTTAAATTTCATGTTGATTAATGTCGTTATTCATGTTACTTTGTTACTCCATTTATTTAGTTTAGCCTTGAGAAAAACAAGTGGAGCTAAACTCAGAAAGGCAAAAGACTAGGCTCTTGTTGCCTCTAAACAGCGCTAAGTTACAGCTAAGTTTGTTTTGGCTCACATAACATAAATAGGAAGACTTTAAAAGGATTTAATAAAAGATAATAAGTGTGGTTATTGGTGAAATATATTGACATTCATGATTCCACTTAATATTTTACAGTGAAAACTGTGTCATCTTCACTACTTTATACTGTTTTTACCCAGAAGTATAGAAGACTGACAGAGAGCCTCATCACAGGGTGCAAAGACTCCAAATGACTTGGGCAGCCAAGATTATGACATGGGCCCAACCTTCAGCTTCTGTTGAGTTATGGCGTTGAACAAATGACTGATCAGACAGAACGTGAGGGGAGAGGCGTGGCACAGGATGTGTCCCTTGTGAGATCCATGTGGGTGAATGAGACCTCAGAAACAGGAAAACTCACAGTGAGTACCGCTGGCTCGGAGCTTCGCCTTCATGATGATGAGGATTGTTGCACAGAAGGCCCCAACTCTGAATTCATCAGAAGAAGAAGAAGAATTGTTTTTAACTTGAAGCGGTCAGCACTCTTCCTAAAACATGCTTGGAGCTTTTAAAATGCGACCAAAGCGCATTAGCAGTGTACAAAATGCATACTTCTCATAGAAAAAAAATAGACTCTATCTGTGAGCCCCTAAAGGCAAAAAGGGTTTGTGTGAAGTTGACCTTTGACCCTTTATTTATGAAATTTAGTAATATTTTACTTTTAACTGTTTGAAATTGGTGTGAAATTTTGTCATGTTAGCACATCAATTCTGGCCAAAAACACGTTTGGTCAGGTCTCCGACTAGGGCTGTTGGAACGAATATCGGGATTCAAATATAATTGGAGGTTTGAAGAGCTCATCAATATTCAAATGCAGAAATCACTATTTCTGAATGCGTTGTTTTAGTTTTATAAATGTGTTTGCTACCATTCCTCACCATACTAATCTTGGCCTGTAATTTACTCACTTTGTGGAAACAAAAAGCTTTCAGCCCACTCGTAGTCATTTCAGTGAGTAATGCACACAGATTTTGCTCTGCTGCTATGAACTTCTCCTGGTTAAATGTTACGTTCACTGCAACGCCTCGTACACCTGTAGCCACGAGAATATTTATATATATTTATTTTATTACCCTCCATTATTTCCCATCCATTCTTCTTGAATTGATTAAAGCTGTTAATCGACCGCAGAGCACCTACGCACAAACACAAGCCTACAAACAAATTATTGTCTCCCCGAGTGACACAGAGGAGAGGAAATGTGTTTAGTCTGCCACCCCTTCAATAATGCGACTCTTGGTTTTATACATTGTACCCTCCTGCACAGTCATCCGCTAGCTGCCTCCACCATCTATTGTTCTGCTGCAGCAATCTGCTGGACTGGAGTTTTCTTGAAAAGCCTGATGGAGGTGTTGGTGCTTGTGACGGAGGGCAGACATGAGAGGATGACCTTGAATTCATCATCCTCCAGACTCAGCACACATCTGCGCCTTCAGACAGTGAGCTCTATGTAAAACTGCAGCGACACGTTTTCATTAAACGCCAGACCGTTTTCCTCCAAGTTTGACCTTTTTCACTGCAGAGTTTGCCACAGCGCAGGGAGAAGACTGAAAAATGATAGGCTCCCCAGAGTTTGTAAATAACACAGCATTCACTGAGGCATATAAAAGACAAGCAAATATTGATGTAGTTACTTTTTAGCTTCTCTATATGAAAACTCAAAGATCAGATAGACTCATGACTGAACTGGTATGTAGTTAGCTACAGGACTGTGTACAACACGGATTTTCATATTGAATTAGCGGGGTGGTTATTTTAAATGACAGAAACTAATGACAATCACAATTTAAAACACTGAGCTTAAATCTTTAAAGGTTGTTCTCCCCAACCAAGATTTCTCCTCTGATTATTAATTATCTGCAAGTAATTGACTGCTGTTGAGCTCCAAAGTGGACATGAAGCTACCTGTGGCGGTCAGGTATAAAGACAAGTTTCATTTTGTAGAAATAAAACATATAAGACGATCGTATCTTAGACTTAAAGCTGACACATCCGTAAACAGCTCTGATCCCCCCACTGAGTTTATGGGAAGTCACTGGGCACGGCGTCGAGGCTGCAGTGAAATTTAATGTTTTCAGGCAGGCTGTTCACTCGGCTCAAATGCTGAATTTCGTTGCAAATCATGTTTGCATAAGCAGAAATAATAAGAAACCGCATGAACTGTTAGATATAATTTAGAGGCTGCGGAGATACCAAGTGCTGCACTTTGCATGGGATTGGGCAGCAGACTGAATTTGAGCTACGTTCTTAGATATAAAAAAGGACTTCTTTCTTCTTTGCTCTCTGTTTCTGCTTCAGTGCTCTTGGAGCACTCCCTAATTAACATCCAGCGGTAGCTGTGGCTGAGATGCTTTTCTTGGCGGTTGTGATACATATATGCCTTTGAAGATAGCAGGGGGAACAAGGGTTGGCTTTCCACCAACATTTAGAATGTTTTAGAGGCACATGAGTCATACTCAGATGTCAGAGAAACCTGATACTGTGGGAGAACTCAATCTCTGACACCGCAGCCATGGGACTCTCTTCCTCTGATTTACCACCTGTATTGTAAAAAGGATACATTCTTTAGAACTGCATGAGCAAATAATCCGAATCACAGTTCACTTCTCTCTCATGCAGTCACAGAGTCTGCAGGTCACATTCGGTTTGATGATAACACTTTAATCCTACTTAATTCTATAATCAGAGATGTTAAGGGACCCTCTTGTTGGTGCCAAGGATTTGAAAGGACTAGGCTTCCCCGGCTTTACATCAAGCAGAAATATTGGGACTGTGAAGGAATCGATTTATCAGCTCAATATCAGTATTGGCCAATATTGAAGTGGTAGACTAGCCTCATCCTAAATAAGGTGAAATGCACCAATGGCAGTGGCTGATGATAATCTGCTGTCTCTCATTAATTTTGCCCTGGCTACATCATACAAACATCATGTGAGGTTGACAATTACAATCTCCAAACAACAAATTCAAACAGCCTGGGTCTTCTATGCAGAAAAACTAAGGGACCAATCATGGTGACTGTCGAGGGTGGGGCCTAACATTGTAGAATTTAAGTTATTTTTTTATTAAGACGATTTTTTTTATAAAATTGACAAAAAATGGGAATAAATAACAAACAATAAAAAACAAAATTTAAAAATATCATTTACCAGGTTTTCGCCTATAATATACATTGCATACAGTGCATCCTTAGTTTGGATATACAGTATGTTGGTGAGCCCTTTCTGTCATACGCTCAGGATCACCTTTTACAATAAATCAGCACAGACTCACTTCTCTGTTCTTTGTTCTCTGTCTGTTGGGACAAACTGAGGATGATTTTATTTCACTTGTAGTATCTGTAGTTACACATGTGTTTGCCAGAGTGTTATATGAACACATAGGAGGTGACATCTGTTCTCTTCTTTCACTGCGTCATTGAGTATTGAGAACCTTCTTTCTATTCCATTGCCCATTTTCTTCCTTTCCTTTAATTCTTATCTGCCATGGTCGTGAAATTGCCGTCCAGCAGTGGATTTGCTTTGGATACCGAGGATCTCCAGGGCTCCGTGGGGAGGCAATATGGCCACCCTCCAGGGCTCCACAGGCGGTAGAATGTCGTTCTAACAAATCCCCTGATGTAGCTCTTATTTTTTTGCTTTTCACTTCTTAATTTTTTTTTTTTTTGTTTCTTTTTTTTGTTGTTTAGTCCTGCAAGAAAACACAGCACTGTGGCTGGCAGAGCGCTCGCTGCCTGCCTGTCTTTGAACAGCTTGTGTGCCCTGGGCATGTCCCAGCTGCCGATGACTTTAAAAAAAAAATAAACATTTTCAGGCTTGTCTGCCTCTCCTTATACTCGTGATGAGCTGGTTGCCGCCTCTGAGCAGACTCCAGCACAGAGATTTTAGAAGGGACGAGGGCCAAGAAGAAACATAAAGAGAGAGAGCAACGCTGCTATATTTGCAATCTCACGAACGGATCGTATTAAGAATGAGCATATGTGTGTGTAGTGAAACACTCATCCAGGGATATGCACATACACTCAGAACCCGGCACACACTTCGCACATTGAAATATCATATATGACAAGTGGCAAGATAAAAATGATTATTTTCTCATTACAGTAGTTTATACTACCCCTCTATATTGCCATAGACATTTTCTGAAGCATTTGTTCGATGTAATTCATAGAGCAGAGTTGGCACCCACTTTTGTTGTAAGGGAAAGACTGCCATTGGGCTAATTTATCTGCAGTGCAGTGTATTGACGGAGACGTCCTGTGAGAGGTTGTTACAGCGTGAAATGATGACGGCCAGGGCTTAGCATTCTCCTCAGCATCTCAAAACAAAATTTGTTGGGACACTTGCTCGGCTCTTATAAGAACAAACAAAGCTGCACCTGATGCAGCAGCGTGCAAATGCCGCCCTCAGCCCGTCAGTGTAAAGCAAATAAAAGTGACATGCAGCTGAAGGTGCTCACGACTGAACAGGGGGTGCCCTCGGTGTTTTTGCGTGTGTGTGAGACGAGCCCTTGTCCTCTGATAGAGAAATGCTGTTCCACACCAACTGCAACCGCTTTGAGTTAAAACTGTGGTCAGCTCACAGAACATAAAAATAAAGTGGGAGTGAAAAAAATGCTTCAGGATTTTTTTTTCCGGATCTTCTCTTAAAGCTCTGTTAAAATTGTGTCTCTTTAACTAGCTTCATTCAGCTTTATCAGCTATGAGATACCCAGCTTTGAATGGGGAATGCAACTTCTCAACTTTTCTATAACTACTCTTGGTTGTTTTCATTTGAATTCTCTGCTCTTTGAGGTATTTAGTTTGGATATGTGACACAGGGACACTGATGCATATGATGGACTGCAATAGGTTGTTTCTAAGACACTATGTATACTTTAGTCATTTTATTTTTGTGACTCTCTGAATGACTAGTGTTTTGCCTTGTGATTTTAATTGCCTAAGTGACTACTTACCTTTTCATTTTGATAAGAGATTATTTACCTGCCTGCAGAATGAACATAGCTTTTCCTGTGACTTAACTTTACAAAACCAATCATACTACTTCTTACTGGTTTAAAATGACCATGTGACTACATGTCAACCTATAAATAACAGAACCCAAAGTTCGGCCTCTTACTTGCACTGATGGGGGCCTGGCTGTCACCAGATTTTGCTTGAAATGTTGCTAAACTGTTAGTGGGCTGCACGCCCTTCCCACTTCAAGATGAGGAAAAAGTACAGAAAAAAGCAGAACAAAAACTGAAATCTCACAAGAGAAATAATCAGCCCTCTTCTGACAGTTGGCAAGAAGTTTCATGATTGTTTAATGCATCATTAGCTGATTGAAAAATGCACTTTTAATTTGAGCATTTGCTGCTTCTCTGCATCCCGTGACATTTTAATTCCAATCTTTGGGTTTCGGGCAGTTTTTCAGACCAAATGTGAGCATCCCACTCAAGGCTTTCAAAAACTTGGACAGGCTTTATGTTAATTCATCCAAAAACTCATCTGTAAAAGCATCAACATAATTGTTGATTGAAAACTGTTTTGGACTATAATAAATACCGTAGAGCGAGGAGCTTTACTCGCATATGAGTATATTAGTAAGTAGTGACAAAAAACAGCATCTTAAGTGCTTTAATTTGAGCGCTTTAAATTAAAAACACTTTGTCTACAGTTTCATAGTTAATATAGAACTGAGATAAATATGGTAACACTCACACAATATAAATTTGATCAGTATAAAATCATCCTCTCTAAAATTGGGTGATACAGAATTAAAAGTACCAGTAAAATGAAATAAATCTTGAGTAAAGTACTTGAGTAAACAGTACCGCTGGCTATCCCTTTAAACATTTAGGACCCTTATGG
>KV751330.1:3273147-3283697 GCA_001698575.1 Mola mola | reverse complement strand
GGAGCAGCTCACATAAACTGACCATCTGAGCTGTACGGAGACATGCAGATAAGGTGTTTTCCCAGGTTCCAACTGTATGTTTTGTTTAAAAAAGCATACCGTTTGCTCCCTTTATGCCTAGCATCCTCGCTACTGCAGCATTTTACGGCCCGAAAACAAGAGATATTGGAAACGCTGCTCATCCTGTTTCAGTTTGTTGGGTTTTGGTCTGGACGGCAGAAACAGATACATTTTTAGAGACAGTGACGCAGACTACATGTTCTCTACCTGACTTGGTCTCTCATGACATTTCCTTGCCTGACTCGGCATATCATGTGACCCTTCACCAGAAGAAAACAGAGCCATCCAAGAGCCTAGATGCCAGTAGTTAATTCAGCATGGATAACAAATCAGTCATTACCTGGGTTTTCATTAAAATGTATTTCAAATTTTACCCGAATTCTCCTATTATTGAAATAAGATAATGGGATAATTATCTGTAGTAGCTAATTTTTTTATCCATCCATTAATGTTATGTGAACATTAGGTGTTAGTTAGAAGTAGCCAGCAGGTGGCAAACTGTCCAGTCAGGACAGATGTCATTTTTCCGCGATAGAAGAAAAAGAATTAGCTGCGACCTTATGACACATCAAATAGCACTACCAATTAAATAGAGAGGAAGAGGAAAGGAAAACCAACCTGTAAATAGCACAATGGACACTCGAAATAATACAAAAAAATACAACAGATTTTTGCTTTTTATCTGCTGCTGCTGCTGCCATTGCTTTTCTCCTGCAATAGGAGATGGAAGCTTGGGTGATTGTTTTTGTCACGTGATCTCTAAACGTCATCATTCATTCACTTATCTGCTTCCCTCAAACATAAAAATTTCATAGCATATTTCAATCATTCTTTTTTTTTTTTTTGTTTTTTTCATGTACTAATCTCAAATGTGCATAAAAACAGGCTTATGGAAAACCACTGATTGATGACTTTGTTTATTCCAGTTCCTGCTGCTCGGTGAAAGTCAGCATTTTGTTCATGCTATTACTGTCTACCTATATACAATGTTTCTGTTTTTTTTCTCTAAAAGCTGAAGCCCTGTGCTAATGATGTATTCACTGCTTACATTTTTATTAAACTAAATACCTGGGTAGCCTGAAAGTGTGAATTAGGTCAAAAATACTGATACTGGCTGGCATCCTGAGCAAAAAATTCTGGTGAAGAAAGAGTGAAAGAAGAAATTTGAATGTGGATGAAGGTGTACGAAAAATAAAACTAATTATGGAGTAGAGTGAGTAAACTTGGATAGAAACAAACTTCAAGTCTGTTATATCATATTAATAATGTAAAATATGGCAATCAGGTTGGCTGTTGCAACATTATCCCTGTCTCCTGGACCATCAACTACAGTGGGTAAATTTAAACAAAACTTGGATATAACTTTAAATCCTCTCAAACTAAGTTGCCTCAGAATATGTCAAAAGCCACTTCAAGTGAGGAGGTCATGCAATAACAGCTGAAAGCTACTTTCACTCCACTGTGGCATGAGCACACTACAGATGTCTACTTGAAATTTTCAAGCTGTCTCTTACTCCTCACTAACTGTGACTCTATCTGCTCTAATTTATACATACTCCCAGATATGCTTTGCCTCCATTGTCTGTTGAAGGAGCCAAAATAAATACTTACAGTATATGGGGCCTGGTGAGTGTTTGCCTGTGGTTTAAGCTTGCTCCCAGGGCTCTGAGGATCCCTCCAGTGTTTGTGCAGTGGAGATCAAAGTCGGACTGGGAGAGAGAGAAGACTTTTCCTCTCGTTAGTAATTTGGCATAGGCCCACAATTCTGATTCCAAAAAAGTTTTGAAACTGTGTCGTCTGCCTGTGCGCACCAATCAAGTTGCAGTTGATATCCCCATCCATCCAAACTCTGATAAAATATGTAGTGACTGATAGAGAGCTTCGTCACATGCAGTAATAATCAATTGAGGTGGACCACATCGCTTCAAATATGAGTGTTGCTGCAAAGAGGCCTTAAAACATTGATCTGGCATTACAGGAAAAAAATGAAAACTGTTCCCCAGCCATAGTCTGGACACAGAGTAGAAAAAGGCTGCGATCAGCCTACACTATCATAAGACACTAAAAGGAGAGAACATTATGCACACTTGTCCTTTAGCCCACCATAACACTGCAGTTTGGTCTCACATCATTAATAAAAAACAACATTTTCTTGTAGATGTTATTGTTAAAGATCTATTTTTAGTATGTCAGTGTCTTGTCTTGTCTTGGAAAAAGACGGTTGTTATAATATAGTTTTGATTAACAAAATTAGCACTGGGATGGACATATGGACAACTCGAAATCAGAACACCTCTACCAGAGAGACATAAAAATAGAGAGAACCCAGCGGAATCGTTGTTGAAACATGGTTTTGGATTTTAACAGAAGGTGAGTACTGAGTCACAAAACCTAAATAAATACAGAATTTGCAAATCTTTTTCAACCGTTTTTCAATGATTACAGTACAAGTAGAAGATATTAAATGTTCAAATGATTGAACCGTTTTTTTTTTTGTTTTTTTTATAAATAAGCAGCCATTCTGAATAAGATATCTAAAATGTGTTTCAAACACACTGGGACAGGATTTAGACTGGAAAAGTTGTGGACTGCTCAAAAAGCCAACCGGTTACTTGGTAACAGGTAATATTATGGTTGTGCATGGGGGCAGCTAACTTAGTAGGTACAGCGCACGCCTCATGTTCTGAGTCTGAATCCTCAGCGGCAGCCCGGATTTGACCCCGAAATGAAGCACTTTGCTTTGTGTCCTTCTTTCTGCCCATGTCCTGTCCCTCGACAGCTGGTCCATTCGATATATGCTAAAAAGCCCCAAATAATAATCTTAAAAATATTCATAGAATCTTTTATTGACAGCCTGTGACCTCCAGCAACACGCCATTAAAAACGGACATGACTGTATAAAATGTATTACAGTCCAGACCCTGAAAAGGCTGGGACACGGAGTAAAATGTGACGAAAAGATAGATAGAGATAGAGATGACTTCATTATTCCCCATAGGGAAATTAATTTGTCACAGCAGCAAGAATGTTCAGGTACAGGAGCAGTGGACATATATCACTATAAAGTATAAAGTTTAAAAGAAGAAAAAATATACACATTATAGGCAGCTGTAAAATTCTAACAGTATGCACAGATGTTGTGCAGAGTGCAGAGTTTAGTGCAGGTAGGAGGAGGTGAATGATTTTACCAGGTAAAGTGTCTAGTGTCTAATAAAAGAGGTGTTGAAAAACAAACATTGGAAAAAAGAAAACACAAAAAAACTGTTTTAAATGCATCGCTCCTGAGTCTCTGTATCCTTTTCTAAAATGTTGTGTTTGAAAGCAGAGGACCTTGTCCTTGTCTTTGCTTTTGAGGATTTCCCAACTTGACCGTGACACAACACATATGCTACCACTGTTGTAATGAGATACTAAAAGTCTTTCTTGGGTAAAAGAACAAAAGTAAAGATATAATTTGGAAAAATGACTTTAGTAAAGAATAAAAAAACTCACCCATATAAACACTACTTGAATAGTAAGTCAAAGTATCTGATATTAAATGTATTTTTGTTTTTAAAAGTAATTTCCTCTTAAGAAATGCACAATGTACTTTGCTGTAAAAATTCCAGGTAAAATAAATGTACTGTGTAAACATTTACATGTATGCGCTATGCTGTGTATTATAGGTTGAATGCTTATCTTCCTGGTCAATTACCAGATCCAATCTTAATTTTCTCAGGAAGTGGATTAAGGACACTCTTGAAGAAATATATGATCTAGTGGAAAAAGAGTCTGAGAAAAAAGTCACAATTCTGAGTTTAATGTCAGTCACATGTTCCCACTCATCTTACCTAATTTCCTGATTATCAGATTCAGTGTTTGTATTATCTGACTGCCAATGAAATTTAATTTAAAAAAAAATGAAATGCACCACTTTGCCTCTAATGCTGCGTGTAATTTGTAATTTAACTAGTGGCTAAACCTATTTGGTAAACTTAGTAAAAGTAAAATAATTGCCTTAAATTGTATTGGAGTGGAGCGGAAATTGAAATACTCCAGTGAAGTACAAATACCTCAAAATTATATTTTCAGTACAGTACTTGAGTTACATTTCATCTTTACTTGTTTCCAGGCTTAAACTTCAACAACTGGCCCTGTTGCTGACATCAAAATCAGAATAAGAATATAATTACACAAAGGAGCAAAGTTGAGGTCAAACATTGCCTATATGGTGTATTCCTAAAGTTAAAGCAATTGTCAGCAAATGATCTAATTCTGTTTTATACAGAATGCAAACCAAGTCATTGAAGAGCTTTCACACTTCTCCCTGTCCACAGGCAGAGGAAGCTTTACCATTCGACCAGACCAAGTGTTCTCCACGAAGCGAGTACCAAACGGACCCAACGCTGTGCAGCCGAAGCTTTGATGTGGCGTTTACAGTAGGCCTATAACCAAAACAGCCTCGCCGCTAAGTGTTGTCCTAATCAAAAAGACAGCGCGTGTAAAATCAAACAGAAGCAGCATGCTGTCTGTATCTTTAGAAGAGCATACATGCAGAAAGGAGGAGAGGAGCGCGTTTCCACAGTGAAAATCCACCCACTGACTTTTTCAAAGCTTCTCCATCTCCCCCCTGTGTGGCTTTGTTCCCCGGTCTCTCCCTCACACTGTGTCCTGTAACATCGGGGCACGAACAGAGCACACAGTCGTGGCGGCATGCATGTGTCTGAAAGGTTTGATTAAATGTGGCTTTGGAGGATCGGCTGAAACTGGAGGGAAAAATGGCCTTATATGGAACAAAAAGCAAATATCATTTCAGCCTTTAGCTGCGCTCTTGCTGATGACATATATTCGTTTTATATGTTGTTTTGGACAGATTTGCCCTGTGACATGGTGTAACATCAAAGCAATCAACCTCCACTGCGGCCGCTTAAAGCAAAGGCCAGGACATTTTGTTATAATGAAAAAAGAAAAAGCTCCCAGCAGTAATTTCATGGCTGCTGAAGCTAGCAGTGGGTAGGTGGTAAAATGAATGTTTTCCAGGTTCAGTTAAAAGAGGATGCTCGGAGCATAGAGGTTTATATTGTGTACTTATTGTGTCAGACGATGGCTCTCATATCACTGTTTTTTTTCAAGGCGCAGGTGCTTGAGTATAGATCTTCCAGGGGTTACTGCAGTGATACCACTTTATGTGTATATAAAAAAAAAATATAAAAGACAGAGAAAACAACACTGTTGCATTGCTTCTTCCATATTTCTTTAATATTATTTTTCTTGTGCATTTTATGGCAACTCTCATTTGCCCTTTTTTGTCAGTGTGTCAGAGCTGATTTTACTCTCCTGATGCATGCGTCATTTAGTTGTGCGAAGGAGAAGGACTCTAAAGCACAGGAGGTGTGAGCGTGCATGTGTGTGTGTATAAAGTCTCAGCTGGGTGCAGCTCATGTGCCATTATATCGGCTGTGACGAGACCACAAAGCCATGACAACAAGCTGCATTTGATACAGACATGGTTGCCGTACTGAACTCACGTTACACTTATTATCTCGCACTGTGACCGCAGAGTTTTTAATCACCAACTGTGGGTGACGATGTTGCACTTGACAAGTCATCAGTTGAGCAAATCGTGTCATAATGGCATTAAAACATACCAGACTAACAAACTGAAAGGGAGAAAAGGGCAGCTGATTTTATTGTAACTTTAACACAGGAAAATACTGCCTTTGTTCTTCTGCAAAGTAATGGTGGTTAAATGCTAAAATACTAACAGCGGAGACACATGACAACATATCACCACACCATCTTAAAGTGGTTACACAGAAGAAATCAAAAGCCGTGTGCTGCACTTTGGACCATCCTTAGTGCATTTGGTCGTGTATCACATCTCCCTTATATGTTATGTTGTTTATAACAATGGCAAGTGACTATATTTAAACCAGAGGACGGGCTTGACTTATTTCGCCATCAAAGGCATCCAGGAGAACAGTGGGAGGCATTAATTATTTGACCCTTTTAGGAACAAAAGCAACTGTCTCTGGATGCCCAATTAGAGGGATTGTTGAGGAGAGAATGTTGAGGTCCATTTTACTGACTGAATGTGCCTGGCACCCCCCCTCAGTCCACCCTGCTCATATCTGTCTCTGGCCTTTTATCTGCAGTAGCTTGACTGGAACTAGAAGAAATGAGACTAACTGTGTGCGGTCATCCAGTTCTGCCATTTAAAAACCTGTTGGCACGTCGCTGTGCCCATTATGCCAGGCTGGACTTCTCTCTTTTGTCTAACAGCTAATCAGTTGTGTCCAGAGAATTATTTATTTAGGTATTTCATTTTTTTAGGATGCTTCTGAATTATTTCGTTTCCAGCGCTTGAACTGAAGTACATTTACTCAAATACTGTATCAAAGTATTTCATTTGATTAGTGCCATTTTCTGCTACTATTAGTTTCCGCTCCACAAAATTGCACCATAACTCAGCTGCTACAAGTTACTATGCAGATTGCATTCTGTATCGAGTAAGTAATTATTTTCTTTTTTATTGGCAGTCGTATTAAAAAGCCATCTGGACTGGATACGATAATTGACCAGGTTGAAAAGCTGCATGACCATTGTATCTCATCATAAGACAAGTAAATGTTTGTACATTCACTAAGACTTTTGATACTTAAGCACATTTATTTCCACATCAGAAGTATGTTTAATACCAGATAGTTCAAGACAATTACTCAGTTACACGATCTATAAAGTACATTTTCAATATGATATCGCTACTTTAAGTTAATGCTGCGGCATGGAATTTTTTTGTTTGTTTTTTTTTGGTGTTATTGGGCAAAAACTCAATAATAACCGTTGAGAATGTAATAATCCAAGTGGTCTGAAAAAAAAAAAAAAAAAAAAAAAAAAAAAAAAAAAAAAAGATTTCTGCACCTCTTCTTGGTTCTGTATTCAGGCTTTACAAATATCTACCCCATGGCTGTACGCTTTGACCAAACACATGTCATGTCAGTGAGAAGGTGTTCCTCTTGTCTGTTCTACAAAGGGAGATGTGTTTGCACGAAAAGTTAATGCACTGACAGATATCCCATCGGGAAAAGGTGCTCTTTCAGCATCATCAACAATTGTATACAACTGCGAAGAGTCAGAACCAAGGAAGACCGACATATCAAGATGACATTCCGTCTCTAAAACCCTTCTCAAGGGCTGTGGGGCGGAGCTAAGGAAACGAAGCAGGGAGGGGAAAGGAAACGGAAGCGGTGCTTCCGGGTTCTCAGAAGTTTCTGATTCTCAGAAGTTACAAAGCCCAACTTTTTAAGTATGGCTTTTTGCTACTTTTTACAACATATTTTATTCCTGATTCACTGACCGCATCCCTGCACCCCCACTTGCATGAAATTGAAGAAATAAGTCCAAACCTCATACTGGGACTGAGCAATCAGACTGTTTTAGACTGAGCATGAAGGGAAATCATAATAATTGGGGTATTAATAAAATATTATTTCTGTTTCTAAGCTTCACAATTCACAAATTCTCTGCAGAGAAACACAAAGAGGTGAACAGTGTGGGGATCCCTCTCCTGTCTATTGTGCACCTGCTTGTGCTGCTGTTTTAAGCTTACAATTACACATGGATGGTAAATATCCCCCTGTTTTTGATATGTCTGCGACTGCAGATGTGTGTGTATGTGATTAAAAGAGAAGTAAAGGCAAAACCAAGTAAGATTGAGACATATTTCAATTGATAGTATAAGCAATGACCAATTCAAAATAGGGAAGTGTAATTTTTCACATATTTTCAATAAACAACTACCTTCCCTGTCATATTTATTTTCCAGGCCAGATCGCCCACCCCATACCTCACACTTCAAAAATATTTGGGGAAAAATAGATAAATACACAAAAAACTCATGATCCACGCCTTTCAGAAACTGTAGTGTGGTCTAGAATAATCTGTCTGCTAGTTCCCACTCTAGAATAAAAGTGATCTCAAACAGCAGAATGAAAAAGCATTTAATTAACAGAGTGAAATATAAATAACGAGTAAAACAAGGCAATTTGGCTCTTTCATATGAAAGTGAAATAAAATGACAGAAGACAGAATATAAAAATGTTGTTTTTTTTTTTTTATCTGGTATATTTTTTTTTAAAAATCTTTCACCCAGCATATAAGACAGAGAAAATGAGTGGGTTCAGCTGTATAGAATGATTCACATTACTGCACTTTTACGATAATATAAAGTCTACTGAATGATGTCTCAGGTCAGTTGGAGACGTTGGCTAAACTGTGACTACATGTGACACAAAAGCTGCATTTGAGCAGTGTTTGTGTGTGTTTGTGTGTGTCCTCTGGCAGTGTCAGACTGGTTCAACAGTCTTCTTACCGGGCAAACACACCTAAACACACATTAGCAACTTAAAGTGACATTATATTTTATTATTGTTACCAACCCTATATATTATTCATCTTCAAAAATGTTATCGCTCATGTCATTGTAAGTAAACGATTTTTAAAGGTAATAATTAATAAATGGACAATTTAAAGGAAAAACAAAACCATTCAATATATATATGATAATATAATTGTATGTGTTACCAATTTAATTTGCAACAATGAGTCAAAAAATCTGAATAAATAGGTATCAAATCGAATTATGGCAGAGGCTTAGTTGATTATTCACTTTGTTATTCATCAACAACTAGCAGTTTTACTGCAGCTTCTAATATAATATTTTTTGAGAACCCAATTAAATTTGACTTTTGATTTTACTCCTTGATGATCTTCTGTTGGTGTTGCGTTGTAGAACGAGTTCAATGTGACTTCCAAAACCATTTGTCTATACAAAGAACCCCATACAGTCTTTACACCCTTTTATTCAGTTTTACAAAGAATGTAGTTTTCTATAAATTGATCCATTGTAAAAAAGAACAGAAGTGCAGCCAAAGTCTTGTTTGATTTCGGGTTTAGTTTCATTCTTTTGTTTGGGAGGCAGCTGCTTATGTGAGAATGAAGGAGCAAGTGACTTTTTTAGAAGTAAATATAAGTTTTCTTAAGGACAGGTTCGGTCTACTTCAGCTTCGTCCTGTGTAAAGAAACACTGTGAGAAGGTAATTATGAGACTCTCTATTATCTTATTTCCTATGAGAAATTACATTTTTAGTAAATATTGACATTTTAAGACCTTTAACAATAAACATGAGACAATTAATTTAAATAAATATTAAATAAATACCTGCATACACTTAAAACCATCTGAGCACCACATTTGCACATATGTTATAATCAACTGTTCCCTGTAACGGGTCCCTGTTACAACAGCAACCTGGAATAATCAATACTTACACATGTGCCTCATTGTTTGCAAGTTGCAAAATTGACTCTGCTACAGTTAGGGCCATTGAAAATATTGACGGAGAGAAGCAAAGAAACGCCCCAGAGACATTTTTGGACTGAATGCTGGAAAACATCTGGCAGATTTTTGACTTCCCTGTGTCATAATAAGGCTGTGACATCAAGCACTATTTCACCTGCAGTTTCAACTGTCAACAGTTAAACGATACAAGTAAAGAGCTCTGTGCCGCAGGTAGATGTTGGATTGTTTTCCTCCCAAATGTATCACCTTCAGAATATTGATTGGTGGAGGAAGAGATGGTAAGGGGCCCGGCATTGTTCTTAATATAAATCAGCCACGCCCAGGTGTTCATGACACTGCTCTCTGCCAATTACCCAAATGTCAATATGTGTTTTTACACTGATTGAGTCCATTCTTGGCTCAATCAGTCACATTTCTATTTTTATTCACATTGTTTTATTGTATTTATGTCGGCTACTCAGCTCATGGTCTTCTTAACCAAAAATAAAAATAATGCAGAGAGTCATGGGAGCGAAAAAGAAGAGAAAGGGGGATTTATCAGAAGGAAATAAGTTTTATTTTTTTGTGCTTTTCTATCATGGATGAGCTGCTGAAGAAATATTGACTTAACCTCAGTCTTTTTAATAAATTATTGTTGTGCACTTTTTACACAGCTCTCATTTCAAAACCAGCTGGAAACTTCAAGCTCCTTATTTGAATTTTCTATAGCACATGGTGTAAAGTGGATGGGGCAGGTGCATGAAGGGTGCATCTGCTTCTGTTTTTATAGTTTAATGGTTCCATACTCTGTGTGCAGAGTCAGGCGGAAGGTGCAAAACGGTTGTTTTTAGCCCCTAAAATATTTATGGTTATGGTGGTATAACATGAACGAACCAGTCAGAGTGTCATGTTCCATTACCCTTAAAATCTAGGTCTGCCTGCGCAAGAGGCCATTGCTACAGTATTTAAACAGCGGCACTTTTCATGCCCTCTGGAGAGTGTCCTCTATCCTGCCAAGTTTGTAATTTAGTTTAGCTGTTTCCCATGATATTTGTTGCATTGTTGTTACTGCAGCGCATATGGGCACATTTTAAATGAATGGAAGCCGTCTCTCTAAATCTCTAGGCTTTCAGTAATATGATTATATGATAATACGTATTGAAAACACAAT
>KV751330.1:3249470-3266055 GCA_001698575.1 Mola mola | reverse complement strand
TGGGGGGGCTCCGTGGTGGGCCCGCCATTGGGGGCCTGGGCGGGTCCTGGGTTGGCGGGACTCTGTGGCAATGGGCTAGGCCTGCGCTGGGGCGGGTGGCCTTGAGTGGGCCCGGGGGGCGTCCGCTCTTGGGGCCCCTTTGTGTTCTGGGGAGGTTGTTGGGTGCTCTGGTCGCCTGGGTCATGACCTTCCAGCTTATTGGGACTGGAGGGATGGTGTTCAGCTTCCCTCATCAACTACCTACAACATCCAATGACAAACTTACTCGCACATGCACATGCAAACACACGCACACAAACTACACAATGGATAGTTGTGTAGATGCAATTGTCTCATAAACACTACTCGGTTACTCCTTTAGCAATTTTTGTTACAATTGTAATTGTTTGTATTTTGGGCTCTCTTTGCTAACACGGTAAATACTATTTTAAATTCGCATTGTAAACCCTACGGTTAGTGCTGTTGTTGCAGTAACCTATTATAGTTATAATGGTGATCATTGTTACTGTTGTTGTTGTTATTGTAGTTGTTGTGCTCTTCATGTTCCCCAACCCCTTTGTCTTCCCTAACCCGTGTCTTTTCTCTCTTTCTATCCACTCTTGCCTCACGCAATCCAGTAGTCATGCCAATAAAGTTAAACACAGATCTCAAAAGGAGGAGTTTATCAGACTCCTCCTTTGTAGAGCAAATCTGTTGTAGCACAACAAGGCATCCAGAATCTTCACACTGCTTCACATGGCTCAGCTGCCGAACAGGACAGGTAAAAAAAAAAAAAAGAAGAAAAAAAAAGGAAAAGCCCAGAAATGAGCACTTCCCAATGCTGACAGGTCCTCACACACACGGCTATGATGCTGCATTAAAGTGCCGTCTACATTCTATTGCCAACAAGGCAAGGCAATCTAGGAACTACACAAGCCTCATTGAGGTGACACGTCTGTAAAAAAAACATTTAAAAAGCAGCTGTGAAACACCTCATTTCAGATGAAAGACGAGCCAATATCGACACCATGATTGTACAAGAGATAAACCGACACCAACCAACCGAATCCAGAAATTATAGCTCATGAAAGCTCTCTCTGCCATCTCTTCAAGTTTAACGTTGTGTTATTACAAGTATTATGAGCTGCCAGTGTAATCTATTTCCTATTAGCATAACGCCAAACTCCTGTATAAAATAGTGCAGCGATATCATATCAAGCATTTACAGGGAATTCATTAAGTATGACAGGGTGGATCAATCCTCTGCTAACCCTGCTGTGCTGCTGCTATTCTGAGCCACATTTCTAATTCAAGCTTCAAGTCCTGACTCATGTCACCCACCTCTGTCAGTGTCGTAGAGGTAGACGAACTTCTGCCACTTGTAGTGTGACAGTAGGCTGAGGACGGCGCCGCGGAGGGCAGGGCGCATCTGGATGACAAACTGCACCTCATTATCAGTGGGGTAACTGGGCGTGACGAAGGAGGTGTGCAGGGCGCCGCAGAACGAGGTCAAGGTGTTCATGGACTTCTTGTCATAGAAGCCGAAAATGGCGTACACCCCCCGGGAAAACTGGGAGCAAACTGCAAGGAGAGCAGAGGGCAGGAGGACAAGACTTTTAAGACAGTACTCAGAAAAAAACATTGCATTCAACATGCACATTCACAAATGTGTGATCAACTCGCGTGTTTGACCCACCACTAACATGTCAAATAAGGGTTTATTTGAATTGAATGGCCCACAGTGCTCAGAACAAAGCATTTAGAGTGCTGCAGCTCCTGTTATAATATTAAAAATAGTGCAAATACTATATTAAACATTTGAAAGTATAAGAGGTTACTGAAATATTCCTTGTTTCCGGCTGATGAATGTATCTAAATTGTCATAGTGTATCATTAGGCCAGAACCCCAAAATAATCACTTAACATTATATATGACATTTCTTATAATAACATAATAACTAGTTGCTGGTTATGGGTTCTTTATTATAACTCCATTGCACAAACATTATTCTTTGACAAAATATTTACTGATTACTAATTACTATTGTATTTTGGCAATTAATAACTGTTTGCATTTAGACTGAGATATTTAGAAATTCTGAAATTTCTGTTAAATAAAAAGTATTTTTCTAGGAAAACATGTTAATCAAAGCAGGATATATTTTTGTTATTGTACTGTAAATCAAGTTTTGTGTAACCAGTCATGCTGAAACATTAGACAAGAACTAGATTCACTCAGTTCATCAGGAGATCAATTGGAAAATGTTCTAATAATCAATTTCTAATAATCAATATTCTAATAATCAAAAAAAAAATTTCAAAGGTGTGGGTGCAGTTTTTTGTAATAAACTCTGGATTGTAGAAGTTTTTAAAAGTAAATAAGGATATACGGCTTGTCATTAAAGGGAAGAGCACCAATACAGGTGAAGATTAAAGTTTGAATAACATCTGATAAAGTGACCTTGACCTTTGACGTATGACATCCAAAATATAATCACTTCATCCTTGAGTGAGATTGAAAATTTCTGCAGTTTGAAGAAAATCCCTCAAAGCATTCTTGACATATTACATTCATACGAATGGCCCAGACGTATGTACAGTACGTATCTATATTATGCCTCTGGCCCTGGCTGTTGCGATGGTGAGGCATAAAAATGTCCCTGTGTTGGAAAAAAAAGCTACCTCCTTTAAAATGAATCCCTGTTGAGACTGGATAGTTCATCTGACAAAACAAACAAATATGCTAACTCTACATAAGGACGGTGTTTGCCATTTTTCATAGTTCTCTGTCAGTTCAATCGTTAGTCATGAGACAGTCTGTATAATGCCTTCAGGGCCTGGTTTATGATTATAACACATATCCTGTGGTACAAACTGGGGATGAGGGGTTGGAGATATAGGCATTTCTAAACCAGGTGCATTATTGAAAGTGAAGGATCCAGTCCTTTTTTTTTTAAATTTGACCCACTCTAAGTCAAGTCTAAGTTAATTAACAATCAACAAATTCAGTTTGAGCTCGAAATGAGATCCTATGGCAATCACAATACACAGCAATATCATGCACCTGAAACTCAATATCAGCAAAATGAATGAGCTAATAGTGGAATGTGAAGCTTCAAATGACAGTTATCAGGTACCAGGTCTGGGGGATCCAATAATGCAGACACACACAGGGAGCTTTCTAAATCGGTAGTCGTTTTAATAATGAAGGTCAAAACCAGGAATTCAATTATGCGAAGGTACAGATAAGGATAAGACAAACTCTGTAATCAAAACCCGGAATACAGATCGGACACAAGGAGACTTACAAGGAATAAATGCTGGAATGCTCGCTAGGTAGACAAGTCAATCTGGCACAGGAGGAAGGGAACACGGGGGTTAAATACATGGGCAAGTGGTAGACAATTGGACACAGGTGAGACACATTAGGGAGAGGGGGTAATCGAACACACCTGAGGGACAAGACTTGACAGGACATGAGGAGTAAGACACAAACAGAACTTCAAAGTAAAACAGGAAACACCGAATGACCCTGCAGACCCTGACAACAGCTGCTGCAAGAAATTTTAGAATTCTTAAAGGTGAAGTATTCCCACATGTATTCCACCCGGCAGAAGAGAAGTTTTAAGCTGGAAAACCAAAGTTCAAAACTCAAGTTCAGCATCTATCTAAATGTGAAATTAGGTCACAATCTCCCCTCACCCAAAGGTGATGATGATCTTTGAGCATTTTAAAATAAAAGATAATCTTCCAACTTTCTGAAAAATGTAAAAATGAACCTATGAGTTCTTAAATTATGGTTAAATTATGGTTAAATTGTGGTTCACAAGGTCACAGCGACCTTCGACCAGTAAAATCCATTCATTTCATCTAAGTGGACAATTAGTGCAAAAAGAGATTCCCTCAAGGCCATCCAGAGATCCAGAGAAGTCATGTTCACAAGAATGGGGCAGATGGACAAAACAAAACGCCTCCATTCACAGCTATTCCCAGAGTGGAGACACTAAAAAATGTACACACTGTTCAGTAAAGTTATTCTCTGAGGTGACCAAAGAGAAAATACATTTAAAAAAGAAATCATATTATGATCTATTACAGAATGAACAAGCATGTTTTTATCAGCATGAGCATCTGATGATGAGGAAAAAGCAGGTTTTTATGTGTTTGTACATTCATCGTGCACTGAACTTTCAGGCAGGAGTGACTTCATCCACTGAGAAGCCATTAATATGTAAACTAAACATTCCACACCACAGATGTGTTTTGCCTCCCTCATCCTATCACGAATGGCTGCTCACTTATTCTGATTGACTCGTAAGTGTTCCCACTGGGTAATCAAGCATTCTTAATATCCGTAAATACTTTTCAGTATTCCGGTACAACGGTTGGGTGACAGGAGAGAATGCTCTATCTAATCTTCTGTAATGGCCTTGTTAAATGCTTGCTTGTGATTGGCGGACAGATATTTATTCAATTTGTATGATGGGATACACCAGACGTACCTCAGGTCCTTGTTTAAATAAGGAGAAATTCTCTGATGTCATTAATGCTGCACTGGAAAAAAAATATCAGAAAACATGTGAAGGTTTGTATTTTTGCCTTCGTCATAATCAAGCCCACTACACAATCACATGCAAGCCTACACACACACGCACACAATACCAACAGCCTTTCGTCTGACTTTGTCAGGAATATGGACAAGCCTTCCAGAAGCCTCTGAGGACAATATGACAGTGCTCACGTGTGCTGCTCTTAAGCACAACTGCCGTGTGAATGAACCATGTAGTTATGGGTGAGATTTATCTCATTCTTTTTAATTATCTGTCCTGGTACACACACCCCTCTCACGGTGAGCACATCCATTGTCTGTAGCCACAGGTCCGTATGCACACACACAGACACACACGCACTACTGTTTATTGATAAGTGAATCAACAGAAGGACAGCAACATTGTGGGTAAGTGCTACAGGGTGAGTGGTCTCCTGCACTGAATGGGAGACAGTAGGAGTTACAGCCCAGGTCCAGGCCTTGTTTCCTCTTCGCCTCCTCTTAATTTAGGCCACTTCTGACACAGAACTGATCCAGGGTAACCAGATCTGGTAGTTGCTCTTTGCTCAGCTGACTACGTGCTTATTACCTTGAGTTTTGAGCAAGATCAGGCTTCAATTACAGGTACGTATATGGGCTCACCTCAGTTTCACCACCTACCCCTGTTATGCTCCCATCTTACCCCCTTAAGTGATACAGTGTCTTTGTGCTGCAACCTCTTCAGAATTGCCTTAATTGTGGTGGAAAGGCTTGCGCGGTCCCATGAGCTACACCGATTACATTGGTCTAATCTTCAGGTATAAGTTTTGTTGCAGAGTGTAACTGCAGTCTAACTGTACCAGACCCACTTGCAACTCTGTCGCTTACACACAAGTCACCCTGTTACGAGAGTGCTGTGCTGCTTTTTTCACACGTCACATTCTGCTCTCGATTTACCATCAGATTGTCCGTTTGCCACTGTGGTAACACTGCCCAGCAGAACTTATTCCTTGTTCAAGTGATTGCTCCCTGTTTTCCTGCATTTGTCTGACTCCTGTTCTCTGGCGCCTGCTTCAGGTTGTTTGCTGGATCCCTGAACTCCTGCTCACCATTCTGCTGTCAGCTATTTCTTTTCTGCCCACTTCATCGTCACCTGCAGACTGGTCCACCACTCCAAGCTGGGCTCCCTGTCCTCCACTCACTCAACTCATCTTGAATCTTAAATAAATCACCCAAAAAATAGATGCCTAGTTTCTGGCTTCTTGTTCTGCATTTAGGGTCAATTATGAAACAAAACATGACAATATGCTCTATAATTGCAAAAAGGGCATTGTTTTCCACTGCTTTCTGATAACTGACTCATCTCAAAAGAGCTTCATCAGCAACTGTATTTTTAGTGTTTTACTGAGTCAACAACACACAGATATTTCAATGTGGGTATCTACTTGATGTGACCAGATGATAATATTTTAAGCGTAGTTTGTGTCAGGAAAAAGCGGTTTATGTCTGATGGTGCGACTTGCCAAACGCCATTGCATTATATAGCCCTGTTGAGCTAAACCGTCATAGCAATCTTTGGCTGAAAACAGCTGAGTTTGGGAAATACCCATGTTTTCTATTTATGGAATGGTTTTATTGACTGTCAGTACAGTGCTTTAAGCCAAGCTCTGCAGAAAACCTCTTATTTTCTCACTCCTAATCACTCTTGGCCAATTTTGATGTCATGGTGGCAAGCTTACGACACACATGGAGGTGTCATGGGAACTGCAATTTAGCGAATGTGTTATCTCATCAATAAAAAATCTCCTTCCTTTGGCCCTTAATGTAGCGACCATCATATTTTTTTGGGTGAAGATAAACAAGGCAGTGTTGGCACTTATCGCCAACAGCTGTAACGAGTGAACGAATGGTTTTTCAAACTTCTTTTCAAAATCACTTTCTTTTAAATTAAATTGTAACTTTCTTATTAATCTACACTTTTCTGTTACAGGCTGAACCAATTTCCAGCCTCGCTAATTTTGGATGCATATGAATTTCTTTGCCATTTCGATTTTAATAAACTCTAATTCTCTTTAAGTCAAGGGTGACTAGCAGGACTGCAGAACAAATAAAAAAACACATACACTGGAAAGTTCGTCAATAGATAATTGCAAATAAAATGGCAATCAGCTGAAACAAAGGCCTATTGACGAACGTCGAACGGAGGGATTCAAAGTTTCAGTGACGTTTTCCGGGAAAAGTAAAGTCAACAAGTATTCATCTTGAAAACAGAGCTAGTTGTGTTTTAATATTTAACCCCTCATATAGCAAGTGTTTTATTACGTAAAATTTTTATTATTCAAAATCTGAAGCTGTTTCTGAAGGTTTCATGTATGGAAAGTTTTTTTCTTTTGTAGCCCACTTTCTCCCAGATCTCTCCATGCAGTACTGATCCCCCACCCCCTCCTTCAACTCCTGATTGTCTTTCCTCGCTCCACTCTTCTCTCCTCTATTCTTGCCACAATATCCAACCTTTCCTCTTGTGCCCTGCCTTTTGTCGCAGCCATCTGGGCATCCCTCAAAGCACACATCCTCTTCAAGCGTGGCAGTGTCTCGCTCCACCTGAGCGCCTCTCTCTTTTCCCCTCTCACATCGCTTCCCCCCTGATATCGGCCCGCTCCGACAGCCATCAGCGGAGCAGTGATTGGTGTTGGAAATGTAGCAGAGAAAAAACAAGAAACACTGCACGGTACAGTCAGGAGAGAGAGCTGCTTTATATAAGTGTCCCAGCCTCTAGCTCATCCCTCTCTGTAATTAAATAAAAATTCAAATAAATGTTGTGCAGTAGGGTGGAAATAAGGTAGAAAGACCTGTTTCAGAGTCTGGAGAAATACCGTATCAGGTATTACAATCCAATGATTCTGTAAGTGTCACCCTGAATTTCAATAATGCTGATTTACTCACCAGACAACATGTGCATGTGCACAGAGACGGTCTAGTAACTTGCATGAGGACAGATCCGTAAACAACATAAAGATAATTCTCTCTCCACTCCTTCTTGTCTTTTCTCTCCAGTCTCACTTGCTCTTTTATTCTTCCTCTGCAGCTAACTGCGCCTCCTCCTCCTCCTCCTCCCCCATCCTGCTGCAGGGAACCATGCATCCCATCTCCAGTTCACTGGTCAAACACACACAGTGTGCCGCCCTCATTCCCTTCTATAATCAGGACACTTGGCAGTGCTACGGGGATGTTACATTTCTGATGCATCACTTGAGATGGCTGGCCTGGAATGCTAGTTTGCAGGGATATGTGATGTCCTGCAGGCATGCTGGGCTAATTCATAAGAAAAAAAACCTTTTCATGCACTCAAAGTATTAGGACTTCCATGTTCATTTGCGCCCATGAGCCAGAGCTTTGCAGCCTCGGGAAAGGAGCCGAGAACAGTGAATGTCAACAATGATTGTCTCTCTTTATTTGTTTTCCTAGGTCAGGTTTCTTACTAAACCCATGTTCTGTCTTGTTTTGGTTGTGTTGTTTCTCTTCTTAGCCTCATGTCTTCCATTTCCTGCCTGCGTCTCGGTCTCTTTCTCCCTCTGGTCCACGCTGCTCTTCTACCCGGTAAATCCCCACTCCCACACGTCCACACAGAAACCAGCCTACATCAGGACCAGCCCGTTATGAAAGAAGGGTGCTGTCACTGGGAGATATCTCGTAAGTGCCCTGGGGAACTGCATCATCTTTTGTCATGTAAAGATGTGAAGTGCTTCAAACTGTTAACTCAAAAACCGCAGACCCAGATTCAAGAGGAGCTCAGCTGCAACTGTTCCAAGAAACGTTAAAAGGAAGCTGTTACTAGTTCGACTCCATCAACATCTAGAACCTATTCCCACGTTAAAATATCTGCTGAGTTAAAAGACAGCAATCCTCTGTAGAAGGACAACTAATACAAATGTGCTTGTAATACATATATTTGCATTTACATGCTTACACAATATGAATTCTGACCTTTCATACGAGGTTAAAGGTTAACTTCAAAGTGGCATGTTCCTCAAAAACCATGTCACTTTCATGTCACTATGTACAAATGTGGAGCTAAATTGCTAAACTGCTCTGTCACCATGGTTGTTAGCCCGACGCTCACCCACAAAGACATCCGCATCTCCACGTATGGAGGACAAATTTCTAATTTCCTCAGCTACTGCAGTCTTTTTTTTATTTTTTTTTAATCATATTTTGTACCTATTATTGAAATTACCCATCTCACAAAAGTCTTTGGATTACCTTAAACAGATCTGTCCAGTGTGTCTGTTTCAGGCCAATAACGGCCCACATTAACAATAAATCAGTCAGGGTTTATTATACGAATGCGCAGAGTCTAACCACCTGGTACATTTCTTTCTACAATTACCACCTCGTAAGAGAATGCCTCTGCACACGAGTCAAGTTGAATTTATATCCAAGCCCATCCAGACACATTCAACATATGCAGTGAAGGTTTTTAAGGGCAAGTCTGAAGAAGTAACGTGTGTTTCTTGGTGAAAGCATGACTGTGGATATGTATGTGATTTCAGGACTGATAGAGGAATTCATCATGTTGAGCAGCAACAGTCACCTGAAGCTCAATATCAGCAAAACCGATGAGCACACGGCTCACTATCTATTACTGTGTAAGTCCCGGCTGACTCTGTTGATGGAGAAGCTACGAATTAGAAAATGTGATTGCTTAAGAGATATCTTCAACCTGGCAGCATATACTGTAAGATCTACACAGATCAGCCACAGTGTCAAAACCACCTGCCTGAATATATTGGTCCCTCTCCTGCCACCAAAGCTCTGTCCTGTCAGAACGAGGACAGACAACCTCTGATGGTGTCCAGTGGTACCTGAAGCTCAGTTCTGGCAGTGGATCTTTTGGGTCTTGGAGTCTTGGTTCCATTCATGGTTTGGTTGCATCCCATTCATACTTGATTGGATTGGGATTTACATTGGAAGCCAGGTCAATGCTGTGGATACGCTGACATATTCCTCGAGTTATTTGTGAATGGTATTTGTGGTTTTGGGAAGGCACATTATCCTGCCGGATTGAGGGGGTGTTCTTACAATAATTAGGTGGGCCGAACGTGTCAAAGTAACATTCACATGGATGCCGGGACCTAAAGTTTTACTGTAGGACTTTGCATTGTAATTATTAAGATCAAGCTTAGTATCACCAGTCCAGTATCTGACCAAATATGAAATATGGTCACAATCTCCCCTTCTGTTCCTTCGTGGCATTACCTAATGTCCACAAACAATGTTTTTGCAGAACAGTATGACATCACAGCAAAGTTGACATTCGACCTTTTGATGATAAAACATCATGAGTAAAATTGTGTCACAATTAATAGATGACTTCTTGAGTTAGGCCAAACATTTGTTCATAATTCCCTCAAGGCGTTCCTGTGATTCAACGTTCACGAGACCGGGACTAACAGACGGACAATTCAAAAACATAAAGCCTCCAGCCATAGCTGTCACGAAAGGCCAATGCTTTAATGACTCGAATTAGTGTGTGTCCAACAGACGGGGATGGGTGCCTGCCCGTAATACTGTAATACTACACTCATGACACACTCGCAATGTTATTTAAACATTGCAGTTGCATATGGGAGGTTTTTACTCACAGCTACAATTCTTATCCAAAAGTAAGGGGTGAAAATTTTTTCAACTATATATGGGTAGAGTTATACATCAAAACTAATTTTTGACTCCCCTGCTGTTTATATATACATTGCTTAGCATATGAAGCCCACAACATGGCCAGCAGAGAGCTTTCAAATATGACAGGAATGTTGTTAAAGCATAAAATCCAGACCCTAGCTCAAAGAATTGCACCTAAATGGCATCCACTCATAAGAATACTCAAACTCATTCAATGCCACATTCAAATACCATATACCATATTAAAACAGGTGACTCTCGTACACTCTACAACCTAAAACTGTTCAGATGTGACTGGACCTCCAGTCCGTTAGCGAGGAAGACCCATCACATGTGTAGGACATGGTAATTTGTTTTTTTTCGTATATTAGTTTTTTGAGGCTTTATCAAAAAGTAAGAGATGAAGGATTTATCATGCAAACTAGAGGACCTTGCTTCATAAAGTGACGCAATATTTCATTAAAATAGAATGTTTTTAATAATTTTGAATT
This sequence comes from Mola mola, assembly GCA_001698575.1. Lineage (NCBI taxonomy): Eukaryota > Metazoa > Chordata > Actinopteri > Tetraodontiformes > Molidae > Mola > Mola mola. Next base: position 3,255,378 of record KV751330.1, on the reverse strand, counting down.
CAATTAGGATCATTTCAATAATATGCCTGAAATCTAATTACCATTAGATTTCAACTAGGAATCTACGGCAGAGCAATAATGGGTGGATCAAGGTGCAGTATTCTACTACTTGTCTCCAATATTTCTGTGTTAACACTTGATATTAAAATATATAACATATTCAAAAAAATAACCATTTTACCAGTGTATATTAAATATGCAACAAATATGGTTAATTAGAGCAAGAAAGTGATTTGCCTATTAGTTATTTGGGCTTAAAGCTGGGGACAAAACACTGGCCATGACAGTATTTGATTGTGATAATTTTTTGTCATTTTATAGCCTAAATGATTACTTGATTTGGTAGTTGCAGCCCTATGGTCATTTTTTTGCCTTTATAGGCACATTGTGTCATTATATGTAGTGTACAGAATTTAGGTCATCTTTCCACGGTGGCATTAAAAACGCTTGTATCATCATTACTAATGCCTGATACATTAACATTTGGCCTTTTGCAAGTTACCATGCTGTCTATGGTGGCATAAAGATGAGAAACTGACATTGCCCATGAACTCATACTTCCCAATCACTTAAGTTTATTAATAAATCTCTTTTCTCTTGTTTTTGTTTGGGTTTTTTTGTCTGTAGCCCTTAAACCAGCTGCTCCTCTCTCCTCTCCACCTGCTCTCTTGGTGAGGAAGTGGTCCTGTGCTTGTGACAGTGGTCACTTGACAAAACATTTGATGATGTCTTCATTATCACGACCATGCCTTCTGCTTGACCACACAAAAACCATTATTCAGCACAAAGGAGCAGGAGGTCTGAACAAAAACGCTGTTCAAATCTGTTTCAATAGTCCAGATAACAATTTTGTGATGTCAGCTGTGAGATTGGACAGTTTGCTGAAGGACTCTGGGGAAAATCAGTCTGATGGGACTCTACAGATATATGCAGAAATCCCATTTTGCATGCCCTTGTCCGCTCCGTGTTATTTCCTTGACATATGCAATTAAGGACTATCTATATGAACAGATGACAAACGTAAACCCTGGGCATTCACTTCACTTCAAGAGCCGTGCTCTTAGATCCTGGGCCCATCACGCTGAGCAACAGTCCCTTCGTCATACTCATGCGGTTCACCATTTGCTGCAATGCAGAGGCGAAAGGAGAGCTACAGGACTTCCTCTGTCCTTTCAAAGATGATCTCCCCTCTCGCTCCTCTCAAGACGTCCCTGCAGTACACCAAGTAGAAAGGTGCCAATCACTGACCCTTCCGGTGTGGCTCTGTGCATTTTTAAGGAGGATTCAGCGGAGTATGAAACATGTAAGACTTATGATATTCTGTAATTGGATTTCCAAGAAAGCTGGTGACAAAGTCCTTCACGCACCACTAATCCTCCCAATCAGCACTGTGTGCCTAAAGCTTGCTCTTCTTCGCAGATGAATATACGGCGGAGGGGAAATCAAGTGGGGGATGTAGCGAAGAAGCGCACTGATGACGACAAGCGCCTATGGTGCATAAGGATGGACAGGCGCTGAAGGCATGCCAGCGTGTCCACACACATGGCCTAATCATTGTCTCTGTGCTGAGAGGGAGACAAGTTAGAGGAAGCAGGGCGCCTGGAACAGCTGCGAAAAAGGAGCAAGGGAGATGATGCAGCATGTCAGAGTGCAGCACTCAAACTGTTGCTGTCAGATGTGGTCTGGGCTTGTGCCGTCACAACAAACAGGGGAGATTAGCTTTGTTGAATCACAGGAAACTGTTCACAGACTTGATGACCGATGCCTTCAAGACACAAAGACACAAGAAGAAAAGTTCAAGTTGCATCAGAAAGATTAAAATGATAGTTTAAGAAGACGCCTCCACCTGATTCGACCTGACGACAGGGCCACGCTGGCAAAGATTCGTGGTGATATTTCAGGTGACTTGTTTTGAATTCAATTCTACACAGCACTGTTGAGCTTTTTTTTTCCTGCTCATATTTAGATGATTGAAAGTAAACTTTGTGAATGTCTTGCAGGCACATATATTTTTCCATCAATGTCAAAACGCTGGTTTGTTTGTCCTGCCCTCCTGTACACATCAATACTGTCCGATCATCAGTCTCGCCTGTTAAATTAGTTTCTGTTTGTCATTTTCTCTTTTCCTCAGCTCTAAGACAGGCCAGAAATGAGTCTTGAAATTCCCATATTCCAGCTGGAGTGCAAACCATCTGAGTTTAATGCTTCCTGACTTGTTTCTATCCTTTAGGGAGATCTCTGAGCTTTGTGTCTTGTGCATGGCGCCCATGTACATGCAAAGCCAGGAGTGTGTCGCGCACCAGGAGGGGATGACTATCAGCCACTCTCATGAGGTCAACTTCCTGTGCATGTAAACTAAGCCTTCGCCCCAGGTGTCTCTAATCAAATCACACGTCACAGTTCATATCTTTTGACGAGGAAACAAACCAAGCTGCGCTATTGAGGGATTTGCATTGTGAATCCTGATTACAAGGTTGGATTTTCAAACAGCACATCTCCAGGACCACGCTCTGCCAGCTCTTTGTCTTTCTCCAAAGAATAATGGAATGGAGTGAACGGGGACATGAGAAGGGAGCCGTTTTTTAACCTTGAAGACATCACGTTACAAATCTGCTTTCCTTCTTAGCTTCAATCCAGGCGTGGCCAAGTATGTAAAGGCCAGTGGCACTTTTCATCTTATTAATGACCTCGCCAAGACAGCCTGAATGATAATTCAGGGAAAACAGAGGGCTATGACTATGAGATGTAATCCAACATCGAAACCATTGAATATGTCTTCATACACCTTTCTTTCTTAAAGCAAATTTTCCCTCAAAAACCAATAGAGATTTTCAGTGAGGGTCCTCACTTTACACTTGATTTTGATTGAGGGAGACAAGAGCAAGACATTTGCACACGTTAAATGGAAAGATGTGCTCCATTTTACTCTCAGGGGACTTTCATTGTGTGGATGTGTGCTGGACAGGGACTCCGCTGAGAGTAATTTCAGTCTAAATTGGTGAAAGTCGGAAATCTTTGATATGGTGCCGTAAGGTAGTCAAAATTAGATTCCAGGTTTATAGAGGACAGCATTTAAGGGACAGCACGATATGGACTCACTGAAATGGGTGGGTGGAGTGGTAGAAGAGATGAGTAAAATAACTTAGTGGCTAAATTGCTAAATTTTCTGAATGCCCTGGGAGCTCCCTGCCCTTCCATGGAAGGGAACTATGAGTAAATATCCCTTTGGAACAGAGCAAGCATCACTGACAACAGAAATGACTTTGATTAATTCAGACCGCAGCATAAAAAGGTGGGAACTGGGGTGGAGGTGGATTGCAAAGCAGTGTTCCGTGTGAGATTTGCTGGTCGAAGGCATAGAAGAGAATCAGCTGATTCATGAAAAATGATGTGCGTTGGCTTATTATGCTTTCTTATTATTAAAACCTAATTGAACAAAAAGAGTGTGCATCTGTAATGACAGATATCATCTCATATCAAACTGTGATTTTACTTTACTTGCCAAACTGCAGTCCTTTTCCTAAGTCAAAAAAATGTCAAACAATTGTTTTGTACCAGAACTCTTTAATGTAAAGTTTTGCTGCTTTTCTTTATCATCCATCATCGGAAATGAACAGTGTTTGGATTTGGACTGTTGGTTGGGCAAAAGAAGCAATTGTCATAAATGTCATTTTGGGATTCAAAGGAATATTAATGAGCAAAATTGAATCTGAAAATAAATCAACAATGACAGCCCTGCTGTCCACTTCACATCTATTGTTGGTGTCATATTGAATATGTACAGCTCCTTGGGAGATGTGTGTAAAACCTCAGACAGCACAGGCAGGACACTCAGCTACTGTGCTATTTGCTCTCTTGCACACCCACATTCACACACCAACACACAGGTTGGTCACTTCATCTCGTCATCTTCAGCACTGCGCCTCACTCCTTCACTATTCGCTTTCTCATAAACAGAGCTACACCACTGAACTTTCCCAAGTCCCTTTTCATCATATTCTAGCAATGTCAGAGCTGCAAAGGGCACCAGCATCTGAGAGAAGCTTCCCATTGAGGCCTTTGGAATGGATTCACTCCAGACAGCCTTTTCATTCTGCAGCTGCGATGGATTAGCTCTATCATGGCTCCAGATGAGGTTTGCCTTCCTGATCTGCAATGCCACGCCGGGTAAAATGAAGCCACGCCAGCGAGATAAAAGACGTAAAGACAAACAAAATTAAGGGATCGGAAGCATGCTGCTGGCCGCCTAATAGTCGATAATAGAAAACTTATATAATATTTCATCACAGAGTCATGCATGGACACACAAACATGGACGGCAGCCTGGGAGCAACCGCCCACAGGTTTTATGTAGCCATGTGTGAAATGGCAAGAGCCATACAAACGGCACTCTCTGAATTAACCATTGGAGGGAGAAACAGAAGAGGCTCATGGTTGAGCGAGCACATCATGTTCACTTAATTCTCACTCATGGGGATAGCGAGCACAAAGGACAGGAGGAAGCAGTAAGAAGTCTGCAAAGTCAGACAACGCCAACTCACCCCGAGACGTTTTTTCCCGTTCGCACCTACGCGAAAAAACTCTCAATTCAATAGCAATTGCGGTCGCCTACCTAACGCACCGCAGGAGACAAGGCAGATCACCTGGAAGCTTTGCAGTCGCTTACAAGTGAATTATTCCATGCATATTCGTGGTGATTTGTTTATCATTTTTCCGTTTATGGTGTTCATGCAGATTTGATTAAACTTGCACGCTCTATCGGAATCAGTGAACAATCTGAAATATACTGGTGCCGTTGCGTGATTCAAGTGACAGAAGACATGTCTGTTTCAGTGTCATTGTCACTTTATTCCCGCACATCAACAGATTCCGCTCTGACATTGTTGTGGTTTTCAATCCAGTCTGCAATCCCAGCTAGAGTAATTGCCCATAAAGCCACCACTGTCTCCAGAGGTGTTGGCCTGCATCATGTCTTTTATTACATAAGATGTTTTTAGTATGAACCGCGGAGGCTATCCTATCACAGGGCATGTCTTATTTGCATCTCTGTAACACTGCACGGAATATACTAATACCATTTTTTTTCCCTTCCTCCTCTCCTTTTAGCCTGTGCGCAAGAGTGCCTGTACACTAGTTTCACAAGGTTATGACGCTTCAGTGGCCCGGCGACTGTGAACTGTCACAAGCGATCAGTTATGATGGAGCCCTTGTTTTCTGCACGGACATGCAGCTTTGGCAGGGCTCTGCTAGCGACTGCATCTTTTAAAACAGGCCAGGAATGTGCAGATCAGTCTGCTCAGCGGGCGGTGGAGAGCCAGAAGCCACCCACCCCAACACCTTCACAATGTGATCAAATATTAACTAGTTGGAACAGTACCTTGTGACGGACTGAAATTAATAAACAGCTAATAACACAGCCAAAGTTGACCGAAAATATTAGACGGCAGTTCTACTTCTGTAAAAGGCCCCAAAATGTCTCTTTTCATAAGCTGTTTGACCTTGTTTAGGACAATGCAGTCAGCAGCTCCTATTGAGGAAGACTACAGAGTTCCCTCTTTTTCTTTTTTACCCAGTGAAGCCAGGCCAATGCAGCAACTTCCAAAGAGGCACGATGCGGATGTGCTATTCCAGCACAAGGAGGGGATTACTGATTCAGTGATTATGGGTATTGTAGGGGAGTCTAGTGAATGGCCAATAGCTGGCTGAGTGCGACTGCAATGGCTGCAGGAACACAGCTGTAATGGGCTTTGTGGGAGAGATTAAAAATATATGGAGAGAGATAGAAACGAGAAAGACAGGGAAGGAGGGGGAGGTAAAAGTAAGAACTGCTGACTGCAATACCAGAGATCTTTTCAACTGACAAGTTGAGAAAGTAGTCCTCCTTTCTTCTTTTTTCATCTTTCCTTCC
>KV751330.1:3215089-3239388 GCA_001698575.1 Mola mola | reverse complement strand
GTTGAGCTCGTAATGATACATTCGACTATAATGATTTATTACATTATATTAAATATTTTTTAGTAGTATCATGGCAGCAATATGCACTGAGCAGGACACTCCTCAGCCCAAAATGTAACTGGTTAGGCCTTATTGTAGACAAGTCAAGGATTAGGGAGGGAGTTCATACGAATGTGACTTAATACATGAAACCGAGGTTATAGCACAAGTACAACATCCTCATGACTCCTGCTTTCAAACCTCTGAATCTCAAATTGAATTCATAATAAAAAAAACAAACAAACAAACAGTAGTTTTCCTTTTTTAAATGTTTTGGTTTGATTATATTTTTGTACCCTTTAAGGCGACATTTTTTTTTTACATTTTTTTTCTCTTAAAAGAAAAATATTACATGAAATAAATGTAATGTATAAAACATATTCGTTTGTATTTTCATTCTTTGAGCTCTCAGATTTAGAAGCACATGTTATTTATGCAATCTGTCCAAAACCTATATCATTTCCAAAACCAAGATAATTTTTATTGCTTAAATTTTGGATGCAGTATGACAATAGTGGGTCGTTCCGGTTTAATCCATGTCTCCGATGTTTCCAGAATAAAACCCTCATAGGAGCGTTCCCTTATAGCTGCAGCCTCCTGGTCACTGTAGGTGTGTATGGAGAGAGGGTTAGAATCTGCTGGGGATTATCTGAACCTCTGTATGCATAGCACCTTCCTGGTGAAGCTCCTCACCGTCACAGGAAAAGAAGCAGCAGGTGAAAAGCATGTGTATCAGAGAACGAGCAGGGCTGTCTGCACCCTTTCTGGGAAAACGGCAGGCGTTGCTACGCTGGGCTCTGAGGAACAGGGGAATTTGGCTTTTGCAGATGGGGAAATAGGGGCAAAATGAAGAAAAACCTGCAAATAAATTAAAAGTTCCAGTTATGCCTGTTGAATGTTCACTACAAGTGGTCCTTAATGGTTGAATAGAGTAAGAAGATATAATATCGCAATTGATTTTCTTCCTGCTCGTGTCATGCTGCCACGACACACCTGCTCATGTGTGATCAGGAGGATGGCACCCAGCGACTTGCGGCAGCTACAGGACCAGTTGTTTGGACTAATTCTTAAATCTGCCTGAGATTACCTTAGAGCGTTTATCTAATGTTTCGTGATACACCGAGGCCGTATGTTTCAAATATATAATGATACATAATGATGACTCATTTTGTGCAAAAGTGGATGGGTGCCTCAGAGGAAGTAACTTTTCATGTGACACATTCAAACAGTGAATGTTCTATGTATCGTCAGGACTTGTTGCCTGGTTTTCCTGCAATTTACTGTACTGCGTCACATCAACCCACCGCTGTGGAGCAAAATGTAGTAATCATAGAAATGGGCTCCTCTGGTGAAAGACATAATGAGAGGGGGCGAATTAGTATTATAGGAAGGATGCAGTTAAACAAGCATTATGCAGCTCAAACTCAATGTTTGAAGAGCTATTCCAACAGCCCATCAGTCTTGGCCAGATGTTGGAGGCCGATAAGAGACTCTGCTCTCGAGGAGCTCCTCTTTATTCTGTCAATGCCTCTTCCCATGAAAGAGACTCTGGGAAGGCAATGGCCTAAGGAGACAGAGAAGCACTTTCCATTGTGGTGGTGATGGTGGTGGTGGTGGTGGTGGTGGTTGTGTCGGGGGGGGAGGGAGCTGAATAAAACATTCTGTGCAAACACTGTACAATGTGGAAATCACATTTGATTAACAAAGTGTGAAAGACTCTCCTGTGTGATGGGAAAGATGTTGAATGAATGAAGATGGATCCTATGAGGAAAAGTCATCACATTGCATGAGATGAATGACATAACACAGTTGAAGGGATGAGAGGGAATAAAGTGCCTACCGCAATTTTCACGATTTGAACGCTGCTGCGTCACAAACCCTTTCGTACCTTTTGACTCTTCGGCAGACACTCTCTGGCCTGAGTGTGACAGAGGCGGCGTTATCAGCGGCGCAGGCTGCCACGCTTTACTCTCTCGCCTCGGGCTTTGCAAAGTCAGAGCCGTGTGACCGCTGCAGTCAGTGCAGCGTGGCAAGAAGATGTCTTCACAACATGAGACTTGAGCTTCATGGAGCACCCCCCACCTAACACGCAAGGCCTACTGGACATGTTCATCGTCTTCCATCTTTCCCTGTCCTCTGCATCTTCTTCTCTCACACCAGCTGTCTGCATATCCTCTCTCACCATTTGCCTCCTGCCTGTTAGCTCCATGTTGAGCATCCTTCTAACAATATATTCACTGTCCCTCCTCTGCACATGTCCAAACCATCTCAGTCTGGCCTCTCTAACTTTTTCTCCAAAACGTCCGATCTTTAATGTCCCTCTGACGTGCTCGTTCCTCATCCTGTCCATCCTCGTCACTCCCAAAGAGAATCTCAACATCTTTAACTCTGCCACCTCCAGCTCTGCCTCCTGTCTTTTGGTCAGTGCCACCGTCTCCAAACCAAACAACCCTGCTGGTCTCACTACCTTCTTGTAAACCTTTCCTTTCACTTTTCTTCCTGCTCTTTTGTCACAGATCACACTTTTCTCCACCCACTCCACCCTGCCTGCACCCACTTCTTCACTACTTTACCACACTCCCTGTCAGTCAATCAACCTTTATTTATACTTTAGAGATGGGGGAATGCAATAGCTGATTGAACTTTTAACGCGTTTAGGAATCACTAATTGTGCAATAATAGTTTTTCATTCTAAAATTGTTAGTTTTAGCAAAATTGTTAGTTTAAGTTACACGCTAAAACCATCAAAATCGTTATGTATGATGAATACAGTACATAATATATAGTATTCACTCTCAAGTTATTCTTTCCCTTACAGTATTAGTAATGCATTACACTAATTCTGTGTTCACCGAAGAAACCTCAAAGTATGACTAAGCATAAAATTAACAACAAGAATAATGTTTTATATCAAAGCATAGAAGCTCAGCTTTTTCAGCTTATTGCAAATTCAGTAGTGGTAGATATTGTGCAGGTTAATGTAGACCCACTCATATTACATGCAGTGGGTACCCTGAAAAGTATTGCAATCAGCCAGCGGTTATAAAACATTGAATAATCATTTCAAAAGAGTTTGACTTGGAGTAACGGCGCTGCTCCTTCATGTTGAGAGGACCCACCTGAGGTGCCTTGGCCATCTGATTGGGATGCCTCCAGTCTTGGATGGAGGTCCCTTTGGCTGATGTGACCCCATTCGAATGAATTATGAAACAATAAGCAATTTTGTGTGGTAACACCTCATGTTTTGTATTAAATGCAATTGTATTTGAAAAATTCTATTGTGTTACTCTACTGTACTCTACTCTGTTATTTTAATAAGTTACTGCCTCATTGCCTTTATCCTCAGCATGGATAAGGCAAACAGTGGCTACTGTAGTGGATGAGGATATGCTTGGTCATGTTATTCCTTGGCTAACAGGATAAAGACTGAATCCTGTATGGGGTTATTAAAGACCTGTCTGTTGCTGTAAATGTCTGTCCGGCCTCTATTTTCCAGCTCCAAATAATTAACTATGGCTAAAGAAACATGTCGAGTCCCACTTGTCTACCGCTGGCTGGGTTTCAGATGCCTTCATTACATCCCGGGCTGCTTTTTTTAAATTATTTTTTAACTTAATATCCTTTGACAGAGAGTGAGAGAGGTGCATAAAAACAAACACACACACACATACACATTTAACAAATCACCGCTTTGACTGTGGTGATGTTTTAGTGACCCTGTCATTCTACACCTCCAAAAGGGAGTGACAAAGGTTTAACAGCAGAGATAAGTTATGGTGGAGAGAAATGAAATGCGGCCAAGGAACTGCTTAAAACAATCCCTCACAGCAGCAGCAGCAGCAGCAGCAGTGGTAGCAACAACCGCAGCCTGTTATTCTCCCCTTCCCCCATGGCCTCTCTCGCCATACTGCAGTAATCGGAACTGGGTGTTGCTCGCTGCTTGCGTGCCTAATTGAGAAGAAAACAAACTGGTTGCTACAGATAATGGGAAAGGTGAGACAAAATACCATTAATAGTCAGTGATCCTTTTAAATAATTACCAGTGTCCGTTGTGTCACGTTGCTGGCACTGTTCCTGTGATTTATTTGCCTTCTGTTATGGGATTTTAAGATAAACCTGCTAATGGAATGAGAAATCAATCTTACATGTTTTAATGTCTGACAGCCATACTGTGATTCTGTGCGTCAACACTGTTCAGTCTGAGTTGATTTAACACCGTTATGTAAGGTTTTGTGTAGGCTGAACAGCAAACATGACGGTTAGCACATGTTCACAAATGATGGCAAATAATAACCACAGGCATATTGGATCAGCAAGGAAAATATTTATCTTCATTTAGCCACATGCCTTTATTATTCACCTCTTCAAACACAGAGGGCGGCATGAAAGCAACGTTTAAGTTCAACCATTTCCCATGAACCGCACACTGGGCCGACAGCGCAGGATAGACGATCAACATTCTGTAGTTAGTCGGTGCCATACTTCTTAAAAATGCCATCCACATCTCTGCCATTATAATGAAACATTCAGTGGCTGCGAGTATGAATATTGCATGTCATTAATGGATCAAACACTCCGGAGGTCAGGAGAAGAAGTATGTTTTTTTAGGTGTGTTTTCTGCTGGTGTGTGCACCACTTGTGTTTATCCTGCTGTTTGTTAGTCCTGCACAGCCTGCAATGCTTCAGTTATCCCATTATTAGTAGCTGCACTGTACCTGCAATTAAATTTCCAAAGCCAGAGAAGCTTAACTAATTACTCCCAGCAAATGCCCCCTTCTTTCAATGCAAATAGCAGGGCAGGACGCTTTAATAATGCGGGAAGCCATTACATGGGCTTGGTGAATCTCGCACTGTCAATCAATACAAAATTGGATTTGACAAGTTATGTTATGTCAGCTATTTCTGTGCATTCATTTGACAGATAAAACTATAATCAAGCTAATGCAATGCTCTCAACAGAATAGTTAAGCAGCATAAGTTGAAACCAAGCCACTTTTTTTCCTCCACCTTTTTGCAAAAGCAAACATTTCTCAAATGCAACATTTCTCTTGTCTGATGCTGATGGGCTCCTGACAAGGCCGAGGCCGGGCACATCGTTTGCACGCGCAATGACGATGATGTTTCAGATAAGCATACATCGCACCGGAAGGTGAACTTTATTGGAAGTGTTATCAGTTTCCTTGCATATTTGCATGTTCTTATATGTACTGCTGTCAGCAGCAGCAGCAGGTGTTGGTGGTAGTGGTGGAGCGCAGAGAGGCTTCAGTGTTTATCATATCAGCAGACAACTATTGCTATAATTATATAAGGGCATCTGCAAGGCTACTGATGGTATGTAAACACCGTCTGCAGTACACAAAGCCTTTTAAAACCATCTCTGTGTACACATATTCTTCAAACGAAGCCCTATTTCCGGGTCTTTCAGGGTCAAAACTCTCACAATAAACATCTCTATTTTTTATTCATTATTTGGAAAATTGTTTCTGTATGGAGCTCAGACATTAGGTACGGAAGAGGATAAGGGCCAGGCATGAGAAAGAAACTTTGGGAAGACAAAGATTTTTTTTTCATTATGCATTTCGAGAGACATCAAAAGTTGAGAATAATGTTGAAATACAATTTTGATATTAAAGGCTCAGAATAGTACATATTCCCTCTGAATTGTACACAGTTGTAACCATCAATACCCGAGCAGTTTCCTGCTATTTCAGCTTTAATGACACCTCCTTTTTCAGCACAATCTTCTTCGAAGTCCTTATGTCCAAAAGCCGATTCTGAAGTATAGTTTCACCAATTCATCTATCCATAATTCTCAGCAATTCATCTTTTTTCTCAACATTTCGCATTTTTATTGAGGTGCATAATGGAAAATAAAATTGCCCTCTCATCATTTTTTCTCATGCCTGGCCCTCATCCTCTTCTGTAGGTAGAACTATTTAGCTCAATAAGATGCGACGGCGCAGGGCAAGTCAAAAGGTCAGAACTAAATTGCTTTTTTTTTTTCCACCATCAACTACGATCAAAATTCCCACAACTGGGAAATGTGGCTTATAATGAAAAATGAAATAATTCCCCTTTAAAAAACATCCATGATGTTCATTATGTGTTATGTCAAATTTTTGACAGTAAACTATATTCTTTGAGCTGTGTTTAGATGTTATGTAAAGATGACTCAGCGCGAGGTAACATACAGTAGGTGAGTGGTGGGCAGCACTGATGATAATGGTTCTGTTAACAAAACACCAAACAAATTTGACACAAAGCCTTTAAAGGAGCTAATAAATGTCGGTAGCAACGTATTGCAGCAGCTTTAATCACTGTTCCCATCTCTCCATATGAAGAGCATGAGGGTTTCCACCCTGCATACGTTGTTTGAATTATAAATCAAGTCAGGCTGCAGACAAACAGGAGTGCATTATTTACAGATGCCAGTCGCAGATGCTCTGCTGTACATGTCAGACATGGAGTACACCTGCAATACTTCATAATGATTCCTGAAACCGCATGCAGCTTATTTGATAACCACAGGGCCTTCATGGCACACATGCATGCTGTGATTTGTGTTTTTTTGTAGAAGCTAAAAATAACTGAATAAAATTGAAAACATAATCTCAAGGTCATTGGCCACATTTCGTTTTTACCATCTTTGCTTCGGACATTTCTGTGACTTGCTGCCCCGTTTTTACATCACTTTCCCCAACACAACATTCCTCTTAGGGTCATTAAATTTTCACGTATTTTTTTTCTCTTTTTCTTCTCAAGGTGAAGTACATGAGATGTGTCATCCATGTGATCCTATTCGCTCGAGCAGAAGCCTTTATTGCCTGTCCATGTTTGGCTCTGCATGTGCAGTGTGTCTTTGCAGAAAAACCCTTATTCATTTCCATTTATTTTTTGCTGCTGGTCGAGCTGCAGCAACACTCGCAATAAAACAGCTCGTTTATTTGACATGAAAGCTGATGATTACTAAAGACAGCTAAAGTGGTGACGACAAAGGCAGAGGAAATCCAGAGAAGATAGATTTGGATTGATCTGGCCCACAGTTAACAAATGGCCCTGTCACTGAGGAGAAAAGTTACACTTTATCCTCTATTGCCCTTCGAGGAAATTTCTGTTTAATACTATGTAGAAATAAAATGACTTACCGAGCACAACTATAATGATAATTCTGTCTTGCAGACAGGCCAGTCCTGCTCAGTAGGAGTTTGGCTTCAAAAAAGGGTCTCTAAAATATTGCCTACTGTCTGGACTACAACAAATTGCCCCGAGCTGTAGATTGGTCATTGTCAGATCATCCCTTGTTTTGGCCACACTTCTATAGGTCATCATGAGCATGGCAAACTTATTTTAAAACCTTTTCACCTGACATTTTGTAAGGTTGAGCAGTCCCGAAACAGAAAGCCAATTAAACAATTTCTTCTCAAAGAGAAAAATATCAACTCATAACTCTAAAGACACGTCCCACAAATATTAGATCATCATGGGAGCCGTGGAAGGAAATAGTCTATTTGGTGTATTTTAACAATCATTATTAGAATCTAATTCCAAGAAGCTCTTAATAATAATCCTTACTCAGAGCATGGTAACCATAACAGGTAACAGTATGCTTTTAAAGCTGTGGATTTCTGTATGTTAACGTTTCAGTTGACAGGTTGATGGCCACTGGCTGAAAAGGGCAGACCTTCTTTTGTCTACTTCTGCGAAATGTATGAGTCAGTAGCTATGTTTACATGCGCAAAATTTGTTAATCAGATTAAAAATTTGAGGGATTGGAAATTCCGAATCGGCTGTTTATATGGACGCTAAATCGAATCATGCGATCATGACGTGGGTATACATGCAGCAAGCTTTAATCCGAATAGCAGCAATTTGACATGCGCAGATTTGTCTAATCTCCCTAGAATAACCGCAGAAGAAGAAGTTTTACTTCCGCCTGGACAAATAGAATATAATTTCTTTCTGAATGAGCCAAATCGGTTCAGAATCTTCCAATTGACGTGTTTACATGAAGCATTTTTATTCTGATCAGCCCTTTATTCCAAATATTTGTGTCCATGTAAACATAGCTAGTGTTTAGAAAAGGAATTTACAATAGAGAATCATTCTGTTATTAATGTGCCCTGTGCCAAAATATCATTGAAGAGCAATAAATACCTATGAAGCTGTGGCGTTCCAAGGTTGTCAGAATCTGCCACAGCCTGAGCTATCGACCCAAAGCATCATAGAAAGCAAAGCACCTTTTAATGGGGGGGGGGGTGCCATACAAGACTTGGACAGGATTTTGTATAGTTTTCACGATTTGCAGAGTCCGACCGATCTGCACCAATCATGACTGGTTGTGGGAGTTTCTGCACAGAAATCTGTAAGTGTATGGGGGGTACGAATCGGCACCTCCCAACATGAGTCTGAGTGCAACAAACATGTTAGATTTTTCCACTCAGACTCCAGATGCAGTCACGTGGTGCACACCGACCCATCCTGGGAATGCATACTGCGCTCTCATGAATGTTTTCCTGAGGGCTTGGAGTGTTCATTTGGCTTAACTTGGAGTGACAAGTTGTGTAGTCTACGATCCTGATCTGGCAAAGTTGTTACATGTGTGATCCCGATTTTTTTTGGTCATCATAAAAAATAAAAAAATATCAGCATTTTTTTTGTAAGCTACTTGGATTATGATGGCCTTGTAGTGAATCCCAGCTTTACACAGACAGTTGAATAAACTCTGTTGTGCCTCTGTTGCACATTGTCTTTCTGTAAAGACATCATAGAGGCATAATGGGGGGGGGGGTTAAGTTTAGATCACCTCTGAACCAGTGTACTTCTAGTTCTGCTCACAAGCCCAGATAAATGGTGAGGGTTACGTCAGGAAAGGCATCCGGTGTAAAAACTGAGCCAAATCAAATATGTCAATCAAAAAGATGCAGAGGACAGTGAGAGATGGAAGATGAGGATTCCCCTTGGTGATTCCTAGAAAAAGCTAGGAAAAGGGCCAGTATTTGATGACCTGGGAAAATGATTTAACATTTCACAATCTGCTCCTTAAACCAAATGTTGGGCACCCTGATAGCTCAACTGGTAGACTGCATATCATTCATCAAGGCTGTATGTACGGCTCTCTCTCCCCTGCTTCTCTCCCATAAGGCAGAAATGCCAAAAAAATAATCTTCCGAGAAAGAAAAAAAAAAAAAAAGCTGGTTCTTTTAAAAGTAACAAATAGCTCCAAGATTTTTTTATATCATCCCCTACAGCTCAAGAGGATCTAATTGCAGTGGTAAGATCTTACATAATCATCATATCGCTTATAAAATGCCCACGCAACCCATTGGTGTTACAAGTGCTAGAGGTGTGTTCAGCTGACTCTTTGGATATCAGACAACAAATCCAGACAGAATGCAAAACTGTGCAAAAATATCATCACACGTAACCATGAGCTGTTGTGCCGTCCACACAGACACAAAAAATCCAATTACATGATAAACGAGCCACTAGCCACACAGGTGCTTCCCCTCTTGGCATCACAGAGAACGCAAAATTATAATATTACTGTAAAATGGCACACTTTCATGTTGTATCGAGCCCCTTTGTCAATGTTGTTTCACAATAAAGTATGATTCTCCTGGAGGTCCAGTGTGTCTGTCTAACCCTAACACAGGACAGCCACAGATATAATATAATACACCAGCATCCTCATGTATGGACATGATCTTAACATTTTTGCCAAGGCACCATGTCTGGCCTTTGCATAATAGAATGCATTAGCCCGATTAGGATCAGTACAGTGGATATAATGCTCGATGCAGTTTTTGTGACTTCAGATTTGACACAGACAGGATAGAATGGACAGACAAGACCGCTAGACTAATGCAGAGTGACACTCGCTCTCTCAATGACTCCCCTAATGGCCTTCAGACATTCGTGCAGAACTGAGTGGTATGAAGGGCGCAGGGTTACAACCACATCTCTAGCTGGTCAAAAGTGTTCTATTATTCTAATGTTCATATCAGCGATACAAGACGGTGCTGTTTTTCTAAATACATCTTTTCATCATATAGCTAAGGGCAACCCTAGTGTTTTCATTGTCCGTGATTGGTGTGGGAGGTGGGGAACAAGGTCAGGGTTTTGTATGAGAAAACAATAACAATAACTGTAATAACAAAAGTGCAAGTAAGTGTTTAGCCAAGAGACAGTATTCGTCTGTCACCTTTCAGAATGCTGACTTTTGACTGTTTGGAGCACAGGAGTGGTTATGGTTTGTATGATTGCATGTTTTCTGTGAGTTTCCTGGGACAAATGCTGGTGGCAGAGATGATACCAACAAAAACATTATTCTGCAGGAAGAGTCTGTGACAGGAAATCAAGGGTTGGATTCTTTTACTGGCTGCACTGTCATGCAGCCACCTCTAGTAACTGCCTGAACATGCATGCCACTCTTGGGCTGAATCCATATTATAGTCTATGAGTATATTCACTACTGAAAGGTAGGTACTTACTATTCAAATTTGGACTAGAATAGTTATTGTTAATTTATTTTTCCTGAATATAAGCTATTAGTGTATCGACAAAGGCTGCAAAAAAAAAATTTGTCAGCACATTTTTGTATGGTATGTAGAAATATTCCGTCCCTGCTTGGGTGTCTGATTTCCCTTTCATGCACAGAATTAAACATAACACTGCAGTTTAGATTGACCATTAAAAATTCTGTGAAACTCAGCTGGGTGGTATGAAGTGTGTGAGAAGTAAGCATTGTTTGACAGTGTCAGAGACCATATGGAACTTATAAAATAAAATATCTATTGTCCACTTACAGTGACAAAGCTGCATTTGTTGTTTAAGCATCAGTGCTGTCCATGCATGTCAAAAAATTGCCCTTATGATGCTTTGAAAATAGCAGCAACAAGTCATAGGAAAAAATAAAAGACAAGCACATTACTTTAAAAGATGCTGCATTTAAGTCAGGGGTAAAAAGAATAAGAGAGTCTTCTTCAGTCTCCTTTTACAGTATTAACACAGTACATTATTTGCCCATGCAGTGGCCCTGAGCACCATCGAGGGCACTTCACAGTGTGTACTTGCCTGGGGAAAATGTCCTGGCAGCAGACTGTTTTGGCTCAGGTTTAGCCTTCTGACGTTGTAGAGAGACTCTCAAAAGGCTGCATAAATGGCAGCTGTGCTCAATAAAGATGTTCATGTTTACGTGCTTTGGTAAGATTTACACTTCATCAGCAGATGAGTTTCCTGAGAATTCTCTCTCAGCATCAGCAGATCACTGCCGCAAGGAAAGAGTACAGACTGGACTGGAATACGATAGCACATCATCATGTTAGAGGATTAGTTACATAGCAAATTATAAAGGAATTCAAATAAACATGATACAAGTGACGAGTTTTATTTTTCAGCCATAACTTTATGACCAGTGACAGGTGACGTCAGTAACACTGATGACACATATTATGTAGCAAGGGAACATTTTGTCCTCAAAGTGAGTTGTAAGAAAGGACAACCAGTGAACTGGTGAGAGGATCATGGAGCCCAAGGCTTATTGACGTGAAGGGGGGGGCTGGCTCTCACATGATCTCACAGGAGAGCTACTGTAGTACAAAACATTGAAAAAGTTTTCACAACACAGGGAATTGCAGTTTGCTGAGAATAGGGTTATGTAGCCACAGACAGGTTAGAGTTCACCATTGAAACTCGGAGCAGGACAATGGAGCAGTGGAAGGAGCCCTGCTGTATTATATTTTCTTTTGCATCATGTGGATGGCTGGGTGTGTGTGTGTGTGTGTGTGTGTGCATGACTTACATAATGAAGAATGAAGAGACTGCGCTGGGATGCTTGCTCTATGGGTAGAACACAAGCTGGGAGAGGCAGTGTGATGCTCTGGGTTTAGGCAGTTGTTAATAATGTTATGACTTATCGGCCTGTCGAAGCAGAAAACAGGAGGAAAAATCAGTAAGTCAACACATGATTTGTAGCGTTAGTAGCAACCAAGGCCTGCAAGTGGACAGTAGCAACTGTTTTTTGGGTCAGATTCAGAGTTTATTAATCGATATTGCTTTAAAGAAAAAGAAACTGCAGTTCGAGGCTGTATTATAAAGGCTCTGAAAAGGATAATATTGCACCAGAGTTCTCGAAGCGGCAAAAACATCATTAACATGTTGTCATAAACAATACTGTTGACCCCAATGTCCACCTCTACATTGTACTGTAAGTGTGATTTTTTTTTTCCCCTCATCAGTCCTGTTTAATAATCAGTGAGAAACGAACTCCCGCAGCTCAGCTGGAAGAACTCAGCAACACAATATAATCTATTATAAGATAATATTATAGAAATAAAATGTATTTGTCCCTTGCTTGATTGGAACTCCACATGAAGCTTTCCAGTTATCTGCATGCAGTGTTTACTTGCCTCTTTCATTTGTCTTCAAGTTTTAATTTATATCATCAGATTTCACCTAAAGTATCAAAGTCAAAAGTAGCTGTTACTCAGTTCAGTTTTTGATCATATACATATATACATATATATATCCTACATCCAGGCTAACGCAGCCTTTTGAGAGTCTCTCAACAACGTCAGAAGGCTAAACCTGAGCCAAAACAGTCTGCTGCAAGGACATTTTCTCCAGGCAGGTACACACTGTGAAGTGGCCTTGATGGTGTCAGGGTCACTGCATGGTTGATGTCACTGTTGTCGGTACGGGAGATCAAATTCAAATCGTGGTCAGGGGGCGTGAATCCAGTTTGGCCTTTGGCAAGGTCCTTAGTGCTACCTGCCATACCTTGATATGAGTGCAACCACGATTAAGTGAGCAATACCGGCTCCGACGTCGCCCGGGTCAAAAAGGTCCACGTCAGGTGTTGGGGAACCAGGGCAACCTGATGACAAGTGGGCTACTGGACTAAGACATACAGGGAGCAAGCATGACAATGTGGGATTAATGGAATGCTAATACACCAGCAACCCCAGCCGGAGGGGTTACATGCAACGGATGTGGGACCTATGGATGCTTCGACACCCTACATCCAAGCTAACGAAGAAACAGCTCGTAACTCAGTGTTCCAATGTCCGCAATCGACAGCTACTGTCACAACTAGAGATCGATGAGGTACAACAACGATGCTACAGCAAGGGTGAGCCAGGACGCCAGGTCAGTGGGGGGATTTCAACATCCCCCCAACATTCAGAGATTGGGTTCCAAGCCCCAATAAGAAGCCCAGAAGACATTAGCACAAGGGCAGCTGACCTGAGAAGGCAGATAATGGCTAACAAGGATACCTGGAACCCCCGGGAACGGTTACCAAGGCTGGATTACTGTAATTCTTTATTATCAGGTTGCCCTAATAAGATTTTAAAAACTCTTCAGTTAATCCAAAATGCAGCAGCACGTGTACTGACTAGAACTAATATCAGAGACCATATTTCCCCATGCTGGATTCTCTGCACTGGCTCCCAGTTCAAGTCAGAATAGAATTTAAAATCTGTGTCTACACCTACAAAGCTATTCATGGTCAGGTACCATCTTATCTTAAAGAGCTCATAGTACCCTATTGCCCATCCAGAACCTTACGCTCCCAGGATGCAGGGTTATTGGTGATCCCAAGAATCTCCAAAAGTAGAATGGGAGGCAGAGCTTTCAGCTATCAAGCTCCTCTCCTGTGGAACTATCTTCCAGTCTTGGTACGGGAGGCAGACACACTCTCTGAATTTAAGAGTAGGCTTAAAACCTTCCTCTTTGATAAAGCTTATAGCTAGGGCTGGCCTATCTGGCCCTTAGTTATAATGCTATAGGCTTAGGTTGCTGGGGGAACACTCCATGAGGCACTGAGCTCACTTCTCTCCCCCCTCTGACTCAGACTCCACCTCTGCTCCTCTAAATGTCCACATCCTTACGCTAACTTTACTTCTTCCCCTGAGTCTTTGTGCTTTATCATCCTGCAGGTCTTTCTAGGTTGCGGTGGGAGCTGCTGCTGTGGTCCTGCCTGATGCCTCCTGGCCACATTAGGACAGGAGATCCTGTGACTTGGATCCTAGGCTGGATTTCCAAGTGCAAATCGGGATCCACAGATCACAATGGCTTCTGGACCAATAGACTACACCTGCTTTTGGATCACTACACTTCACGTATACCTGGATTTACAGATTCTACATACTCTTGGACTCAGGGACTACATCATCAACACTCAGATCTTGCTACATGGAGTACAATGACTCCTGGACCAACAGAGTACATTGTGTACATTGTATCTGGATCACTAGATTTCCCATACATCCGGATTTATAGAATTCACAGACTCTGGGACTCGTGGATGTTTTATACATTCTAAGTAAACCATTATTATCATGTTGTTGTGTTCTGTACAAGTGACATCTATTGCACGTCTGTCCATCTTAGGAAGAAGGATCCCTCCTCTGTGGTTCTTCCTGAGGTTTCTTATTTTCCCTGTTTAGGGTTTTTTAAGTTTTTCCTCACCCGGTTCGAGGGTCTAAGGGCAGAGGATGTCACATCTGTACAGTTTGTCAAAGCCCAGTGAGATAATATGTAAATTGTGATTTTGGGCTATACAAATAAAATTTGATTTGATTTGATTTGATTAGTGGCAGAATACCCTCATGTGGATATATGCAAGCTGATATATGCAACAGCAACAGCTATCCTAGGGGTGCTTGGTTGGCTACAAGATGCATGCAAGCAAGGGGCAATACCTCCATGTAGAAGATGGTTGGAGGCTATGATCAAGGCAACACGGAGAGAGGTTAGCCAACTGTCACAGCTGGAAAAGGGCAAGACCACCAAAGTACCAAAGAAGTAGAGCAAGCTGTCCATAACTGAGGCACTGGAGACTGCCAAACAGAGGCTCACAGCCGTGGCTGCCCGCCTGAAGAGGTACACTAGAGACATGGAGGTCCGGAGAATCAATAGGATGTTCACCACTGAATCATCCAAAGTGTACTCTAAGTAGGAGGGTAATAAGACGAGGACAGACCCACCCAGGGGTGAGACTGAACTGTGCTGGAAAGGCATGTGGGAGAAAGAGGCATCACATAACACCAATGCTCAGTGGTTGGTGGACTTGAGAGAGGACCGCAGCAATCTACCAGAGCAAGACCCAGTAAGCACCACAATGGCAGACACCCAAGAAAGAGTCTGAGGGATGAAGAGCTGGACAGCACCAAGCCCTGACATGATACATAGCTACTGTCTAAAGAAGCTAATTGCACTCCATGAATGCCTGGCAGCTCAGATGAACCAGCTGCTGAAAGATGGGACCCACCCAGAGTGGTTGACCCAAGGCCAGACTGTCCTATTCCTGAAGGACCCCCCAGAAGGAAACGATTCCATCTAACTACCGGCTAATAACCTGCCTCTGCACGACATGGAAGCTCCTGTCAGGCATCATTGTGGCCAAGATGAGTAGGCATGTAGCTCAATACATGAGCAGGGCCCAGAAAGGGATTGGTAGTGACACCAGAGGAGCCAACACTAGCTACTGGTGGACATGGCAGTCTCTAGAGACTGTAAGACCAGGAAGACCAACCTGTGTACTGCCTCGATTGACTACAAGAAAGCGTAGGACTCAATGCCACATACATGGATACTGGAGTGTTTGGAGCTATACAAGATCAACAGGACACTAAGAGCCTTCATCAAGAACTTGATGGAGCTGTGGAAGACTACTCTGGAAGCCAAATCAAAGCCAAATGCCCAAGTTAACATCAAGTGCATATACCAAGGAGATGCCCTATCCCCCCAGGTGCTCTGCATTGGCCTGAACCCCCTAAACCAGATCATCACAAAGAGTGGCCTCCGATACCGTTTCAGAAATGGAAAAACGTTCAGCCACCTCCTCTACATGGACGACATCAAGCTGTACGCGAAGAGTGAACGAGACATCGACTCACTGATCCACATCACCAGGATCTACAACGCTGACATCGACATGTCATTCGGGCTGGACAAGTGTAGCCTAATGATATCAAAATAAAGCAAGATGATCACAACTGACCGGGTTGAACTACCAGCAGGCAACATAACCAATGTTCAGGACAGCTACAAATACTTTAGGATCCCACAGGCAAATGGGAATCATGAAGAAGCCGCAAGGAAGTCAGCCACAGCCAAATACCTACGTAGAGTAAGGCAGGTCCTGAGAAGTCAGCTGAATGGTCAGAACAAGATCCGAGCCATCAACATCCATGCCCTGCCCATCATCAGATACCCTGCTGGTAAAATAACCTGGCCAAAGGAGGAGATAGAAGCCACTGATATCGAGACAGGGACGCTGCTCACCATGCATGGGGGGTTTCAGCCCAAGTACAGACCCATGAGGCTGTACACAAAGGGGAAAGAGGGAGGCCGAGGATCAGTGAGTGTCAGGGCCACTATCCAAGATGAATCAACCAAGATTCAGGAATACATCAGGAGGATGGCCCCAAATGATGACCTGCTAAGTGAATGCCTCAGGCAGCAGAAACCCAGTGAAGAGAAGGAAGAAGAAGAGAGACCATCATGGAGGGAAAAGCCCCTGCACAGGATGTACCACCGACAGATCGGGGAAATGGCTGATATTGAAAAGACATACCAGTGGCTGGAGAAGGCTGGTCTTAGGGACAGCACAGAGGCACTGATCATGGCAGCACAAGAACAGGCCTTGAACACAAGAGCTATAGAGACCGGGGTCTACCACACCAGACAGGACCTAAGATGCACCTTGGGTCCTGTGCAAAGACTGTGCAAAGATGCCCTTGAGACAGTGAAGCACATAACAGCAGGGTGCAAGATGCAGGTATGTAAGGAATACTTGGAGCGTCACAACCACGTGGTCAGCATAGTATACAGAAACATCTGTGCTGAGTATGGGCTGGAGGTTCCAGGATCAAAGTGGGCAACACCTCCTAAGGTGATTGAAAACGACCGAGCTAAGATCCTGTGGGACTTCCAGATCAAGACCGATAAGATGGTAGTGGCCAATCAACCGGATATTGTGGTGGTCGACAAATAGGAAAAGAAGGCGGTAGTGGTGGATGTTGCAATCCCAAGTGATAGCAACATCAGGAAGAAGGAACACGAGAAGCTCGAGAAATACCAAGGGCTGAAAGAGGAGCTGGAAAGGATGTGGGGAGTAAAGGCATCAGTGGTACCAGTGGTGATAGGAGCACTCGGGGCTGTAACCCCCAAGCTGGGAGAGTGGCTCCAACAAATCCCAGAAATAACACCTGAGACCTCAGTCCAGAAGAGCACAATCCTAGGAACAGCTGAGATCCTGCGCAGGACCCTCAGGCTCCCAAGCTTCTGGTAGAGGACCCCAGCTTGAAGGAGACACAAGACCATCCACAGAGGGCAAGTGGGGATTTTTTTAAATAATATTTCGTTGAATACATTTAAGCAGCATTCTAACACTGTCTGAGGTACATAAGTATAATAAATACTTCAAACTGAATCAGTGCATCATGTTTTGGGGGATGATAATATTTTTTTTTAGTGTGTAAAGCATTAAAAGGTGTAGAGGAAATATGCTATCCATAAAATGAAAATAACCTGTTCACATTTGTACAGTTTGTATACATATTTGGTCATGCCTCTTTTTGCTACACAATATTTTGCCTGAAAAATGAACCCACGTTTTAATAAAGGTTTTACTCTCATGTGGCAACTTGTCAGGCAGCTACAGTAATTGGTAATGGGATTTTTACTGAGGTCCATAGGCGTGTCAGAGTGAAACACCGGTGCACTATAGCATGATTTATTTCTCCTCGGGCCCAAATTGCAACACCTTTGTTAAACTGTGTGACACAAGCCACCCACAGCCATGCAATGAAAGAGTATATGATTATAAATTACCAGAATAAAGGCCATTAAATCAGGAGGTGCAGAGTTACTTTCTTTGTTAAAGAGAGGAAATAAGACAACACTGCGTGTGTTTCACACAACCCGTAAATGTGGACCTTTGTCCTGATTCCTGATTCGACTAGTGGTGTCATCCCAGGCTCAAAAATACAATAAAATCCCAACTCAGTACAATAATACATGCACAGGTGGACAGCTTTGCAAGAAAAATAAACATTGCCCTTGCATAATGGCAGCACAAAAAAGTGCCACAAAAACAGCAGTTAGGCCTATAGCTATTGGATGTTTTAGTAATCATGTATTCGTCTTTTAATTATAACAATAATTTGTCAACTAAATGTGCTACGTTAGGCCTATAGCTATTGGATGTTTTAGTAATCATGTATTCTTCTTTTAATTATAATTTTAATTATTTAAAAGGAATGTAGGGTAGTTTCTCTCTTTGTCAGCCCTGAGATGAACTGTTGACCTGTACATGATGTACCCCACCTTTGCCTAGGGACAGCGGGGATAGGATGCAGCACCTCTCAACTCTGTATAGGACTCCAGCATTAGATAATGGATGGATGAAAAGTAAATGACAAAATTAAACAGGTTTTGTCCAACAAGTCCAATGCCAACAATTGATGGAATCCTTTAAAAACTAATCTCTCATGTAAAATTATCATCAAAATCATATTTTGATTTTTTTTTTTTATTAAAAAAAACATCCCTTTGTGACTTTAAAATGTCTTGGAAGTAATTCTACATCTTTACCTCATCTCAGTTGTTGGGATGTATGAATATCCTTCTCTGCTCATTGCTTATATATGTTGCAGATTGGCAAGATGTAACATTAATGTAATTCTGTCATTGGTGGATTGCAGAAATCAGTTTATTTTGGTTTGTGTCATAGTATATAAGAAATATTTTATACACGTCTTAATAAGGTCAAAGACATGCTTTAAATGGTGGTCAAAGTTTTGTTCCAATCTTAAATTAAATGCAAGAAGGGTTATGAAGACTAAGTTTAATGCCACACGTTTATATGATGTCAAAATGGTCAAAATGAAAATTGTCCAAAACTTGGGACAAATTATATATAATTTAAGCAGCTTTAAAGTTAACACTGCCCCAGAAACACTATGGCTTATATTTGGTAGGATTTAAACATATGCTTAATGTTAGAAACCAATCACAGTCACGCGATTAAAAAAAAGAAAAAAAAAAAGAAAACTGTGTTTGCCGTCAGTTGGAAGGTTGAGTTCTGGTTTGATGAATTTTGTGTTTTTATGTTTTCATTTTTTAGCCCAGTGTGTAGAATGTAGATGCAAATTCTTTCTTAATTAATTTTTTCACCTTTGAAAGAGGCCAATGTCTTTTCATCTGCTGTGTTAGAGGACAAGAGATTTTTATTTGGTTGTAGAAGATATGAAGATCACCACTCTGCCTCTATTTCTGTATGCTACATATAATGCTATAATGGTTGTGTTAATCTTAGCATAGTATGTGATATTACAGCCTAGTATAAAGACTGAGAAGAGGGGGAAAACTACCAGAGTCTATGTAAATATAACAGTAACTGCCAACCAGTTTGCAATTAAAGCTGTATCTCTTGTTAATTAGAAATGTGTATTGAGCAGAACAGTTGAAAAATAAACCAGTCAGGATTGACGAACCAAGTAATAGCAAGTGTAATTTATTATGGCCATAAAACAAACTTTGATCAAATCTAAATCACTTCAGCTGCCTAAACGCAATTCTAACCCTAATGAAAGTTGTTAACTCATTTAACCTCAGCAGTTAGCTAATCATTTAACAGGTGAAAACGCATTATCTGGCCACGTAATCCAATCAGCATTGGACAAGCTCATTCATATAATAAACAGTCTCATTTAATTTTGTCCCTCGTTCCATGAAAACATACCAAAACAGATCAATGTCAATGAATTTTACATTAGCCTTTAAATGACAATTGACACCATCACACTGGGCTCCCCCTCCGAGGTGTCACACACTTGAAACTGTGTCCGGTGGGGCTTCACTGTCTTTAATACATCACAGTTCATTGACATGAGCGTTTCTGAAGCAAACAACTTTTATTCCTTGGTCCACGATTCCTCTTCCTGCAGCACTTTTTGTTGGGTTATGCTCTGTTTGGGTTTGTCAGAATTTGAAGGTACCTCAACAATGTAGGGGCCATTATGCTCATATATAGAGCATGGTAATACTGTGGGTTGCACAGTGACACCAACAGCTGTCGCAGCTCTGACTCATCGCGGGCTGTCTATTCTTTGGATCTCCTAGTGTTAGCAGTGGAAATAAACCTACAGCTGTACAGGGACTCAGACTGTACCTCTTAACAGTGTCTAATGTGATGTTAGGGAAACAGTTGGCCTATGAGCCAGGGCTGGCTGGTTAACATGCTAACCTCAGTAGATATCTGTACAACACAGTACAGACGTCTTTAAAGTAGTGCCAGCACTGCTGTTTCTTCAAATTTGAGTAATGTTTACATTTACCTTTTAAAGTACATTGTAAAATATGTTTTGGCCAGATTTCGGGAGTTACATTCAAGCATTGTGAGCCATTCTAAGAAATATGCTCCCAGAAGGGAGAAGGCTGTAAGTTGAAGAGAGGCAACTTGTCATGGTCGTTTTGAAGTAACTCTGAGACACTGGGTGTAACCTCCTGATTAACCCACACTTTACCGCGTGCTGCATCTCTAAACTGCTCTCGGCAAGTTATGTACACATTTCATCAGAAAGTACCAAGAACGTTTAGTTACAGGGATTTCTCTTCAAGGAAGTAAAAGGCTCCTGTGGCACATTGTTGTCTGTGTTTCCACCAGGGCCTAAACTCCTGGGATGATTTTGCAAATTAGGGTGATGATATACAGAAAGGAATAATAACTGCTCACTCACCAATGAACCAATTAGTGCAGACCTTCTCATTGAATAACGGTGTCTTTAAACTCCAGATGCATTCGATATTATAGTGTCTGTGCAAATTTCATTGCTGTATCTGACTGGAAGCATGACACAATTGCAGTAGGTCATTCACTGCAGGTACAGGCTACAAGATAACTGGTGGCATTTGTGATGTGTTTCATTGATAAACAAACACAAAAAAACTAAAACACAAAAAGCACCAAATTTTCCAGAATGTTTCTTGTAAAATTCATGATAATAATGTCAGAGAATATTAGATTTGTTTTCTTTTAAACTTGTGATTTTCAAACTTGGATTAAAATCTCTGTAATGCCACTGTCGGCCACTATGCCGTTACAATTCTATTATTACTAAGAATCTGGACACGTAGAGAATAACATGCGCGGCAACGAGCCTTCCTGGCTTCGTCGGCAGTCGCAGTGTTTGATTTTGCTCTTACTCTTTCTTTGAAAACTCCTCCTATCCTGACATTATCACCATACATTCTTCCGGTGAAAAATATGGAGGATGAGTCATTTTGAAAAAACTGCCGGACACACAGCAGCGTGTTAACACAGAGTTAACACGTTGGAGAGTTTACTTTTTTCTTTCTTTTTCCCTAATGTTTTCTTGTGTTCGTATGACCACAGGGCAAATATTTACTTTTTTATTCAATCATTATGATTATTGTATTCTCTGTCTACTCTGGCAGCTTTGTCCTACTACATGTGGCCTTTTGCCATGTTGATTTTTCTCTCTATGACTCCTTAAAGGTTCCCTCCTGATGAGGCTGTAGTAGTCATTTGGCATAGTGAGGAAACCTCTGCCTGTTATTGTTGAACCTGCCTATTGTGTCTGTTTATCTTGCAGAAACATTTGTTTCTGCAAAGGTTTCCGTAAAAGTTTCTGCTTATGCTGTAGAAAATATGGTACTCAGTTGAATAAAGACTTTATGAAAAGACACTATTTTTCAGACTTAAGCCTGCATGACCAGAGATAAGATGAAGTACTGAATGATCAGAATTTTGCATTTTAATGTTAGTTGTTGCTTTTATGTAGTTTTCTTTTAGAAACTTGCACATTTATTCTTCAAATGTAATCTCGGACTCCCTGCAAGCAAACATTTTCATTTTCTGAATAGTCTATTTACATGTTGCTTGTGCATCTTTAAATGCCAGTGTTTGCATATAATACATAAAGAAAAATGACATTGCATGGGGAGAACATGTTCTGTTTAGTTCAGGGACCTCGGGAGAGCTGCAGTGTTGATTAAAGTACCAAGAAAAATTGTCAGCTCAGCATACTGGTTTACAATGAAGCTGGACATATCGGAGCTAATGGATGTGTCGAGAATATTGTTCTACATTAACTGAATTAACGGTGTTACATAGGACTTAATTAAATGCGCTGTCATTACGTAAGAAAAATAAAGCTATGACAGCTTTATTACGATTCAGAGGAAACCACTTGAAAATGTGACTCTGAGGAAAAATCCCAGATATTTCGCTCTGATTGCATGTCATGAATGTTTAATGTCTGTAATGTGCATCAATTTGAAATGCCTACTCCCAGTTTTGTACATACTACCTCCAGAATCAATCTGTGACTTGCAGGTAGAAAAATATTAAAGTGTAAGGTAAATGACTGGTAAGTCATCAGTTGTTTATACTTTGGGTTAGTGGCGTGTCTGATCCACCAACCAAGAGCATCAGTGCTTGATCACCTGGGCTTTATGCTCAATACTCTTACTCTTTGCACCTTTAAATAAGTGCTTCAATAAATTGCCGATTGTAATTAAGTAGAATTACTAGAGTAAGTGTACGTCCACTTGTCCAGACATATTCAGTGTTGGTCATGATATTTCCAGAAAAAAAAAAGTAATTTATGATTTTTATAAGCCTCCATTACATTTGAATCCACAGCTCGTGGGATTTTGAGATTAAATCAACAAAGGGAGGCTTTCTAAACACAAAAATCTACCCTTAACAAAACTCATGTTAATGTTATCTTGTGTGAATGTGTTTCATGAGATTTTTTTTTTGACACCTCGTTTGACTTTGCCAACACAGCAGACTCCCACCTGTAAGGCAGCGACACCATCAACAGTATGCTTCTGGTAAAAGCATCAGCATCTGGTAAAATGTGAAAATGTGGCACTTTTTTGCTTGTTTGTTTTACAGAGCATGGCATGATCCTTAGTTATTATTTTCTTTCAGACTTAATAACACAATATAGAAGCTTTGGATTTTATAGAAAACTATCTCTGCCATTAAGATGATTGTACACAAAATGTGACTGATGTTGGATCAGTGACAGGTGCAACAGCATGGAGCCACTGTGATGGAGTGCTGTTTGAATAGGTTGTCTTCAACACTTTCAAGTAAAAGCAGAATAGGGTGTTTCTATGGCAAAATCCACCCACTAAAGTCCACAGCTTTTAAACCACTTACTGTTTACCACAAGAGTTTAGATGGCTCTGTTAAGGGATTCTCTCTATAATTTCTGTTTGAAAAGGAAAATAGCAACTAGGCTATAGGGACTGAAATTTACATTTTCTGGATGTAAATAATGCAAATAAAAAGGCTAAATAGCACACTGGGCTTTACTGCTGATTATTTCATTACTACTTCTGCATTATTTTTTTTGTGTCTTTTCAACATTTACTATTTAAGAGTGCACGCGTAAAAGCTTGGAGAGGAGATTAGATACGTTGAACCGCGGTTAAGACAAAGAGAGGCCATCTCTCATTCT
Source organism: Mola mola (assembly GCA_001698575.1). Taxonomy (NCBI): domain Eukaryota; kingdom Metazoa; phylum Chordata; class Actinopteri; order Tetraodontiformes; family Molidae; genus Mola; species Mola mola. Next base: position 3,215,845 of record KV751330.1, on the reverse strand, counting down.
GTCAATACTTGTAGCACCGGTGTGAATAACAGCGGCGCTGAATGTCTTTTGTCAGTAAATGGGAGTTTAATACGTTGCATCATGGAGATGGGACACAGAGTGTGTGGCCCCCGCTGTTTCCCTCATCAGTGCTCCGGCTTCATAGATTGCACCACGTGAAACCGCTCTCGTCTTCAGTGACAGGAGTGTCAGACAGCACAAACCTCACACTTCTGTAACAGCTCCCTGAATTGCTGCCTGATGCGCATTCATCAAGCACCAGGCTCAATGTTACCTAAAGGCACAAATTTCCATTAATATTTTCACAGAGAAGAATGGTCATTTGTCTTTTTTCCATTAAAGGGAAATAACTGTCCTCAAATTAATGACTTATGTGGATTTCCAACCGTGTAGGGCTGATACACAAGGCTGTTTTGAATGAAATTTCCGTTTGTTTGTGGTTTGGTTTTATAAAATTCATATAGGGTCAAAAAGTTAATCATGAGTCACCACCTAAAGTGTGATCTTGCTTAATTTTGAAATTCCGCCTAGTACTGCATGTGTGTCTTTAAGAAATATTTGAAAGGATGCATTAATTATCCTATTTCTAAGAGGTAATTTCACCATATAAATTTGACTTAATTCTCTATGTATTTCCCTGTGTTTGCATTGTTCACTTGTTTGATACGGTCTGATGCCACTTGTTAACATCTGTCCTGAGTGATCTGGTCACATGTGGATAGCCCTTTATGGTGTGAACATGCCAAATATTACACA
>KV751330.1:3179941-3214866 GCA_001698575.1 Mola mola | reverse complement strand
GTTGTGGTCTAAGCAGCAGCGTCGGCATTTTTTTCACTAGAAATTTAATCGCCTTCAAATTCTCTCTTTTTTTTTTCATTATTAGTCTCTCCTGACTGAAAAACCAAACATCTAACTCACCTAAAAGGGACATGTTGATGCCTTCAGGCCAGTCTGATCGTAAACCCTCAGGTCAGCCACAGTAAGCTAAGAATGTAAGACAACATATTGTTTTACTTACTGGTTTGGTTTATTCAGTATCTTAAATCTGGAGCTTATGATGGCACTTCGTAGTTACCAAATTGCAATATAAATGTAGTTGTAAAATACTTATTTTTAACATAATGGTATAACTGCACTCCAAATTTTTAGAAATATAAAAGCCAAAACCAGTTCCATTTTATTTATTAATTACTATGTAGCTCCTCTCTATATAGTACATTCATTTACTTGTAGTGGGCCACCACAACAAAATCACTTTCTGCCATATACATTACTCTTTCTATTTTTGGAGCTTGGCACCTTCATTCTCTCTTTCTCTCTCGGTTAGTTAGAGTCATACATATTGGCCTGAGGTCATTCAGGTGTGCTTTCTAGTCACAATATATTAATAGATGTTAAAGACCAGTGGCTGTGGCTCAGGTAATAGAGCAGTTGTACAGTTGATCAGGGACGGATCCCTGGGCCCTACAGTCTACAGGTTGAAGATCAAGATACTGAACCCCAAACTGCTGCTGATGCTGCACCATCGGTGTGTCTGTGAATATTCATTGCTCACTGCAAGGTATTCTTTGCCACCAATGTGTGAATGGGTAAATAATGCTTAATTGGTCAAGACGACCACAACGTTCTAAACATTCTAAATGGTAAGTATGCATTTATTTCTTTATTTTCCTTATTTATTTGCTATTATTTTGAGTAGCTATACACAACATGCTGCAGATGAAAAGGTCAGCAGAGCAGGCACAGGGAGAAAAGAGGAAGTGCAGGGGAGGGACAGGTCAGTGCAGTCAGTGTGTGTGTGCGTGTGTGAGAGAGAGAGAGTGAGAGGAAAGCAGGGAAAAGGGAAAAGGGAAAAGCAAGGGGGCATATATAACAGCAGAATGTGATTAAACACGTGAATAAGTTGGAGAATTAAATAAAATTGGTTTGGCTGTACCTCCACCATATAACCAACCAACAGGTATGTGAAAATGGGCTGAGACCTATGCATTACTGTACATAAATAAGCCAACCTTTGATTCAACCTGATGTGTGTTGACATGTCTGGGATCTGGTCGGGGTGGTTTTGTTGCATAGATCAACTTAGGTGGCTTTCACATGTCATTATCTTCAAATGCAGAAATTATGTCCTGTCTTTTAAACTGGCCACAGTAATAGTGTGGATCCAGTTCTAAAATGATATTTTACTGTCGTTTTACTGCTCATGTTACTGTAGTCATTAGCTAGATGGTTTCTAAAATGTTTCATGCTATAACATATAACTATTGCATGGCCCTTCTTTATATCCATTTAATTAAATTTGTGAGACTAAAGATTCTTCTTTGACCGATGGACCTATAGTAGCATTATTGTCACCGATAAAAACCTTAATCCGTCAGTAGTTTTGACCATCAATCGCTTACACAAACAAAATGACCTGAGTAAATTGAATGCTTTCATTCCCTACAGACTACCTTCTATCTGTGTATTCTTCACCGCCTTCGTAAAACGTGTTGCAGGGTACACAGAGCATTGATGTGTTGTTAAAAACTTCCCATTCGTTTTGATAAGAACAGAACTTAAAGTGGGAAGCGGCGTCATTATCACTCAAGTGAGTTTAACACAGCTTTGAAGCCTCATACAAATGGAGCCATCAGATACAAAGACACATCAAATGCGGCTGACATGCTTTCTTTGAAGTAAAATGATGAAAGGTCTTGGAAGCGTTTACTTTGATGGATTATATCACAATAATTAGAGATGTCAGAGTTGATCATGGACATGTATAGTCTAAAATTGCATCTTAAACTCTTTGTGCGTTCTCACGTCCACAGATACCACAGGGCAGATATGGTATGCGTATCTTGCGTCATAAAATGTATCTTTGATCTCAGTTTGCTCACATGTGCGTCATATGTTATATATGAACGTTACAGGAGGAAAAACTGGATTAAATCCTGTAGCAAAATCAGTTAGTTCCATAATTGTATTGTTTCTGAGTCTCATGTCTTTTTAGTTTACATAATTTAGTAAAATAGATGCTTTTTCACTGCACACAATAAAGCTCAAAGACAATGCTGATGTTCATGTAGGAAGCTTGATCTATAGGTACACACATTAACATGCAACACAACATCTGTTTATGAGACAATCTTTATTGTATTTAGCTCTAAAGACCCTGTAGCAACACAGTTATTTGGTAAACTTGTGTATGTGATGACCATTGACATAAATAAAGATGGAAAACATGTTGCCATTTCCTCACACTGTAGACAAATTTCTAGATATTAGTGCTGCCATCTTGTGCTAGTAACCTCATTTGAAGTTTTTCATTTGAGTCTCCCCCATTTTTACGGCATCCCATAATTAATTAAAACTAAACTCGTAGGAAAAATGAGTAGTTGAACATACATTGTATCGTATCGTACCGTACCGGAGGGTACGTACATCAGTGGGAGGGTCTCGTTCAAGCATCTAAACTGAATGAGAACATCTTTGGGAAAAATATTTGAGGACTACTCTTGAGCTTTTAGGTTGATCCAAGTATAATGGAGGAGGGGTTTATGATCAGTGCTGCAGCCCACCACCAGAGGGCATCAAGATGCTTTAGCTTTCCTTTATGGGAACTCTCATGTCATCTACTGCATCTTTACATACAGTCTATGGTGCTGACAAACTGCTGTGTCCTAGCTATAAAGACCTTCTGAGTGGAAAGTATTGTCATTTTTATGTATCACCATATGTTCAAAGATAGCTGCTTTTATGATGGACATTAAGTGAACTGAAGCAAAGCTCACCTTCAGTAAGAAAAGATTCTATAGCGCCCAGACAGTGACTTCACTGTTGAATTTGAATTTGAAGTTTGAGCCAGTCCAGCTCTGGAAATGTATGTTTGCCATTTCCTGAGGGATGTTGGTTGAGCTTATTTAAATGAATCAAAGGATGCAACTGGCTCGTTTCATATACACTACATAAACACTAATGCAGACCACTGCATGGTATTAGGCCTGACTGTTTGCATTGTTATAAAAAATGGTTATTAGGGAATAGGGAGGGGCATAAATGATATCCATACATATTATTAATTCCATAATAATTGAACATCATCATAAAAGGTCACTTGAATGTAAAACAAAAGCCAGAAGTGACATTTATATTCAGGGTCTCATTCTTTCTGGGTGAATCACATTCTCCTTAATTTACAGCGTAGTTCATTTGTGCAAACACATCAGTTATATCACATAAGTGTATAGATAAAAAATATTATCCCCTTATAAACTCTATCTCAAAACCTCATTATCTTTGCATTGCATGAGCAATTGATGAAGCTTATTTTGATTAAATTCAGCTATTTCATATCCAGTTGTCTAAGATTCTTTAAAATCAGTCCAAAAGAATCAGCTTACTTAATTCTCTTCAAGGTTTATGTCAACATTTGATTTACAGCATATTTGAGGTGTTTTGCATAGTCTCAGAATATTGCCACCAAACCAATCCCGTGAAAACTTATTTCCCACGGAGGGCCATTTATTTTGTAAAGGCCAGAGTAGTTTAACGGGATGGCTTTCATTTCACGGTTCATACTTTCAATGGGATTATTAAGTAAAATTCTGTTGAAGGGAGAGAAAAGCTGTCATTCAATCCCATCTTCCTGGAATGGTAGGAGGAGAGAATATCCTGAAGCATTAGGAGCTGTTGCCAATCACTGCACGGATAATAAGAATATTTGCATCTGGTCCAACAAGTCCTCATCTGGTGTGACTGTTTCCACAGCCACTTAGAGTAATGTAGGAAATATGGTGCTGCTGATGTTAAACATCAGTTTAGCACTGTACACCAGTGCTACAATCGAGATTTATCATATAACTTTAGAATTCATAAAAATTTGTGTGGGACATTTGTTGATTGATTGATTTAGCTACAGCTTAGATAATTATTTAGATCATAACAATTTCTCTGGGCCCGAGCGTGAAATTCAAAATTTAAGAATGTTTTTTTTTTTTAAAAAGAAAAAAAACAAAAAAAAACATGGACGGTTCATCCTCTGTATTAAGGAGAAGAATCTTCCAGCTTGTTATAGTGCAGATTTCAAAAGACAGCATACATGATGGTACGAGGGTGCGTTAGTGCACATGGCATGTGTAACCTGCACATTTATGAAGGCTGAATAGTTCATACAGGTTTAAGACCACATGCTACCAAATAAACAATTTTATTTTTCGGGGAAGGCTTTGCTTATTTCAGCAGTACAATCCCAAACCCCATTCTTCATATATTATAACAGCATGGTTCCATAGTAAAAGAGTCCAGGGGCTAATTTGGCCTGTCTGCTGTCAAACTGAAAAATCTTCAGTGCGTTATGAAACATAAAGTACAACAACCCTGAAATCTTGAGGGACTGAATTATACATCAAGCAAAACTGGGGGGAAAAAAGAGTTTTCCAAAACAAGAACATTTCTCCATTCAACGTTTCTGAGTTTTGCAAATCATCATATTGTCATATACATTTCTGGAAACCGGGTTTGTACTTTGTCATTCATATTTTATAATTAACGTTTGAGATAGATACAGAAACAAAGTGTGTATTTCATATATAAGCATCTGCAAACGCATGCTCGATGCGGTGTGAACTAATGTGCAGCTTATGATGGTTATTCTGAAGAACCTAAATGTTGCACCTCTGGCAATGCAAAGTGTTTACACAGAGTTCAGTTGAAAACTCCACACAGCCCGATGGGAATGTATGCATGATTAATACAGTGTGCGTATACACAGCACTCGCCATAAAACCCATGTCTGGCGTGACTCACACTGCCTTTGGCAGGTGAGACAATGTCCATCTCATTTCTTAGGAGTGTGCTGGCACCATCCTCTGCTTTGTCATTTTAACCACTGTGTGATCACCTGTCAGTTTGATGAAGTAAACTTTATAATCTTCTCTGGTGCTATTGACTTAAATTCCAATTTTTCCCATACATAGTCAGGTTAGCAGTGAGGTTAGCCACAAGGCATTTCTTTTGATTTCCTGTCTATAATGATTTCTGGGCCTGCAGCAATATTTATTTATATGTTGTAGTAACATCACAAACTTTCAAGGAGGAATGATGAATGAATGTTGGTGTAATGTTGGTAGCGTTAAAATATATAGGGAACAAAAACGTGATTTTTTTTTTTTTTTGTGGGTTTGAGAGAGAAAGAGAGAGAGAGAAAGAGAGACTGTAGCTGTACACAAATGTTGGATTCAGAGGCTTCGTGCAAATGTCAGCAGGCTTCTCAGCACCTCCCAGGCAGTCAAATTGGAAATGGCACTGAGACTATGCTGACCATATGGCTCCTATAATTAATCGTGCTGATTAATTTTTGGCTCATACTCAATGCACAGTCACTTATGTAACACCAGTGACCCTGTGAGCGAGCACTTCCCCGAGGTTTTCATTGTGAATGTTAGAACGCAAACAGAAGGTCATGTGGTGAGGTTAACCCCACAGCAGAGAAGCTTTTAAGATCAGTCTAATTGTTTTGTAATTCCTGATTCATAACATAAACAAAAATATATTTACAATTTTATGCAAATGATTTATCTAAGGAAATACTATTTATTTATTTATTTATTCATTTTTACATGAAATGACTGTTAATGACTTACTTACATTGAGAAAAATAAAAACAAGCGTTCAAGGTTTCTATTTTATCATTTAACCATGTTAGATACAGTACATTTACTGCACAATGTGTACTATTACCTCAACTTGAACAGATTCTGGGGAGAATAACTTTAGAATTTAGTGCAGAATTCATTTCATTCATTAGGCTGATAATTTTTGCTAAAAAATAAGATTTGGTGAGTTTAACAATTCAATTAGATGGTGACTCTGTGACTAATATTGCATCACTAAAAACATGCCAGGATGTGAAAATTGTAAATGTCCGTCTCTTTTTTGTGTCTGCTTGTTCGAGAGCACGAGTTTATGAAGACAGTTATAAGTACTGAGTAATGCAGATGAGTGTCTCAGGAATGTCCTGAGTCAAGGATCTGTGGCTGCACATCCAGACAGGAGACAGTGGTGACGGCAGCATCGCTGCAGAGATGTGATCGATAGGAAGAATTTTAATTCAGCAGCCCAGACATCACTGAGCTGCGGAGCAGCCAAAAAGAAATTTTTAGACCCTATTGTACCTGTTTCTCCTGACTCACAGTCTGCATTTACCTGAGATGGACGGTTTATTAAATATGGACACACAGCATAATAACAAGGGTAACGGTAGCTAATGTACGCAGACTAGCATATTTAGCTTTTTCTTCAAGAACGAAATCTCTTTCTACAGTATATGGCTCTTAAGCTATATGTTGTAAATACATAAATACAGAGTCCTCTTTCTCAGTTGGGGTCTCTTCAGTTTCTGGGAAAACAAAAAGAGGTAAAGATGATGGCACAAACAGTCACAGGGGCTTTGTTAGCTCTCAGGAATTATAAATATGATGTTCTAACCTGTCAAACTAAAATGACTAATCAAAGAGAGAAGGAATTGTTTCACTCCTTTCTACAAAGAATTAACTGTTGAATGCTGAAGAGTTATAGAGGAGCTCATGCCTTTACTCACAAACATGTGCCACTACTATGCGGTTCAAAGACTCAAAACGAACTTACAGACTGTCTTTACAACACCTCTCTAAACCTCTCAGAGAAAGCCATTTAGAGTCAGCCAAAGTGTCTGGAAGTGCACCACGTCTGCTTCACTGGAGCGGTGACTCGCATCTACAGATGTCAGCTGTATTGGCAAGGTTGCGTACATTCCCTCCTTCCTGGATCCAAGGCAGAAACAGCTGAACTTCAGAAGTATATTCACTGTCCCTCCTCTGAACATGTCCAAACCATCTCAGTCTGGCCTCTCTAACTTTGTCTCCAAAACATCCCACATGTGCTGTCCCTCTGATGTATTCATTCCTAACCCTGTCCATCCTCGTCACTCCCAAAGAGAATCTCAACATCTTTAACTCTGCCACCTACAGCTCTGCCTCCTGTGTTTTGGTCAGTGCGACCATCTCCAAACCAAACAGCATTGCTGGTCTCACTACCCTCTTGTAAACCTTTCCTTTCACTTTTGCTGCTCCTCTTTTGTCACAGTTCACTCCTGACACTTTTCTCCACCCACTCCATCCTGCCTGCACTTGTTTCTTCACCTCTTTACCACACTTCCTGTTGCACTGACCAGTTGACCCCAAGTACTGAAACTCATGGACATTTTCCACCTCTACTCCCTGTAACCTCACCGCTCCACTTGCCTCTCTTACATCCACACACATGTATTCTGTCTTGTTGCAACTGACTTTCATTTCTCTTCTTTCCAGCACATACCTCCCCCTCTCCAGGTTTGTCTCCACCTGCTCCCTTCGTCCACGGAGATTCCTGCCTGACCTCATCTGTCAGTCTGTCCATCACCATAGCAAACAAGAAGGGGCTCAGGACTGATCCTTGATGCAGTCCCACCTCCACCTTGAAGCCATCCATCACTCCTACAGAGCACCTCACCACTGTCATACTGCTCTCATACATATCCTGCACCAGTCTAAGATACTTCTCTGCCTCTCCAGACTCCCTCATACAGAACCACGGTTCCTCCCTCGTCACCCTGTTGTAGGCTTTCTCTAGAGCCACAGAGCTACAATGAAAATCTTTCTGACCTTTTCTATACTTCACCATCAGTATTCTCAAAGCAAACATGGCATCTGTATTGAGCTTTCTTAGCATGAAACCATACTGCTGATTACAAATCTTCACTTCTTCTCTTAGCCTCGCTTCCACCATTCTTTCCCAAATCTTTATTGTGTGGCTCATCAGTTTTATCCCTCTGTAGATGCTACAACTCTGCACATCACCCTTGTTCTTAAAGATCAGCATCATCTTTCAAATTTCCTGTTTCAGTTTCCACATCCTTCCCCTTTCTTTTCCTCTCATTTTCTTCATTCATCAACTCCTCAAAGTAGTCTTTCTATCTTCTCAGAAAAACTCTCCTCACTTGTTAGTACATTTCCATTCCTATCCTTGATCTCCCGAACCTGCTGCACATCCTTCCCAGCTCCATCCCTCGGCTTCGCCTGATGATACAGATCCTTTTCACCTTCCTTAGTGTCCAACCTTTCATATAGCTCATCATGCACCTTCTGTTTAGCCTTTGCCACCTCTCTCTTCAACTTGCATTGCATCTCCTTGTATTCCTGTCCACTCTCTTCCGTTCTCTCACTATCCCATTTCTTCCTCGCCAACATCTTCCTCTGAATACTCTCCTGCACTCCCTCCTTCTACCGCCAAGTGTCCTTATCATCCTTCTTCTGTCCAGACGACACATCAAAAAAAACCCTACCTGTCTCCCTGATCACTGTTGCTGTAGTTACTCAGTCATCTGGCAGTTATTCACTACCACCCAGAGCCTTTCTCAACCTCTACCTGAAGTCCTCACAGCAGTCTTCCTTTTTCAGTTTCCAACATTTGATCCTCTGCTCTTCTTTCCTGTCACTACCTTGCAGTCTCCAATCTCTTTCAGATTGCATAATCTCCACAAAATGTAGGCTCCTGCCTCTGCTCTTATATGTCACCCTGTGTTCCTCCCTCTTTGGGATATGGGTATTCACCACAGCCAGTTCCATTCTTTTTGCAAAATCCACCACCATCTGTCCTTCCAGGCTCCATTCCTTGACACCAAACCTGTCCAACACCTCTGCTCCCTTCCCCAACATGCCCGTTGAAATCTGCTCCAACAACATTTGTCTCCTCGCTGTGAATACTCTGTACCACTTTATCTAACTCGCTACTGAATTTCTCTTTCTCTTTCTCTTCCATCTCACAACCAACTTGTGGGGCATAACTACTGACAACATTCATCATCACACCTTCAATTTCCAGCTTCACCCCCATGACCCTGTCCCACACTCTTTTCACCTCTACAACATTCTTTGCATACTCCTCCTTCAGGATCATGCCTACTCCATTTCACTTCCTATCCACGCCATGATAGCACAGTTTGAACCCTGCTCCAATGCTTCTAGCCTTGCTACTCTTCCCCCTGGTCTTTTGCACACACAAAACATCCACCTTTCTTCTCTGCATCATGTCAGCCAGCTCTTTACCTTGGCCTGTCATCATGCCAACATTTAGAGCTCCAACTCTCAATTCTATACTCTTGACTTTCCTCTTGTCGCTCTGTCTACTAACATGTTTCCCTTGCCTTGTTTTTCGACTAACAGTAGCCCAATTTACCCTGTTTGTCAACAGCACAAGTGACAGTCGTTGTTAACCCAGGCCCGGACCCATCCGGTATGGAATTTGATTTGGATGTTTGATTTGGGTCCGTTTTTACTCTAGATGCCCTTCCTGACGCAACCCTCACCATTTATCTGGGATTGGGACCGGCAATAGAACTACATTGGTACCTTGGTGGCTGGTTTAAAAAAGAAAGAAACTTAGATTCCAATATGCATTAATTATTTTTGGCAGTATGGCTTTGTTCTGCGAGCGCCCTGCCCCTTCTGTGTGCCTACATGGAGGCTAAGGGAGGGGGTGAAGCAGAAAATACTGTACAGTGCAGAGCAGGCATCAATGGCAACAGAAATGACATTAATTAAGTCAGATACAGAATGAAAAAGTGGGGATTGGATGGAGCAGGGTTGCATCGAGGCTTGCAGAGGAAGCAGGAAGAAAAAGCAGCTTAAAAAAAGTGTGCTCTATGTGATATTTGCCAATAGATGCATAGATGAGAATCAGCTGACCGCCAGTTCAGATCAGCTGATTTTGCTGACATTGTGAGCTGAGCTTTACTTCTGTTATAATTTTGGTATCACAATACTAGTACAGTAGGCAAGCAGTTTGTTATGATACTGACTGAAACAATAAGCTCACACAAGCTTTTTATCTCCATATTCTTTTATTTTTATTTTTACATTCTGCACATACATACAGTAGTATCTTTTGTTGCTTTTCCTTTTAGGAACATGTTGCTTTAAATAACATACTGAACAGTATGGCAGCCTGATTACCAATATCCAGACCTTAGAAATGATCCATTTCTGTCTGTCTGTAGTTAAGGAAGAGGAGATAGCACTGTTCATTCCACCTTTTGTTAAGTTTTATTTAATTTTAGTTTAATTGTAATTTAAGTTAATGATTTTGTCCTTGTTTCAGCCTCATTTAGAATAGAACTGCATCACCAAAGAAAGCGACATCCCAATAATGATGTGTGAAAATCTCACAATGGGTCGCTCTATCTCTTTTTATGTGTCCCATTTGACATTTGACAGTGCAGAAAATTGGCCTTTCTGGTACACTCTGACTGTATATAGTCCTACCTAAAAAATAATGTTTCAGCAGCAAATAAGCAAAGAAATACTTTGTTGCCTTGGTTCACTGTAATTTCACGTAGCTTGTCAGATACATAAATTGCAAGCACATGCGGCATTGAAATAGGCAAAGGCATTTCAGAAAACGAGTTATCTCTTATGTATTTTTAACTGCTCAGCTTAAGTAATGTATCCATAAGAAAGGTGAAGAATAGCCTGCAAGCACTTACCAGGCGTTCATTTATAAAACAAAATATGTTCACTTTAAAAGCCCTCTTCGGTTCATTGAACCCTGGCTGAATTTTTCAACAATCCAATGCAACTGTGGATATTATGCATCACTGTTTTGTATTTTTAGTGTAAGAAAATCAAGGTGATATTATCTTTGAGCCATACGCTGAAAATGCTGGTGCTTGTCTGCATCCCATTCTGCGAACTTCTCCTTGTGTCATTCATCATCTTCTGCTCTGTTTGTGCCGGCCATTTTTATATTCTGTTTTAATTTATTTTCAGCCCGGAGATTTGAGGTGACCCATAATTGAGGTGTACAGTTTGTCTCACTTGTACAGCGAAAGCCCTAATGAGTATGCACTGAGCCGGTAAAGAATCTGCGTCACCTTCTGTGTCACAGGGCTCTGTACTAATCGTCCTTGGATGACTAAAGATTACGAAACAGTTTCCTCCCCCTCTTTTTTGCCTCCTTATAGGAATGCAAAGGTCGACCCTTAACAATATTAATCGCACTATCTGCATGTGGTGAGTCAGATGGGGTCAGTGCGGCAGCCTGTGGGCTCACGTTAGATTTTCAAGCCTCATCCTGCCGCTGTTTCCTCACCTCCACTCTGGGATTGATAAGACCTTTTCTGCTGCAGCTGTGCTACTTCAGACGCGTTGCACAGTGATAACAGACCTGCACAACGTCAAGCTGTTATCTCCTAAATGCTGACATTCACCACAGTCCAGGTAACATGTGTCCATGAGGAACGGTGCTCTTACCGAAAGAGCTGCAGGAAACCAGCAAGTGAAGGGAGGCTGTTCACATTTAGACAGTAGTACACACATTTTTGTCATGAATAAACAAACTCTGTCCATCTATCTAAGCAGAGATTTATGTTTTTGGCTTGTCCATTTTTGTATGAGCACCAGTGCTTCCATTACAACTGCCGATCTAGCCTGAACACGGGTCCATCGTGTTATTGTTGGGTATATGCATGTCACATTGGATTTTTGTTTTTTGACTGAATTGACAGCTGCAGAAATGATATGAATAAAATCACGAATTGATTCCAGGCACAGACTTTGTGTTCTTCGTTGACTTCTTAAAATGAGGGGCCTTCATGGTTTTGGACTGTTGGTTATACAAGATTTTGTGTTATATGAAAGTGCCATAAGCAGATTTGTTAATAATGAAAAATAATGTTAGTTGCAGTTGCTATTGAAATTACTTTTGTATTTTACATACCCCTCACGACAGATACACAGCAGCCAAATGTAGAAAAACTGTACATTATTCAGAAACTGTAACCATTAAAAGAATGAGACAGAACACAATGCAGTTTGAAGTCATCATTTCTTTTTGTTTCCAATATGACACAATATGGGTACAACCTGTTGTGAGACTCTCTGTTCTTTAGAATTAAATTAAGTTCTACATTAAAGAGACGTTTGTTCTTTATAAGCACCAGCGATGAAAAGGAAATGATGTGCCTTATCTCTGGCTGTACACTCGCTCTCTTTTATTACGGAGGTAATTTGCATTTTAATTTGGAACTTGAACCTGTGCTTAATAGAATTAAACTGAAAGACACATTGACATGGTTTTTTCTGACCCCCCCATGGCCTGCTAGTACAGGAGGGGCAGAATCACCTGAGTTCGAGCGAGGCATGTGGTTGACCCCAGCTGAGATAAGCCTTAAAGGTAAACATTGGGTCCTTAAACTCCAATTATTATCATCATATTCAACAAAGTCTCTGCAGAGCCACTGTATTAACTGAAAACAGTGTGTTACATAGAAAAAACAAGTCAACTACATATTGCTTCTTTTAGTGTACAAGAGTGGAAGACCTTGTATGGAAAGCATAAAGCTATTGTCTTTTTCTCTTTAATGCACAACAACGTTGCAGTTGGTTTTGCCATAATAACTCCCAGGCCTATTTTTGTGAAATTGCAATTGGGCTTGTCAGACAGATTGAATATTTACGGCAGCTTTGAATTTCTTATTCAAGCCAATATTACGTTAGGCTACGGGGGGAAATAGCTCGAGAGAGGGAAATGCTGTGAAGCATGAACAGCCTGGCTGTCAATGTATGAGAAACAGAACCAGAGAGAATTAAGTTTGAAATTTAATAATTAGAGATGAGGGGCTGGAGCAGCAAACAATGCATTTGGACTGGCACACATCAATGTCTTGTCCTCTAAGTACAATAGCCGGAGTTAGATGTAGCATGAGATGCCTGCCTCAATTTATAACGGTGCAAATCCACCAAAGAAGATGATTGTTTATTTCATGACATGATCAATTTCACTGCCTTCAGTGCTTCAGACTCAGCTGAGAAAGGCCCTTTTGTCTCAGCTACTGTTGTTTTCTTGTCTGTCTATAGAATCTCCTCCATTCATCCGTCTGCACCAATTTTAGTCATCTATAAGACAGACACGTCTAAACACCATGTCTGTTTCAATAACTACCAGCCTTGAACTCAGTGATGGTTTTAATAAAGGTATAAATGGTGTTGAAAAGAGACACAAATACAAAGAGCTGAAAAGGTCTTAATGATATACAATTTGCCACAGTCAAATTCCTGAAATTACTGCATACTGACAACAGTAAGATCCTACTCTGTACCACTGTTTTACAAACTTTATTCCTGGGGACCCATTTAAAAACATCAAAACCCCATTCTTACTGGACCTAATTCATAAATCACCAGAAGAGAGTTTGTGCGTAAGTAAATGTCATCATTTTTACTGCCATTTTTACATCATTTTAAGTAAACCAGCCATTTCTAAGAGATTTGTGGGTGATGTGCTTGATAAATCACAAAAGTTTTATGCAAACGTTACTGAGAACACACAAGTTATAGATGGGACCAAATAAATGCATTTTTATGGACTTCAGAGTTTCTCAATCTTGGTTTTATCTTTTTTTTTTTTCATCTTTAGTGAACCAGCAAACATTTTAAATTCTTACAAATAGACAAAATAAGCTCAGTAAAACAAAAAAAAAATGTATGCCAACTTTAAAAATACAATAAAATAAGTACATTTAGTAGTTAGATGCCCATTTTCATCCTTATGTTGGTGTCCCACACAAGCAGGAGTTTGGCTAACGTCACCTGCAGTCTATTCTAGTAGTCTCTTCTTAGGAGCAAAAGTTTGGCCTATGTTAGCCGTACTCTGGTCACTGGCTGGGCATTTCATTTTAATAAGCCAAGTTCACATTTCTTGTGGCTGGCTGCATAATCTCTTGAATACTGTAGTGGAAACCTTGAATACAAACCAGCTCCCTCATTTTCCTAAAAGAGTTACTGGCATTAATCCTAAAGACTACCCTAGCAATTTCACCATCTCAGGGAATGACTGCACTGTACATTATGCATACAGCAAGCAAGTATTGTACGTAATATTTTTCATTACACCTTAATGGAGAACTTCAGTATTTTTCAATCTAAGTCCTATTTCCCAGTCTTTCAGACTTTAAGGATTTTATTGAAATTTACAAGTGTATGGAGTTTAGGCATGGTCCCAGACTGGTCATGTCTAGGATTCATGGTCAGTGATAGGAAATAGAAAAAGGTAGGAAAACAGTCCGTAAAAGGCAAAATATGGAACACAAGGCTTGCATTTGTGCAGACCTTCAGCTAGCTGGATGCACAGTTCAGCGGGTGCAACCTTATGTCAGATGTCAGAGGAATAACAGCCCATTTGCCCCCAAATATGTCCTCTCACCATCCTCTCAGAATTATTATAGTTGTCTGTTTGATTTACTAAATATTTTCACAATTAAAACAGCAGCTTGTTTCTTTATAACTTTTAATCTAGCCCGACATCTGAACTGGTGTTAATGCATCACAGTGGCAATGGCAGTAGAAGAAGGAATTTAGAGCATACAGTATATTAAAATAAACTTTATTAATATAACACTGAAAGGAAGAATGTTACAGGTCATGCATGTATTGTTTTTTGTAAATTAAAAATTGGCATTCAAATAAATTCAGCATCCCATCATCCACACTAAAAAATGTTGCAGTTGTGATTTTTTCCAGAACACTGTGTTGGGGTTGTTTTCATCACACTGTATGTTGCTGCATTTCTGGTCCTGCAAAATAATTAGATTGTGGTTTTTTGCCTTCACAATTGAAAGGCATTGAACCTCTCATGGCAATTAAAGGACAGAAGTTAGTGGTATTGTGAGAAACTTTATTTTGGTCCTATTTGTGTTATTTTGCACACAGCTTAGACTTTTTTTTCTCCTGATACAGACAAATATCTTCCCTCCTAGCACATCATACAGTATGTACCATGAATTGTTAATGCATCCTTGCAACCTTAAGGCTGTTGCGACGAGAAAAGAATGATTAGTCATAGCAGAGGTGTTGCAGAGGCCCTTAAGCTTCTGGCATCACCAGGGAGATCAACAATGTAAAGCCTATTAATTCTGAGAGACAAACTGTGGAGTTCATTTAATCGTCTCTTTACCCCATTAAACAAAGCGCTGTTTAGAAATATTGTTTTCATCAGATTTGAAATATTTTTCAGACAGAAGCTATTCCTTTATCCTTTTTCCTTTCTTACAGGTAACTTTTTACAGTACAACACAAAACTCTGAAACTGACCAGTATTCAAATGAATGTGGTATTTATCCACATTCATTTTCCACATAATTTGATAAAAATTGGCAGTGCTTTAGATTATAGCCCACAAAGTACAGTGTAATTTCTCTGGATTTCGGGTGTGTTCTTCATTGTTAAAAATTTACCACATTACCCAACAATACATGCAAGTATGTTGTTTTGCCACAGAATAAAGAAGGTTCTACTCTGCATATATCCAGATTCCCCAGACGATGAAAGATTCAGACCAATTTTGAGATCTCTGGCCCCTTTTACAACTGGGATTAAAATGTGTTTTTATGACAAGATTGCAGTCGAATGGCACTTGACCACTTACATTTACACTTGATATTAACATGCGTTTCTGCTGTCCACGTGGAGACCCAATTGCTATCCAGTTAGGCTACTCGGCTGAACGAGCTATGCAACACCTTACAGCATCTCATCGTCCTCTTAAACAAAAACAACAATACAATAGCCGGGCTTGCCGAGAACCGCAAGGCTGTCGTTCTCAAGCCGTTATTTCCATTAATCATTACACTGGTGCAGTGCTCATTCCCACTGCGGACAGTTTTCCACAGGCAATCAGAAATCGGCAGAACTACAGTGAATCGATTGTTGTTTGGACTCATTCCTGCATTTCGAACCATGGGAGAGAGTGGTGCTACGCAGAAGTTAGGTTATAGTTTGTGGAGTGTGGACAATTTTGCATTTACATTTATATTGAATGTCACAATACTTCCCTGATCATGTTTCGAAGTGTAATGGCTGACTGGTTCAAAAGTCATCCTCAAAACTTTTCGGTTGTATTTATACCTGTACTTTCATGTGGTCAAACGCGATTCGATGGCAGTCCAAAAACATTTTGTTGCAGGTGTAAAACCTCTGTTCTTTCAACATTCTGCATGCTGACAGCTGTTGGAACTGGTTTAACCGAGTGCTAGGTTCAACATTACTCACTTTGAGCTCTAACACTGGTGTAAATTAGTTTGTGTGCATTTGCTTTCTAGGGGGTGGTCTACACATACCACGGGCTACTGCTTGGCTATTTGCTGCTCCCCTCAGGCTTGAGAGTCTTCTTTTATACAGATGACCTTATTGCAATAGCCAGAACATAGGAACAGGATATCTTTAACCCCGTGATGCCTGAGTTTATTTACAATTATATTAAAAAAATTAATTATTTGGTTTTTTTTTCCAAGCTGATGCTATCTCAGCTGCAGTCTGAATGCAAGCAGTATAATGCGAATTTGCGACGATCGACGTCAAGGGGTTAACCCATCCAAATTGATCTTGCCCCAACTGGTTTTCTCAATCAAAGGAGCGACCCCCAAACTCTCCAATAGTTGGAGTATTTGGGAGTACTTACACAATACTTACACAACTTACACAGCCTCTAGACCACTCTGCCAGAACACAGATGGAGGGATATCTGTTGAGAGTGCAGAGACTGCTGCACATGCATTGCCTACAATTGTAGTGTACCATCCTTCACTTAGATGCCACGTACACAAGCCATGCCTGATCACTGTTCCCCCTCAATCAATTCTCACAATCATCTTTGGGTGAGACCAGCTGGGATGGCTGACATCTTGCCTGGGGAGAGCGGTAAGAGGTTAGTTGTCATCCTTTGAGACTTGTCATACCAGCTTGCATCAAGCAGTGTTCCTGGTTCTAAAACATTTTGCTTCCATTAAATAGGGTGACTGTGATTATGATTGTTGTTGAAAGCTAACAAGCAAACAACAGCCGCTTACACCAATAGGCAGAGGGTTTCTGTTCTGCTCTACTAAGCTGGTTGAGAACCTGTATTATTTGGCTATGGATTTTTTCACCATCTGCTGCAATACTAACTGTCCGTTTTGGTTTTCCATGTCAGGTGTAACGACCTGACTGTAATGTTCCGCCACTCCCTCTCAGTAATAGTAAGTAGGTGGGTTATGGCGGTTACCGCTTGCCGGTCAGGTTCATTGAGGAAGGCCGTTTTTTAATTATATAACCGTACAACGTGGTTCTTAAGTTAATGCCTTCAAACAACCTGCAGCTCCTGTGCTACTAGCTGACAATGTGGCAAGATGAAATGGCAGCTGAGAGTATTTGCAAACTGCTCAGTGTGTATAATTCCTGGTTACAAAATGTCATGTCAGTATTTTGGATTATAAAGGGCTTTTCACATCGCTGCGCGGCAATGCGCTGCCTTCAGTCATGTCAATGAGAGAAAGGCTGGGAGGTGGCAGTGTGGAAAGAGGCAGTGGGACCAAGAAGCAGTTAATGTCCACGTGATCTCGTACATGCTCCGCTGCTCCGAGTTCGCTGTGTTGAACCTTCGGTGGCAGTCGCCTGGTGTTGGCCAATCAAATAAAGGAGGGCAGGCAACCCACATATTCAGAAATATTAGCCTTCAAGGAATCAAACATGGAGGAGTTGATAATGTTGGTGACTGAATACTGAGCTCTACAACACATTGCTAAATGTGTATAAAGACAACCAGACAGAAAAACAGGGCATGGGAGAATAATGTCCCCCAATTTGGGGATAACAGGTAAATAACTCATATATGTAGAAATCGTTGGTATTTTAAATTTTCTCCCCACTGTCTGAAGCTTATTGTACCTTGTATGTATATTGCAGGACTTTCCAATCCATCTCATGCTCAAAAACTGCATGCATATATTATAAGATTAGCAAGGACATGTTGTGTGCCACAAGACGTAAATAAGCCGATGGAAAAATATCTGGTAATCAAATGTATTAATTGCTACTATTAAACTAAAACAATATATATTGCAGATGTTCTACCTTTATGCTAATGGTGGACATAAACCTTATTTAGAGGATGACAGCCATCTAATCCTTGTATTTCTAACTACTGTTGACAATTTTATCAATGAAATCATGTAAAAGTGTGAACAAAAACACAACCTAGACATTTTTTTCCTCTGATGTTCACTGAATCTCCCCCAAGACATCTCTGCCCCACACCGTAGTGGCAGCAGCTGCCTTTTAAAACACTTGGCCTTCTGTTTGAGTCTCCTGGAGTTAGGCAGTTTTCAGTGTGAAACAGCCTTAAGCCTGTCGATCAACAGTTTATGTAGTCTAGCATTCTCACACATTAACACAATATATACTAATGATATACTCACGGTCTTAGATTGTCAAATAACTTTTCTCCTGCTTAGTAAGGTTCCTAAGTGTAATCTCTGCTACATATGCAGCAAGATTTGTAGAAGAGCAGATGTTTTTCCTCATTATGAATTCTGCCTTCCCTGTTCTTATTTCCCCTGAGGTCAAACATTCTCAGGAATAAATAATAGAGAAAAATATTTAAATAACAAACCACAGCCTCCACCTATGACAAGTTTGGAGAGTGGACCAAACTATATCTAATGTATTAGCATGGCACACTTATACGGGCCATCTGGACCCTCTGGAGGAACTTCACAACACTTTCATCTCATGGATCTCTAGCAAAAGTTCAGTCAGAAAGACTATTTGCAAGTGTAGCGGGACACAGAATGAAGGCTCTCAGTCTGGTGCTACACATTTATTTCTGGAACTGGAAATATAACAAAAAGACATTCATAAGGCATCGTCGCTACACAGTGTCTTGCCTCATACTCGGTGCACAGAGAGACATGAACCGCGTGCTAATGCTAGCTGCTAATATCCAATCAAACATTCACATAGACAACACGGTAATCGATAAACACATTCAAACTCGCACGGCAGTTCCAGTAAACATTTCTCAACCCAATATACTTTCATTACTTCACTAGCTTACCTGGAAATATAACAAAAAGACATTCATAAGGCATCGTCGCTACACAGCGTCTTGCCTCATACTCGGTGCACAGAGAATCTCAATTTCTCACGCGAGAAGTCACGTCAGGTCTCTCTGCGCGCTTACCGTCTTGCATAGCGCTGTTGCCACCTACTGGTGGACTAGTGAAACAGCACCATATTTCCGACACTGGTGAAATCACATATTAATGAACAGTTTGACACCAAAAAAACCAACATAGAAAAGCATGAACATTCTTAACTTTTATCAAAACATGAAAACTTATTTTATTTCTTGACCAATGTGCCACACAAGCCCACCATATGAGATTCTGTTGACTTCCTATAGTCACTCTTCTCTCTCACGTCACTCATATCACCTCTGTATTCGGCTGGGCTCTCCCTTCATGATTAGCTGTTCTTGTCAGCTGATCTCATCTACCCAATAGGCCAGCGCCACTCTTGCATAGTTAGCCTATCATCTCATACACAATGAACAACGCGGGGCCCTCACGAGGGCTCATTGTTCAGAATCCCGCTTTTCTAGTCTCAGCAGAGTCATCAGTCGCCACCATCTATAGTGTTGCCGCTTAGGAAGACAGCGTCATTCACAATCTCTCTGTAGAGTCCAAGCGCCAAAGACTTTACTCATATTGTTAATCATTCATTGTGTTCAATAAACATTTGTCTCTTCTTCATACTAGTCGCTCCTGATTGAACTGTTTGTCCCCTTCGGCTAGTCCATTCACTGATTACTTCCCTGAACAAAACATAAAGCATCTACAACAATTGCATTTCTAACAATTGTATGATCATTTATTAGGTGAAAAGTAGTGCTATTGGTCTGTCTGACATCTGAAGTGATACACGACTGTATCATTAGTGATACAGTCGTGTATCACTAGTATCAGCAGTGTATAGCTGCTGTGATGGTTAAGTTGTATTATCAACTTGACCATAATTTGAATATTGGCCAATAATACAAATTTCCCGTTATCACCGCAGTTATTTATCAGCCCAGTATATATTATGATCCTTATTCTGTTGGGATGGATGCACAAAGAAATAATGGTGATTGGTTTTATTGGTCTGCTATGTTTGAATTGATTAAAGAGAACAGGAAAGGGATGTTCAAGTGAGAACAAAAGCAACACAATCATTTTACCACAGAGATCTCAACAGCACACATTATAATTCAATTTAAATAAGCTTCTGCTGAACTGATAAAATAATGCTGTGTAGCAAAGATGGCCAGTGGATTTGTGCTGGTAATATATAACTACAGAATGATGAAAATGCAGTGTGGCCCTGAGAGAACTCATGCAGGCAAAACTACAGTTAATTAAGGCATTAAAATCACGTTATCAACATCAAAGCATACAATCTTCTGCTTTTGAAATAAGCCTTTTTATATGTGCAGAATTTGTATGTTCTGAGCAACCACATGGTCATTTCACAGTTATTCACCTTGAAGCTGTACAGATGTGCAGTGGGATTCTCCCTCCTGTGAGCTCCCCCAGCTAGAACAAACTGACATGTTTTCACATAGTTCTTCTCTCTCCGGTTGCCGCTGTTCTAACTGTGAGCTGTTTAGAATGTGAATGTGTTTTTGTTTGTTTTACTCAGGGAGAAAAGGCATGCACTCCAGAGTATGATCTACAGGAAAGCAGACTGAGACGGCACAGCCCAGATCTATAATTGGGATCTGTTCTTGGATGTGGAGAGGTTGGAATGCCTATCCTCCAAAACCCTTTCTCCTCCTAATGGAAAAGGAGCACATGGACACATCTTTCAGAGCTCAGCTTTGGCCTGGCAATGTTGTTGTTCAAAAAAATAGTAGTGCCGCAATGCAGAATTTCCCATAGTAATATGATAAAAAGCTTTTATCTTTATTAGCCTACCCTGCGAATCAAGGATATATGCCATGTTATCTAAAAGCCTTGGAGGGACGTGATCAATGCTTTCTATTCCTTGTTTTTGTGCACTCGACTCCTCAGTCCTGCGCTCCCATCGATATTCCAATTATGGGGGACACCATCATGGAGCCTGTGGTGCTAATGGCATGATCCTTCATTCATGCAGACACTAAGCAATGGTAAGCCATTACAACATGCAGCTCCTCAGCACAGCCTGTCACTGGAGCCACTGATTCTGCATTCATCCTCACCAGTAGTATCGTAACTGCAGTTGAGGTATAATGATCAGGCTTGTTAACATATTTTGGAGGAAAGCCCATGTCAGCTGTAATCCACTTTAAAAAACAATTGTCAGTGAGATAGATAACTCAAATAAAGTCACCAATAAAAATCGACCTGAGTGAATTAACTCTTTTTTCTGATGGAATATCCCCTTATATATCAATGTCACAGTTGGGCTGACATTTATCACCTTGAAGAGCATATAAAGTTGGGATCTCCAACTCCTACTTTCCTTCTAATCCTTTGAGATTTTCAGAGAGCCACAACCTTAGAATGGATCAACAAGACAACAATAAGCATTTGGGAAGAAGCAGCAGCAGAATAGTGAAAAATAGAAAAACAGAATAAAATAGAACTCAAGAGTACTTGAATCAAATGTATATGGATGATAAGGCCAGATCATTATCAGAAGAAGATAGGGAGGACTGTTAGGAAAGAGAGAAGATAACAAACAAAATCATGCATGCATGTATGTATTAGATTTCTTCTTTTTTCAAAGTTGCAAAATTATATGTATATACAGTATATCTGAAAACTTAAACTTTTTTTATTATAACTTTGTCTTTGATGGCTGAACAATCAATATTAATGCCTGAGAACGACAATTTCTTTTTAAGGAGAGACGCAACAGCGCAATGCGTATCATTTGACCGTTAAGTGAGTTAAATATGTAAAAAGATAAGTCTAAATTAAATTAAATTCACATCAAAAGAATGGGGAAAAAAATCTTGTTGATAATATGTCACAGATGTCTCTGCATTTGTTACTGATATAACTACTGATTTTGGCACACTAACCAGTTAGCGTTGTAATATGCCGTCTCATAATACCTCTCAAGGCAACAGTATTATGTATAGTTTTAGTTTGAAATCCCACCTAAACCACACAGGTAAGTTCAAATCACATCATTAAATATGTTAAAGATAACTGGTTCACAAGCCTTAAACCACAGAAAAATGCAGCAAAATGCAGTTTCCAAACCCTTATGTTGAAGATATGTTCAAACTCACCATGGATTGTTTTAAATG
Source organism: Mola mola (assembly GCA_001698575.1). Classification (NCBI taxonomy): domain Eukaryota; kingdom Metazoa; phylum Chordata; class Actinopteri; order Tetraodontiformes; family Molidae; genus Mola; species Mola mola. The sequence continues at coordinate 3,192,516 of KV751330.1, read as the reverse complement.
GGTGCAACCCTCTGCTTGTTGATAAAAATTTCTTATCTAGCATGCGCATCAGGTCCTCTGTCTGGGGATGTTTTTGTGTGTGTGCGGGTGTGTGTTTTGTGGGTTTCTTTTCTTCTTCATCTTTTGGATTTACTTAACTTTTCCAGGAGTCGCCACAGCCAATCATCCTCCTCCATTTCTCCCTGTACTCTGCATCTTCGTCTGTCACACCTGCATATCCTCTCTCACTGCAACCATGAATCTCCTCTTTGCACCCTACATAGTAGCTCCATCTTGAGCATCCTTCTACCAATATATCCACTGCGCCTCCTCTGCACATGTCCAAACCATCTCAGTCTGGCCTCTCTAAATTTGTCTCCAAAACTTCCGACCTGTTCTGTCCTTCTGATGTGCTTGTTCTTAATCCTGTCCATCCTCGTCACCCCCAAAGAGATTCTCAACATCTTTAACTCTGCCACCTCCAGCTCTGCCTCCTGTGTTTTGGTGTTTTGGTTGGTGCCACCATCTGCAAACCAAACAACACTCCAGCTTCACACTCATGACACAAATTCAAGCATATTTAAGTAATTATTGCTGAAATGTAGGCTAAAGGACAGGAGACAAACAATAAACCCCAGTATTAAAGGGCCAGGCAAGCCATTGCAGGTGTGGACATCATGGATGTAATCAATGAACTTCAGTTTGTTTGGCCATTTGTTTGGAATATTGTACTTTCTTAGGTACTAGTACACACTGGCCTCCACCATGTCCCTTCGCTGTTCATTTTTAGTTTCCAGTTTCTTCCAGGCTGCAGAGCACAGTAAAGCATAGCCTCGCTACCAACAGTCTCTCCTCTCCCCTTGTGCTACAGTGACAATCTCCGCAGACTTCGGAGAGCAGAGGTACGCCTCCAAATAAAATAACAGCCATTTAAGTTATAGCCAAAGGTAATGAAACAACCCAACATCAACCAACAAACAGTGAAAAATATCATCGTATAGTAACAGCAGTTAGCCGTTTTTCTGATGGCATACTGCCCTTTATATTTTTGGAGGCATTTTCAAATGCTGGCTATTTTACAGGCTGGGTGGCCCCACAAATGTTTGAAAGCACTGGATTATTGGTCTTGTGAAAAAAATAGGAGATTTTAAATGTGATAAAAAGGTTTAACTGATGACATGGTGTTTTTGTACAAATTAAGACACATTTTAATCCTAACATGCCTGAAGATGCTGAGATAGGCTCTGAATAATGCAGACTGACCTGAATTACATTATGAAAAGTGTGAGAGAAGCACATCTTTGTCTGTCAGGCCATTTCCTGTTGTCCTGTGAACTCAGAGTGGCCAGTGACAGTAATGGAAAGGCTGTCAAAGGATAAAGGCATGGACCATCTCTTGCAACACTATTTATGAGCTTGTGCAAATGTCAATAATTTATTCTGACACATGTAGAGACTGCTGTCACATTAATAATTGTTTTGCTAAAATAGTCACGGAATAAAGCATACAGAGCAAAACGCAGGCAGCAGTGAATGTGGAAAGATTTTAACAGGTGTAAATCTGATGATCGATGTGATACTGAGCTCACATCGATCATCATTTTATTGTGCGTAATGAATCTGGTGAAAACCTTCAGTGTAAATACGAAGGTTTGTCAATGACAAACTCTTGTAAAGAAATCTGGATGCCACAGCAGGACCAGATTGTCCTCCACATTTCATGTTTGTCCACTGTTTCATAATGAACTCATGAAGAAAAGCATAGCAATCAATATCTCCTGCTCTAATCTAAAAGCTTTTCATCTTGTTGGACTCACAGCGGACTGTGGATGTGTGTGTTTTTGTGGGGCACTTATAAATTAATCATCCATATAACTGTCCACTTCCCTTTGTCTGGTCCATCCTGCCTTTAAACTCTGTCTGTAGAGGTGCATGCCCTTTTGATCAATATTTACAATTTTGAGTCAGATCACAAGGTTCATCTCTACTAGAATTCAACCTGCTGCGCTTGTGACTCTTCGATCACACTGCAGATGAATAGCTTAATGCTGAGTTGGTTAGGAAGTGAATTAGTTAATAAGTGTCATGTCATTCTTTTAAAACTCTTTTTGAATTCCCCAGAGTAAAATGTACATATTATGCCAAGATAACCATGTCTGGAGTTGGTAAATGTATTCCATTTGACTCCGAGACAGCTTGCTTTTCTCAGTCAGACATGCCAGTGTCTCGAAACAAAATTCAAAAATCAATATGGGTAGGCACTGCAAATGGATATTGCTGTTTGACAGGCTCATTCCCTCTATCATGAAAAAAAGCAGGCCGGAGTCAAAACAATTATGTTTAACAAACAAAACCTGGAGAGATGTGATATTTTAAGGGTCTGAGCAGATGAGGAAAAAGATAAAGAAAATGATGTGGACATAAACAGGCTTATTTTATGTTAATATCACCTTCTGCTGATGAGTCCATTCCCGAATGATACAGTGTGGCTGTGAATGTCCACAGTGCATGAATGCTGAAACGCAGTTCATTCTGTAGATACTCTCTTCAACAATCACAACTTCCTCCGTGCTAAACCTTAAAAAAAAACCTTCAAGGCAATTGCATAGGAAATATAAAGTTTGCCAAGCGGGAAATTTCGTCTGAGGCTATGCTTATGTGTGGTAATCTGCTAGACTTTCAAGTGCAGCCGCTCTCTACTGGAAAGTCCTGCTTTCATTTGACACGGGGTGTTACACTGGACCAGCGGCTAATTATTTTTGGCCCAATGATTAACATTTAAAGGGAGCACATCTTCTTCAGTCAGGGCAAGAGTTGCATCACAACAGAAAACAAGAGGTTGCCAAGTTTTTTGCGTGTGTGCATGTGTTATTTGGTTTCTCCAATTCTTGTTGCATAACAATGTATGTGTGTGTTTACATTTGAATCTTTATTTTGAAACCCACTCACATGCAAGTAATGTTAAGTTACCTCAGAATTCACATTTTGCCTAAAAACATCTATCTTTTTAGCCATAGCGGTTTTATGTCTTACACCTTTAGCTATGGAAAACAAATACATAAATACAAAACTCATACATCATTTCTCAAAGAGCGTTCATATAAGTACTTTATACACTCAGATGAAATAATCATCTTTGTTGCAGAAGTAAAAGATTTGTCCGATAAATCCTAGAATGTTTTTTGGAAGCATTTACCATGTTTGTTTGATCAAAGGCTACTTATCAATATGGGTAAATAAGACGTTTTTTTGGGGGTTTTTTTTTAACTTAAACCCAGATATCCTTGTTTCTTGATTTATGTTGCCTAATATGTGTTCTGATTATGCCAAAAAAATATTGGTAACATGTTACATTAAGGGTGCGCTCACGGAGCTTAAAATTACTCAGCATCAAGTTTTTATATTGTATAGAAACTCTGTGAAAGCCAACAGAAAAAGAACTGGCTGCATTGGTTTGAAGGCTGCCCAGTGAAGCATGAATTGAGGAATGCAGCTAAGACTTATCCCCAATAGAAACTGTACTGTGTACTGAATTAGCCAGTAAGCGTTAGTATTCAGGCCCTCATCAGCTCTATGATAAGGCAAGTCACTCACATCCTGGCATGTCTTCATCTCATTCTGTCATACTATAGGAATGTTTACATGGAGCCAAATATACCAATTTAAGTAAAGTTTAAAAGCCTGGACAGAATAAAAATGCAGCACTTCAGTCACAATAAAAAGGTTGCAGAGTGGTGGATCAAAGGCTATCATATATCTATCAAAAGCAACATTTTACCATGTTAATGATTGCTTTTGCAGAAATTCATGGTGACGTATTGCATTTTTCTCCACTCGACAATAATGGCGGCTGTTTATATGTCTATATATGCTGGTGTTTGAAGGTTGCAGTGAGTAAAAGATTCTGAGCTCTAAAATAGACCATATTTTACGAAGTGACAGGATTTCTTTAAAGCAGGCAAAAACATTCATATCATGTACATGTTATAAATGCCCACACTCAATTATTCTACCCTTTAATGTATGGCTTTTTCTGTCTATCAGTATAAGAAACGCCCTTGCTATGAAATCTCTGCGCTCAAGTTAAATATAAAACATGACACAAAGCTCCAATTGTCACAGTGCTGACTGTTCAGTGTGAGACAAAGAAAGGCTTATATATTACTGCTTGAACCTCCAGTACTTTATTCAGTGGCCTTTTCTCAGGTTCTTCTTCATCTTTGAGACACTTCATGTCATTATTATTGAAAGAATTTATTCAGCCAGTGACAAGGAAGCCCAACCACACACTGAGCTTGTATCTCGCAGTCATACAATCTTTTAAGGCAGCAGCGTATTTTTCTTGTGGAAAACAAACTTTAAAGATTGTGATTTTAACTGACCTTTACCCCAACATCTCAGTGCCCATATATTTGAATTCCAAAGAAAAATCTATTGCAGAAATGGATTAGTCTTGCACAAATCTATCTTTATTTGGCTATTTAATATGACACAGGACCACATCCTATCTCAAAATTCAGCTGTGGAATTCAAATAAAACAACTTTAGAAAGATGAAAATCTGCTGTCTATGTGTTTGTTTAATGTGAGTTACTGTAAAATCATAAAGTTCAGACAAAAATGCAGGACAGCTGCACTTGCATTTTCTGTGGTTTCCATGGAAACTAATTCAGAGAAAAGAATCTGGATCTGTCTATTGAGATCCCTTTTGATATTGCTTAGCTTTGCAAAATGAGCCCAGAGCAGCAATTAGCTTTGCTTGGGAGGAACATGGCTGAGTACACAGTTTGAACTCTCCACCAACGATTGACATGTGCAAGATACGTGTCTTTAAACCATCCTAAACCCTATTGACAGCATTTCAATACATCTCTCTCTCCCTGCTTTACTCCAGCACCTCGGGCGTGTGCATGTTTGCTAATGGATGGGGGTCAGTGTTTGAACTCATCTCTTCAGGCAAGTGAGACGGTGAGGTGCACCAGCGAGGGGTCTGTCTCTGCTAAAAAAGAAAAGGGCTCCTATACATATTAAACACAGCCCTGAAGAACACTGTGTTAATGTCAGGTGTTCCCTGCAGTGCAGCAATGTCGGGAGCATCTGGTTCATTAAAGGAAAGAGGGGCAACATTTTGTGAATTTGAAGGGTAACACAATGGCAAAGATTAAAACTGCATATTCACCTGAGGTTTGAGAGATGATGCAGCACTGGTTCTTTGGCTCCAGTATGTAATGTGGATCCTGATGAATAGCAGAAGGCAAGAACGCATGTTTCATTTAACATTCTGAGTTTGCTCATTTCAAAGTAGACTCCATTTTTACCTGATCATGTAAAGGCTGGCACAGGATGGTGCCCGTATTCTTAAATGTGTTGCAATTATGAGATGGGTATTGATTAATTGTTGATTGGCCTGCAGATTGTTTTATTGATTAATTCACTGGTTAATAGACGATAATATGGAGAACTGCGGTGTCCGTCAGATGCAAACTTAATTTCAAAGTCTGTCTTCTGTCCAACCAACACTTTTAAACTCAAAAATATGCAATATAGGCAAAACTTTAGCTGGCAACCATGTTGGCAATGGCTGTCATACCTGTCTATCTGGCATTGGTGCCCTTCTAAAAATGTATGTGCCCATTGGCAACTGCAGGCATACCCTGACGAGGACAAGTCAAAGGTAACATATAAAAATCACCACACCCAATCATTTGTGTAAACAGTGCATGCCCACATATTTTTATTCTTTTTTGCTTTGCTTATTTCTCTTGCCTGTTTTCTGATACTACATCCCTCCTTTTCTGTGCTGATAGTGGTACAACCTTAGACTGCATTTGTGAACTTACTTATACCGTTATAATGTCATCGGTGGAGACTCATCACATTTGTTTCAATATTTTGTGTATTTATTTTGCAGAGTGAATTACATCAGGCCACCTCCACAAAGGACTTGCTGGCTCCTGCGAAATGTGGGAGAAAAACAGCCCGAGTTGTCTTTATTTGGTTTTTTTTTTCAACAGAAGAAACAAAGGGAGAGAGAAACAAGAACTGGAGCCATTGTGCGTGCAGGTAGGGGGTGGGGTGTTGGGGGATGAAAGGAAAAGTAGGCAAATAAGATGATAATCCATTGAAATTTTGAAATTATTTTAAATAAACCCCCATAACTTTGAGGTACAGTAGCTTTTGTGATGTGTGATTTTTTTTTTTTTTGCAGCACGGGTGAGCCTATCAGCTACTGTAAAAGGTTCATAATTTTCATCAATGTTAACCAAAGATTAATAAATTGACAATCCTCACACATGCTATAAAAAAATGCAACATGCACTGTAAATAAAACATTAAAACGTGTTCTAAAAACGTTTAATTATCATTATCATACTCAACATGTCATGATTGTACATTTTAGTGGCCTGACTGAAGCTTTTATACATTTTCTGAATCCATGTAATCTGAAACTTTTTCTAAATATGAATTACACATATATTTTCATACACATATGTTTTATGCCGCTGCAGCTTTAATTCAGCTAGTACTACTAGGACTACAGCCATACTGAAAATGCAATAATACTTGAGTAACTATAGCCACAGTACATATTACACTTTTATTATTTCATTTTTTCAGTTGTCATACTGGCTGTGTGTTCATCAAGTGGGAAACTATTGTGGTAAATTATGTCAATATAATATAAGGAGGGATGGCATGACAAAGCAGATGAGTAAAGTTTCATACATATGCCATGTTGGTGATTATTAAATAAGAGCAACAAAGACAAATTGTAGCCAATTGTATTTCCAGAATTTATCAGAATTGCTGGAAAATACTGAATCAACTAAGAAATAAGGGTTACATTATTACAAATCAAATGATTTTTTGAACTGATCAGAAGAATCAGGCTTCTTATGGCCTTGATGCCCTGACATAAGGCCTGTTGCCCTACGATGCCCTGTCTGTTGCAAGCCAATTATAACCTTCCGGGCCTAAATATGTATATCAGTATTTCACTCATTTTAAACCAAATTTGTGAAACAATCATCAACTAATAAAGTAATTAACTAAATCAATCAGCTCAGCATAGAAGCTGTGTTGCGCATCTCTGAAGTAAAAGATTTACTCATCATAATCACATGCTTTAGATTATAATGTGACTTTTCAATAAAACGTAGAACAGCTACCAGCCACGAAGCACACAATAAGAGAGTTCAGAATGTTCTTGCTATATTTATGCAAATCAAGATTTTTATGGATTTGTCAGCCCCCATTAACAGGTTAGTAGGTGTTGTAGTAATGACATCCTTATGAAGGATAAGGACTGCAGTCGTCACAGAAAGTCCTCTGAAACCTCAAATGGTTGTCTTCAGCAGACAACTCTGCCTGATTAATCAACTGATAAGGATGTGGCAAAATGACAGTAACATGATTAAATTGCTCAACGTCCTATCAAAAAGGTTTTTGATTTTTTTTTTTCTTTTTCTTTTTTGTTGATAACAGCCACAGTCAGCAATCCCCAGCTTGGAGACAAAACAAAGCAATTCTTAATTTCCAGCAGTAACAAATGCCAGAACCCAAGGCGCATGGAGGAGGCAGATAAAGTTGTTATTGGCAAATGTCCTTGGTGAAAGCAGAGTGAGCACTCAGTAATCCTACTGTGTTATTAGTCTCCCAGGACCCTGGGACTCTGCGTTACTATCACAGGCTGGTCCCATGTAGATAACACCAGCTCCATTCACCCTCACATCTACCCATAGCTAAACTGACTGCAATTATCAGGACTAGGGAGCTTATTATTGCTGGCTTTTATTTACACACAGATTCTCACAGAAGCCCTAAAGTTTTGTAATGGTACGAGAATTTGGACATTTCCTAACATGTCTTAATTCTCCAATAAATCCTCTGGAAGAGCAGCGTTGATCTCATCTGCCTTCCCCTAAGCCTTAATTGACCATGAAGCAATCAGGTATTGTGTGGTTTTCAGTTATTTGTGTAATATTCCATGGTAGAAATAAAATTTTATTCAAAAATATGAATGTCAGTAAGTTTGAGTGGCTACTAACACCTGTTTTATGTTTACATTTAATATCAACACCATCTGTGTATATGTTTGTGTTTGTTCCGTGGTTGGAGTCCACTTTTAAGCCTGGCAGCTGCTTTAAAAACCAGGAAAAAAGGTGCATTGACCTCAGTGTCAGCCACCATGCGCACAAGACAGGAGGGTGGAAAAACATTGAGTGAATGCTGTTGAACAAAAGGCAAGCTGCCAAATGGCAAAGGGTGGGAGGACCATGACCCTCTCAATCATAGAGATGTCACCTGCAGTCATCTGCTTCAGGTGAAGCCCACAACATTGCTCCTGCTCAAAACATGGAAATATGAATTGGCCTTTCAGTTATCTGAAGTCTAGGAGGATAACAGCAAACTAGAAGTGAGGAAAAAAATAACAAAACTTATCATTTCTGACTTGGTCTGTATTGAAGGATTTTCACTCTCATTTTCATTCCTGGAGCCTTGTCTTTTCATTCATCCAAGCTTGACAGCTGAAAGGCTAAATAAAAATTAGGTTTATCCACTTTGGTAAACTGACAACACACTGGACCCAAAGTAAAATACTGGGAAATGTTTTTAATATTGTTCACATTATTATCATAAATAGTCTTTTTTTTATTTTACTTTGAATCATAAGTATTACAATTCTACTGTTCGATAAGTTAAAAATATCCACGCCTCCTCAGGGCATACAAAGCAGACAGTTGAAGTACAGGAGTGGGTCAAGGAGAAGGGCTGGGGTGGTTTTTGTGGTAGTGGGATTAATAGAAATCTTATTATTTTCAAAGATTTAGGTGAATTTTTTTATAATAAACTTTGGATTACAGAGCTAGTTGAGCATATGGATGTCAAACTGGAAAAGATAGCAACAAGTTTCATGTTTCTTGTGAATCACTCAGCGTTTGGTTTGGTAAAACTGAACATGAGTATTGGTAAAATAAATTAGGTTGGGGTGTATTTTCGTCAGAATGGGAGGTCTTCTTGAGTTCTATAAGAAGTAGGGTACATATCACCATAAAGGTTGACTGAATGTATAACATAAGAGACCTGTTTGGAAAGGTAGAGATCAGGTTGTGGTTTTCTAATACCCCTTTTTCACTGGCCAAAAATTCCACTGTACTGGAACCTCACATAGACATACGCATAGACCTTTGACCTTTTGAAATTTAACCAATTTACCCTTGAGCCCAAATGTTGGTTTTTGCCAAATTTCACCAAAATCCCTCAATGCCATCATGAGGTATTGTGCTCACAAAATTACAGGTCACAGTGATCTTGACCTTTGGATGTCAAGGTCAAAGGCCAAAGATCAATGTCTAGTAATCAAAGCCCACTGTCAGTGGCTTTGATCTGAGCCTGTTTTATGTTCACAGGTGAGGCCCACATGAGGCCACAGTGACCTTGAACTTTGGCCTTTGACCTCCAAAATATAATCAGTTCATCACCGTTAGAGTGCATTGGAGTGGACATTTGTGCAAAGTTAAAGGGAAATCCCTCAAAGCAGTCTTGAGATATTGGGTACACAGGAATGGCTCAGACTTTCATATGTACACCGGACAGATGGACAACAGGGAAACACAATGTCTTTGGCCCCAACTGCCACCTCCTTGGAGGCATAAAAACATGTATTATGTATGAGCTCGATCATGGATTAGTGAGTGTTACGATCTTGCACTCTAGCGAGTGACAAAGCACAGAATAATTATTGGTAATAGCAGGAGACTGCAATTGGTGTGAAAGCCACCCTCGCAAAAAATGGCCAATGAAACATTTCAGTCTGAACTTTCACCAAATACCAGTCAACACACTGACATTTTGTTTGCATAAAGGATTACATCAGCACTGGGATATTCATCAAAGACAATTGGCATCTATTTTACCGAAACATTGAGCCTTCATATATTATTGAGCATAGACCCTCCTGAAATGGTGTGCCTCAAGTTTGCTGTGGGCTGTGTTATTCCTACTGACCTTTTGAAAATTTAATCTCTGATTAATGTGAATGGCCAAAATGTTGAAAACAGTGTATAGGTCTAATCCGCGACTCACATTTCAACTCAAAGCTGCACATATGACTTATGGAAATATGGAATAGTGCGTGTCTCACTTTACATGATCTAGTTGTTTCAGTCGAATAGACACTTTGAAGAGACAGACCTCGTGCTGACCTTTGAGAGTCAATATCTATGCATGGCTCTCTCCCTTTGTTGGAAAGGCCATAAGACAGATCAGTGGGTAGCAATACTTCACATAAAAGTCAAGTTGATCTCTTTTCTTTATTTATCTTTGTAAGATAAACACTCATTATTATCTGCATGAAACAGGGCATCACTAAACAGTGTGCTAAAATAAATTATTCAACTAAAAAGTGTGATTTTGCTGATACAACATGTGCAATGAGTAACTGGTGAAATTTTGATGAAATTAAAGAGAACGTGCTGAGCGCAGGTTTGAGAGGAGGTTAAACCTCGCCTGCATCGGTGGCAGTTGTCCACAGAAGTCTTCAGGAGGTGTAACTCACTACAAAATGCAAAAACTCAGTGGCCATTCAGGGCTTTATTAATTGCCCAGCTTGAGCATGAACTGAATCATTTGGATATTCATGAGATTCTCCCCATAGGTGTAATTAGATGTGCAGCTGCCAAAGCATCCCCTATAGAGAACCTGCCATGGGTAACGTTTCTTCCCAATGGAGGCCTGAAGAAAGCTAATTGATGTAATGTTCATGCCCAGTGTTGTGGGCTAATTAAAGCTGGGGGCATCAGATCTCACAAACTCCATAAGAGATATCCACTGATCTATGCAGTGTCCTTAAGTGACACTTATTTTTCATTTTTTTTGTCAATTATGATTCTTAGGTGTTTGTTTTATTTCTAAAAACCAAAACCCAAAGTGTGGTACCCAGTGTGATTACAACTCACAGGACACTACATTTCAAGTTTTACAGTCTGAAGATGGAACAAGAATGCATATTCAGATATTATTCATTATGGTTTCTGTAGTTTCTGTTTACTGAAAGAGACAGTGTTGCCATAATGAATGTATATTGAAATGCAACACGAGAAATTGAAAGAATATTACTTTAAATACTGATAACTGTGTTATCTTGGCATACTACCAAAAATAGAAGCATGTACAAAATACACAGTTTTTGAGCAACTGCACTTTGTGTTGTGTTTTACAATGAGTTGACTGTTTTAGACATGAAGGCACTCTGGCATTGACACTGTATAAATTTAAGAGAGAATTCTGGTATTTTTCAACCCAAGCCTTATTTCTTGGTTTTTGAAGGTCTAAATTCATCTAAATTCATTAATCACACATTGCTTTGGGAAAAATCTACATTAGTTTGTCTTTGGTAAACTTCAGAAAAGAGTGAAGAGGTAGAGAAATGTATGGAAAGCACAGTCTGTACAACCATTCTTTTCATACAGATCTTAACAATTACTGAGTCAAAAACACACAGGTGTTTCACTGTAAGTATGCACTACATGTTACCAGCAATAACATTTTGAGCGTAGTTATGGCTTAAAAAATTCTTCCAATATTTTGACTTTCCCTGTGCCATTGCAATGTAAAGCCTCTTCACACTTAACCATCCTTCACCAAACTCCACACTGGAATTATTTTCAAAAGATGTTTTTACAGCAGCCCAGGAAATGGCACTCATCTTTTAAAACAAAAGAATCTCCTCTACGATGATGATCCAGGAGAGGAGGAGGGGAAAGCTGAGTTTTCAGAGACTGATTGAATGTTTGACCTCCCCCATTAAAATAATATCCACTGTCCTACTGCCCATAAAAACAAGGGGAGTGAATGTCCGTTTGACCTTCTCAGTAAATTTCAGGACAAATCACAAAAACAAGGTACTAAGGTGGAGAACGATTACACCTTTTGTTTTCATGCTTTTTGCCAGTGAGTGACAATGAAAGCCAATTACCTCGCTGTGACTGGACTTTTCAGTGGGATAATTGGACACTGGCTCTTGATCTCTCTGCAGTATTGACTCAATTTATTCTGTCAGTTTAAAAAAATCACTCAACCTTGAACCTCGCACTCCCCTATACTTAACCATCTCAGCATTTGCTGAGATGGTTCGATCTCACCCAAAGACCTTCACATCTGTTTGCTATTTTAAGTAGCATTGTTTCCAAATGAATATCCATCTTGATATGTCATAAGAATTAAATCTGAAAAGATTTACCATCCGTGTTGCTACATTGTTATCAGAAGAAAAATATAGATGGTGAATTAAAAACTTTGAATTTCTTTGGAATACTTTTACTTTCATCAACACCATTTCCAAACCTGTCTATTAAAACCTGAAATGCCTCATGTATATTTTTATTTTCACTTTTTGCTATAGTCAGCGCCTCTCCGCACTTTCTGCCGCCATTGCTAAGGTGAAGGCGATGGTCAGGGGGACAGAGAACTAGGTCTGTAGCTAATATCAGATGGGGGTCTGTGCCAACAACTCGGCATGATAGCAGTTGTGACGAAGACTGAGAACTGCAGCAGGCACCATGGAAATGAACAATGAGATCTCAATTAATCTGTTAA
>KV751330.1:3145968-3179910 GCA_001698575.1 Mola mola | reverse complement strand
GTCAAAATGCTGATTCATACAGCATCACAAATCCCAGATTAACCTCCGGGCAGGAAGAACGTTTGCAGCAGCAAACTGCAACTTTGTGTCTCCAAGGAGAGGCTATATGATTTTTTTTTTTTGCCTCAATTACAGACAGATGAGTATATCTAGATGCCTTTACCGATATATACAAATAGACAAACATATAGCAAAACAAAAGTGAAAAAGGAAAGTAAGTCCAAATACTCCATTAAATGATTCATAATCTAAAACATGCTAATATATGATACTGCATATCAAAGATTTAACATGTGAATGTGGCTCAGCTGTCAAATTATTTAAAATGTCCTGTACAGAGTTTCATAGACTAAACAAATGACAAAGAAAAAGCCTGAAACCACCCTCAGCCATGCCTGTTGGGCAGTAAGAGCATGAATGTCCCTGTTCGGAATAAGTTTATATACAGCCCCTTCAATGTGTCATTCTGTATAAACATTACAGAGGTGCAATGGGAAGTCAAAGTTTCAAAGAGGCGGAACAATGAAACAAGATTGTGACATCTTGTTGAGTGCAACCCACATCCACGAGATTTAAAAGCAGCTAGCAGCACTTAGCAGCTGACTCACTGAGGAACAGGAAGCTCAGGAGCTACTTATCATAGGAGAAGAGGATGAGAACGTCCGACACATAAATCGGATGGTAAATGACTGTTCCTTATATGGTATTCATTAGTTTGTTTGCTTGTTTCTCATGCAAAATGTTGCATTAGGCTCCCATGCTGCTGAGAACTATACAAAAATGTAATATATAGTATGTATATATACTAAATGTCGTATATGAAATACATGTACATATATGTATAAAATACATGAAACCTATTTTTAATTAGAACAATTTCATATATGGACATATACTGTATGTTTATCCAATATAGTATGCATTTATAATGCATATATATCCACATATATTATGTAAAGTACGAGTAGCTAACAGTACACGCCATACAGCATACATACATTTAGACCAAGACTGGATTTGAACCCACGATCTTCTTGGTTTGAAGCGACTACTGCACCACTTTATTGGACCATTTCTTTGCTGGAATTGTTCTGGGTTATAGGCAGAGAGCAGTTGTGGGCTTACTAATAGCTCCTCGGATCTCAGCCAGTGTTTTGCAATTTACGCCAGTGGACGAAATGGTTGCGTTTAACAATTTCCCCCGGGGATAAATAAAGTATTCTGAATCTGAATCTGTTCCTGCGCGTTCGGGTTGAGGAATGGTTCCTTGTCTGTGGTTTGCTCCAATGCATCAAACAGTAGTTTGGAGTACCCACCCCCACCCCCCCTTTTTGGAGTCCTTGGAACAGGCGCTGGAAGGTGCCCCTACTAGGGACTCCCTTGTTCTACTGGGAGACTTCAACGCTCATGTGGGCAATGACATTGAGACCTGGAAGGGTGTGATTGGGAGGAACAGCCTGCCCGATCTGAACCTGAAAGGTGTATTTTTGTGCTAGCCACAGTTTGTCCTTGAGTAACACCATGTTCAGCCATTAAAGTGTTCATAAGTGCACCTGGCACCAGAACACCCTAGGTCGACAATCAGTGATTGACTTTGTAGACATATCATCTGTTCTGCAGCTTTATGTGCCAGACACTTGGCTGAAGATAGGAGCAGCGCTGTCAACTGATCACCACCTGGTGATGAGTTGGATCAGGTGGTGGGGGAGGATGCCAGACAGACTAGGCAGACCCAAGTGTATAGTGAGGGCCTGCTGGGAATGTCTGGCCGAGAACCCTGTCAAAATGTTCTTCATCCCCCACCTCCAGCAGAGCTTCAACTGCATCCCGGAGGTGGTGGGGGACATGAAATCCGAGTGTACCATGTTCCATGCTGCCATTACTGAGGTGGTTGTTCCAAGCTGTGGTAGCAAGCTTTTGCTAGTCATGACGGTAACCCCAGAACATTGCTGGATGACACCAGAGGTGAAAGGTGCCATCAAACTGGAGAAGGAGACCTACAGGGCATGCCTGGCTTGTGGGACTCCTGAAGCAGCAGACAGCTACCGGCAGGCCAAGCGATCTGCGGCTTGCTCCCCCAAGTTAAGGAGTTAAAGTATCTCGGGGTCTTGTTCATGAGTGAGGGGAAATTAGAGCAGGAGATTGACAGACGGATTGGGTCAGTGTTGGCAGTGATGTAGACGTTAAAACGGTCCATTGTGGTGAAGAGAGAGCTAAGTGCTCAATTTGCCAGTCAAGCTATGTTCCAACTATCACCTTTGGTCTTTAGCTCTGGATAGTGACCGAAAGAATGAGATTGCCGATACAAGAGACTGGAACGAGTTTCCTTCGCAGTGTCGCTGAGCCCAGCCTTACAGATAGGGAGGAGCTTGGAGGAAAATCGCTGCACCTCTGCATCGAAAGGAGCCAGTTTAGGTGGTCCGGGCATCTCGCAGGAAGCCTCCTGGTCATCTCCCTGGGGAGGTGTTTTCCCAGACCCAGGAAACGCTGGAGAGATAATATTTCTCAGCTGACTTGGGAACGTCTTGGTGTCCCCGTGGAGGAGTTGGTGGAAGTGACTGGGAAGAGGAGCATGTGGATCTCCCTTTTCAGAATGTTGCCCCCGCAACCCGGACCCAGATAAGCTGCATAAAAAAAAAGAACAATAGAGGGACTTATATGTAAAATATTATATTTCTGTATGGGAATACTCCTGATGCTTCTTTTAATTGCAGAATGATGATATGCCATCTAAAAAAAAAATACTAAGTAGAAAATCAGAGAAAGGCAGCCCATGCAACACAGCTCCTTTCACATAAATAAACCAAGCAAATGTAGTCAGTTATAGGACAGAGCAGGCAGAAAATTGAAAAAATAAAAAATTCATCATTCATTCTCTTGCAGGAGCCCCACTTCCTAATTTTCTTGTTTTATAATATGATAAAAGACAATACTTTAGAAATCAGAATTTTACCAGGCCCATGCAATGTAAGTGTATTATAGACCTACTTACACTATATTTTTTTGTTCATTTAAAAAAGTTCCAAATCCAAATGCCAAATCCAAATGCCAAAATAGACATGGGGCAGGGAATTACATTGTATCATTTGTAAATAAACAGGCTATCTTGTTCAAAGATTGTGAGTGTCACAATCCGCTCCTAGTTTTCCCCTCAACCACCCCCACACTACCTGCTTAACTACCTGTCCTCATTAAGCTCATCAGACTCACCTGTTCCTCCCAGCTGCAACAAATCACCCAAGCCTCCTTCTAACCTGCTCCTCCACACTCACTCGCTCCCAGATTGTCTTTTGCGGCATGAAAAAACTTTCCAGCCTTTTCCCCCGGACTGATCTCTCGGCTTAGACCCTGCCTGTCAGGGACCTGTTCTCGACGTCTCTGCCCCGGTAACCCGACCTGCCTTCTGCCTCTAGACTCTGCTTCTGCTCGCTCTCTGTCTGCGTGCTTCCTGCCTGGATTCCCTCTTCGGAGGGTCCTGTCTAGTTCAGTACATGGTGTGTGATTGTCACCAGATCATTTTTTGTCTGGACACTGTACCAATAAAGCCCTGAACTGTACTGGTTTTAGATTTGTGCCGTACTTTGGTCCGAACTCACACCTGTTACAGTGCAATCTTGCCAGATATGGACCCAACATAGATCAACAATCGGATCTCTAAGATGGACGATATGCTCAGCCAACTGGTGGCGCTGAGAACCGCCAAGTCCTTGCGGAGGTCTGGCATGACATGGCAGACATGCAAGCCTGGTTTAAGGCCCAGCAGATGGGCTCTTCCTCGCAGGGTACTGCTGCTTCAACCACCAGCGCTGGAGCTTCACCAGCTAGGGCTGTCTCCTCTTCTGTTGGTTCTGCAGCATCTCCTCCTCCCCCCCAGGTCCGTGAGCCTAACGTGGGGTCACCTAAGCATTATGTTGGTGAACCTGCAACCTGTAACACCTTCCTCAGAAATTGTGCCATCATATTCTACCTGTAGCAGCTCACCTTTTCTCCAGAAGGCAACTAAGGTGGCGCACACTGTCAATCATCTCATGGGGTGGGTGCTTGTGGGGAACAGCCGAGTGGATGAGAGGGACGCCTGCCTGCCGTTCCTTCCGTGTGTTTGCTGATGAACTCTGGAAAGCGCTTGGTACCGGGTGTCTGGGAGCTGACGCGGGGCAAGATCTGTTGGATTTGGTTCACGGGAGCAGATCAGTCAAAGATTATACCATTGACTATTGTACCAGAGCTCCATTATGTGACTGGTAGCCGGTTGCCCTCCGAGCCGTTTTCATACCGGGGTTGGCTGGATACATCAAAGATGAGCTTGTGGCTTATGAACTGCCGTCTTCGATGGAGGTGGTTTTCGCCCTCATCACTTGTATTGATCAGCGCATCCGGCCCTCCACGCTCGACGGCCAACAGTGACGTCAGCGCCCATACGTTCAGCTGCAGACGCTCCTTGCAGTGAGGAGGATCCTTAGCCAATGCAGCTTGGTCCTGTCCGCCTCTCACCGGAGGAGCGGAAAAGAAGACAGCAGTTGATTATCTGCATGTACTGTGGCCAGCCCGGTCATTTTGTCAGCCGGTGCCTGGAAAAAGCTAGAGCTCATCAGTAGTTGGAGGCATACTGGTGAGCTCAACCACTTACTCCGCCTCTATGCAAAGACTTATAGTCAATGCTGAGTTTCCGCTGCCTTCCGGTTCTCACCCTGGGGATGGGAGCATCATGGGTGAGAACATCGCCCTCCAGTTGGGACGTCATAGGGAGCCGCTAACGTCTCTCTTCTGTGCCAGAGCCTTGGATGGGCATGTCATGCAGCAGGTGGAACATCAAACCAGCTCTGTGTGCATGCTCCTTCCAGGGGGCCATGGTGAAACCATCCGTTTTCTGCTCTTGCCCATTCCGAACCATCTACTCATTCTGGGACTCCCCTGGATCTTCCTGCACAATCCGGATATTGACAGGACCACTTGCTCCATCAGGGAATGGAGCCCCACATACTAGCGGACCTTTCTCAGCTCACCTTCTTCATCAGCACCCTCGGTTCCTGTTCCTGCTCCAGACCTCATGGGGGTTCCGGCTGTTTACCACAACCTGAAAGAGGTCTTTAGTAAGACCAAAGCCAACACCCTGCCGCCACACCACCCTTACAAATGTGCTATTGACTTGCTTCGTTGTACGTCCCCTCCCAAAGGACGCCTGTACTCTCTCTCTCTGCCCACAAAGGGGGAGCCATAGACTAATACGTCAAAGACTCTTTGGCAGCAGGGATTATCCGCCCCTCTTCTTCACCTGCTGGTGCGAGGGTGTTCTTCGTTGAAAAGATGGACAAGACTCTACACCCCTGTATAGAGTATCGTGGACTGAATAATCACATGGTTAAGAATCGTTACCCCCTCCGTCTCCTTTCCAGGGAGCAACTGTGTTCTCCAAGCTCGACCTATGGAACGCCTACCATCTGGTTCCCATTCGGGTGGGGGATGAGTGGTAAACTGCCTTCAACACACCTACGGCGTATTATGAGTATTTGGTAATGCCCTTTGGTTTGACCAATGCCCCCACTGTCTTCGAGGCCCTGGTTAACGTCGTGGTCAGAGACATGCTCAATCAGTCTGTCTTTGTCTACCTGGATGATATACTCATTTTTTCCCAGAGTCAGGATGACCATGTTAACCATGTAAGAGCTGTTCTCCGTCGCCTCTTGGACAATAGCGTCTTTGTTTAGGCAGATAAATGTGAATTCCACGTTTCCTCACTTTCATTCCTTGGTTACATGATGTAGCCCTGTTTCTATGAAGACATTAAAATGTGTTTTTATTTTATTTCATTTCTCTAAGAATACTTTAATATGTTTGTTAAAGAGGGCACAAGTTAATGTATAAATATGTTTAAAAATGTTAAAATGTTTAAAACCAATCAATGTATTTACGGCTAAAACAGTCAGAATTCATGGTTGGAGTTATAACCATCATAGTTTGTTTGTTGGTGCAGACCACGTTGTGTGTATGGATCATTTAAGCTTGATGTCAGCATGTAAAGTCAATCACTCATTCTCTCTCCTCTAATTGGCTTGTCTGTAGTCTTTAGCCCATCTCAATCTCACCTTGTTGAGGGAGGATGTGCTTAGCCTTACCTCCGTGAAAACGCAGGTTAGCTGAGGCAGAAGCTATATTGCTGTCCGATCTGGATGAGCATCAAGTGGACAAGAATATAACACTCCAAACTGACTGAGAGTCGTCCTGTGTTTGCTGTGTGTGACTTTTGAGAAGCTGCCCGAGGTAAAGGCATGTGTTTTAATGTGTATAAAACGAGTTGTAATGCTAATCGCTGCTAGCCGTTAGCTTAGCCTCTCTATGGCGTGTCACACTATTATTTTGCATTGCATTTAGCACTAGCTCATTTGTTTAAGACATGCTGTGGTTATTTCGCCATGAATTAGCCTGTAGTTTGTTTACTAAGAGGAACTGTGTGGTTCAGGACTGAACATTTGCCCATGAGAGGGAGAGAGAAAGAGGACCGGGAAGGACCTGGACCGCTGGAGAGAGACTTCTAGCTGCTGTACTGAGCTCCGTTTCTGCACTGGTTGACTACGCACCCCCATTCCCCTTGCCGCCGAAACTGCATTGCCCTTGGCCTTTTTTTTCCTGCTCATCTGCTTTACTGACTGTCGGCTGGATTTCTAAGTACATAACTAACTCTTTGCACGAGCGTTTTCGTTTATGCTGGTTAAACCCAGTGAAGTGGCCATCTACTTTCCGGCCTCCACGCTCACAAGTATCGACTGGGCACACAACGTGTTTGTCTCATTCAAATAAGCCCTGTGTGAATATGTGTGTGTGAGAGTGGGCTGTGGACATTGGGTTAATTTTCCTTTATCAATACAGTACATTTTTTCCATTTGAGTTCATTTGTGATCAGACTGAGTCTATTTTGCTCGAGTTGTGAACTGTGAATATATTCACTGACACATTTAAAAGTCAACAGTGAGCCAGATACATAATTTAGATATTGCCAATTCTCATTTTTCTTGTAATAAATGCCCTGTGTTCATTTTACTAGATTTGATGTGGTAATTGCAAGTGAAGTTATTTCATTGGGTTTAAAGGGATAGTACCAACATTTTTGGTTACCGCAGAAAAGTTATTGGAGACACCGCCAAGTCATTGTATATCACTACCACAGGTATCACAGGTGTTTAGCGCCATTTCCAGTCGAACTCAGGCCCCCTCCCTTTGTACTACAACACCCTCATTAGTATTAACTAGCTACATGGGACTGGGGTTACAATGATATCCAAAGACTTTCTTAAAATGGACCCTGCTAAGGTCCCAGCAGTAGCCCGTGGCCAGTCCCAGAGACACGTAAACAACTACAACACTTACTGGATTTGCCAATTTTTAACCACGCTTCATCAGAGGTTTCAGCTCAGTTGCCTCCCCTCTCTCCGCTCTCACATCATCCAAGCTGTCGTTTCACAGGACCAAAGAAGCCCAGAGAGCCTTCCACATGCTCAAGTCTCGTTTCTCCACGGCTCCTATCCTCCAGATCTCCAACCCAGACCGCCTGTTTGTCATGGAGGTAGAAGCATCTAGTGTGGGAGTAGGGGCTGCCGTGTCCCAACGTGCTACCATTGACCAGAAGTTCCATCCCTGCGCCTTCTTCTGGCAGTGAAATTGGCCCTGGAGGAATGGCACCAAGGTGCCTTTCTTGGTATGGACAGATCATCGCAATCTAGAATATATCTGCGAAGCCAAGAGACTGAACTCTAGACAAGCCTGCTGGTCGCTGTTCTACAACAGGTTCAATTCTACCCTGTCCTACTGGCCCGGTTCCTGCAATGCTAGATGCTCTTTCCTGTCAGTCTCCTGAGAGTCCTGATGAAGGATCTGAACCCTCCACCATTGTCCCAGCGTCCTGCTTTATTGCCTCTGTCACCTGGGAGATCAAGGGAAGGGTACAGGCTGCCACACATTACTGTAGCATCAGATGTAAGCCTACCAGGTTGCTGAACAGCTTCCTGCCACAAGCTGACAGACTAATGAACATGTCAATGTAACTGAACTCTGCATTACTGTACTGTTTCTATGGCTGTGGTCTGCTGCACTTAATTATTACATGTATTTATTTATATTGTATTCACTTATCCTTTTTTCCTCAATGACAATAAAGTCTCATTAATTTTCATTTGAATTACAGATACTTTTTAAAATACATATACATACTGTATCTTTAAATTCTTAAAAGAAATGCTCCTCTTATAGAGGGTTCATCTTATGTTGGTTCAGTATGTTTATGTAATAAAAAACACCATGCTAAATTATGCTAAAGCCTGGTCAAGTAACGGTTATATTTATACAAAAATTAAGCAAAACTCCAAAAAATAGGGGATTATGACAAATTAAAGAAACATGACATGTATCAGGCAAAAATGTTGGAATTTATCTTGGCCAATAATGAAATTATAGTCAATAAATACAGCTGAAAATATGAAGCCAATTTGCTCTCACTCTTACTCTCTTACAAGTGCAGCATCTACACACTCAAAGCCAAACTGCTGCAGCTGGGTAGATGCTAAATCTAAGATATAGTATCTCTGAAACTATAAAAAATGTCCACACTAATAACTGTGGGTCTCCAGTAGGCGCTTTATGGCTCTACCCAGCTGCAACAGTTTGGCTTTGAGTGTGTAGATGCTGCACTTGTAAGAGAGTGAGAGTAAGAGCAAATTGGCTTCATATTTTCAGCTGTATTTATTGATTATAGGTTCATTATTGGCCAACATAAAATTTTTGCTTGATACATGTCATAGTTCTCTAATTTGTCATACTCCTCTATATTTGGAGTTTTGCTTAATTTTTGTATAAAGAAACTGTTACTTGACCAGGCTTTAATATAATTTAGCATGGTGTTTTTTTTATTACATATACACACTTGAACTAACATAAGACAGCTATTGTAAGAGGAAAATTTACTTTAAGAATTTGAAGATACTTACTAAAATACATACACATACTGTATCTCCAATTTAAAACAAATGAGACTTTATTGTCATTTTGAGGTATAAAAGGATTAATAAGTGAATGCAATATAAATAAATGTGATAAGTGCAGCAAACCACAGCTATAGAATTGCTACAGTAATGCAGAGTTCAGTTACATTGACCTGTTCATTAGTCTGTCAGCTTGTGGCAGGAAGCTGTTCAGCAACCTGGTACTCTTGCATCTGATGCTACAGTATAGTGTGTGTGAGGGCAACAGCTGAAAGTACTTGCAGAGAGGGTGAGGTGGCACAGTAGTGCAGTGGTTAGCACTGTCGCCTCACAGCAAAAAAAGGTCCTGGGTTTGATTCTGAGTCAGGGCGTTTCTGTGTGGAGTTTGCATGTGTCTGCGTGGGTTCTCTCCGGGTACTCCGGCTTTCTCCCACATGCAAAACTGGGGGTTAGGTTAATTGGTCACTCTAAATTGCCCATAGGTGTGAATGTGAGTGTGGATGGTTGTTTATCTCTATATGTCAGCCCTGCAATGAATTGACGACTTGTGCAGGGTGTCCCCGCCTTCGCCCAAAGATGCTCGGATAGGCTCCAGCCCCCCCGTGACCCCTAACAGGATAAGCGGTAGAAAATGGATGGATGGATGGTGTAAAGAGTCTCTTACAATTTTCATCGCACTGTTCCTGCAGCATCTTTGGATTTTGTCATTGACTGAAGGAAGTGACACACCAATGCCCCTCCATGCTGATCTCACAACTCTCTGCAGGGCCTTTTTGTTTGCCTCACTACAGCTCGGGTACCACATCAAGATTCTGTCAGTACGCTATCTATTGAGTCTCTGTAAAATGTGGTGAAGACCAAAATAAGTACCGACCCGCGAAGGATTAAGGGTCCCTGTGCAAACTTGACGCACAAGACCCTCCTCATGCACGTGAGACACGGTTATAAGAAACATTGATAATATAGTTTTATAGCTGTGTAGCTGTAGTTATTCTTTCTACTCCCAGAAATCTTTGACTGTATCTTCAGCTAATATCAGTGCATTTATCAGAGCGGTGGAGGACAGCTTGGGGATTTACAGCACTTCCAACAAGGACTAAGTTTAGCAGATTTTAGTAGTGACGCAAAAACTTAGTGAGGAACTAATGTTAGTGGGGAAAAATAGATTTTTCTTTCATTACATTTTTTGAGTTATTCTTTTTTTTTTCAGAAAAAATTCTAACTTTATTGGTTAATTGCTTATTGGACATGCCTCTAGATGCCTGAAGGGGTTATGACAGCTAGCTGGCTAGCAACTTAAGCAAATATCTCTCCGCCACCTAGGCGTCTTTGTCAAAAGGTCAACACTGTTGTTTCTTCACATTCTTAATGTGAAAAATCAATGAGCATGTTAACGAGGAACACTGAATGAAATGACCAAACTGAGTATCCAAAAAAAAAAAATGAGTGAACATTAGCAGTTTGGCTTGCAAACACTCCCCATGCTCACTGATAATGGAGTACCAGTGAAAAAGACCCCTATATAAAGGACCCTAAATATACATCCCTATAAACCCGGGATAATTAAAGGGCGATTTGATACACTTAGCAATACCAACCCTAACATAGAGCCTGTTAAATTTATGAAAAGGTAATACTGATGGGATTTAATTTCTTGGAAATTAATTTCAG
This sequence comes from Mola mola, assembly GCA_001698575.1. Taxonomy (NCBI): domain Eukaryota; kingdom Metazoa; phylum Chordata; class Actinopteri; order Tetraodontiformes; family Molidae; genus Mola; species Mola mola. The sequence continues at coordinate 3,169,270 of KV751330.1, read as the reverse complement.
ATCTATCATGATATACTCTTCCTCTGATAAGAGTTCATGAACATGGTGTAAAATGGTGGTGCATTGGTCTATGATGTTCAAATTTCACATCACGAAATAAAAAGAAAAAGAAAGATGGCCCTGCTTGATAGCATAGGATGTGAGTTGTTAATCTGCTTTGACAAAAAAGATAAGATAATATTTTCTGATGTGTACAGTGTCATGCACTTTGTAACTACTTTGCATTTCTATGACAGATTAAAAAGGGCTGAGCAATGGTGGTTTAAAATATTGGTCTGACTTTCAGTTTCTTCTTGAAGAGACAAGCACATAGGTTTTATGAGCAGATATGCAGCTGGAGAGCAGGATCTTCTCTGGGCTGCACACTCTGCATAGGGTCACTAAAAACAGCAGCTCTATGCTTATGGCTCTTTGAACCCAGAAAGCACTTCAGTGAGCACAGTTGGCACAAAGACTTGGTATATCGTAGGACATGAGCTGCAAGGTCATAGGGGCCTTGCTTGGTCTTGGCAAAAGTAAACTAAAATGGATCAAAGACATCGACCCTAGAAAGGGGAATTGGCAGTGATTTTAATACAGTGTAGAAAACAGTGAGGTGTGTCAGAACAACTAAGTTGGAACAATGGATGATGTGGGGAGGAGGGGAGACAAATAAATGTTGTTGAAAATAGATGAAATTTCAGAAAAAGCGTTGGTTTACATTCAACGATATTGCAGCTCCAATAAAGGACAGACCCAGATGTAGTGCATATTTGCTCAACCAATATACACAAGCTCTCTAAATGCTGCATTGTCTAATTAAGTACTGTACAGCCCTTTGATACAGCCGTGTTTTTTTCTATGATGATGAGCTGGTCACTTAATGCTAATTGCTCCCCCAGCCTCAGTTAATTTTGTTTTTGAACAATTGAAAGGCTGTTTCAAAGAATTTCAGAGTGAGCCATCTGTTCCATTGATGTGAGACTGGCAGTAAAATACTGTTTCTGAAGTTTTGAGTTCAAACCAGGAGGGTCAATTAAGCAGTGATGGCTAGTTAAAGTCACTGCGGGTTTGAGACTGCTGAATGGAAACAGGAAAAACTGCAGGATCAGGTTTTACCACCTGGAGATAAGCCTGCCATTGTATTTGAAGCTTTTGGGCCTACACTGCAACTCTAAGTTTAAGTGATAGTGTAGTGTGCTGTACATGATATACAGTAAGTATTTGTAATACGCAGGTATAGAGGCTTTTAGTTAGATTTCAAGTGCTTCATGTCTCCACATCTTCATGTATCCTGATGTTGTTTCTCTCCGTAAAGGGATGGTTATGGAAATTTCTATGTAAACGTCAAGACAGTAAAAAACCCATAAAACAAAACGATATAAATTTAGTCTATACAAATAAATTTATTGTTGAAAGCAATAAGCATTATCTACTGAATATGAACTTATTGGACCAACAGCAGAAAATAATGTAAATCCTTCCAGTTATATGATTTCGGTGCATATACTGCTGCAGAGCATTTTGCACTATGCTGTAAATTAAATTTTTGATATGTTGAAATACAGTAAGGATTACAAGACAGAGGATTAGGCTTAACCAGCTAAGCTTGCCTAATGACCACATGTTGAACAGGATTGGTGAATGCATGCAGGTGAGGTGTTTATTAGCATTTGATTCAACCCCAGAAAATGTAGAAAACCTTGCAGCACCTCAAGGGCCGTGCAGGCATCAGCTGATGTGCTGCAGTACAACGTCAGGGTCTGACCATTTATCACTTGCCGCTTCACTATTGTCCTGTGTCACCAGCTAGATTGCTAGAGGACTTCGAAATGTCAGGACTTTGGTTATTATTAAAAGGCATGGGGTTACAATAAGCACCGAAAAGCCCTTCATGTTCGTCTCTGTCTGGCCATCTTGCTGTGCTGGACTGAATGATAATACAGAAGAGCTAGTGTTTGCTGTTTGTTTGCTGAAGCTTATCAGTGACGGTGCAGAGTTTAAAAACCCAGGTTGAAAACTCAGGACGCAAAAATGTACCTGCATTGTTTTACTTGATTGATATTAAATATTGTGGAAAGAACTAATACTCTTGCAGGAAGTGTACAAATACATGACAATACTAATGTTGCTTGAGATTAAAGATTCCTCCCCTTGGATGTTTACATGAGCCAGTGGACTGATGCAAAATCATAGCATCATCTTGTCAATCATAACTATTTGATCAAAATTAAAGTAGTTCACTTGTCTTTCTGAAATATATAGACGGATACTGTGGTATATGCATAGAACTAGTAGTGTAATTACAATGACTATTTATAACAGTAATTAAGGATTAAACAGTTTTCATATCCATGTTGCTAAATTGGTTAAATAGATGGGCGCCATGGACGGTACAGTTCCCAAATGTTAGATAGTGTTGATGCATTAGCTTTATCCACTTTGCTGATGTAAGGGTGCATAATGTCTTTTGACAGCTATGAAATAAACTAAACCCCACCCTGCCGTGAGCAAGTATTTATCTATAAAGCCTTACATTTTGATGGCACAAACATTCAAAAATGATGACAAGCGCTTTCTTTTTTCATCTTGAACAAAATATAATTTCATGCTGGATTAACTACATATTGAGTAAGGAAGAATAATCTATGGGCACAAGTGATGCCCCTGGGCTTGAAGATCTTCATCAGTTTGCTGTGGGGGTTGGGGACTGAAGGAAAGTGAGTCTGATTTTGACTTGTGACCTAAAGGGCTCCCATGTGGTTTATCTACAAGACATTACTTCTGACACTGCACAATACATTGCCTCACACGTCTATGATTAAATTCTTCTACTTTACATCTTAATTGCTTTATTAAGATGATAATTCAGAGTGCATGAAAGATTTATAGGTCCATGATGGTAAGAAATGCCTGCATTAAAGCAATGTAAGGCGTATCCAGGACTTGACTTACTTTTGACACCTGTCCCTTTAAGGAATAGTTACAACAAAAGGACATTTTTTTACCTACTCACCTTCATGCCAGTGAAGTGTTAAGTGAAGTTGTGCATCAAATTTACTCTGTACAGTTTATGCGGCGTATTATGGAAGTCCCAAAATGTATTATAAAAGGCAATATTTACACCTGTGCTCAAGCGTGCATCTTCACTGTTGCTGCTAAGATGAAAGCATACAAGCCCACCCTTAAATAATTTGTAATGTTAGACCTGTGAGGCTCCATGTTTTTTCATGGATTGCGGGATGAAAATGCACCCAACATTCAACGGCATGGAGGTGACTAGATAGTGACTGAATTTTCTTTGTTGTTTGAACTATTCCTTAACAACTTGAAGCCACAAAGCTTATCAGATTAGACCGCAGAGGCAAATATTTAAAAAAAAAAAATGCCAAATATGCAATTTTGATGACCACTGCATGAAAAATTGATGCTGAGATGAGCATGCCAATATTTCAAAGTCTAAATATAAATTCTTTCATACTCACCAACTGGCATCAGCTATACACTCAAATGAGATCAGATTAAATGTACATTATTTGCTGCAGCCATGCAACGAGATGTTATGTGCAGATCCTCTCTTTTCTCCTTTAGTGGTTCAAAGTGGTATTTTGTGTTTTTCAGTTAAATTTCATATAATAAAACATGATACTTTAATTTACTCAGGTTGTTATGAGTTATACATCGTATTAAGCTAGGAAAAATACATTTGTTCATCATGGTACAGGAAAAATAAATAATTCTATATTGATATACCATAATGACCATAATGCGTTCTTTAAATTTAGATTTTTACATGTCTGTTTTTGCCTATTTCAGTTTATCCATATCCAAAGAAAGTTAACACCATGACCCAGAAGCTTAATTTTTGAAAATGCTATATTTCTACTGTTTGTTTTGTCAGACAACTCACTTAAACTGCAATTCGTTAAATATTGTTATATTTGTCTATACTGTAGTTGCCAGCATCAATTGCTGTCACTGCTGTTGGCTGGGATGTGTAATTAACTTTGGTTGTTGCAAGTGTGACTGTTAGCTTAGTTGGCAGGGAATCTTGTGGTGCTTACAGCTAAATAAAGTTTGCATTGGGCCCTCCCCGTGGTGGGCAGTGGGCTTTTCAGAACCAGGTTCCACAGCCTGAAGACATCTGGAAACCAAACAGGTGATTTACACTGGTACAGAGACTAATGTTCTGATTACAGGGACACCGGGACACAGGAGAGTCGACACTACCTAAGGTGATTGACATAGAGCGCCAACTTAAAACAAGACAATTGAATTCTATGGGCAGTTTTAAAAGCCTGCTTCTACTGTTCAGCGTATAGTAGACTAGTTTAAAAGTCAGAGGATGACAGAGCAGCTCCAGCTGGCTCCGGCTGCAGGTGAGGGGCAGAGCAGTGAGCGGAGAAAGGGTGGGACATACGTCGCAAATTCACAGATCCCCTAAACCTGGATGAGGCAAATGTGACGAATGACATCCAAGATACTTGAAGGCCACAAAGGAATTTATTCATAAAAAGAAAATCTAAATATTATAAAAAATGCAAGAAAGTTTCTCTTGATTGACAAATTGATATGTTATATTATATTATAATACTTTATATATGTCATCCACCCCAGTACCAAGAACCATTAAAAATAGGTAAAGATAACACTTAGTTGACAACATGTTGTAAGCCATAGATCATCAAGACATAAAAAAATCACATATCATACCACTTCTAAGGAGTTACTGTAAGAGTAATTCACACCTCAGCACAAAGATGTGTAAGAGAGCCACACTGTGAGGAATGAAGGACACAAGAACACTGCATAACCATAAATAGGATGTTTTATCTGTTCTCATTTCCGATCGATCTTCCTATCTGTGTTCCCTCGGTATTTAATCGTGAAATTTAACATACAGCATTGTTCTCTGTTGTTAATTGAATATTGGGAACATCACAAATCAGTTACACAGAGGCAATAAAAATGGCAACAATCACAAGTAAGAGAGGCTAAAATATAAAGTAAGGTGACTTAAAACAGAGCACATGTCATCTAATGTCGAACCTTTTGTTCCTGTTCATTTTGTGTTAAGTCCTCTAGGTGCTGAGAATTAAATAAAATTTGACTTCACTATGCAGGGATTTTGGCGAGAGTATGGCAGCTGCCATGCAGGGTGGCATTGTTTGGAGCCGTTTGTCAGTGTTGTGTCTAGAGAGCTTTGGCCGAAAGCCTGGAGATGCTCAGGACAACTTTAGCAATGTTGGTTGGGGCTCAGATTAGAGCACAGATTGCATTTATATACAGCATACACAAGTGCTCTTGCTGCAGCAACTTCAGGGGAAGGACAAAATTAGTTCATTTTCATTACTGAATTTAGTCATGCTTCCATAACAAGAAATCATTTTTGATCACTATTTTCTTTTACGAAATTAAATCAGACAGAATGGGTTCTTTCAAATGTTATGTCTGAATTGTTGTTTCTAGTTGAGTTCTTTTGAATTATTCATGTTTAAATTTGAGGTCATGCAAGTAGAGAATACAGTCTGTGTGCTGCGCTTCTTCTAATTTAGTTATCTCTTGTTGATTTTGTTAACAGTCAAAATTAAATAAGTATATTCCCCACTTGGTCATTGTTAATCTAATTATTTGACCATATCTCGAGTTGTCTGTGCAAATTCAAATGACAGTTTTGCTTTTTCATCCTCATTTAATGCAGCCACTGGAATATTAGCCGTTTATGGAGTGAGCCACCCAGGACACACTCTACATACAATGTGTCAGATGTTTTGATGCAACGACATAACCTGCTCCTGTCATAACACGACGTGCTGTCAGCATTTGTCATCAGATAACTGGAGGAAATAAGCGAAGCAAAGATCCATGGTCAATGTAAAGAAAAACACTGCTATAGTCATATTAATGAGAGGCGGTCAGACTGATTGCAATTATTCTGTATTGTGCTTATTATGATGCTTCACAATGAAGTCTAAATCCATCAGATTCATCGAGATTTCCTTCTTTTTTTTAGTCCTCTACATCAGTCAAAATCACATAAGCTTGAAAGCTACAGACAGCAAGTTAACTGGTAGTGGCATCACAAGAAAAGGAAGAAATTAGGCAATTAGTGTACCTGTGCCATCACTGCGAACAATTTCCATGATCACCAGCTGCCTCCTGCTACTGTGTACACCATTCCAACTAAAAGTCCCATGCATGCTGTAAACCACAGTGGCAGTCCATGGCTGTGTGCCCTCTGATTGCTCCTAGTTATCCTAGCTTTCTGCTGAGCTGACAGGCAAGACACGCAGGCCAGATGGTCAGGGCTCGGAGTTTACAAGGCCACTTTCAGAGTTACTTTACAATGATAATGAAATGGGTGATTTTTAAGATGATATAGCATCAAAGTTAATATCTAATCAGTCCCAAATACTTGACAAAAATCTGTCCTTAATTCTGTCCCCAACACTGTCAACATTACCCACATCTATATTGATAGTTTTGAGAAAAAAAAAATCAAGGTATTTTATGGATAAGTCCAGTGTTACAGGCTTGGTTGTGCCAGAGTGCAGAGATCAGGTACATTTTTTTATAGACAATACGATATATATAGTTAGCTGTTATCAGCATTTAGTTGGGCTATTACCCTGGTCTCTCTTCTATTGTAAACTACTGTAATGGGTCGTAATGATAGAAAAAAATGGTTGCCTATTAAAATTCACGACAGCATTAAGTGGGGATCGTCACACATTTCAATTTATGTGCAGTTCTTTTAAGAGCAGTTAAAGGTTAGGTCCTCTGTCGACTTTACATCCTGATGCCCACCTAGTGCCCCTGTCCTCTCTCCACAAAAACATCCCATTCAGCTCCTCCTATGGGATATGATATACTAGTGCCATAATCTGAATTGCTCTTTAGATATTTTGCACATGCTGTAGTTAGTGTCTGCGAAGGTGCCCAGTTTTTTGCTGATATTGATGGAGCCATAAATTATTAATTGAATTTAAAGTGGGCGTAATTTGGCAAACTCCACTTCACTATACAAGCTTGAAGACAGAATTTTCCTCTTAGATGTATTAATAATGGAGGAACCTTACAGCAACTTTCTTTCCTGACTCTGGAGAGTTAAGGCTTCCCTTGCTTTCCTTGAGGAATAAAGGAAATCACTGGCATCCAGCATTCCCGGGTCAAAGTCATCATGTCCCACATTGATCGGAATGACCAGAATGCTTATGAAGATGTCTTTGACCCGCTCACATCTAGTGAGATTATCTAATATCGTTTAAGAGCAGTTTGAGAGCTAAACTGCATCTTAAACTCCCCTTTATTTGCAAAGTATTTTTACTGCCTTGCTCTTTTTTTTTTCGTTCCTATCCCTGCTTCTTTTCATGTGTAACTCAGTGACCAGTGCTCATCTCATGGCTCATATTCTGTTCCTCAATGTTTACACCACATTTTGCTTGCTGTATCAGTACAGTAGCTAGCTGTAAGTTTTTCCCTCATTGGGAACAATTGAAAATGCTGGTGCTTGGAAAAAAAATGCTATATGGACATGGTCTGTGGAAAGATGTCAGGTGACCTTTGTCTTCATGGTGATAATATTCAGCTGACCTTCACCATCTTTGAATTCTCTTTGATGTTATGGAAACAAAAATAGCATGGTGCTGATATTGGCTTTCTTATTGTCTGTGTGCTGCTGAGGATAATTCGCCCAATGCCAGTGCATTACATTACATTACATTACATTACAGCACAGTTGCTGTTAAACTTCACAATACTGCTACTGTGGATTTATTCAGTTGTAGTCCTTTCAAAAGCTCTTCATATAAATAACTTTGGCTCATAGGTTCTCCAGTTAATGTATCTCAGTCCATGCTCAAACTTAAAAAAAGTTTTGCTTAAACATGAAGTATGTTGCTCTAATTAAGCCTTAAAATAATTTGGGTTGATAAAAAGTTGAAGTTTTTGTAATTCAATAGAAAGCTGTTTACAGTAGAGCCTCAGAATTGAGCTTCTCACCGAACTCCCTCAAAGACCCTATGATGTCCTTCATCGGGGTTGCGTTTCCTGTGTGTCCATAAGGAATGCCCATCTCTGGAGAGCCACTCAGTTGATTCTCTGTGCAGATGGCCAGCAGAGCGTGTGATATCTCCCTGAAGTGCTCTGTCAGAGAGCTATTAATAGGTTCACGGGACATCCTCCACAACCCAACCCCCAACACTCCCACAAACTCACGCCCCTCTTGTGATTGTCCACAAATGGGCGCACCTCCCCGCTGGCGTGCCCAGCGAAAAGGCGATGGGCAGTCAGCCATGAGACTGTGTTTAGAGGAGAGAAGCCAAGCGTTGTGAGAAACTATGCCATCCCCTCAAGGCAGCAGAGCTTATATTTCTGACCAACATACAGTGGATGTGTAGTGTATTATATGACAGGGATTATCAGGCCTATAGGTGCAATCTTGTCGGTGTAATTTACAGTATTACTTATTGAAGTTGAATTGCTGTTTGATCTGAGTTTGCGAGCAGATACATACAATACAAATATTCCTTTACTTTGAACAGCAGACATACTTGCTTTGGTCTGAGATACTGGAGATCTAGTGTGTTAATGATTATAAATGCATTCTGTATTGTCCCTTTGTGGATTTAATGTCAATCCTCAAGCTGTTAATTCAGACTCCTCATTACAGAAAAAAAAAATGAATATGGTTGTCTAAGAACCCCCTGTGTAACAAAAACCAACTGTGTGTCCTCGCTTGAATATTTACACAAGTGTATTCATATACAGTTTATATATTGTATATACTTTTGTTGTTGATGTACTTTCATACAGACAGACTTTCTTCTGTCTGTTATGTCCGTATGTTTAACATGCATTTTTGTGTCAAACTTTTCCAGTGTTCAGATGCATAAATGACATAAGTTACTCCCCTTTCACCCCTTTATGCATAACAACAGCTTGCTAAAGTTTTAAAAGCATTTTTGATCATTTTTGTTTTTTTATTCTTTGAGACTTTCACTTTCAAAGTCACCACAAACATATTAAATGTGGCATCTGTATTGCCTTTGTATGGAAACGAACTGATTTATGACCATGCAGTGAGGTCCATAAGTATTTAGGCAGTGACTCTGTTTTGGTTATTTTGCCTCTGTACACCACAACAGTGGACTTGTAAGTGCAAAAACAAATAAGATTTGATTGAAGCGTAGACTTTCAGCTTTAATTTGAGGGATATTACAAGAGTGTTGCATTAATTTAGGGAAAAAAAACAACATTCTCATTCTCTTGAAGACTCATATTTTCAGAGGCTCAAAAGTAACTGGACAAACTAACATAATTCTAATAAAGTGCATCTGCCTTCAGTTTCTGCTTGTTTGTAGGTCTTTTATCCTCCAGTGTTGTCTACAAAAACTGAAAATTTGCTCTATTAGGTTGAGATCAAGTGATTGGCTTGAAGAATATTCCATTTCTGTGCCCTGAGAAACTCTTGGTTTCATTTTGCAGTAAGTTTTGGGTCATTATTGTTTTACTCTATAAAGCTCCTACCTCTCAGATTTGCAGCATTTTGCTGAATGTGAGCAGAAGGCATAACCCTGTACACCTCAGAATTCATCCTTATGCTTCCATCAGCAGTTAACAGCTTCAATATACACCAGTGACCCAGTTTCTCTGGCAGCCATCTACTGTATATCAATGTCATACAGCTACTGCCACCATGTTCAACTGATCATGAACTATTCTTTTTTTTTTATTTTTTTTTTTTTATGTTTTTCTCTTCCAATCGTTCTAGTACAAGTTGATCTTTGTTTCTTGTTCTGTCCATAGAATATTTTGTTTTTTCTTTTTTAGCTAATTTTAATCTGACCTACGTTGTTTTTGAATGTTACCAGTGGTTTGCACCTTGTTGTAAACCCTCCATATTTACATTCATGAAGGCATTGTACTGTAGATTTAGTAGTAGACTGTACTGTAGATAATAAATAATGATGCATCAACCTACCAGGAACCGAAACTGGTGGATTCAAATTGCAGAGCAACACAGGGGAGTTTTCTTAATCAAAGACGTTTGTCTCGGAAAAAGGGTGGGTAACCAGGAAATCAGAACGGGAAGGCAAAGGTACAAATCCGCAAAAGCAAAACTCAGAAGCCGATTAACAATCAAGATTCTACACAAGGAAACTCACAAGGATAATATTGCTGGAATGCTCACAGGATACTGAAAAGACGAACTGGCACAGGAGGGTTCGGACACACGGCTTGAATACAGAAGGAAATACAGTTCCACACAGCTGAAACACATTATGGAGGGAAGCAATCTCACACACGAGGGAAGAAAACTTGACAGGACATGAGGATTAAGACACAACAAAACTTTCAAATAAAACAGGAAACAACTCTAACAAACAGACATTTAAGACTATGTAAAGTACAGGTTTTACATTCACCCATTCATACACTGGGGGCAGTGACTACCTCGCAGGGCCACCCGCTCATCAGGAGCACTAAATTGATACACTTATAAAGTGATGGCGCAGCATCAGGAGCAATTTGGGGTTCAGTGTCTTGCTCAAGGACACTTCGACATGTTAACTGCAGCGTCTGGGATCGAAACAGGAACCTTTCGATCACTGGACGACCACTTTACCATCTGCGCCACAGCCGCCCCTACCAGACCCTGAAACAACCTCCTTGAGTGTGTTTATTGACTTGGCTGAATGGTAGGAAGAGGTTTTCTTTTTCAACCTGACCACCCTCCTTTATTTGTCCTCTACGGTCTTCCAGGCCTTGAGGTGTTGCTTGTTTGTCAGTGGACTTCTTCATTTTAAAAATTTTTCACTCTCAATTCTTTGCTCTATTTAATTTTTTTAAGCCTAACGATGGTATTCACTTGCATCAATACCTCTTAAGACGTTACTGTATATTGATCCACTGATAGACTTGTTAGTTCCACTGAACAGCTACCAAATGCAGGTTTAACATTCGGAATCAACTCCAGACCTTTAATATGCTTAATCCGTTATGGCCATGAGGGGCTAGACCAGAGTTTGCCATGGTAGTGCTGGTCAGTGAATTTTTGACCATTTTGTTTAAAAATGGCAGTAATTCCTTAATGGCCATTGTAATACTGTTTTCATACCACTCCATTTATAGCTGATCACATCTTCAATCAGTGTCTTGAATGTTTTTTTTTTTGTTTTTTTTCCCGAATCCATTTGTGTTGTAAAGTACAGGAGAACTGGCAGAGGGACAAAAGCACAAAGGCAGAGAGAAGGGAGGCTTAATCATTGTTGCCCTGCAGCCTTTTCTCCAATCCGAGGTGACTTAACTCCCCCGCCACTGTCCTCTTAGACCCTAGCAAAGATTTGAGTGCTTCATTTGCCTTTTACCAACCAAAACCCCACGAAGCATCGCTATCTTAAGCTTAAAGCACATGTCTGTCACCTGCAGTATATAGGCTTTTTAAGCATCTATTTATGCCTTTCCATACCAAAACAGACCTTTATCTGAAACTGTGTTATGTGCCATTACATGTCAGCCAAGCCAATTTAACTGCCACAGCCGGAATACCACAAGGGTCTTCCTGTCATCTTCTTATGAACTGTATTGTTCATTAGCTTTATGGTTCTGTAAATGTACATTGTGTGTTGTAAGAAACATCTTAGGATAAGAGAAGAATTGATAAGTTGTCACGTCCATTACCATCTGGTTGTCAAAGGAGAACTTTGGCAGCCATTGTCCAATCTGAGCCCTATTTCCACGAAGTTTTAGGCTTTAAATTTTCACAAAAATCATCTTTTTTTCTTTTTTAATTTGCTGTTCATAAAGCGTTGTGTCTTCAAATTGGAATTTACATCAAAAATTCCTTCGTCTTTTGTAAACTTTGGAAAGCAGCAGAAAACGGGGCCTCAGTTGTCTGATCATGTCTGGGGAGCTCTGTCAGCTACAGGAAGCAGGAATATTTGTTTTATACAATGTCTTTACAGTTACTGAGTCAAAAACATACACGTGTTTCACTGCTATCTACTCCATGTTACCAGACACTTGCTATTACATCTTTACATCTTTTAGATGGTTAATGAAAGTTTGATTTCAAAAGAAAACAGGGCTTAGGTTGAAAAAGAACTGACAATCACTTTCATGTCAGACATGATCCATGCATTCCAAACTGCAGGTTGAAAGTGTCAGGTGGACTTTTACACTGCAGATGAGGAGGCCCTGCAGGAGGGGTCCAGTAATTACTCATTCTTTGCATTGGTACTGTATATTACTACTTTCTTCACTTTGGAAATGCACAAACATATGTTAAGTTAGTTGTCTTGTCTGGGAGCCCTGATAGATCTGTGCCAACTCAAGTCCTTGAACTACCTTTGCCTGAATCCAAATTTAACTGAGAAGATTCTGTCACGGTTTTGTGTGAAATCATGAAGTCTCATAAGGTACACACCATTGCGTATGTCAATGTCAAAAGCAATTACTTCTGCCTCTCAAAAGTAAACTTCCTCTAGAGGAAATCAGAAAATAAGTTTAAAATGCTGAACCAGGCGAGAGGATATTAACTTCTTTTAACATGTATGTGTGTGGCATGAGTTGATATTATCTGAATGCTAATAATACATAATGGTAAGTGCAGGGAGCACAATGGAAAATGTCTCCTTGGTGAGGTCAATCCCCTTGATGATGAAAAGCAGCAACTCTGTAATTAAGAAGATCATTAAATCAAATCTAGAAATATAATTAAGACATTCTATTGGAATACAATCATCAGTTGGTCATTGCATTGGATTTGTTAGGATAGGACTCTGTGAGTAATGAATGTCCTAACCTTGAGATGCTCTTCTTAAAGTCCAATTAAGTCTGAGTGATTGCTCTTATTGTTAGTGTATCTAAATCCGTCGATGCTCTCTCTGCTTCTATTTTTTTACTCTGCACAGTGTGGTTAAAGGACTTTGTAATTGCAATCCTACATTTTTTGCATTTTGCACTTTGCTCTCATTACAAAACATAATGTTGTATAACATAGTAGCAATATGTAGCATTTTTAATGTGTTGGAAATTTTGCCTCATTATTTGGCCAAATGTTTGTGTACTAAAGCTCAGTTTAACTACTTCCTATATATCCTATACTTCCATGATATCATCACATCGATTGATTGGAAGGACGCCCGTCCTGCAGTCTGTCTTGTATTCCGACTTGTTTTGGTTGGGCTTGACTGCTCTGCTCAACGACACAGTTAACACACATGTTGCCATAATAAGCCACACCCTCCACGTTCCCCCATCAGAAAAGGCTGGTGACTCGGTGTCAGTCTGCCCATCAATCTGTGTTCCTGCACTTACAAATCAATCACACATCTGCAGCACGCGCAGCCCATTTGACGTATTGTTAAGACTCAAACGAGTGAGAAGCATGGCAATGAATCTAACAATATCATCATCAAAAATGTCTTCTAAATGATACAATCTCATCTCAAGCAGAGTTGAATAAGTTTTCCTGCATGTTATTATCAATTTTCATTGATGCTGGGGAATTTTAGAGAAACAGATAAAAACAACACAACACAATTCTAAAAATCAAAGCGCAGCAAAACACTTCATACAATGTTATTGTAACTTTCCCTCCCAGCTTGGTAAATCCCCCAGTACATTACAATGTACTCGGGGATGAGGCATGGGACATGTACTACGCAATGTACATTATATTTGTAAACTCCAAGCCCCGATGACATCATTCACTACATTTCCATGCACACAATAATCTGTTTTTATTACATTTATTCTAAAAAAATATAATATTGCTGCTAATTTAACATGATGTAGCAATATAAATATCCCACTGACATTCCAGACGTTCCTGTTGACCATTTACCGTAAACTGTTGTAAACTGCCATAAATTCCCCATTTGAGGTGCATGTATACGTGAGGACTTGCTTCTTAAACTGGACCAATACCCGCATATCCCATATGCCTCAGTCAGAAAATGCTTCACTTGGAACAAGGTATAATTATCAGTTATCAATTATCACTGGCCTGTATCAAATACATACGGCCATTGATGTGCATGTAACATAATGTTGTTCCATTACCAACACAGAAATGGCTCAGATGCAGCAAAACAAGACTGCTCAGGTACGGGCTAATACACAGCAATGTGACACCACATCATTTATAGGAGTTTTACTCAAATAAAATGTCTGTTTTCAAAGAATCACGTCTTCTTCCCTGCTTTGAAACGGTGCGGAAACTGTCAACTACTCTTTGAAGAAGCAGTAATAGCCAGTAGTGTTTAGACCAACCAGAGTTTGCCAAATGTCAGCAATTTGGCAACATTGTATTTAAAGTAGCAGACATCCTGTGGTGGCTGATAGTTTCCGATCTCAGGAATTTAAATGTAAAAAGGACATGTCTAAAAGGAAGAAGAGTCTTACTGTGCTATAATCTCTATTCTCCAGCTCACACTAGACTTTGTGTGTGTGTATGAGCCATACAATGACAATACATTGTAGTTGACTTATTAGCGTGCACCAGGGAGGCAGAGCTGTGTCAGTCTCAATGGCTTTGCTAAGCAATCCAGTAAAAGAGAAGGGCAAATGATAAATATGTTTCAAAAATGGCCAATGTAGAAAGGGTCTCTCAAATAACAGGGTTGACAGAGGGGGGCATCCATTTCGGAACAGGCCCTGTTATTTCCATTTGTGTCTAAAGAGGACAGATTGAAAGGTGTGCGACGGGTGAGACGGGGAGCTGCTTCGCGCATGTTTCCATTCCCATCAGTCTGTCACGCTCGTTTCATGGCAGGCTGAGGCTCAAACCCATCAGCACATTATCATTCAAGTAGAGCGGCTGTCTGAATCAAGGACATGGGTATTATCATGAAAATGAACTGCAAGCTGACACCAGTGTACCACAGGGATCTTTCACTAGCAGCACACGACGAGCCTGTCATGAGGTTTCAGCATTTCCGCAGAGCAATATTAGTTCAGCGTACTTGAACCGCCAAAGTTGTTCAATCACATGTGGAGTAATATTATGTATAGTACAATTAGACAGATCAATTTGCAGTAGTGCTGCATCTACAGTATATCCATCATTTTGCTGAGGAGAGTCTGTTTTAATATAAAAGACAGGCTGGGATTCTAGCTCTGTTGGTGGGAAACACACTTCTCCACTTTCAACCCCAGAGCTATTAGATATGTAAATGCAATTTGAGGTAGGTGGTTATGCTTCTCTGCCTCAATGGAAGCTGCACTCACTCCAAATTAGGAGACCAGTGCCACCTAGTGGTCTTAACCGGGACAAAAGTCCAACGTTTTTGTTCTCAGCATGAGTGGTTCAGACGATTAAAGCTCCGCTGATACATCATTGTCACATAATTAATGCAGTCACTTTAAAAGCTGGCTCTGAATTTGTTTACTGCAAGGTTTCATGTCTACATGTCTTATGCCTGTAGTAAGATGTATATTATCGTTTTAAACGATCTACTGTTCTTATTAATGAACAAATAATACAGAGCAGTTATATTAGGTCAAAATGCTTTATATAGTGCTACTAATAAATCTGTTGTGGATATATTTCTAATAACAGCCATAGTATTGCAGTACTATGATCATGATTTTATAATATATATAATATGCATACGCTATCATGTTTTGGGTCAGTACCTTTGCATAGACTGAAATGAATAGCTTGTTTTTGGTTACTGTACTGAAGCCACTCAGTGTTCAGAGTAATTACATTTTGATGTGCCCACGGAAGTGACACACAAAAGAACAGATGCACGTATTGTTGGGCACATCTGTGCCCCAAATTATATTGAGGCAAACAAGAAGTAAAGTAATTTGAAACAGTTAATGGGCACTAGAGTGAAGAATGATGGAGAAATATTGTGTATACACAATTTTTTTATCCGTTTTGGACATATTTAAAGTGAGAATAGTGGCCTAGTCCCTGCTGGATGTGCATTGACAGGTACTTTACTTTAACTATGGCATAATCCAACCACATGAGTATGCCAATATGTAATAAAACACACTCAGGAATGCTTTTACTCACACTTCAGACAGAGGCAATACAATTTCACAGACATAAATTATAGGTGAGGCGTTGTTCCCTTTTATAACACTTAACTGGGTACAGTAGCGGTGAGTTGGTTAAGTGGCTTTTAAGAAAAGTTCTTCAGATCTCACGTGCAAATTATCTTGCAGTGCAAGTAACATTTCCAGCTGTTGTTCAGTAAGTGCACCTGCTCGTTCAGAGCAAAAAAACAAATTTAAAAGTACTTTCCATTATAAAACAAAACGGTTTAATTAATGGAAGTAGTAGTGTTATTTTGAAATCAGAAATTAGCGGTCCAATAATAACCTCTCAGTGGAAGAGTTTCAACTGTAGGCGAGGGCGAGGGCTTTTGATGTCGCTTGAAATGATTGTTAGAAATGAGAACTAGATTGGCTATTATGAGAAACTAGCACTCTTAATTTGGAGAAATGTGCCAGAAAACAAATTTGCATATATATTGCAAAAGCGTCAAGATGTAAGTGGCCTGGGAAGAAATCAAACCAGTGTAGCTACATGATTGAATTACACACTAATTGAATCCATCAGTTATTTTTTTAAATAAATGAACAATTGAATTGTGTTATGGACTGACCAAAAAGTTTTCAAAAAACTCTTTGGGCAGACCCATTAGCACCTTGAACTTTTATTTATTAAGAGACAACAGATTTTGTGGGCATTTGCGATCTTTTAGACAGAAACCTTACAGTATCTCACCCGTGCCGGGGCAATCTCTTTCTCTCACGTTCCTTATCATAGTCTCCGCCACACTTATTGTTCCGCTGTTGATGAATGACCAAGGCGCTGGAAGGCCGGATCGAGTTCTTGCTGAGACCACACAAATGCCACACTTTCAATACCTTTCCAGAAAGATTCATTACTGTAATTAACATTCTGTTTTCTAACAATCTTCCACAGAAGTATCTCCATGTAATCATACCAGACTCCCGACAGAAAACAAAGCCCGCTGCAGTTCTGCTGGCATTAGAAGTGGGCGGCTTGCCTGATTTTTCTGTTTTTATCAAGGTGGACATCACCAGCTTGGATAATCAACTCCAACAGATTGCACTCTGAGAAACAAATTGCTTCATTTAAGCATGAAAATGATTGAGCAAAAGGATGACAAACAAAGCGGAGTGCATTTATCAAAGCTGTTTACCGAGGCACAAATGACAGCTGCTGGATCCACTTGAAAAATGACTTTGTTATAGTTACAATTTATCATTGACATGTTGTATTTACTGAAAAACAAATCTGTCAAATGGTTGTCAAGATAGATTCCATATGTCAATTATCACCGCTGAATGGAATGAGAGAGAAAGAGAAGCTGAGAGACATTATGTTTGAGCCGCATATACTCCAATGTTACAGTTCAAATATAATGCATATTATCATTGAACATTTAAGGACCAAAAGCTGTGAGAGATAGCTGCTTTGTACCCTTGGCCATGTGTAGCTGGATGGCAGTTTAATTTGACTTGCTTCGCACTTGCCTTCAGACAGGTGACAAATGAAAGGCAGAATGTGAATAAATCAGAGGATAAATTTAACAAGCACAGATACATCAGTGCAGGGCGTGAGAGGTCACTGAATGATCTGATGAGTGTGACTAAACAATGTACTGTGGCCTCCACAGTCTCCAGATCACAGCTGAGCACTTATAGGAGTTTTACAAGCGATTCTCCACCACTCGCATGAATAGATTGAAAGAGGGAATGCCGTTTGAAAGGTTGCTGGTCATACCTTCTGGTAGAAATCCATGTTGTAAAGTCAAAACAAAGAACCAAAGAACGTAGAAAGAACTGGAGTTGTTTTTGAGACTTGTCTACTTTCTCTTATTGTATTGTAAAAGTATTGGTATTATAAAGTGTTGGTGAAATGACAATTGTGCCTATATGATACAGAATCCATACTTTCTTCACGATATCAAAATTTGCTGTGTATGCAAATTTAAAAAAAAAAAAAAAAAAAAAGCTAACAAACAGGGGAAAGAAGAGTTATTAGCCAAAGAAAAATAATAACTGCTGATGCATTTGCTGATGTTCTTCCAAAGGCCATTTATGCTGAAAGTTAAAAGTTTTCCGTGACTCTGAAATTGGCGCTTGCAAAGATTGGTGTTGCCATTACGATGGAAGCTAGGATCAAGAGTACAGTTTGGAGATCTAAATCACAAACACAAATTGTGTTATCACAAGAAGAAACGGGCAACTCGATCTTGACACATTTTTTTTCAGTTACAAAAAAAAGCACAAAAAGTGATAAACCTTTTGTAAACCAGAAAAATCTTGGGAAGGTGGTCAGGGCTGATGGTTTGAGCAACACTCTAAACAATGCATTGATTAGAGTGTGTTTTCTATCACATTATGCACCAACTTTCAACAGAGATTATTTTTAATGATGAGGAAACTGTTCTTCCCTTTACCACCAATCAGAGGTTCAAAGTGTGAGCATACAGTTACACTGTTAAATTGTGACAGAGTGACTGAGAAAAAACTTTTCTCATTAAGACATAAAGCTGGACTCGTTAATCTTTTGCTTTCAAAGACAGCTGAACACAGCATTCTGCTCTCATGGTGCACAGGCACCATAACAATTACATGGAGCCATGTCTGATCGGAGATGATGGTTAAATCAGAGGAGAGTTTAGGCTTTGTTTAGTGCTCCCTGTTTGTCTTCAACTCGTAACGCCAAACAAATGTTCTACCCACTCTTTGTACAATTCAAAGATGATTATTCAAACATGTGGGAGGTGAGAACAAATACAAACAGCAGTTACTCAAATGACCAATTGAGACATGCTCTCAATAAGAATAAATCTTTAAAACCCCTGATAATTTACAGATTATCTGTCCAAAATGAGTGTAAAATTGGATGCATAGTGGGGGATAATACTATTGACCATCTGATGTACACTAATGATTTAATCGTTCTGTCTCCTTATAGTGCTGCCTAAGCAATTGCCTAAAGCCCGCTCACAAAATGGTGTGCGGTACAACTCAAAAAATAGCAATGTCGTGATTGCTAAAACCAAGGAGGATTCCCGTTGCTATGAAAGACCAAACACTAAATGCAGTCAACAAAGTAAGATACTTGGGTATCATCATTAAAGATGATTTATGTGATGATGATGATGATGATCAGCAGCATCAGACATGTAAAAACTATGCACAAGCCCATATGTTGGTTGGCAGTTTTCATGTCAAAATAGCCCTTTTTAAAGCCTAGTGAGCTCCACTTCATACATTTCATTTGTCGTGCCATTACAATAAATTCAAATTAAACGAAAATCACTAAGGCTTCAAAGATAGACATGTGTGACTTTGTAACTACTTTGGACCATAGTGGTTTATCAAATCAAATCAAATCAAATTTTATTTGTATAGCCCAAAATCACAATTTACACATTATCTCACTGGGCTTTGACAAACTGTACAGATGTGACACCCTCTGCCCTTAGACCTTTGAATCGGGTGAGGAAAAACTTAAAAACACCTAAACAGGGAAAATAAGAAACCTCAGGAAGAACCACAGAGGAGGGATCCTTCTTCTTAGGACGGACAGACGTGCAATAGATGTCACTTGTACAGAACACAACAACATGACAATAACAGCTTACTAAAAATGTATAAAACATCCATGAGTCCAAGAGTCTGTGGCATCTATAAATCCAGACGTATGGGAAGTCTAGTGATCCAGACGCAGGTGTACTCTGTTGGTCCAGGAGGCATTGTGATCCATGGATCAAGATTTTCTCTTTGCCATCAAGACTAGGATCCAAGTCACAGGATGTCCTGTCCCAATTTGAGCAGAAGGTGTCAGGCAAGACCACAACAGCAGCTCCCACTGCAATGTAGTCAATTGGTCCAAGGAGTCATTATAGTGCATGTATCAAGATCTGAGTGTTGATGATGCAGTCAGTGTGTCCAAGAGTATGTAGAATCTGTAAATCCAGGGATGTGTGAAGTGTAGTGATCCAGAAGCAGGTGTAGTCTATTGGTCCAGAAATCTATTGTAATCTGTTGATCCCGATTTGCACTTGAAAATCCAGCCTATGATCCAAGTCACAAGATCTCTTGTCCTAATGTGGGCAGTAGTCATCAGGCAGGACCACAGCAGCAGCTCCAGCCGCAACCTAGAAAGACCTGCAGGATGATAAAGCACAAAGACTCAGGGAAAGAAGTAAAGTTAGTGTAAGGATGTGGACATTTAGAGGAGCAGAGATGGAGTCTGAGTGAGAGGGTGCAGAGAAGCAAGCTCAGTGCATCATGGAGTGTTCCCCCAGTAACCTAAGCCTAAGCAGCATAACTAAAGGCTAGATAGGCCGGACCTAACTATAAGCTCTATCAAAAACGCAGAGAGGGTGTCTGCCCCACAGACATGAACTGGGAGCAGGTTCCAGAGAATAGGGGCCTGATAACTGAAGGCTCTGATTCCCAGATTACTTTTGAAGATCCTAGAAACTACAGTGAGCCTGCATTTTGGGAGCGTTCTAATTGGGTGATAAGGTACTATAAGTTCTTTAAGATACAAAGGTGCTTGACCATTTAGAAGATGGTAGGTGAGGAGGAGAACTCTATTCAATTATATTCTGGATTTCACTGGAAGCCAATGCAGAGAAGCTAGAACAGTGTTCCAGTAAGTACACAAGCAGCAGCGTTTTGAATCAGCTGGAGAGTGTTTAGGGACTTGGTTGTACAGCTTGATAATAAGGAGTCGCAGTAGTCAAGCCTGGAGGTGACAAAGGCATGGACCAATTTTTCTGCATCAATTTGAGACAGAACATATCTGATTTTTGCAACGTTACATAAATGAAAAAAGGCAGATCTAGAGATTTGTTTACTGTGGGAGTCAAGACAACTCCCAGATTTCTTACAGTGCTATTAAAGGTTAAGGAGATGTCGTCCAGAGTTACTATGTCATTCGATAATTGTTTTTGAGGTGTGTAGGACCGAGGACAATAATTCCGGTTTTATCTGAATTGAGCAGCAAAAAAATGCAGGTCATCCACATTTTGATATCTTAAAGACAAGCTTGAAATTTAGCTAGTCTGTTTGTTTCATCAGGTTTGAAGGATAAATATAGCCGGGTGTCATCTGCATAGCAGTGAAAATCAATATCGTGTTTCCCTATAATATTACCTAGAGGAAGTGTCAGCCTGGCTACAGTGCTGACACAGACCTGGGATTGTTTTTATTGTTCTCTGCACAAGTTTTACGTTTCTTTCATTAAATTTAGTTTTAAAACATCAGTAAAGTTAGACCAAGTTTAGGCCCGAAAACCACATGTTTAGGTTAAAAGAAGATTGGTGACATTTGGTTGAGTTTAGGCATACTTGGTTAGGAGAGAGAAATGACTGGTTAAGCTTTATCCAAAAGGAAAATGAACGTCAGTCTCATGGGTTAAAGTTACATGCATGACCTTCAACACATCCAAGCAGACTCATCTTCACATTTGATCTCGGAGTGTTTAGTAGGAAGCAACTGGACTTCTTATGATCTTGCCGAGTCCTGTCCCGCATCGGGACAGGACTCGGCTGTACATCTGCATCTTAAGGAGAAAGATCACTCCTTTGAGGACTCCAATGTCCACGTTCTGGACAGAGAGGACAGATGGTTTGAAAGAGGAGTGAAAGAGGCCATCTATGTCCACTTGGAGAAACCCTCTCTAAACAGGGGTGGTGGACTAAGACACCATTTGTCTGCTACCTACAATGCTGTCTTGGGAGCCCTCCCCAGGCGGTTTAACTCCCACACACACCTGGGGCCATGTGAACCAAAGGTGTCACACGGAACCAGGGGTGAGGGGCAAACACTCTCGAGTGATTCACACCCGGGCTCTTGTGACCTTAACGACTCACACGATGCCTAGCCAGACGACTGCAACCCCCGAGGCTGTTGTTTTCTAAACACGTCCTCCTTGTTGGTGATTGTCTCACCAACAAAGAGGCTGTTGGTTTCAAAACATGTCCTCTTTGTTGGTGATTGGTGATTGTCTCTACCCACTCAGGGTTAAATACCTGGGTTTCCCGCACTGAACCTCAGAACTGAAGAAGCCTTTCGGATGAGAGGCGAAACGTCTTCAAACAAGATAAGAAGTCCAGTTGCTTCCTACTGAACACTGCGAGATCAAGATGACCTGGATGACTGACAACCTTCACGGACACATCTTCACACTTGCTTCTCAAGTAGCAAGCGTGGAAATGGCAATTTGTGCTATAATGTATGGTAATTCTCCATTATAGCGATATACATTATGAAAAATAAGCATTGAAGGATAACAGACAGAGCAGAATCTCTGATGAGTGCTGAGTTCAGTCAGAGGCTGAACCTGACTGCACTGGACAGGCTCAGTGTCTGGTGCCCCTTTTTATTTATGGCTAACGTACAGTAAGGTGTTCTGGCTGTTTGAACACACTTGGTTTTCTTGGTAACTGACATGTTTCAGTATAAACAGATATTATTTGGCTGCCTTTGGTTCCATCTCCACTCCACTTATATATATTTATCCATTTTTGTATTAGTCAGAGCCATCGAAATTGAGCTTTACGTGCAACTCATCAACACACTACAGGTACCACAAGCTCCGCCCACACAGGAAACATTCCGGGTTCTAAATACATACAACATGGCAGGCAGAGGTGATTACAGAGACCTCATGACAAGTGAAGAGAAAAAATTTACTGCTGTGGTTAATCTGCTATAGTTATCAGAGAGTTCTCATAAAAAATATTCAGTCAGGTTTGAAAATGAATGCCTCCATTGGAACATGAGATATACGTATATTCACCTCAAGTGCACAGGAAAAATATTTCGTGTTAGAATGTATATACTGCACTGTTCAAAATAGTCCCACCATTATGTTTTCTGTAGTACTTTGTCCTAAAACCCATACAAAATCATACCGTCTAGTTTGATGCAGTTCACTTGTTTGTTTATCAGGGCGTTCTTGAGAGTTTACCACCATCTCCTGCACAAGCCCGATTTCATACGACATGTGTGTTTTCACAACAAAAGCTTAGGAAATTGGCAAGGAGATCAAAGAATGAAGTCTGTGATTTGGAGAGTGGTGTGCATGGATGAGCGATTGCAGTGCAAGTCTCCTTATTTCCCCAGGAAGCAACATTAAATCCTATTCATCCAGGCCATATTTTGGGGATTTTTTCATCCAAACAGCAATTTGGAAGGAAACCAGTTCTAACTCGCATCAGGATTTGCTGGTTAAGTGCCATTCCATTTTAAGATGGAAGATGATCGTCTTCTCATCAAAATTAGATTCGAGCCACCCCAGATG
>KV751330.1:3130588-3145949 GCA_001698575.1 Mola mola | reverse complement strand
TCAGTGGGTTTTTTTTTTTTTTTTTTTTTTTTTTTTTCTACAGCCTGTTTTGCCTTTTGGGATTTTTGAGTGACTGCAGGGTAAGAGTTAATTCAAAAGATACTAAACAGTGCAGTAGTCAAATTAACTATGTTGTTGAATGTATGTTGAATGTAGCTGAGCTTCAAACGACCTAAACTTCTTTTAAAAGCAACATTTTTAAGCAAGAGTGTGTTATGGGCCCCAGGCAGAAATCTAAAGGTCTGGCGATTTTTGCAGAAAACGTTTGACACTATGTATTTCTCAGACCTCAGTTGGCTTAGCTATAAATTGCTTTTTCTGTGAAACAAGATCCAAGCTCCATTACCCTCGCTGAAAACTATCTCATGGAAGGAGTTGTCACCTTGAGGTTGATCTGTTCCCACGACTGACTGACAACACTCCTTCTATCCATCAGCCTTCCTACTCCCTCTGTCTCTATTCCTCTATCTCCCTTTCTATCACTCTTACCCCTTGCTCTGCAGCCTGTATAGATCAAACTAGTTCTGCAAGCCTGCCTGATTTTCAATCAATTTTAGAAACAGCACCTCTCACTGTTGTCCACTGTTGTCAGTCTTCAAAGTGTCTGCCGCCGGGGGGAGATGAAGCTGAATCCATAAGGAACATACACTTGGAGCATTCACAATGTATATGCAAGTCTGAATAACACCCCAGGATCAGTGAATTCCCACCACAATACTATTTTAAATATATCCATATGTCGAGTTTTAGCCCAGATCCACACATCTCTGCATGTGATGTGAGGTTGCAGCAGTGTCAGGCTCTGTCTGCTTACTTACTCAGCTCCAAAGTGGAAATGAAAACTTTGATGCAACTTGACGAAGCGACTGCAAGTAGACAAAACTATTTTTACTGTGTATTTGCACGGTGTTTCCTTAAGGCAGTGGTAGAGCAGGCACTGTTTGGGGCCCCAAACCAGCAGGGGGCTGACAAACTTAACAACAGTGTGTCTCACCGTGTGCAAAGTTTGCAATGACAGTAGGAAAGGAAACCTTCTGAGTGGACCCCATCTGACAACACTCTTGTGAGAACCACTAATGGTGCGTTCTATTTGATGTAAAAAATTCCAAGATGCCACTCTGAGGAACTCGTGAGGCATCCATCGCTCCATATTCTATTGCTTATCCTATTCAGGGTCACATAGAGACAAGCAACCACTCATTCATTCACATATATGGGTAATTTAGAGTAACCAATTAACTTAACCACCTTTGCCTGTTTTTGGACTGTGGGAAGAAGCTGGAGTACCTGGAGAAAACCCACACAGACACAGGGAGAGCATGCATGCTCCACACAGAAAGGCCCTGACCCAGAAAATCAAACCCTGGACCTTCTTGCTGTGTGGAAAGAATACTAACCACTGCACAACTGTGCCGACCACTTCAGTAACCCCCACATCAAAATCCAAAATGGCTCCTTTTTTCAACACTAAAAGCTGTACATTAGTGTGTATATTCGCAACTATACACAAGTCAGTTAAGCATAAGATTCAAGTCTTAGTTTGGTGTAATTAGATCAATCATACCGACAGTATTGTGCAACTTCTATCCGTGGGCGTGTGATGTTGCTTTCACTTGCAAACTATCACATGTGAACTGTTATCGCCTTGTATTATGCTTGCACAACGCTAACAACGACAGTAGCTGCTTTTCTGACTTGTTACCAGATCGTACCAACTGGACAGCTCGAATGTGACACTATTACCATCTCTGACATCCGAATTCCAAGGTAAACACAACATATTATCGACACTGCATGCATGACTCTAGTGAAAGACAGTTTATCAATGAAAGTCACTGAAGGAAAATGAAGAGAAGTTATCCTTCTGGGAGTTATTTATATTGTATTTCATTGAGAATTCTTTTTGCACAGAGCACGATTTTTAAAGGCATTTTAATTTAAATTTATTTCATTAAGTTTTTACTGTTCTTCACGTTTATTTATTTATTTCTTTAATGTCATGTTATTTAGAACAGAATACTGATGAAGGCTAGTTTGGGGGGGGCTTAGTGAATTTTTGCTAAGGGCCTCAAAATAGTCTTGAATTATCCCTGCTTAAATGTGGAGCATGTGTTTGTTTGTTTGTTTGTTTGTTTTCAAGACTGTTTTTTCTTGTCTTGAATATTTCACATTGTGGCCACCTCTCCTACAGTCTGATTAGGAGCCCTGTGTACAGCACAGTTGATTCAAGGTTGCCTGTTGGAAATAGTCAAGCGGCAACTCCAAACAAACGGATGAGACCCAGAAAGCATTTATAATTTAAAAAACACCGCACACCCATTGATAATGAATGTCTGCTATCCATAGTAGTGTTGAAATATTTATGTAGAAAAGCAGTAGACCAAAGTAACCAAAAGACTGGCAGGATCATCCAGAGGCATGCCACTAATACAGCTAGAAAGGCCCAATGCAGCATCCGGATAATGTAAATGTTCTGTATTTATATAGCGCTTTTCTAGTCATTGTTGACTACTCAAAGCGCTTTCATACAACGGGTTTTGCATTCACTCATCCACACACACATTCATACACTGGTGGCAGGGACTACCTCGCAGGGTGCCACCTGTGCATCAGGAGCGTTAACCATTCACACACTCATACAGTATACTGATGGTGCAGCATCAGGAGCAATTTGGGGTTCAGGTTTTGCTCAAGGACACTTCAACATGTTCACTGCAGGGTCTGGGATCGAACCAGGAACCTTCCGATCACTGGACGACGGCTCTACCATCTGAGCCACACCCATGAATGTATTTCAAGAAAAGGCTGGCTTTAAACGGAATCTGTCTCTGAAACAGGAGCAGTTTGTAAAATGCATGTTAATTTCTCCACCTGTGCATTCGCTCAACACATCACACAGCACAAATGCATTAAATCCAACTCTAAACCACATATTTGAATAGCACTGCTCATGTAATGGAGGCAATTTTTATATATTTTGCTTTTAGGTAATGTCAGAGTAGTTAGCTACTTAATCAGCCAGGCTCTGTGCCACATTAATAAGGCCACTGAGAGGTAAACAAATGCATTTCCACTCTCATTAAGACTATTTCCGCACTGGTAGAGCGTGAGGAAGCTGCTGGGTAATGACATGTACATCGCAAGGTAATAAATTAAACAAAGACCCGAATTAACAAACCTCGATACTACAAAGGCAAAATATTGCGACTGATGCACGGATGCATATCTAAGTCTCATCAGGCTATTTGAGCAAAAGCCCCTCTCATACATGTGGTGATAGCCTAACCAGAAGCCTGGTAGTAACGGCAACGAGTAATGATGAAAAATCACTTAAAAAAAACAATGGCTACTCAGGTTGAAGTGAGTTTTGTGGCTGTTATCAAAATCCCATTAAGGCATGAAAAAGTAAATTCTGTGGGAAATTAAAACAGAAACATAGGGGCATATTCCATCATTTTGACAAATTTGTGCACAGTATCTTAAGATTTCCAGTTTAGTTGAGGCTTATGTCCAGGGGAAAGGGATTAGGAACTGGATCCTTTGTAATTAGGTCCACTGGGTGAAAGTCTTAGAATCTGCAAACTTCAGAAGCGGCAAAAGTCAAGGTGATTGGACATAGAGGTAAGACAGTGGGGAAAAAAACATGTTTACATGATGGAGGGATGAGTTTGCATTTCACATGGGGCAGAATCTGTATATCTGTCCTTGTTTCCCCAGAGTAGGCCTATATTTAATAGTACTTTCTACAGCAGAGGAAAGTCAGTCCTCCCTTATAGCTTACCACCGCAGACATCGTAGCTTTTACTACCTGTTTGCCATGAATGACACATCTTCCATCTTGTGCTCTGTCCCTGTCTACTTGAACCTTAGTGCCTCCTCTAAAGTTCTGCTTCTCCTCCCAGGCTTCTGCTTGAATATTTCCATCCTCGTCTCTGTGGTGGCTTGTCTGCTCGGCCGGCGGAACAAGATAAGGAGCAACGTGGCGATATTCATTGTCGGAAGCACCAGCTGCAACCTGGTCAACCTGAGCCTGTGGCCCATGACCATCCACTGGAGGCAGCAGGGCCGCTGGCTGCTGGGCTCTCGCCTGTGCGAAGTCATGCTGAGCGCCAGACTCCTGACGAGCTCCGCTTCCTTCCACTACGTCTCCTTCATTACCTTCTCGATTTACCTGACTGTGGTGTGTAGCTGCAGGCACCTGGTAGACAGCAGGGCTTTCCTGACCCTGCAGCTTCTCTTCCCTTTCCTTCCTGTTGGGCTGAAGGAGCTGACCTTGTGGCTCCTGGACAGTCACATAGATCACCTGGATCCTGTCAACCTCACTTGCTTCAATTTCATCAACGACAAAGTCATGAGGGTGTTTTTGCTGGTGAGGACTGCTGTGTTTTTGCCGTTAAACCTATATTTCTACGCCCACATTCTGCACACCATCACCCAAAGTGCTAAACTAATGCAGAGGAGCCAGAGAGTCAATGTGCACCTGGCCAAAGTGTTCAGCCTTATATCTGTCCTTACATTCACAGCACATATACCTGGTGAGTAAATGTTTCTTTACTAGCTTAACTTAATGCAGAACTGTGTGAACTGTATTTTTGAACTTAAGTCCATTAACATTTCGACTTGCAAAGTGGCAGTGCATTACAAAGGCTTTTTCAAGCTAAACGGTCTTAGCAACTAAACTCAAAACTGGAGTAACTTTGAAATTAGATGTATTTTGTGATAGTTTAGATCCAAAAACACCAACAAATAGGGCTTAGGTTAAAAAAAAAAAAATGACTGGAGCTCTCCTTTACAGGAGCAATTTATAAGATGTTGATGCTTATGCCGAGTGATCAAACCCAGTGATGCCAAAAACCTATACCGCGGGCATTTGACAACCTGGGAATGAGCCAAACCAATCACATATGTTACATGTTATATGTGCATATCATACCTTTAAAGCAGTTACTTCAAATTAAAGGTTTATGGAAATAGTTAAATTGTTGTTATCAGAATTATTTTCCTTTTTATTAGTTATAAACAAAGATAGTTATGTTTTTTTATATCCAGAACTGAGACAGGCCTTTTGTGGTACATCAACATGCAATTGAATGTGACATGTGAAAGTGTACAAAATTTAAGCCACCATTCTTATGCACTACTTTATGTAAAATAGGTGCTGTGTTTGCACTGATGAACCACCCGAGTGTGTGTCAGGAGATGGTCAGAGATTTGCTGTTGGACCTGCCTTTACTCTCCAGCCCCATAATCCTGCTCTGCATGAATAAAGAGCTGAGGAACCAGTGCATGCTTCTGCTGCAACGCAACCCTGCCAGTCACTACATAAAATGCAAGAACAGAAAATCAGTACAGCAGACGAGCGTCATAAGAACCTGTGGAGAAACTGACACAGCTCACCTGTGACTAGTCAGATAATGATATGTAAGAAAGTATGCTTTTATATGCTTTTATCTGAGAATGCTTAGACTCTGTGCTTATATGCAACCTCAAAGAACTTTAGAAGAATTTAGTTTTTGGTGCATGAACCAGACATGGTTGTACAAATATTGAGATTTTGTTCCATGAACTTGAACTCTCCTTTTTCACTGAGATGAATAAATGTTAAATTCAGAAGAACTGAAGAGAAAGTGTTTGTTTCAGACCTACATTGTCACTTTCTTTTATGTGTTGCTGCGTTTATATCTGTGATCAATAAGTCTAAATTCATTAGGACAACATTCTTACTTATTCACAGTTTAAAATCACTGTACTATCTCATTATACTACTGACATGTAGTTTACACTGATGGGTATACAGTGACACCTACTGGTGATTTGGTGAACAGTGGATGACTTTTATTAATCACTCCTATTAGGATTAATAGTAGAAGTCAGAAAAGCCACTTTGTTCAGATACGTATGTTTTTTTTCACTCACATAATTTTTGATGATTTTCTGGTAACTGCAGAGGTTGCCGCAACTTTAAGATCTTTATCAACTTCAACCAATCAGAAAATTGAACTGTATTACTTTGAAGCCTTAAAAGCAGAAAATAGAAAAAATGGTGGATAAAATGAGTATTTAGCAACGCTGAAGGGGGCTCTAAACGGTTCTCCAATATCACCTCTGCTGTTACTGCTTTGAGCCAGTGTGTGGTGCTGTTTGCCCATATTTGAAAGTGACGCTTATAGTAAGTCATGAGTGACTGAATACAATTCATTAATCTTCAGGATAGATTCAGTGTGAGGGATGCAGCGCTAGATGATGAATATGCATATTTATGAGCTTTTCTCTGACGACTTGGACAATCCAAGCACACACTGTTACATATTTCCCTTCAGTCCATCCCCCTTAATTTCAAAGAAGCTTCCCTGGGTCACCCACAGCACAGTGTGCCCACCACTAGACCTCTGACCCAGGTAATTTCCCAGGGGCCTCTGCAGCATAGAGAGACATATAGAAAATGGTAATTACTGGTGTCTCAGACTACCCACATATTATGTTAACTAGATGAACCACAATTAACATATTACTGAGGTATAGGTTTTGTCTGCCGCTGGTGCACTGCAGCACTGCAGCAATTTCAACATAAGCAAACTAACAGGACAACAACTGTCTGCTTGTGTATTAAATGACTTTGACTGCAGTGGAACAGGAAATAGTTACAAAATATAATGTTGATAGTATCACTCAGGTTGTTTAACCACAATGAGCTTACATGATGGCACTATAATACTTATATTAATTTACCATCCATTTTCTTGCTTCTATCCTTCTTATATTTTGACCCCAATAATACTCAGTAAATTAATATGGAATGTGTGTCACATGTTTTCTGTTTTCTTTTTACAACTCCAATCCTTAAAAATAGAATGACTTCATATGAAGTGATTAACTTGAAGGGAAATTCATTTCAGAGGGAACCATTCCATGTGGAGTCAGATCATGTCATTCAACATGCTGTGCCAGCTAAGATCACATTCTTTGTCATTACTAAGTGTGAATATATGTGGAAAGTCTCCCCTTTGAGGCATTATATAAGATATTTCCTTGAATCAAATAAAAATTTCTGTCTGCGGTATGTGTCTTCAGTTGCCTAGCAACTCCAGCCCCGGTGCGGACTAATGCTG
This sequence comes from Mola mola, assembly GCA_001698575.1. NCBI lineage: Eukaryota > Metazoa > Chordata > Actinopteri > Tetraodontiformes > Molidae > Mola > Mola mola. The sequence continues at coordinate 3,138,840 of KV751330.1, read as the reverse complement.
TCTGGTGTGCGGAGGTAAATCGGGGGGCAATCGGATTTCAAAGAAGGTTGCATGTAGGTGGGGGTCAAACTTTGCTAATGCTGTAAGACAATTTTCCCTATTGAGTAGATTCGTATTTTGTTGTTTATCGTTAGAAAAAGGAGTCTAGCCCGCGAGGGGAAATGTACTGCAATTAAAGATGAGTAGGGAGACTATAGTCCGAGAACAACAGATCAGATAGCATCGAGTGGTGGGAAAATAGCATTTAGCTCTTGATCATGTAGGCTAAAGCTTACAAGTTCTCCCAAAAGGTGGATTAACCATGCTTGCCACCTGAGCTGTTAAGTCGCTGGGCAAACTGTGGCTCTGTTCATAGCAAGAAAAAATTGCTTTGTGGATTGCAGTCATGTCCTTACACAGTAGTATGTATAATTGCAGGGGTAGCTCTCATATTCACATGTGAAATGCAAATGCCTATGGCGATTGTTCTCCCTCTCCCAGGTTTCCTGCTCCTCGTCCGCTACGCTTCGCTAAAACAATTCCACATTGCCTTCAGCAAAGCAGCTTCTCTTTTGCGCACTACTCCCTCTATTCCTCTGTTCATTAAAGTTTCATGCCAGATATTTTACTTTGATAACATATGCATATTGTATGTCATGCTGCTGGATGCAGGTAGCGTCACAAGGGGTGGAAAAATCAGAAAGGGGTCCGCATTCTTTATACCCAGGCTTTGTGATCTGTCAGACACTTTTGCTGTTTCCTTCACATCTGTACAGATGTGTCACCACATATTATGAAACACAGGGACAGCCCGTAGAGACATTTTACTCTGATGTTAAACCTCATTCATCCAGCCAATCGCGCCACTATGAAAAGAGCCGACATACTTTATCGGGTATGCTCTTTGAATTTCCATAGGTTGTCATGCTTCCTGTCCTATCTGCTGGTGACAGGCTGCATTTCCAAAGCACATGCAATCTGTGATATTTCATCTCAGCGTTTTGATGGCGGGAATAAAGCATGAGGAATCCCACAGTCGGACAGGAGGGAAATGCAGTATCCATATTCGACAGCCATACTGTATGTTCACTGCTTCCTGTATTGATTTTCAGGACCTGATTGGAATTTATAGGTAAGGGGCCATCTTATGAAGCATGCAGAGGTCAGGATGGCATTTCATTCTCAGTCGCGCAAGATATGTGGAATGACAGTTATATACTTGTGTTTGAATGTTCTCAGTAAGGGCAGTAATGATTTATAGTACTCATAAAGTTTATCAATTACATGAAATGTATTGGCGTGTGCATAGGTGTTTTGTCTCCAAACGTCAGTCCTGTGATGTGAACTGTCGATCTGTCCGGCGTGTACCCCGCCATCAAATGACAGCTGGGATCACAGGGGGGCTCCCCGTGATCCAGCATAGGATAAGCAGTGATGGATAATGGATGGATGGATGGCTGTTGGTGTTTACCAGCATATCTTAGGCAAGGCCTGACAGGGAAAGTAATTTGATGCTGTCAAACTCAATGGGAAAAGTCCCAGCCCCCGTCTCTCATCCTTTATTCTCTCAGTCTCTCCTTTTTTTTCCGGAAGCTTTCAGATGCATTTGCGCTACTCTCTTCTTGCCCCGAAAAATCACTTTGTCACATAGCAACGCATCATTTCACATGCTAAATTTTTAAAAACTGGAACTGGAAATCCTTTTTTCAGCATGCAATATCCATCAGGGAGAAAATTATTCATATGATTCCCCTGCATTATTTATTGCTTAATGAAGAGAAATATGTGCTCCACATGCTCCCACACCATTGTTACTCACTGATACTTCCCCTCTCAGGATATTTAGGTTGGTCCCTGCTGGATCCTGCTGTGAACCTCACTAGATAATCAAGAGTGATGCACAACTTTTGATCACATAGTAATGGGATTAAAGTGCCCTCATTCCTGCATCACCTTTGGAAGATCCACTTCATGGAGGTCCCATAAATCTCCTATCTAGAGGTCAATGGGGTGCTGCTGTTCACTACATTTGCTTTATTGTGGTTTTTTTGGTCTTTAGGGCAGACAAACATGAATAACTAATTGCAAAGCCACACTCTCTGCTTTCCAGCTCTGTTTGTGCTGCACCGTCTCTTACTAATGCGCTGCGGACCACCGGCCTGAAGAGTTGGGATTCAGTATGAAACACAGACTGCTGAAAATAACTACAAAGCATCAAGCGGATATGGCTGTGTCAAGTCAAAACTGTCGCATGGTGTTACAGTCAAGGTTGGCTAAACTGTGTATTGGGTTATGGAGCTTTTTGTTGTGCCATGTAAAGAGAGCAGATGGAGACTTTGCAGGTGGCAGAATCAGACTTCTGTTCCTAGTAGAAGCAGGGGGAAGAGGAGCTGTATGCTGCTCCAGGATCCCAAATATCACAGCATCAAGGGTGATAAATAGACCTGCAAAGGTGATGCTAACCAAGATTATTGTGCACTGATTTGCTCCCTCTATCTTCCCCCTCTCATACAATTAGAAAGAGACAAGATAACAATGCTTATGCATATTGTGTGGATGTAAACAGAGGTTTGTATACTGTATATTTAGAATAGAACATAGTGGATCGCATACATGTTTGCAAATTGAGGCAAATACAAGAGATGCTGTAAATGTGCAGACGGTGCAGACTTTTGCCACAAATAAACAATGTTCCTGCTGCTGCTGGTTCTTTACACCCTGCTACTTTGTGCATCACATAGAGCACCTAAATCTGCACACACACACACACACTAATTCGTTTGGCCGGAAGTGTATGGTAACAAAGAAAAATGAATTAGTTTAATGTGGAGACACAATGACTTTATGTGATTCCATGTCCCAGTGTCTATGTTTTACATATTTTGTTCTATATTTTGCAATTCTGAGGGCTGGACTTGAATGTTGCATTGGCCTCTATTCATCCTGTCCTTTTAGGTGCTGCAGAACCTTATCTTTGTTTATGCATGGGCCATTGTGATTTTTCCTCACTTTGCTAAATTATTGACACGCTCCTCTTCTTCGCTATGCGCTTTAATGCTTTTTTCAAAGACCTTGTAAAAGTCTGCACTCATAACGCACCTTTTCTTCCTGACTTTGGAGTGCACCTCAGCACAGTCGCTGGTTTCACAAAGTTAGCCTCTTCAATCTAATATTCACATCTAGTTAATTCACTTTTATTTATTTTTAGAACAAGAAGAAAATGAATGGACACAAATTGCGTGTGGTGTGTTTGAAGTGATGGGGATTATTACCACGTGTGGGAGTAACAAGTTGCATGTCTCATTATACTGTGATTATACTGATATTTTTTTTGTGCACTTGCACTTAGAAAAAAATTCTTTTTAATTAATTTTTTTTTTTTTTTAATAAAAAGTAATACATTTCATCGCACTACCTTTCAAGGTTAGTCTATTAATGAATAAAAACGATAATGCACTTGAACTAAGAATGAAATCATTGGCTCCATTGCTGATGAACTACATAGAGTGGGACAGAGAGGCTAATGGGACTGGTTATGCATTGAGAATGTTGAACCAAGAACAAGTTGAAAGTGAACGAGATTACCAGATTGACATCAGGACAGGTATGTATATCCACTAATAGAGTGTTATGTGTGCAAAACTGTGCAGAGCTCTTTGCAGCATGATGACAGTTGTTTCATTCCCGTGTATTCCTTATTGTACCTTCTGCTACAGATACTTTTATTTGTTTGTTGATGTTGTTGGATTGCTATTGAGGAAACACTGAATAACATTATACAGCCCCTCTTAATGTAGTAAAGTTTAATAATAGTATATTTTAACAAATGCTTTAATATAAGTATTCTAGTCTACTTGTGCAAATTTTACTTGATGCTAATTTTTTTCTGGTATTCTTCCTAAATACTCTGAACTAGTTGAAGGTTTAAGGTATCTTTGTTGTCAATGCAGGGGCAATTTGTTGTACAGCAAGCAGAACAACAAAACCATACATACAACATCATAGTAATAATATGAAGTATATTAATGTAAAAAGTCAATAAAAGCAGGGACAGATGCGTTCTTTAATCTCTTTGTTATGCATTTTTACAGAATACATCTGTGGCCTGCGGGAAGCAGCATTAACTTGTCACAAACGTGACCTTGTTTAGATCAGAGAGTTAATTTAAAGCAGTTTCCACTGTGAGGCAACTATACACAGGTTAAGCTGCCATTGTAATATCCTCTCAAGTCTCACATGTACCATCTGTGAAAGTCCTAAAGGCGTAATAAGGCTCAGGTGCGGACACATGGCAACTGAGGGAGCGCAAGCACACAAGTAAAGATGTCACTTGGAAACCTACTGGCAGCTACACATATGCCAAGTCTGCTCATTAACTTGTTTTTCTGGATCCGACCTCTCACAACCTATGTGAACTGAACATGACTATGAAGCGAATGAAAGGAATGAAGGAGTCGAGTCTAGTGTTTGCCAAAAAAAAACCCCAGCAGATTTAAATAGCTCTTACCTCCATCATTTTGCCTTATCTTCAGGTTTCTTTCAAAAACCTACCTGAAACTCAACTAGCTCAAAACGGCTGTGCGGAATAAATTACTCATTTTCAAAACCAACTCTGGATAAGTGCCATTCTAACTTCCTTCTGTACTTGCTTTCATTGCATTACTGTCAGTACGACAGCGCTTCATGTGGCTGTCTCATGGCATATTGTTTAAGTAGATGCTGCAATTCTGAAGATCATACACGATGACTGTTGAAAAGTTAGTGCCAGCCTGAGCCTCATCTGATGCATGCTCCAGGCAAGAAATATTTCAAGGTGAGAAATTGCCATATACAGTTTATATATATATACTGTATATATTGTAGTTGTTGTTGCTCTGGCAAGTATTGTACTTTCAGTAATACACAGCAAACAACCTCAAAAGGTTTTTACTTTTATTTTGTAATGTGTACTCTTTGAAATGATAGATTTTCTCATTTAAAAATCCAATAAAGGTTCCACAGTTCAGGGAATATTCAAATCTATTATTCCATTAATAGCTCACAGCAGAGTTCTTCGGCGGATCAATCTATACACACACGCATCATTATATTTGCTCAGGTTTTTGTGCAGTTAATTGCATTTAAACACTTTGCTTTATTTCTAACCAAGCAGGTTGTTTAAATGAGCAAACAGTTGAAAAGTAAAAAATGTCATTCAGAGAAGCGTGAATGGTCATCAGCCAAAGAGAAGGCCTGATTCTCTCCACCTTGCTTATGCTCATATGGTGGCAGCGATGACAGGAGGAAAGCTGCTAATTAGTTCCCTCTGTAAAGCTTTCACTACTACCAATGACAAGGGTGTGTGTGTGTGTGGGCATGATGGGGGTGCACATGGGGATACAATGCTCTAATTTTCCTTGTGTGAGGAGAGTAGAGAATTTATTTTGAGTAGTGTGAGACATCTGATTGGGTTTAATAATAATTCATTGTGCAAAAAAAGAATGATGAATGCTATCTAGTCATCTCTGTTATCTTGTTAAATGAGGAATATGAAGCATAAAAAGGCCACATCATACACTCATGGAAATCCCCCACATGAAAAGGATACAACTCTCAAAGTCAATGAAGTGTAATTAAAAAATGTTTTGTTCTTTTTCCTGGCATGTTTTTCTTTCTTCTTGCAACGCGGTGAATGCAATTTGACACAAAAAGTGATTATGCATCCAGGCTAGGAAATATGAAATGGGAGCACCAGCGGGGCACCGATTCCAAAACACGTAGTGAAAGGTGAAATTCTGTTGAAATGCAAATTCTTTGAGGGTTTTTGTTCCAGAGGCATGCAGGGTGAAATTGGCCTTTAAACACATTGGCATATTAATGTCTTGAGGTGCCGCCACCTTCAAAATGTTCAGCAGTTATACATACACTGTAATTGACTCTTAGTTCATAGTGGCGACGCATACATTTGCATTACAAGAAAGAAGACGTTTCTGGGAGTGTGTGCTTTGTATTCCTGCCTTTGTGGGCAGGTGTAGAGACGGGAGGGACCTCACTCATCTTTGCTGCAGTGTTCAGGGAGGAACTACGTTTGTGTGGTGGCACCGCCAACCACGATGAGCTGCAGAAGGTCATTTAGTTTGTACAAGTGCTTTGATACAGTAGTAAAGTACTACATTTTCCTTAAAATAGAGATACTTTGTCTACAGTATTGGACATTTCATTATTCGTTACAGAATATAATCGCCAAGTCCATTGCCGTCTCGGACGAAATATGATGTCCATACTGCCAACCCTCAATGGGCAACAAGTGTGGCCTCATTTACTTCAAATAATCTGCATCAAAGGCACAAGACTCACAGACTCACAAAGACATTTTGACCACACAACGAGCGAGCTGAATTGTTTGGGATAAGAAGTGACGCTATAAGGACTCATTTTTGATGCATTGCTTTAAAAATCTATCAGTTTTTGTGATTTGTACTTTACTGTAGTGAGTTTTACTCTTTTTTTGGGAGGGAGGAACGGCTCTATGTTAAATAAAAAAAAAAAAATTACTAGAATCACACACACACATGCTTGACAAAGAAGAAACATTGTTTAGTAACTTACAACAAAAATAAAGAAAAAAAATAGAGGGAATTAATAGTTTTGAGCTCCAGTATGATTTAGAGAGATATTTGCAGAGATGAGGCAAAAAAAGTTTCAAAAAAATAATTTCCAACGTTTTAAATTAACATTAATCTGTGACTAAATTTATTCAAACTGTACAAGAAGCCAACAGGTCGTGTCTTGTGACGACCTGGATTCTGAACGTTTCCTCTAAAAAAAAGCTCAGGCTGCTTACCAACATGACATCCACGTTTTGTGGTTAGATGACGCTGGAGATGCGCTGGCTTCATGCTGCTATTAGCCAATTTGTCCCCGCAGAAAAAACACAAGGCCTTGGGTGGGTTGCAACTATTGCATGTAAATCCCATTAAAAATAAATTAAAATATATTCTTCTGAACATTGGCTGAGTTTAGCCGGTCCCTATTTCACCTTCTTTGGCACGTGTCTGCCACACTTCACCCATGACTCCATTATTTTAGTTTTCACGGCAGCAGGTGGTTGACAGGTTGCAACTCCGGTTAAAAGAAAAAAAAAGAAATTGAATACTTAATATAAAATTCAGTCTATGAACTTCCATTTAGATATTATTGAATTACTCATTAAATAATATTTTTTAAGTAATTTTGCATGGATGCTATTTTGAATTTTTTTTTTTTTCCCCCCTTTAAATCTCACTTGTCCCCTGGAGTACCTCCACGCGCCCCCATTTGAGAAACACTGGTATAATTAATGTATGAGCAACTAAAACTTAGTATTGCCATGTTGCACCATAATGTTTCTACTGTAGCCTCAAATGGACAGAGCAAACACTGGCTCTAGATAGACTCTCTTAAGGGCCTTTCACAATAGCAAGGCATTTTGCAGGTTACAGTTCTGGAACGTAATTTCAAACTCAGACGGCACGTTCAGACCAAACACAAAATGGCTGGAACCTGAGAAGTTGATTCTCATCAGAAACCAGGAATAGTTCCTTGCGAACCGAGATGTTATCAGGGGATGTGTCCTATTTTAAGATATATACAGAATAACGTTGCATACTATTTGCCTTATAATCGATCATCTTCAACAGTTGGTGCATGCTGGATTGGTAAATAAAAACAAGGATCTGAATTAACGGAATGCTTGCAGATAATTTATGCAATCTGCCATTTTGCCGTTGTTGTGTTTACTTCGTCTGCCATTTGCATTGAGCAATGCCCTTTTCGTCGATGAAGGGCAGAGGAACTTAGTTCCGCTTAAACTGATATGAATAAAGGCTGATTCGCCCGAAAACCGGGACCAGAAGTGTTTCTGTCTAAAAGCAATATCAGAGTGGTGCGTGGTTGGTTCTAGTCTGAAACCAGACCACTAAATGCCATTAAACTCTACATGCTGGACCTTTATCTTCCTTTTACTGTTGGCCATTTCACAACCACTCACATGCATTTTTACACCGCTCAGTCTAAAGCAGTTTTCTGATTAACTCATGTCCTGACCACAAACATTGGTCAGGACATGAGTTAATCAGAAAACCGCCCGCCTCTTTCTTTTGGATCCTTTATTTGATCATTTAATTTGTCAGTTGCATTCACATTACATTTGTTTGATTATTTATCATTGATTTTATTTTGTGCTGATTTGTGTGAACCATTTTGAACTTTGTTATGCAAAGTGGTCTAAAGTTAGAGATTATTGCTGCTATTGT
>KV751330.1:3089932-3112156 GCA_001698575.1 Mola mola | reverse complement strand
ATCTATTTTTTTTTTGTTTTTTTTTTTTTTTTTTTTTTTTTTTTTTTTAATAGTTTCAGACTTTTGCATTTGTATACATGGGCACAAATGTGTGGAAAGGTCTGGCCATCTGTGTAATTATTCTCTGAATGAAGATTGGCACAAACAACTCAAAAACTAATTAGGTTTTGGTTTCCAAGGGTCAAGGTCACTGTAACCTGGCAAAGAAACTGCGCCCACAGTGTAGTTCCTCAGGCCTGCCTGTGAAGAATTCAATTTTCAGAATTTCTACCTTCTTTGCAGCAACACTCACATTTGCCGCATTTTATTTCAACACAAGCTCTTGTTATTGTGTTGATACTGAGCTTCAGGTGGTTGTTGATGCACTGTGTGACCAAGCTCCCTATCAGTAACTACATTTATATTATATGAGTCTCGCTGGGCATTGGCTGGGACGTGGAGGAATTCAACCACAGGGTGGTAATTCTAGTTTATCTCACTACTTTGGTTTCTAGGGCTCCTGGAGGCCAAATGAAATATTATGTGTATCATAAATGTAAAAGAGTCTGAGGGCCCAATCATTTTTGCCTCATAGCCAGTCCTTGCTATGTCCCTGTGTGCACTATGCCGTTTTTCACTCTTTAGCTAGAATTTCAGAAATAGTGATATGAGGCTAGAATGGATTTGGCTGCATTAAATGTGTCTATATATGCATTTTCCATACATGTTGTCTTGCTAAAAGGTGCTATGAAACCTGATATAACCTCAATACTAAATCCTTAATTACCTTAATTTTGCATCAAACACTAATTTTATATTTGCAAATGTAGAATGAAAACTAACATTTTAGTGAATGGAGGAAGGGTCATTAAAATCCCAAACTTCCCCAAAAACAATAGTGTAGACACATCCTTGGCACCTTCAGTAGTAGCTGCGTCTTTGTTCTTGCTGATTCACTGTTCACATTTCCTACCGCATCCCATGTACATTTAAATCAGGATGAATTGCTTGTATGTATGAAATGTGAATGTGAGTGGTTGTAAGTCTTTTGGCCCTTTGATGGATGTCCACTGTATATTATTGTAGTTTTTTTCACCTTAATAGAAATACATAAGTGTTTTAAAAACCAATACATGATATACATCAGGATCAGTAAATAGTAAAGCAACCAAAATCAGATTATCTTACTATTGATATTTAATAGTGGAAGCTATTAAAATATTCTTTAATGACATGGACAACCTCTATCTTAAAAAGGATAGTTTACCTGCTTTGGGATTGGTTTATTTTGGTGCATATACTGTACATGTGGACCTGCTCCTGACCGCTGTCTATTTAAATCTCGCCAGTTTGGCAGTGCTTCCTGGATAGCCTTTGAGGATAGAGAAATTCCTCCATCTAACTGAGGGCCCATCTGTGCTCATATTGCTCCTCAATTACAGCTTTCGTCCAATGGTACCCTCGTCATGCCACATGTAAGACCAGGCTACAGGAAATTGGCCTGATATTGATCTGACAAAATAACCAAGAAAGGAAATTAGAGTGGGACATTTTCTCTCAAATTTATGGTTTTTTGAAGGCAAGATGCACTCTTTGCAGGGCTCTTTGCAGGGTCAAACAACAGGACATTTAGCTTATTGATTATTTGAAATGTTCTCTCTCAGCTCATGTCAAGCTTTAAAATCCTCACAGAATGTAGTTTGTTTGACCTAATATGTTCTCTTTGCCTTGCTATAGCTCATTACAATTATAGAGATCCAGATTCACCTGAAAATCTGGGTCATTACAGTAATAGCTTTGTGGCTTCCTTCTCCCAAGATAGCAGCTCTGAATTGTGGCTGTAGGTAGGTATGGGGACATTATTGTTGCAGATATTTGCAAATTGGTGTGGATGGTTGCTAGGCTGTAACTCAAACCCTGTATTAACTTTAAGACCTGGAAATAGAGACAAGTCACCAGTTACTCAGATGGGCATTTTCTGATGATCTTTTTAAAATATCTTTTGCTTCTTTTGTGGCAGAGCGAGAAATGTGCAATTGCGGCATGTATTTGCAGATCTGATATCTGTACATCAGTGGTGATACAACCTTCATACCAGCAGGCAATTGGATACAATGCACCCAGTGTGGCATTTCAGGGCTGGTTGCTGTGCTGATGGAAGGCAACACAGCTTGACAAGGACCAACCTCATCCTCTGATAACCAAGAGTGGTCCGATCGACCAGATTGGGAATACAGTAATGTTATACAGTTGATTTAAAGAGCTGTGACTCTTATTTCGGGCATGACGAAGATGTGGCAGATTCAGGTGGTGACAGAAGAGGCCGGAGGACGATTATTTTGTGCGTCAGTCAGCGTCCACGTCGATAATAGGTACATGTTAGGAGCCAGACAGGCCAAGAAGACCCCCTTGATACTATATTGCTTATCATCAAACCAGTATCCAGCCCATCTAGTGTCTGACCTTCAATGTTGAAACATGGTTGAATAAATGTCAGTTGATGTTTCAACAATAAAACAACAACAAAAACAACATAGAAAAAGGTTAAAAATTCCGATAAATCTCCGTTGAAGTTTTAACCAATCTGTAATCATCATGTAATGTTCCAACCTTTTGAAAAACCAACATTTTAATATATTTTCCTTATAAAATTGGTTTCAAAATAAAACATATTTGTTTTATAATAATATGTCACAATATCAATGTTGATTCGCTTTGCAAAATCATAACCAAATTCAACAATGTATCAACCTTCATCAATAAGGTTGATTTACTGTACCTGTAAATAAATGTGGAAATGCCGACTGGATGTCGGGCTTGAAGACTGTGATCTGTTCTGTTACTGGCTGAGCATCGCTAGAGGCAGCTAACAGCAGTTAATTGACTTGTTGGCATTAATCTTAAGTCTGTCAGAAAGGTACTTGAATTACCAAACAGATTGTGAACCTCAAATGAAAAACAGAAAATATACTAACATCTCCATTAATTAATTGTGATCACTGAACCAATTTAGAAAAGTTACATTTTTGTGGCGTTATCAAGGTCTGGCTACTAGAAACACTCTGCTCGTGTGGCACTTTATAACCTAAATCTTACCTCATCTATGGTCTGATCAACGGTACTGTAATTTCAGATTTAGCGCCGCATATCACTGTATAGGTATATAATAGGTCGATTACATGAGTGCATCATACAACTATGGTCAATGAGAATCACTGGGTGCTATAGCGGAGCATGTATGAAGGCTGCATAAACATGGAGGTAAAAACAAATCTTTGCACACATTTTCAAATTGCAAACGCATTTGTTCTGCGTCACATGTAAAAAAAAAAAACAAACACAAAAATTCAAAACAGCCAATCGGGAGGACCGTTTGAGTTTTAACTGATGAGTTGTTTGCGTTTTCAGCTCTTGGAGGAAAACACTTTTCAAATTTGAACATCTGTATTAAAGCCTCACTTCACTTAAAAATACGAATGCTGATCAGTAGGTATTTTTTACACATTTGATAAGATGATTACCCATTTGCAGATTCCTATACGTAGTCACAAATCACACTAAGCTTTTTGAGACGCTGTTACACATTCACTAATCTGATTACTCACACACACATTGAGATAGAGTTGCACAACTCTCCACATACATTTGCAAATAGTTTTGCAGCAATTATGGCCCCACAGGGAGGAATAGCAGATTTTGACCAAGGTTTTTGATTGATAGAAAGTTTTACAGCTGAAGTGTTTGGTCATGTGGGCTAACACATAAGGTTAGAGTGATCCTTGAGGCAATCTTCTCATCCTTTAAGTAGCACAGACTCGAGGGTTTTTTCTCCCACATCCGCCCAAATTATACTCTCAAAAATCCATAATCACATATTATTCAGAGAACCCTGTACTATGTGGGATGTATTTTGAGTCCCGATTATTAATATTCTGTTTTTCCATGGGCAAGAGTAGACTAGTACAGTCCTGGACCGTGACACACGAGTCTTGCCTCTTATTTCGCCACAGCAAAGGTGGATTTGGGGTGATACATTTTCTCTGTGTTGGTCCTCTTGGCCTACGCTCACTGTGAATTTCAACTTGGTTTAAGTACAGATGTCGAATCACATAATAGTGGTGGGCACTTCAGGCCTAAAGCAGAAGAGTAAAATGATACTGTTGGATAGAAATGGTTATAGAGAGTAGTAGTAGTAGTGGAGAGGGGATCAGAGAGGATATGTGCAAGGGCAGAAAGAAGAGGTGAGACTGAAAAGAAACAAGAGGAAAATGGTAAGGTTGGACAACGGTAAGCCTGGATGGGTCTTTTTACAAGTGAGCTCAAAGCCTCAGCCAATTTTTTCTTTTTTTTATGCTCTGGACAACAATAACTATAATATCATTTTTTTCACAACAATACAAAAACACACATGCTACTGATCTGTTTCCCGGCATTTTTCTGCCTGCCCCCTGTTAGACAAAGATTTTTGGTGGAGGCAGATTGCCTGCCATGTTGAAAATTATTCAATTATTCAGCGCTTTCTGACACCCCAGAATGTACTTGCATTTTCATCTCCTTTTCACTTTAATCACATCCACTTTCAATCCAAACCTGCTTCACACACATTCTATGCATTTAACATCCCACTGAAGCCCCAACTCCAAAGCAAACAGTGACAATAAGCATTTATTGTGGAGGCATTGTGGTTGCCTGGTACCAAGTAATAGGTTAATGGGATGTCGAACGGAGTTACCTACTATTGGTGCTGAAGAATAACACCCAAACAGGATATTGAATATACATTTTTTTTAACCTTTTATGACCAAACTATCGCCAAAGTCTAGATCTAAAATAAAACAAACAAACAAAAAAGAACAGAAGAGGTATTGTAACTGTTTCAGGAAGAATGCAAAATTAGTTGAACATAATATTTCTTAATTGGCTGTTAGTACCTACAGGAGATTTCTTCCATAAGGTAGGTTCTTTCATGTTGCACCCGAGGACTCCTTGAGGTTGAACCATGATGATACCCACCCACCAGATTCATTATCAGTGTCTAAAAGGGAACTAACAACTGACCTAATAAGTCATATCTTTGCCTTTGTGTCCGTCCATGCTTTCTGAGCGTAGACATTAAGAAGCACGAATGAAGAAACCTTATCACAAAAGACGTCCTGAAATGTGACATATATCCTCAGGGATAATTGCGCTTTGTGTCTCGGTGGCCCACTTTTCCTTCACATTGGTGCTTTGCTGCACACGAATGACGGACAGCTGCATTACATGTAAAGGTCTTTTTTTAGTCAAATCCATTAACAGGGCCTCTGAGCTGAGGACCAGAGAGAACAACATCCCTCATTGAAAGACGTTTACTCCTTGCTTTTAATTGTTTGGCACAGTCTGAAAGCACCCATCAAATTGGGTTAAATGAAGATCCTCAGTTTCCTTCTTAGTCTGAGACTTGCCCAAACACGCGCGAAAAACAAAATGCTGCTAGGGATAAAACAGTGGAGCATGGACATAGTGCTGAATGGTTATTTTATGTAATCTCGGGTACTAGGGCTGGCTGAAACCCGACTCAAAGCTGCTGTGCCAGAGAGAGGCCCAAAGACAGTAGCAAATTTTCTAAATCCCTGGTAGACACAGGAAGTTAAGACTTGCAGTGTTGCCGTAAAACAAAGCTCAACCCATTTTATCTGAGCATCCCACACAACCCCTGGCCCAGATTTACAGCCCCAGGCATTCATGGCTACCTAATCTTCTGGCAGCCTCTGCTACATATATTGAAGAGGAAGAGTGAGAATCCCACAAGGGATTCTGAGCTGGAGGAGGCGAAGTTCCCAAAACACAAGCACTGTCCCATACTGGTGCCAAATAGAACACCATATAACATAAATATTAAGTGCTGTAATCACATTGAAAATTGGGACAAATAGTTCCTCATTGATTTTTTGCTTTTCCTCATGCTTTTTGGCATGAAGAGTTTCTGGATTGTTTGACAGTGCCTGGTCTTTGATGAGTGTTTGTACCTTCTGGAGACAGAACACAGCTGCTGTTTTATCAAGAGCAGTATGCCTGTTTGAAAACAAATAAAAGAGGCCCATCTTTAACAGCAGCGGCTCTCCCAATTCACTGAAAACACGTGAAACTTATGTATGTCCTCATACCATCTTGGTGAAATCGATCCTGTGGCGTTTTCAACATTGGGCTCATCGGGGCTGTATGGCTGTGGATTTGTTTTCAGTCATTGCAAGATAAAATAGTGATTACAGTGATGAAGCGTCCAGTTAGAAAAGAAGATTCTTTTGTACTAACAAATGCTTTTGTCCCTTAAAACTTAAAGCAGTGCAGTTTGCTGCTGTCGAATCAACAGGCTTTTAATAAAAGCTAGATTTTATTCCTGCGGAGTGATTTTTTTTTTTCTGTTGATTTATCCCACCTTTTCTTTCCACTGCCAGCTCATAAAAACGTGAAATGGACAATACAAATCACCCACACAAATAAGCACAAACAGGAATGCACCTACACACGCCAGTATTTATGCCAGCCCGCCTTTCTGCTTCCCACGGGGGGAAATATTGGTAATAGGTGACATGCCATTTCGGCTCTTAGGTCTGTCTTTTAAATATCTATGAAAACGGTGGAAAGACCTTGTAGTCGCATGTTATTTTACATCAGCCATGGAGGCATTTCCATTGTTGTTCTCGCTCGTTGCAGAAGCTCCGAGGCTTTTCAGCAAAGCAACAACAATGACCTCGTTGTTTGGTCTCACTATGCCTATACCTAGTAAAAGGAACATAAAATTTTGCCTTTGCAAGCTGGTTGAATTTGTATCAGCTAAGTTCAGGCACAGAGGAATAGTTTTCAAAGTGTCACAGTTTAGGGCATGGTTTGGATGTCAGCAGTTAAATGAATAAATGATACGCCTTCAAGTTGAATTTGTTGTAGCAGGATCTGATCTGATAGGACTTTTTACTCACGCTAGCTAGCATCCAGATGTTGGAGGAAAACCCTTTCCTCCCCCTCAGGTAGCTAGTTAAACATGGGAAAGGGAGGTTGTTTATAGTGGCTTCACTGAAAAAAAGCATTAGGGAGACGGCTAAAAGAGGAAAGAGACGGAAAAGAGGTGGTTAAAGAGAAGTTGTTTTGCGACAGAGAAAGTGATTTGGAAATGCTGTAGTGTTGCTTGTCTGGATGCATAATGGCAGAGCATACAAGCACGCGTACATTATGTACGGTGCATGTTGTCATTGCTCTGGGCTTCTCTGCTGCAAAGCAGACACAGAATAGGAAGGGAGTTACAGTGTGTGTTGCAGTTTTTGAGGAAGTGCAGACAACCCCAGGCCAAATTTGCCTGCAGTGGTTGGACATGGCCTACTTCTGTGCATGCAATCATTAATGCCTTCTGCTTTTTTTTGAAGTACACAGATTGGATTGTAATTCATTCCCAGAGAGCCGTATGCGAGGTGTCCCCACCAAGTCTTTTCATTCCTACACATCCAGTGATGTATTTCACATAGTGCGTGTACATATGATAAACTATAGATCTTCGGCGTGTGTGGCGCCTCGCTGTATGACCTTGAATAACCTCAGTCAACCTCGGTGTCTGATTTTGTGTGTAATGCAGTGGCCTACTCATGTCTTATGGACTTTGCAATGCCTGTGTGTGTTTGAATAATGTCCTGCAGGAGACACTCTAAGTGCAACGTCTAGGACTCAGGCGTCAGCACTAATAGGAGGGCGACCTCTCCTCTCCCCTCTCTGTGCAGCGGCATTGGGATATTACGACATTAGAAGGCATGAATTATAGCCATATTGTTGGCTCAATGTCAGGGGACACCTATGTGGTTCTGGTACCGTCATGGCATCATTTATAAGGTAAAAGGAGAGATGGTGCTATTATAGAATCAGGTACGAGTGTGCATCATACTAAATTGATATGTGTGTTTTCTAAAGACGGGCAAGGAGGTGGGGGGGGTGGTGTATAACCGCAACCGGTGCAGTAACATAGGATGCATTACCTAATAGATCTGGCAGAATTACAGAGTTCAGGGTGGTCTGATAAAGCTGGGATACAGTACTTTAATCAATCACTAAGAACACCAACCAATTTAGGAAGAAGCCTGACATGCTTTCAGACAGGATTAGAAACACTGAATGGAGAGTGGATGTATCTGCCGGGGCAAGCTGAAAGGACTGTTGTCAGGAGACAGTGTTCCCTCCTTCTTGTGTGATACTGAGGCATGGCTCTGGCTCACTCCCCGCACAACCAATCCTACCACTTCCTTGTGTTTGGAAACCTAAATCCTATCTTCCCATTCTCAATGTTTTTTTGGGGGGTTTTTTTCAGCGACCGCAGATGAATGCTATTAACAAGACAGTGCTGGTCATCATTGCTGTTTACACTCTCCCTTCGAGCATGGACCGCTGTCATTGAAATTGTTCCTAGGAGAACGTCATTGTCACGATCATATGGCCTTCAGAGTGAGCTGGCTGCTTTTCTAAACTGACAACTGGGAGAGTCAAAGCAGCTGCCTTCTCCGCCCCAAGGACACTTTCTGGCCTTTTATTTTGCCTATCTGCACGTGTTTATTTTGCTTATTTAACACGAATGTTTTTAATGGCTACAATGGCTAAGCTAGCCCCTAGATGCAGTCCTTTAGCCTGAGTAGAATCAATGGGCACAGGGGCTGTGCTGGGCGTTTCTGCTGTGGTGAGTTAAAGCGCCTCACTAATCCCTCTTCATTGCCTCCTAAATCCACCTGGTTGCCAAATTTTTAATGAGGCTGTAATATGATGAATTGAGATGTAAACGTTCACATCACATTTACATTTCCAATTCTCATATTTTTAAATGTATATTATTTCTTATTGGAATGAAATCAAAGCAGTCAGGATTAGATTTTGCTTATATTTAAAAAAAAAAAAAAAAAAATTTCAATATGGACCAAAATAATTGTGATTATGATTTCTATCACAATTGAGAATCCATATTATGTTCTAGTTAAGCGGTTTTGAATGCACCAGGCAGCTCTTTTATTTATTTATCAGCGCTAGGCTTTGTAACCTCTGGGATCGTCAGACTGTATTGAAGCAATTCAGCTCCCCCAGCCCTCCTTGTTTCCCCTCCGTAGCTCCAACCCGCCGTTTGGGACCGTCGCACAGCCCTTGAGAAGGGTTCACATGTAGTTTTAACATGTCATCTTCCTTTCCTGGCTCGCTGTGCTTTGCTTGTGTCAACACTCAAAAGAATGACGCGAGGTCCGCTCTGGTGCAACACATTTATTATTTATTGTTAGAAATATGAAAAACTGCTTACATGAGAAGTGCTTTTTGTAACATGTACACTTAAAATTACTCATCACATACTGACGACTTCTTCAACTCTACCGGTGTCAGCTATTTTTCAGATGCGACAAATATCAGTATTGCTTAAACACATCTTTTTAAAGGTGGATAGAGGCCATGTGGTGCGGCATGTGTTTTTTTGGTCTTTGTTTACTTGAAGATGAAGGTCACCCCTCATTAGTGCAGCAGCATCATTTTTTTTGATGTTGTGATATACATAATAATCAAGTGTGGCTCAGATTGCTGTTTACTGCTGACCTTTAGTTAAAAGCACATCACTGGTGGTTGGTTCAAAACTTGATTACGCTTTCATAAAAGTCCAGGCATCATGTACAGTGGACAGACCACATTTAGTATTTTTTTTAGGCTACTGTAACCCTGTGCTCCCTCTGTAAATAGGGGCGACACCATAAAGCACACGAATCCATTATGCCCCTTTGTGTGAATCAAAAATAGATGCTATCGGTTTTGCTATGTCAAGTGTGCTCGTGTACATGTTGGCTCTTAGCTATGTATTCAGAAATTGTGCTTGTCACACAACAATACACTTTGGCACCTTTCACTTCTCTACCAGGTATTTGCATGTCAATAGCGTCACTCTACCACTGTGCTTTTGGCATTTGTGAATACTCCGTGAGGAAGTCTGGCAGTCGCAGTCTTTGAAAAGAAACATCAGAATAATGTGTTGGGTGTTGCTGTTATTTTCTGAAAATTAATCTTGGCTTAATTGATCATCAATCACAATTAAGGAGTCGCTGGAAGGTTTTAGAGGACTATGCATGTGCCTCAAAGGAAAAAGTGGAGCTACAGTATTTCTGTGATTTAGCAGAGTTAGAGAATCTCTAGATCAAAACAAATTCATCCATTTATGTTCTTACATTAAGTCATACTGTAGCTGCTGCAAAAATGCTAAGACAACTAATGCATTATTAGTGCATTAATTTTATAGGCAGCATCTGGGTCACATCTGTGCTTAATATACTATCTGTAAGAGCTCTTTCACTCTGAATGATAAACCTGACCTGTCAGCTTTTACAGCTTCAGTCGAATTACCTTCAACTAATAGTGATATTTAACTTATTATGCCTTGGAAAAATTCATTTTCTCAACTGACTTACATATTAAGCACACATACAAATCTGCAAGCTATTACATTTCACGGTGAAGGCTCAACAGCTTTCATTTTCCTGTAAAAAAAAAACCCCAAAAAAACAATTATGTCAGATTCTTCAGGACAAGTTGATTTGAATTTTTAATCTTTGTCTGCAGGAAACATAATTCAAAATGCAGTGGATGAAAGTGGCGAAATACATGCACTGAGAGCAAGGCTTCACTTCATTGTGAAATGTTGCATAGCTAAGTGTTGTCCTCAGGATGATCAGCTCTTCAAAGGCTTGGCTTTTATGTTGTATGAGGATACTTCTGTTTGTTTTTTAGTTTTTGTAATGGGGGTGCGGCGTGGCAGGAATATTCAGCCGCAAGAATTCATTTTCTCTATTGCTAGCAAGCAATGTCAACGAAAATGCTGTTATTATGGCATCATAAATTATCCAAATAACCGCACTTTTAGATGTATTTTGTATGCTCTGCATTTCAAAAGCAATCTAAGTCATGCTGTCATTTTGACTACCGTTTTCACAATAGCAAAATGTGAACTTAAACAGAGTTTTCTCTGAATATCTCGCTACTGAAATTTTACTATAGCAAAAACCTGCAACATCAAAAACACAAGAGCACATTTTTAATGTAACAAAAAGTACTTAACATTATTGACAGTAACTAATTAAAACTGGGACTCCATGATGAAGCTTAGAACCTGGACAATTTGCCAGCACACTAATTGAAAAAAATGACATAAATGGGGAAATAAAGAGGGGGCAAAAAGTAAAGGGAGAACAATACAGGAAAACATTCAAACAGTCATTAACATTTATAACTTTAACTTACAAATCCATTTTTAAAAATATTTCTAGTGCATTTGATTCCATATTAATTGTGTAAGTCATGTATTTATTTCATCATTATTATTATTATTACTTTTAATTTCTGAAGTTTTGGTCCTTTTTAATAGTTAATTTTTCCTGTGTGGATATTGTGTTTGCATATACAGATGTTTGCCACAACCAGACTACAGTCATCATTGCCCTTAATTATCCCATCAAACACTGACTTAAAACAAGAAGAAAATTAAAAAAAATGATCTCTTCTTGCAAGCAACTTGTAAATCAAACTCTTTGATTTAGAAATTTAGGGCATTTATCTATGAGATTAGCTATAACCTGTGGCTAATTGAATTCCCTGTACAGCCAGCATGTCAGCTGTTGGACTTGTTCGCCTCTTGTGTTTGTGTGGGTTGAAAATATCTCTTATAAAAAGGTCTTGCAGTATCTTTGAACTTTGGCTACTATGTGTAAGCATAACAATGCCACATTTTGCACTCTTTGGCAGCTTTTACAACAGACTATGAATGCCAACAAGGCCAGATGTACTCGTGTTCATGGCCTGATATCATTACCATTGAAACTACATGTCAGACCCACAGGGACTCGACTGGTGAGGCAGAGTGCTGTTCCATCCAACATAATGCACACTCTCATTCACCTGAATCACCTTGTCATGATATGAAGAACATATATGTGATGTGGTGTAAATGTTGCGTTGTTTTTTTTTTTAATGGTTTTAAAGGCGGCATGACAATAAAATGATGTCATTTTCTGATATATTTCAGGATATATACCGTGCTTATTGACATTTCTTAAAATAATCGTGTTATTTAAAGGCCATAACGCCCGGCCGAACATTCCCTCAAAACACTCATTCTAGAAGTACTGACATAACTAAAATTGGGTATCATACCATTTTTAAAGGTAGGGTATTGTAATACCTTTCTAAAAGTGGTATTGTGTGCAATACTAATGAAGACCATATTTAAGGCCCAGAGAACCTGTATTTTTCCTTTTAACTAATTGCATACCAACGTTGGCCTCTCTTGCATAGAGCATTCGATAGTGGCTCTGCCAATGGTCTCTCTTACCCAAAGTGAAAGAGTCAATACTAGGCTTGTTACGTGATCCATCTAAGATTTTATAATGCAGTGTCAATGAACTATGGACCCTGATTGTGAGAGATCAACTCCCTTTTGTAATTACGGGCCTGACCTCAATTAACTCAGAGTAAACCCCAAGTTCAATTCTATATGCTTGTGAAGTGTTAATAGCTGCTTTAAGAAAAATGTTCCCCCTCTCTCATGCCCCTCAGTTCCTCAGTAGCAGGGATCCACTTGGAACAATGTTCAATTCATGTCATGTAGTTGGATACATTTAGCATTCAGTGTGGAGTTTAAAACGGAAATAACCCATTCATCCCAAATGATACTCTAATTAATCTCATAAGGTAATCAATCAGTGTAAATGTAAGTGTGTTTGCTTTTCAGGTAGTTAGTCTGATAGCTGACTGGGAGCTCTGTAACACAGAGCATTTGGACCAACAGGAGAAATACACAGCAGTTCACATTTGAAGTGATTGTGATAAACTTTGACAAGCTTTATATGTAGTGCCTTGCCAGCCGCTCTTCAGATTCCTTGCACCAAATGTTTTAAGAACTGCATCCAAGAAGGCTAAAAATCCATCTTCCTTTTCTCTGTAAGCCGGACATTGATGTTACTGCTGCCATGTTATATGTGCTTTGCCCACAGTGGAGGAGATGGAGGAACTGTGAGAAATATCTGCTGGATTCTCCCTGGTATGCCCGAGTGCATCTTTTCCAGGAATTCAATCATGTTTCACATGTGCTCAGATTTATTGTCTCCTTATGAACAGACAATTTGAGCCTGTACAGTTAGGAGCCTATCTTTAAATGCAAAGTCCTACAATGGCTATCTGATTCAGCTAATTACTAACACTTAATGATGTACTTCATACACTCATGCAAACAAGATCTATCAGATCTGCTCTCGATTTTTTTAGCACCTATAGTGTGTCAGCATGCTTATATTTGCTAATTAGCACAAAATCAATTACTGCTGGGGTTAATGAAAATGAAACCGTTTTTTCAAGTGTGTGGACAAATGTACTTATTGGACCCATGGGAACACTTTGACTGGATGATGGTGCTGGATTTAAAAATAAGTTAATCCTTTGTATCATATTTTGTGGGAACCTCCATCCATTCTTTATCTATCATCACTTATCCTGTACAGGGTCACAGGGGTCATTGGGCAAAGGCAGGGCTCACCCTAGACACGTCGCCCGTTCGTCACAGGGCTGACATAGTCAAATTTCAATCAAATTTTATTTGTGTAACCCAAAATTACAAATTACAATTTGACACTCTTTGCCCTTAGACCTTTGAACTGTTTGATGAAGAACCTAATCAAAAAATTAAACCCTGAATATGTAAAAAAAAAATGAGAAAACTCAGCAAAAACCACCGAAGGGGGGTAGATGTGCAATACTGTAGATTTCAAGTGTATAGAACACAACAGCATGACAATTTGTATAGAGACAAACAGCTGTGCTCACTCATATTCACAGTAAAAAATTAACCTAAGTTGCATGTCTTTGGGATTTGAGAGACACTGGAGGAGGGAATCGACACAGAGAGCACATGCCAACCCCACACAGAAAGACCCTGACCCGGCCAGGAATCGAACCCAAGACCTTCTTCCTGCACCTCTGTGACACCTGTAACACCTGAGCCACCTGAAATCCCTCTTAAATTTGTCAAAAAGTTCCACTAAAAACACAAAGGTCAACCTCATGTTGGTGCTACATCACCAAAGTCAGAAGGAAAAGTTTGATTGGTACAAGGTTTCATGGCAGCCCATCCGATTGGTGTCCAGATAGTTAACTGAGGGAGCAGACAAGGCCAGTGAGATTTTACTCATGTGTGGTCGATGATCTGAACATCTGGTGCTCTTTCGTTAAGCAGTACTTTGGAGTTTTGTCAGCAGGCTTATCGAAATAAAACACAGCGCATGTCGTCCAGAGATGGTGTTTGTGGGAAGGTGGATAATGTGTAAAGCCTTAATGTGTTTACATAGGGCTCGATTAGAGACAGACCCGATACTTGCCCCAGTGGTTTTTCAAAGAATCCATGTGGGCTGCTTGAGTGATTAGCTACTTTGAGTTTTTCCAGTAGGATTGTCTAGTGGGACTCTGCAGTGGATCAATAGGAGTTACAGTGATGAACTGTCAGGGAAATTTCTTTATTTATCTTTTTTTTTTTTTTTTTTAACTCTCCTGATGTCCCGTCCTGGCATATTTTGTATACATACTGTTTATCTTAGCCTATATATTTTAAACATTTGATAATAAGACAATTGAATACAAATTTAATGTGTCTGTCTGGCATGAGACTCTTTTGTGCTGGCTTTTATTGTTACTTAGTCCTTTTCCATCCCATTAAATCATTTAGCTTTAATTAATACACTTGTAGCTCCACATATCGTATTCTCCCCCACTCGAGAGAGGAGAAAAGCAATATAGGTACAAGAATGGGTCCACTGCCTCGAGTTGCAGTTAAGGACTTCTATATCCACTCCATCCCAATCCTTTGAGCCACCAAGAGCAACCAGTTGTTTCAAGCATGGTCAGCAGTTACATTATTTATTTGCTGTGCAGCTGCAGAAGTCATCTCAACATGCGCTCACCTGGAAACTGTCTTTATTCGACCTGCCAAGCTCACCCTTCCATGTTTCTGTGGCCTTTTGGCTGGCAATGATACTCACAGCAGCATTTCTCCGGCAGCTCAGACAAAGGGCAGAGACACGCGGCTTAGCGGGCGCTCACAGTGGCCCACCATCCTCCTTTATGATTATGCTCTGAAAATATGTCAGCATCTCCATGGTGATTAGCAGTCAGAATGTGCTGCGTCTTTGTCCTTGATTTAATGCCAAATCTCATAAGTAATAATGACTGCACAGGCTTTGTGTCTGAAGAAAAAAGTGTTTAAGGAAAAAAAAGATGAGTGGGCCCTCATCCCTCACTGTGTCAGAGGCAGAGTTTCCCAGCAGGGAACTTATGAAGCGGCGTTTTGGTTTTGAGATTTTCGTGAATGCTCTTTCTGAATCATACCGATCTCCTTGATTTAATATGGTGTGCTGTGGTTTTGTGAAGCCCAGGAGCTTATAGAAAAGAGCCGACCAAGAGAGGGGAGGCTGGCAGTGTGTGCACACGTTCATTACTGATTCTTGCTGCATTTAAATACTTGTTTTCCTATTTGAAAGGAACATGTGTAAGCAGACAATGTACAGATACATTATCCACATTTTTGACACAGGGTAGCCAGAGAGCAATTCAATCATGAGATGAGGGTTTGTCTCAACAAGGACCTGATGCAGATTGGTGCCTTTCTTGAGCACAAATTAGAAGGTGAAGATGCTGAATTAAGGTCTGCTGTTGCCTCTCACTTTATAATGAGTTCAGCTGAGGTAACCACCTGGGATTCTTTACATTTGTTATTGTTTCCTTGCAATCAGCCTTAGTTTTAGTGTACATCACAGTCATTTACAATCAGTTACGCTCTCCCTTTTTTTGTAGTAAGATGTTGCAGAGGACCAATTTAGCTTTTTGAATGCCTTTGTTGCAGACGAGCTACTGTAATAAGTGGGGAGAGTCAGATGCTCCATCTCAGAACTCTTATTGGTTCTTTTTTTATCAGAGTCAATCCAGCTTCTCTCAAAGGGACGGCAATGCGTAGGAGTACATTTGGCTCTGCACTCAGACTTTTATTGCAATGCAGAGATGTCTCTCTCTCTGCTGTAGGAGAATGAAGGTTCTTCTACAGTAAGCGTACCCAGCTGTGGGCTTGGACCAAAATCAAGTTGAATTAATGGATCGTCTTCCGAATATGGGATACATATGGGGGCACCTCTTATGTTGTATCGGTGGGTTGTTTTGGAATATTAATGGCCCAATCATTTGATTCAACCAGCAGATGTCAAAAACATTCTATTAGTCAGGAGTTGCAGGAAATGGGAAGGAGAGTAGTTAACGGCATGTACTGGGTGGAGTGCCGCCTTGTGCCGCCTTGTATTTATAGCTAATGCCCTCCCTCAGACACAAAGCAGCACTACCCTCTCCTCCTCCTCCCCTCCTTCTCTGCCGACATCACCCCAGTTGTATTTATTATAGGCTGCAAGGCCACAGTGATGAGACAATCAATATTTCTGGGATGATGAGTGAGAACTCATGCAATCTCTCGCTCGCTCTGTGTTCCTCCCTTGGCAGCGCTTCAGCAGGTAGAGATCAAAGCAGAGAGGACCTCTAAGATGCTGTTTGAGGGGAGACTGATGAAGTGCTCTGCTCTGTGTCCTCTAAACACACACACTCCATCACGCTGTCCTATGTCCTTGCTGTGTACTGATTAAAAAGTTTGACCTGGTGTATTTATGTCGACTGGAATTAGTGTTATCACACTTATTCCACTGCTGTGTGTGCGGATCTAAACAGAAAAAAGGCTTCAGTTACATTTTCACGTGAAAGTCTTTTATCTGTGGAGAAAAGGAGCCCTCTTGAAACCAACCTGACGGCAGAGATCTTTTTTTGTTCAGTGGCTCAATATATTGAATTCTTTACTCACAGACAAAAAAACGCAGATCACAAACATGATCATTTTAAATTCAAGTAGAGTTTGAAAAGAGGAGTCAGATAATATTGTCAAAGACATTAACAAGCCTTTTTTTGTGTGTGTGTGTGTGGGGGGGGGGCGGGTTTAACCATAAAACGTTACCATTATTCTGGTACCATAATGACTTTTGACGTATTATCATTTAGGAGGTGCTCGGTTTGTAAGAGCCTCAGAGAGGAATTGACTACTACACACATTTTATTTCCACGTGTCTCCCATTTCCAATCATTTTAGAGAGTAAGTGAAGGGGCATGATCTGCACTATTAACAAAGAATTAAATATTCAACTAAATAAATAATTAAGAACTTCCATGTGTTACTTTCACCAGTCCCCAACTAAAGAAAAGGTGCTGAGTGGTAGAATCACCTCCAGGAGCCACAGGATGGCTTTCTCTGTGGTTAGTGGCCCTCCAACAGCTCCTGTTACATTATAAATCTTTCACGCAGTCATTTTGGAATGCAATATCCCTGTCTAAGCGCTGGCTTTTCTTCTCCATTGTTATTAGAGCGATTGCGGCAGATGGAACACGAGGCTAAGGGGGAGCGTAAGCCACAGAAATTGAAAATTGATCAGACAGCAAGGGAAGTTGCTATCTCAGGCACCTGCTGTTTACCCTGAGACTGTAGACTACGAATTACAGTACTGTCAGTGAAGGCAGCGTTTATTACCCTCTGACGCCCCCCCAACCCGTTCGCGCCCAAAACGTGATGTTGCGATAAGGCCAACAGGGGAAATGAAATTTAAATACTACCTTGTTCATATCTATACCAAAGGGATGTGTAGAGGGGAGAAAAGCATTAAGTGGGACAGAAAATGTTATTTCATGTTGTTAAGATTTTGTGCATGACTCTTGCTGGTAGGCAAGGCAAAGTAAGGATTCTCCTGAGAATAAATGCATTTGACACATTTCCAGGTTTTTCTTTCTCTTGTTGGTCCTGTTATAGCGAGAGAATCCTATTCTGAATCATTGATAGATTGGAGGATAGCTACTTCATATGCATGTTTACTTCTATTGGTATATTTCACTTGCTAGTATGAAAATGATGAATAACTTCAGCAAGCAATAATTATTTAAATATTCATATGGGCAGCAGATTATCATTTTGACAAAGTTTTCAATTCATTTTTGAACTATAAATGTAAAATTTGACCTCTGAACTGGACATTTATAACATCCTAATGTCTCATGTCACTTGTCCTTCTTTCAACAGCCAAGTCAAAAGCAGTCTTCTGATTGTGTGGATTGATGATAGCACTAAGAGCTCTGTCATGTTCATATTAGCTATAATGCCATGACAGAAAAGGACTCAATAAAGGTGCCTGACAGAAAATGGGAACGAACCGGTGATCTGTCAGGGAAATCTCATTCATTTTCCTCTCTTTTTTCTCGCAGCACCGGATAGACGATCTGACGAATGAGACAGAGAAGACGTAGAATTAGGTCCTTGCTGTGACTGCTGGTGCTCGTCTCTCGCAGCTGATGACCATCCCTCAGGTTGCTGGACTGCAGGGCTGAGCCAGAGGCCTGTGTGTGCACTGAGGGGCCGCCCTGGCTTGTATGCTGGTCGCTTGCAGTTTCACTCGCTCGCAAGGACCATGTGGTTCTCTCCGAGGAGAAGTCACCTCCCCTCACTGAGCAGGCACGACGATTTCAGTGTGTCCTTGTGGGTGTTAAGTTTTTGTTGGTGCTTTGTGGGCATGGAAGGTCAGAACTACCACCCCACTGTGAACACGCAGTATGGCAAGCTCCGAGGGGTACGGGTGCCCCTGCCTAGTGAGATTCTGGGGCCAGTGGACCAGTATCTGGGGGTTCCGTACGCTGCCTCCCCAGTGGGAGAAAAACGCTTCATGCCCCCAGAGCCTCCCTCCTCCTGGTCGGGGATCAAGAACGCCACACACTTTGCTCCAGTCTGCCCCCAAAACATTCACAATGCTGTGCCAGAGATCATGATGCCAATATGGTTCACCTTCAACCTGGATATAGTCACTACGTACATACAGGATCAACACGAGGATTGTCTTTATCTAAACATCTATGTCCCAACAGAAGATGGTGAGTGCGGCGAATGAAAAGGGTGAAACCAAACATCTCGTCTTCTCTTCTTTCTCTTGCCTCCCCTCTCACTCTGTCTTTCCTCTAAGATTTTACGTCACCGCTGTACTTTGCGCGGAGCATGACCTGTTGTCTGGCGCATGCTGTGTCCGTGTCCATCATCTCAACCTCCCATCCTGACTTGAACTTTCATTTAGTCTTTTCATCAACTCTCCCCCCCCCCCATGCCACTGTTAGAGGTTCCTCTTTTGATGACTAAAGGACTTATTGAAATGAGAAAATAAAAGGAAATCTAATCATACAAAGAGCATATTTGAAATACTTGGTGCACCTTCCTAGCCTCACTGTCTTGACTTTTCTGGGGATTTTAACCATTAGCAATTAGCAGCCTGCCATATAAGAAAATGATCAAAACTGTATGGTTGGTGAAATATTCAGTCTGGTACATGAGAGGCCTGTGGCATCAGCCTGACCTATGTAAGACCCTTTACTCTCCTTTTTCTGTCTGTTTTGTCCTAGCACAAAGCTAAAACCTAGAGCAGGTTTTGGGCAAAAGGCAAGCAAAAATCAGGGTCCCCATTATTTCACCATTTTAAGGAGACCCACGCAGGAAAATGGCTCGAATAGGTGATGTCAGATACTCAATACTCAAATTTATAATATGCATTGCGAAACCTTGCCTGCTGTGTGGCTGTAATGGGTCTTAAATAGAAGTGCATGTGAATATGGGCTTCCTGTGTCCCAGGATGCAGCAAATTCATTCCACCATTTTGGAATATTTCTGCAGCAACACCCCAGTTTCTCAACAGGTCCTCTGTTGTTCTTGTTGTTGATGATGAATGGGCGGGTGGGAGGAGGTGGGGAAAGAGGGCTAACGAAGGGGTGTGTGTAGGGGGGTCAGACTCAGTCTGAGCTGTTGCATGTCACATGCCATCTTTTCCAGATCTCTCTGTTATTTTGTAGTTTTCCCATTCATTTTACAGTCAAAAGAATATCCAAGGAATGTGCCAGGAAGCCCAACAAGAAAATGTGTAGAAAAGGAGGTATGTAAAAAAAAAAAAGCAAAACAGGAAAAAAAAAGCCAACATGGAAGGAAAGAAAGAAATGAAAGAGTGAAGGGTGCGTCCTTCCAAAGCTGCCAGTATCACCCCACCTATCAACTCCCAAATCAGAGTTCTAATTGGGAAGAATGTGGGACTCATGATGCAGACAAACCTTGATGTGCATGTGAGAGATGAGTGAGTGGTTGTGCTGTGTTACATATGTGTGTGTGTGTGTGTGTGAAGGATCGAAAATAAGGGTCCCTACGTAAATAGAGATGAAGCTCTGTCAAGAAACAAATGGCAATGTCTAAGAATAACATTTTGCTAGATTGTTGTACAGCTTGTTCATGTTTAAACTGATATTTAAATGCAACTGTTGATTAAATCAGAGGCATGAGTGCCACTTTGATATACAAGATGTTCGATTTGCACAGAATTTCAGTCATGTTTCAGAATGCTCGGACACCATGTTAGACACAAACTTATTGCAAGTGTTTGTCAAACACAACATGTGAAAGTGTCTAAACCTCTGCCGCTGATTAAATTTAAACCGATACATTTAGCTCCACCTCTCCCTTATTACTTTCAGATATGATTTATTATTCACAGTTTTTCAGAATGGGTGTGGTGGGCTCAAACGCTTTCACCTATCCTTGTGGCAAATAATCAAACACACAGCCACTGAAACACACAACCTGCTTTCATTTGCAGCAGCTAAAATCGCACTGTTGGTAACGACAGAGGGCTAATTTGCTAAGCCTGCCTAAAGGCCGTAGGATCTTGCCAGTGTAGCCTAAAGATTGTGAGCCAGAGCATATCCCTCCGCTCTGAAGTTTCAGCTACAACTGGGAGACCTCTGCTGTTGATTTCCATAGAGGCAGCAGACAGCTATTGGCCTTTCTTTGTGCTCTCATTCATTCTGCTTTGGTAAACTAATTTTGTTCGAGACAGACTGACCCTCCAGGCACTTCTGCTTCTGAATTAGTCCCAGTTGTGGAATATATATAGAAATATCTCTTTAATATTCCCCTTCCACTTGGAATTTTTCAATTATCTGCCCTATGTTTGGTAATGAGAAAATGGTTTATCATAAGTTTCATATGTTGGTTTTGTGACTCATTGTTGTGCAGAAAGATGACTGTTGCTTATTTCCTCTATAGCACAAACACAAAGGTTGTAATTTTCAGTCTCGCTGAAAACTCTCTCTTTGTACGAATTGCTCCTTTTTTTAAAACTGATTCTTCTAATCTTAGCTTATGTTGAATTAGCACTGTAAATGAAGCATAATCTATCCTTCTCAGGCAATGTAGAAAGCAACTTATGAAGCATACTTTGTTTTTGCTTAAATGTTCCCGATACAAAATTAAAGTCTTTTTTTTTACTGTTTCAAAGTGAATTGAAAAATCAGTTCATCAGTTTGCTTATTAAAATTAATTAATTATGCAGTTATATCCATTCCATAAAACTGCCAATAATAAGAATTATATGTACAAAGCAGAGGAGTCATACACCCTGTGCACATTCTACACTTTAAACACCTCCAATTCTGATTTTACAATCTACACAAATCCTTCCTCTGGAGAAAAGGGTAATTAATTTTCAGAAAAAAATATGGTGCTGGACTCTTGATGATGATGAAATGGTTATGTGATTGTTGCCAAGCAACAGTAAGCAGTTGTGACAGAAACTGAGTAAATGACCCCGAAGGGTAAAGCACCTTTGCTGCAATGCTGTTGCCCATCAAGAAAGAAAGAGTGCATCGCCAAAGAGCTCTAATAAATGCAATGCTCATGATGTTAATATTTAATTCTTCTCTCTGAGACAAGAAGTTCTAGCTTGGTTTAAAAAAAAAAAAATGACTGTATGGGTTGCTTCAGCAGTAAACTGAAGAATGGAAACTGCAATTGGTTGCGAATAAAGAAATAGCCATTTATTCTACATTCCATCTATTCCATCTATTCTTCTTATACCCTGGCCTGGAACAAAAGATTTAAATACCACTGGTCTTCGTTTCCTGACTAAAGGTTTTGGTTACATATATGATGATATGTGTGTTCAGAATCTCTTTGAAAAATTTTAGCATTGTTTCTTGGGGTAATACTTACGCACACAGAAAACACATATTTTTTGAAATACATCCTAGTTTGAAAATTGATCTGTATCTAAATGGGGATCCATCTTTGGGTCATAT
>KV751330.1:3033662-3077903 GCA_001698575.1 Mola mola | reverse complement strand
ATACTGACAGATCCAGGCACTCGGAAAGAACAAAATGGCCACCTGAGGAATAGGGACTGAATATAACTGGTCTAAATTGTCAAGGCTGCAACATTTCACATTTCACTAAGACCCTTTTCACATTCTGACCTTTCTGATATTCAACTTAGAAGCCCAACTGTTGTCAGAGAACCCTTTTCCACCAGAGGAAAGGCAGTTAACATTCAGCATTTCCACAATATATTGAGTGAATTCTGGATTCAGTGGAGAAGTCTCCAGAGTCTTGGAGTAGTCCCAATAGCTCTGTGTGGATGTGTGTGTGTGTGTGTGTGTGTGTGTGTGTGTGTCCATCAATATTACTTATGTTAGGGGGACGCATGTCTGTTTACACACTTAAATTGTGGGAATTTGCTTTCCTTATCGGAGCAAAGTCCCCATATGGAGCCCATATTTATGTATGTCTTTGTAATGTCCCCCAGATGAGATGGAAACATGACTGTGTGTGTGAGTGTGCATTTTTGTTTTCAGTTCCATCCTGCTTAATTTTTAAATTTTCATAATTTTTACCTAACAAGTAAGCCCACCAAATTTGGTTTCTTTAAACCTGATCTGACAAATGAGACAGTTTTTCTATGTTTTCTTGTCAAGCAACATGAATTATAGCTGTTGTTTGTCAATGCCATCTGTTTCGAAGCAATGCACATGTTGGCTCCAGGAGGCCCACTATGCACAGAAACTCATCACGATTCATTTCAATTCAATTCAACCGCAATTGATTGCAGATTTATCTTAAATCTTCCTCTCCACGGTGGCAGCGCTTGTTAACTTTATCCTCACCTTTTCAGTCACTGCATATGTGGCATGTTTAAGGTTCCTGTTATAGATCCAGTTTTAACACATGAACACACATTCACAACCAGGCTCACAGTTTAAAGTGACAGAGCTTCCCTGTCATCACCTGCCACCCAGTCTATCTCTCTCTCTCTCTCAATATCTCAATTGCTTTACATCAGTCACACATGGAATGCAAGAATAAGCACAATTGCTAACAAGCCATTAAGCTGGTTGTTGAAGCAGGTGAAAGTCTTTACGAGGTTGAAAAAAATTTTGTAGGTTACCTTGAAACCTACATGACGTGATAGCTTGAAGGCCATCAATTTCTGCTCGAGAAAGATTGTCATGGCTGGGAACTGCTGCTGCTAAGTATTGTTCTACCCGCCACATTTCAAGACAGAGGCCATTCTTGTTTCCATAGACTTAAACTTAAGCATCTGACTGCTAGGATGAAAAAGACCTTAAACTCTGTCTCTCAGGCAGACAGTAGTACACTGGAGGAGGTTAAACTGAACAGTGCGCTCATAGCATTAGGTTCAATTGATTTTCCAGTAATGTTCAACGAAGATCGAAAGATATTTCAGCAGAATTGGAACACGTGTACAGCTCAGTGCTTATATTGTAGAAAATCTGACCAGTTTGACTTGTTTTTTTAATTGAAAATATTCAAGTGGATGTGCTACAAAACTCACATTATTTCTAACAGCAATATCCACATGATGACTCTGTATTTTTGGCCTGAGAGCCAAAATTAATCCCTAATTAGTCTTAATACATATGCAGCCAAAGTTTTTTCAGACTGTTAATGGATTATGAGTTTTGGCTATATTAGACAATTACTTTGCAGAAGGGTGTGGCCTACCTCAGATGGTGAGTCCAAATACAAAATAAAATCCCCTCTCCGGCTTTAATCCAAACTTCCAAAGCAATGTCCCCTGAACTGTTATTGAAACAAACAGGGTGACACAGGGGTTATGTTCATGTTAGCATGAAGTTGTTGTAGATACATGATTAATTTGGACAAGACTGCATTATTCATCACGCCTCATTATACAAATGGACAGAGTAAACACTGGCCAATGTGCAGACATTGGACTCTACCAAGTCAAATGGCTTCTCCACTTCGGAGCACTTGATTGTCCTCAGTAAATATCACAAGCGTTGGTCTGTTACATTATGCAATACTGTACCACATCTATTAAAACAGGCTCGCTCATTCAAATAAAAGTTGTTTAATAGTGCCTACATTAACGAGTTATGTATATAGCCTTTGTGTCTATATCAATTTGATAATGCTCCTCTGATTCCACGTGACTGAAAGGCTGAATGGTGCTTATATTTTAACGATTCCTTGTGATGTATCTCAGCCATCCAGATACGAAGGTATGTTGTCTCACCATTAATTTAGTTACTTGAAAATGTGAAAAAAAAAACAACCACACTTAATAAATGTATAGAATTTATTTTGTGAAATGGTAACTTATATTTTCCTACTAGATTAATGTTTGATCTTCATAAAGCACTTGGCCTTGTGTTTGCAAATCATGCAATCAAGTCAGAAAATGGGCAACCAAAAAATGATTATACATTGAAAAAAATAGCATGAATGCCACTTTTTAAGTGGCAGGTCAAAATAGGGCATGCAAACTGTTTGTGCATGATGCGCAGGTGCCCCAGGGACCTAAATATTACTAACATTAGCACATGGACAGCAGCAGATTATATTGTTTCAGGCAATGAGACAAGCTGAATTAACATTATGCATCACTGAGTATACATGACACACGCAATCGGGGGATTTATTTAAATCTCACCACCTCTAGGGATGTTACATTCTTGCATGTGTTTTTGTTTGTAATTCAAACCCTGTCCTTTTAACAGATTTCTTCCTGATATTTATCATAATACTTCAATTGCCAGATTAAACTGCCAATTCCAGAAGGAAGAAAGAAAAGAAAGTCGTTAAAGTGATGTTTAATGCACTGACGCCTCGCTAAAGGAATAGGTTCCAAAATGCAATTAAAACCAACTAGAATTACATGTTGTAGCTGTTCTTTTCACACAGATCTTTGAAAATAATAACTTATGAGGTCACAGTATTTCCCTGATTTAACAAAGGAGGGTTTTCTGAATGTGCCAGTGGTTTATGACCCTGCTGAAAAAATGTTCTATAAAAACATTGTTTACATTTTGATATATTTGATTTGATTTTTAAGTATCATCTTATTTTTAACTTGCATACTATTCAAATAAAAAAAAGAATGTTTATTTTTCACATACTGTATATGGAGTGTTAACAAGAAAACCCCAGATTCTCTAATGTGAACTGAGTCTTTAAATGAATATTGTTATTAGTCACATATGGTCTCAAATGATGCTTTTTTTATTGAAGTGCCTCTTTTCCCATCTGTGTGTTGTCCAACAATCTATTTTGAATTTCCCTGTGCCTCTTTATGTCTCTCCCTGCTTCAAAAACAGGGACCCATGCAAAAAAACAGGGAGAGGATTTATCGGATAACGACGGAGATGAAGATGAAGGTATTTTCCATGGTCAAAAAAGATGGTGCATGAGTTTGTAATTTTTTTTCCATTTATTTCAATGCCAAAGTATTCTGGTCATCTAATCTATATTTTGTTTTGTTTTGTTTGTTTGTTTCAATTAGCAAATTCAACCATCAAACACTCCTGTTATCTTACAACAAAGTTTAATCACATTTTACTGTGTGTGTGAGTGAATGTGAGGTCACCTCTTCATAAGCATTTAAATTTAGATAATGGCTAGTGTCAGACCGAGCCCTGGTTGAATAATTTTATAATCACATGTGGTGACTGGAGCAACCTTTATTACAAGGGCAAAGGTATTGGTGAGCCTCTCTTTTTAAAGCCCTCTCCAGTAGCTGTATCTGAGGCAGTATTATGGCAAAGAGAAGGTGAAGTTGCAGCATAATATCAGACCATTCACTGGGTCTGCCGGCAGATTTCAATGAGGAACAGCAGTTCAGGAGGGCTGCTGGAGAGGATTAGAGGCAAGAGGTGTAGAAAACGTAAAGTTGCCGCTCAGCACTCACATTGTTCACGTTCCATATTCATCTTGGGCTATTCCTGGCTCACGTTGGATCTTTGCCGAGATTAGACAGAGAGATGATTCTTGTGCTGCAACAAAAACGGCTTAAGTCTCTAAATCTAAATCAAACCCTTGATATGGCCCGTCCTTATCTTCCATTTCTACAGTACGGCAGGTGGTAAAAGCATAATGTTGGCTATCAAGGTTGAGCCTTTGATTTATGCCCAATTTGTTTTCTACATTTTTGCACATTATTGGTGCATTTGCTGAGCAAGATTCAGTTGTTTGGCACCTTAGCGTATGTTAACGAAATGTCCACCTTCTATTTGACAGGAAAAAAGAGATCTCAAGTTGCCATATTTCTCACTCATTTGTCTCAAGTGTTGGCACGATTAGAGCTTTATTGGGGATGCTGTATCAGGTTTTAAACACTACTGAGGCCAGCGAGCTAGAGTCCTTTCCAGATGTTCACGGATTTGTAATTGTACTCCTTCCTCTTTGCCAGTGGGCTCTCCTTTCAAACAAAAGCCTCACACTGGCCTTGATCACAGAGCAGGAAGCATTGCCACGGCACCACTTTGACACATAGGTGTTTCTCATTCTAGCCCAGGGCGAGCTGTTGCAGCTGAAGCCAAATTGCCTTCACTTTCCAGCTTGACTGCGCACATGCATGTGTATGTTTGGTTTCCCCCAAGCAAGCCCACATGCATCAGTGTATGTAGCCTTAAGTCCGTTCAAAATTGCTGACAAGTGCCGACACCTTTGTCTGGCAAGTCTTTGCATGCACGCACAGTGGCTTGGTCTCCAAGCTGTTGTGCAAGACTAGCCTCACTGAAAATGTGACAAGCCTTTTTTTACTGAGCGCAACTAATGCTATTTGCAGAGCAACACTGTAGAAGAGCAATACGGTCCCGGCAGTTTCTCTACCACTGCACTGTAACTAATGCATGCGTGACAGAGCAGGCCATCAATCTCTAAACATGATCGAGGAGATTTTCATTGTTCTGGCAAATGTGTCTGTTTTCATGGGACAACATATGACACCAGTGTTCAGAGAAATTCCTCCGTTTCTCTGTAATTCCAGTTGTGTGTCCATCCAAAAACCATCCCTTCTTCACTGAGGGAATGGTTGAGAGCAAACTGCAAAGTCCTTGCAAGCTGTCTTATATACTTATGGTCACACAAGTGGCTGTCTTATTATTGCGGGTAATAGCAATATTCTCTTATACTCTGAATGTCTTGCATGCCTTATGGTTGAATATCAAATATTAGTATTCAAGTTAAAAGGAAAGTAGAATCTGAATACAAGGAGAGCCCCCACTCTCTCCCTCTTTAGCCAACCCACCTTTTATCCATATATTATCATTCAGTCTAGAGAGCTGCTGTCTTTTCTCATTTCTCTGTATAACCCCTTCCATCTGCTGGTCTGTTCATCCCAACATTATCATTCAGTCTCAGTCGGCAGACTCCGCCGCGCCATATTTTAGCCGCTCTCCTGCCTGTTATAACCCCAAAGACATACTCTTAAACTCTAATCCAAATAGTTTTATTGGAACAACAAAGAATTTAGCATATTGCCAAAGTAACCTATTTAATGGAAAAGTAATATATTGATTTGCAATACAAACTAACAGTCAATGATAATGTTCTGACTGAAACCAGGAGATAAAGAAAATTATAAATCTAGTGATGAATATAAAATATGTAGCAAAGAATATAAGAAAGAATATATAATGTCTGTTTGTCTCTTTTGTGTGGCTGCCTGTCTCTCTGAGTAGCAGTCTAGCTTCTGGCATTCCCCAAAGTACATTCAAATTCTGCACTGCACTCCCTCCAACAACACAGACGTGCAGGCCATGTCGCTATGATTTTCATCGGCCCTCAATCAAGACTCAATTTTACAGAGGCCTTTATTGTACTGTAAAAGGGATCTTTCAATCACCTATCTACTCTTGTTAGATAAAGGTGGGCATGTATATAAAGGAAGTAAGGTCATGCAGGAGCTAAACCTCCTTAGGGGAGCATGGAAGCGGTGCAGATGCACCGTGCCCAGTTTTAGAGAGAGGGGCCGTCGTCTCCACTCCACCTTTAGAGTGTCTCGCACTATTGATGCTTAGGCTCTCTCCCACTCTAATCACTCTAATCAGGGGGAAGGCTTCTACCCAGTGTCAGTGTGCACACATTGAAACATGAACGCCCGCAACCATCAAATCAGTGAAGGATGAAAACATGTAAACAATGCTCGCTTCCAAGCTCTAGAAGCAAGACCCAAAGCAGATAATACA
Source organism: Mola mola (assembly GCA_001698575.1). NCBI lineage: Eukaryota > Metazoa > Chordata > Actinopteri > Tetraodontiformes > Molidae > Mola > Mola mola. The sequence continues at coordinate 3,071,741 of KV751330.1, read as the reverse complement.
CACAGAGATGCATAAAACCCCAACCCCAGAGATACTCTCCAGCACTGCAGTGCCAGGGAGCAGAATTGAGCTCCACCTGCCTGGATATTACACACACATTTGGTAAAGACTCGAGTTCAGCTCAGGCATGCTGGAGACTGGTTAATTGACAGTGTTGGTAGTTCACACACCATTCTCGCCATTCTGTCACTATCATATTCCTCTGATGTGGCAGAAATGAGGAGTCTTGCCCCTTGAAGCCCCTTTCATGCCAAGATATTTGGAACACTGCTGCTCAGCTTGGCAGCAATAAGCATTGCTGCCAATGGCCACTCATCAATGGCATCATTTGAGCCCTTGCACCCATTTGGGCATATTTGAGCCCTTCCATCTATTTCAAAGGATGGAAGATACAGAATGTTACTGCCATTTGTGGTTGTTTTTCTTTGTCCTTTACTGTTGAATGGCAGAAAAAATTCGGCAACTCCAAAACATGTAAAAGTGCATGGCTCTTGAAACATCTAGACAATGGAGCAAGAGTGGACTGTTGCACTGTTGCATACACAATGAGTTTATTGATGTGTTGCCTTGAACCCTTTGTCTTGTTTGTGTACAGAAACCTCAGCTATTGTGACTCAGTTCAAGGATGGCTGGCTTCCCTGAAATATCTAAGGGTTAGTCTTTGTGCACTTAAGGAGCAAACAGCTATCTGTGAGAGTTAGTATTGATGGCACCTCAGCAGCTACACCCTCTCATCTAGATCCAGACCAGCAATAGGGGGGTTTGGCCTTATAGATTTCTCATAGTGTCTTCCCTATTTTTCTCAGCCTTGCATTTTATCTTTATTCTCCATTCTTATAGACACTGCTCTCTTTCTGCCCTGTTGCAAACATCATATTTAAAACACAAGGAGGAGCAGAAAGTCGTCCCTTCTATTACATTTACAGTGGCAATGTCAAGATTTATAGTCAGAGGTGCAAACTCTGGCCCAAATCTCTTTTTCATGTTCCCAATGACTTCTTCGGATTCCTTTATATACATAAGACATACCTCAGTTGTGCTTGCGAATGTCAAGTGTTTTGGTGAGCACACTGGAGTATGACTCACTTCTCCTTCTGGTTCTGCCACTTCTGATTATGTACAGACTTGGAAAGACCACCATAGCTTACAACAATTGCTTTCCTTTTTTTGGCTTTTTAAAGGCCCGCTTCATCTGATTCAACAAAGGGGAATATTTAGTGGGCCACCAGAGTGACTCGTTCAGCAGCACTAGCTGTTATATAATTGTAATGTGATTACGCTGATTTGCAAGGAACTCCAAAAGCACACACAGCTCACGAATATGGTCTGAAATGGACATGTTGTGAGTGAAGCACAAAGCCTGGCGTGACAGGAGCACTACAGTAGGGTGCATGTCATGTCCTGCCACATAAGCCCCCCTGCCATGACCTCACTTATAGCTGCTGACAGCCACCGTGCTTCGCCAAGTGTTGACACAGTGAATGCAACGACACCTACCTCCGCTTGCCTTTGTCCTCGTCCACTCCCAAGTGTCAAAACCGCTTCTGAGGTCGCTTAACACCAGACATATGACTGACTGTCTTCAATAGAGAGAGAGAGAGAGAGAGAGAGAGAGAGAGAGAAGTCAAGGCTCAGGGTTGAGAATGAGTGCTTTCTGCCCTCCTGGTGGATTTCACTTGCAGCACCAACATTTGGAGGCTCAGCTTAGGCCTGAGGTTTACCTCCCACTGACAGCCCAGTCAGTCCAGGCCATCGATGCACCTATGGCCTTCTCAGGTCCCTCTGACGTTCATGCCTTGTGATGTATTCTAAGATGTGACTGCCCCCCCAGACCCTTTATTTAGTAAAGTACGAGTTGAAGGCACATTTTTAATGTATTCTCTCTACTGTGATACAATTACTCATTTGTTCTTTGTGTAACATGTTCTTGGGTGTATACCACAATATTAGATGCTGCATGATCCCACTTGTGCAACTGAGAGAAATATGTGAAAGAATGACATTATTATAATTATTTAGATTTTTTTTTTTTCTCTTGGGTTCACTCTTCATTGCACTCATTCATCTGCATTTCTATCACATACATCTCCAATGTAATCCAACACATAATTTTTATTTGTCTTTTTAGTTTCAAATCACTGTGCATGGAGGTTTTATTGCAAATATACTGTGCATTAATGAACCTATCTATGTTTCTCTCCTAGCACCAGGCAACTGTGGTACAATGTGATGCTATGAATGTGTGTGTTAACGTGTTGATGTGTCGATGTGTTTGCCTCGCAGAAATCATGACTTAGTACGCAGCTTTTCGAGGTAGCAAAATAGCCACCTGTTACACAAGATTAGGCTGCCCAGAGAGCCCCCCTCTTCACTCATCATGTCAGATGTTAATTTATCCAGACAGGATAACTGTTCCTCAATGCAAAGCAAAACTTCCCTCTGACACAAATCACAGTGTCAGCAAGAGATGTACATCACATCCGTGCGACCCCTCCCACGTCAGATCGAGTTGATGAATAGATTAAAACAAGTGGAGGTTCAGTGTCTCCAATCGCTCTCCCAACGGGATTTAACGGTTTTCATGGAGACCCAATGTGACTCAACAAAAGAGGTTACTGATGACATTGACATGACTAATCTTTTTCTTATGTCTGCCTCCTTTCCTTCTCCCTCTTCTTCACCATTCTCTATGTATCCGTGGCCCATTTGTTTGAGAAGCTTGTGTAGGATATCGTTTTGCTATCCCTCCCTCCCTCTCCCTCCTCTTTCTCCTCTCTGACTGTGCCTTTCATTCTCTCTTACCAAGTGCATCCCCTCCTCTTCTTGTCTCAGATAAGTGTGTGCGTCGAGAAGTGCCAGCCACCAATCACATTTCACCGTGTAACCTCCTCAGATACCAGCAAGATAAAGATAGCTATAAATAAGGCCATGTCACGTACAAGTTATTGCTCTGCTGTTGAACCTAATGTTTTTATCATGAATTAATACAATATAACAATATATAACCAAGAGAATCATGGAGAAAAGGCCTTAGCTCTGCTACAGGGGTTGCAGAAAGACACTTCTCAGTTGTGCTTACTGATGTGACGGGGATGCATGATGACGAGCAGTGCCTGCAGATGGATGGAGATTCCGCAATTAGCTGTTCTAGAGGATTTCAAATTTTGCCTTTCAGTCCCCATAGCAACGAGAACACCCTTTAAATCTGAGCTGAGTGCTTTCCCCTCCGTTTTTTTCCCTTTCTTTTTCTTTGAATTTTCTTCTTTTCTTTTTGCCTTTCCTCTTTCTAGTCTCTCTAAGTGCCCTCCCACCTTCTCTTTCTTTGACCCACTCTTAGAGAGTTGGGGGGGGGGGGTGGACAGAGATGGAGGGAAGATGGAAGAGAAACAGGGAGAGTCTGTGAGTGAAAGCTATACAAAGTGCGGGAGGGGAAGGCGAGAAGCTACACAGAACAGGAGCCGGGGTTGGTGCGGGGTGAGCAGGAGTGAAAATGAGAGAGAGTTTTTGTTTTGTCTCCCAGCTTGAGCTAGGCAGCCAGTAATTCAGTCAATTCCTCAGACAGAGGCTTTTTTTCTCAGCTTTACCTCTGGATGTGCATTATCTGGTTGGAGTGTTGCTTCAGCTGGTTATGAAGCCCCGATTTGGGGATAGAATAAACAACAGTTCAGCAAAACTGAATTGCAAATTTAACTGTTTGCAAAGACCATACAAATAAATTGTCGCGCAGAGATAGGCCCGCGTGCAAGGAGGAGCATGGTAGTGTTGTTTAATTAGCCGATGCATTTTCCCTATCACTGTTAAGTCCGATTAGCCTTCTCCCTGGTAAGGAGATGTGTCAGAGGATCTCTCTCTCTTTATTCTCCCTAATGGCTTTCCATGTGTCTATATTTGGAAGTGGGGCTGTCTCCTGGAAGGCAACACAAAACAACCCCAACGGTTTAGCTCTATGCAGCAAATATTTTACGTGGTAAATGACAGGCCGCAATTACAACGAGATGGCCAATTATTGTAATAGAGATGAACTCAACATAATGAGTAGATATTCATTTGCAGAGGATATTGAGTTTAGCAGACTGTATCCTTGCAGCTGGTATCTGAGAGGTGACCGTCAGCTTGTGTTGTTTGTGGCCACCACGTGCTCTATGTACTATCTGAATCTGAGCTGACTCCTTGATCAGAGCGGGTGGACGACAAATGTGAGTGTGTTAATGATGGCCACTCTTGCAGACATACGAGACACTGGGGCCAAGCCTGTGATGGTTTACATCCATGGAGGGTCCTACATGGAGGGGACAGGCAACATGATTGATGGCAGCGTCTTGGCCAGCTACGGAAACGTCATCGTTATCACTCTCAACTACCGTGTCGGAGTCCTCGGTAAGCACCTCTTCCTCTTTCTCTAATTTTTCAATCTTTCAAGGACATTTTTCTGGGCCATTTTTGTAGGGTAGCTAGGTGTAATGAGCACCGCTGATTGCCACATTCACTCCAAATAAGGAAGAAGCTCCAGCTGCTCTGCGCCTCTTGTTCATGTGGCTGGCTCACATATCAGAATCACAGTAATTGAGTGTGGATTTGTTGTTGTGACTGGGGTTTAGAATAAATTAAGAATTTATTGTAATGAAATTTAGAAAAAAAGTTGAGTGGGCGTGATTCTGAAAAAAGATGAGGTGAAAAGTGTTCCAGAGAGAATGAGGGGTTCCTCACTCTCTGTCTATCTGAGCAGTGGTTACTCACAGATTGACTCACACAGCTGAATCCTCACACACTTGTGTGTGTGTGTGTGTGTGTCTGTGTGTGTGTGTATGCAAGGGGAGAAAGAGAAAGGCAGAGAGATAGAGAGACAGCAAAAGAGAGGGAGAGGGAGCTCCATGGAAACGGCTGCAGCAACACAAAATGGAGTGTGTTAGCACACGACCTGAGCTTTGCACCTTTCCCATCCATCTCTCCAGCACAGCTGATTTTCACCCCCTCACATTTTTAACTTTTAGAGTAGCTGTGTAACCGCGACAAGTATTTTGAATCTAGAACACAATATCCATAGTTGGCATTTGAGAGCGAGAATGAGAATATTGCCTTTGATGTATACCAGTATCAGCTGCGGTTAACATAAAGGACAACTATAGTTCTACTTTATGTTTCTTCAAAAAAAAACAACAATTCATTAACCTGCCTTCGGTCCTTTTAGATATATTTATACTGTCTGTGGCTTGTAGCCTCAAGCCAAATAGCTCTACATGTAGAGTAAATCTGTCAACAGAGAGGAAAATAATGAATTGATTTAAGACTGAATAAAGCAAATATTCCGTGAGCACTGGTGAAATACCGCAATTATGGAATAATGATCAAAGCAAAGATGTGGTGTATACCAGTAAAGAGGAATCATAAAGCCAGCAACTACTAGCTCTACACCTACGAAGGAATAACTGTTGCTAATGCTAGTTCACAGTTTATGTTAGTAAGCATCAGGCTTACTGTTACTTTGATTGTAGAGGAAAACTTTAGAAGGAATTAAGCCTTTGTGTGCTGTATAGGCTAACTTTTAAACCCAAGTAAACTTGTGAACAGATTTGGATCCTGGATTCTGATCGTGGATCTGTGTAATTGACATTTACCTGGATCCGGGATCCAAGTACATTTCAATTTCCTGGACACTAGTGAAGTGGCAGAGGTATACATTCTAAGTGTTGTTGGTTTTTTTTGTATGTGCATTAACATTTTCTTCTTTCAAAAGTGACTTTGTTTCACTTTAGTACACATTACTTATGATAGTGAGGCTTTTTAATGTGTTTTAAAAGGCAGAAAGCTTTGGTACCACTAAGCTGCTTCAGACTTTGACTGCACAGGCATCGTGGTACAACATATTGGCTTTGGCAAATGTTCCTTTAAGGAGCATCTGCGTCACCTTGCAGCTCAGAGAGCTCCACATGCCATGAGTGGGAAGGTGACTGAGCAGTACTGCTTACCCTTCAGGACATTAAGATGAGTGGTGTGGTTGAATCACCCAGACACAAGTATATATATCCTGGGACTCCCTTTTTGATGAAGATGAGAAAGCCAAAGCCCATCAATTTTGTCATCAGCATCGCTCGCCTTAAATGTGGCATGTTTCCCTCTGCTATTTTTGTAGAGTAACATTTTGTGCTTTGTAATCAGCCTTCGAAGTCGGAGCATGCTCCTGTCGCCCATTTAACGCTGGGCATGTAAGCTCAATACAGATTGATGATCATACTTCTTTCATGGCACTTCAATTATGAGTCAGATGTTTCTTCTCCCGCTGCCACATTTCACTAAATGTCATTCAACATGCATGCACACACACCCTCCAACGCCACATGTGAGTGCGCTGGGCACGTGCACACTCGCACACATGCTAGTGCTTACGCTAACAAGCCTGCAGCGAGTGCAGTGAGACTCGAGCAACAAACAGCCTCCGCACACAGATGCAAAAACACACCACCCAGATACACACTAATAAAGTTCACGCAGCAGCTCTCTTGTTGAGCTCCCCAGCAGCCATTCTGAGAAATGAGCGGAGAAGAAGTGATGCATGTAGTTGAGCGATAATGTCCAGCGCTGTAGCACGGTCCGCTAATCTCCCCATGGTACGGCTTTAAACTGTTATTACAGACACACTCATATAAACCAAATAAAACCAAGGTCAGAGAGAAATCAGACCTTGATGGGCCAATACTCTCTTAAGCTGTTTGACGATTTTCCGTCATGAAGTGTGAATTGCAATGCTCTATATGTGAGAAATCACGATTGCATGTCTCCATTTTGTTTTCATTCACATTTATCTTTAATTGAAAATGGTTGTTGCTCCCAAATTTAACCATAATCTGGTGTAGACAGCATTAAATGGCGTAGACTGATTGTTTGTACTGGACACACAAACAACACAGACACTTTGAAATACTGTGCAGCAGGATTCCCTCAGTTTAAATAATGAAAATGAAAAATCTACGCAGGGTGAAGCAGAGTCATGTAAAATGCAAAATAAATAAATTTTCAATTAAAAAAAAATGAAAGGACCTTTAATTAGGCTGCTTAAAGGGATGAGGGAATAATGGAGGCAGAGAGAATTGGACGAGATAATGAGTTTAAAGTGAAAGCAGTCAAGGCATCTCAAACTACGCTTTCTGACACTAATATAGCTCTCCCACCATCCCTATGCAATCCGAATATGGCATTAATAATGCAAGAAACACCTTTGAAATACTCACAACAAGCTGAATATTTAACTTCTTGCAGAGAACAATAGGCCAGGACCATTAGGCAACAACAATGCTCACTAACAAATCTGCACTGATTCTTCATGTGGAGAATGAGGAAATTACACAGCACTGAAGCTTGCAACTGTCAGTGAAGAAGGGTTTTTTTTTATAATCTGCTGCATTTGTGAAAATTTTTGTCACACCATTTTTGACCGCTTTGCACGGAAAAGCGGTAAGAAATTATTGAAAGCCGGTGCTCGCTATGTTCATGAAATATAGATTTAGCATTTGTTAGGTGCATTGTCCGAAACACAGGCCACAGTGAATTCGGTCTATATTGCTGCCTGGTTTTAGAAATTAGTTTAGGTGCATGGCACCTGTAGAATTCGCATAAAAAAACGAAAACTGAGAAAACGCTCGCACGGAGAGAATGACACAGAGACAGAGAGTGAGAGGAGGAATATTGTAGCTGGGGGAGATAACACGGAGGAGAGTTGTACAAATTCTCTTCGGAGCCTCTGATGTGTCGAGTCACTGCCACCCCTGCTCCAATTAAAGAGGAGTCCACTAAATTTCAAGTGCTGTTCATTCATACCCCCGCAGCTCTTAGCTCGACTCTGCTCTAATGGTGATTATTGCTTCAAAGGCAGGACCACAATCCTCCAGACGCCCTATTTGGATACTTTCATATCTCAACCTTTCACTGTTAAGACGAATGAGATTGATATCAGATTTAATCTCTAATTACATATTGACCCACCACAGCATGATTATCAGCAGATGAGAGCAATGCAGCGTTTTAGCCCATCCACGCTTGTCCTATTAGGACGCAATGCTGCGGTCAGGGACTTGAAGAGCGGAGTTTGTTTACCATTGATCTGTATGCGTGTGTGTGGGGTCTGTGCATGTGGCGCTTTTACTGAGTTGCCGTGCCTCTCTACTGATGTGTAATGAGTTCCAGTCAGAAGAAAGTATCTTGTATCACTGCTTTTTATATATAATTACTCACTGGCTCTCCAGAGCATGCCAATTTCCCAGTCCATTGAGGCAGGCGGGCTTCATAACTACTCTCCAGACGCATTAAAAATTACAAAAGGCTGCCCATCTTGCCAAAACCCAAGGTGAGAGGAAAACGGCCAAGTACAGGCTGCATTTGTGGAGTTTTCACCTCTGACAGTGCTTATTTCTAACCTTTAATGTCTCCTTTATTTCTGTGATCGCAGCCATTTTATGATGGAACCGTCGGAGCTGTGGAATTTCAGTTGACCAATGTTATTTCTTCTGGCTTATTTGCTTTCAAAAGATCATAATAATAACCTCAACCTACTGTATGACTGTAGATGATAGCAGTACTCTCAGCACTAAAGCTGCGGTTTATTTAGCGCTGATCTGTTGAATTGCCACAGTGCCAAAGTGTGTGCGTGGTAAGTGACTCCGCCTCCCTCGGGTTATGGCCCTCTCTTAAACCAAAGACAGTGACAGTTGGTAATTCGGACAGGGATCTGAGGAACGGAGGATTTTTTTGGGCTGTTTAGAAACAATAATGTAGCGCAGTCCGGAACACAAGTATGGTAGTTTTTCACTTGCGAAATTCACCGAAGAGCTTTCTGACCCAACATCTGAGCTGCTTGACTAACAAACCAACCAGATGTTGTTCAATCAATCGCTGGATGGTAGGTAATTAAACGGGCCATCTAAGATGTCATGTGGACACTTTCTGTCTGAGGCCTAAAACCATCTCTGCTATTGAATATCTTATACTTGTCAGAGTTCATGTGATTTAATACATTTTCAATTAGCCTTAAATATTCGCCTCTCCTTTGGTTATGAATCAGCTGTCCTAAGACATACAAATTCAGGGTCACCCACCGTTTCACTGTAGTGGACAGTGGCGATATACCTGACTATAGGAACTATAGGAAAAACTAACTACAGTAAAAGATTAATCTGTGCGAATCACAAATATTTCGGTTTACACCCAGGGAAGTCTGTAATTTTATTCAAGGTAATGGTGCATGTTTTGTGGTCGCCTTTTATTTTAACTTCCAGGAGAGCTTGTACAAGCAGAAAGTCAGAGAACAGGACTAAATGTTACCCTAATGAAACTTAAATATTTTTCAATTTTCCAGGAACATTTCTGTCAGAGTCAGAGATTTTCATCCGCAATTTAAATTTTTTTTAACAATATATGAATAATGCAACTACCTTGGTTTCACACTGCTTTACTGCATCATTACATTATGTTTTCTGTCTTTCCTTCTGGGCTACAGATATATAACTGGTACACAATTTACTGTTTTATGCAGTTTAATTGGTCTTTGCAAGGGCAGATTTGTGATATGGTTGACTCTATTTAAAATGAGTAATTAAAATATCAGAAAAAAACAAAACTATAACAACTTGATCCGTCAATAAAGATAAGATTTAATCTTACATGTGGGACATTGTATGTTACAGCAGTGCCAGAGAGGACAAAACGGGGGGGATAAGAATATAATACAATAGAAATACAATACACTTATATATTTTATTTGTAAATGGTTTGTGGGTTTTGCTTGTCATTAACTAGAAAAACATAAATTAGAAGTGGAAAATAATAATGATATAATGTAACATATTGTAATAAAATGTGTACAGTATGTATCTGTTTTTCATCATAGATAAATGAACATATATACACCTAAACATAATTCATATGTAAATAGTAATGGGATAATTAGTCATACCGTATAAAGCAGCATTTACAGATACGTATACGTAAGATAAAGATTTATTTCCTTAGAAAAATACTATGTTCGGACTGGAAAAAATAAACAGCAGCAGATTATCATTACACTCCTAAAAGCACTTTTAATACACTCAGAGTAATTATATGATTACATATGATTATACTCTTTGGTATTTTTAAATGTTCATTGAACAGCACATCTTGATCTGTAGATTTTTGTTGTATATTTATTTATTTATTTTTTTGTTAATTGTATTCTTACAAAAAAAAAATGTTACAGTTAATTGGCCACAAAGGACTATAAGTACTATTTATTCTGTTAAAATATGACTGTTTTTAGTTTTTCCAAATATACACATGTCGCCATCAGCCACACAGCAAGTTTTCTGATAACTGAACCAGCCCCCAGATGAGATAAATCAAATCAAAATCTCTCAGATTAAACAAAAATTAAACATTTCTATGAAATGACATATTGTTGGGACATTTTCAAAATCAATCAGCACTGTGGTCAAGCGACAGCCAGGTGTTTCCAATGATGCCTTAAGTTTTGTGGAGCAACTGCAGACACACTAGGAGAATAACGTTGCCAGTGGCTTTGCTGCTTGTATACGGTCCCATAAAAATGTTAGCATTTGTTAATGTCATGCCATCCCTGCGGAAACAAGAAGAAGCTGCAGAAGCATAGCAGCTACTGTGGCAATGGAGAGACACTTTTTAAGAGCACAACTCTCAAAGCATGTGTGTTTTATCACGGTCTACAGGTCAGGTGGCAGGTCTGATTTTAAGGCAATTATGGTTATGGGATCGGTTCTGCTACTGTGCCGTACTTTTACTGAAGGAACTAATCCTAACGACCTGTTAAGGGGTTGGGCTTAACATCGTAGAAACCAAACTTTCCATCTTGATGCATGAACTTGTGGGCAACCTTGCACACATAGGTCTTCCTCTTCCTGGAAATCTGTGTCTGATTCAAACATGTGTGTGTGAGTTTTAACCAATGTTAGAACTTGACAGTGTGCAGCATATAGTAGACTAGACTAAGAGGCAAAGATGTAGAATTACATCCAAGTCATTTCCAGGGGAACAAAGGGATTTTTTCTATTGAAAAGATTTGAAATATGTAGTTTTGCAAAACATAACTTAGTTTTTAAGTGTTTAATCAATGGTTGGAGGAGGTAATGAACATACCCTGGTGCGTGTGATACTTTTATAGTATCCTTGCCCTGTTCTTAGAAAATGATAAGTGCTCGATTGACTGGGTTTTTTTTCCGTTATTTTTTTTCTTTTTTTCACTACAAGGTCATGTACAAAATGTCTAATTGCATCTCATCTGTCATATCTGAGGTCTGGGATCACAAAAATCACTCTGAGTTACTACGGAATAAAATTCAACAAGACACCCTCCTGTGGCGAGGGTGAATCCACTTAAAATAAAGAGCCTCTAAGTGTTCCCAGTCATTTTGGTTATCAACTGATATATGAGCTTGGCACCCAGCACAGGAATTCTCAGACCGTAGGTGGAAGGAAAGAGTCAAGGCAGAGTGAGCTCTCTTTGTCTTTTATTCTCAGGAGGGGAGCTGAGATGGATATTTACTTGTTTTCTTTGCCATTTGGACAAATTCATCCAAATTAAGCAGAGAACAAAAAGCATTTATTCATCCTATTAATGTCAGACAGTGAGGGATTGAAGTAATGGCTTTCATGCTCCGGTCTGCAGCAGCTTGTTGATGCTCCTCTCCTACAAATCACTGCCAAGAAATTAACTCTTAAGCCACTCTTGCCAGACAAACTGCAACCAACATCTGGCTCTGCAAGACAGAGCAAGGACAGGGCCTATTGTTTCTCAGTTCTCTGCTTGTCACCATTCCCAAGAAGATGCTTCCTTTGTAGCTTAAAACTCTTAAACAGTATTGATCAGAACTGAAGGCGAATAATGCTGAGCAGGACTGAGTCCCCAGAAATAATGGAGCAAATGATGTCAAACAGCACTCACTCAGAAGGAACTTGTATCTTCCACAAAAATTATCATTTTTGTTCCTCAGAGTAGACATGACTGGAGGCCGGGCTGTCTGGATTTGAGTTCACAGGAAAAGCTTCTATTTTATTTTTCTTTCAAAGGCTCTGTGGTATTAATTTTTCATTAATTTGTTTAGAAAGAGGCTAAGTGACTGTATCTTTTCAAATACCGAAATACCTTTCTGAATTGAAAGTTTTCACAGATGAGCCCAAAATCTGAAACTTTCCTTAATGCAATCTTTTTATATAAAAAAATCCAAAGACTATACTATGAAAATTTTACTGACCATAATAAAACCCAAAATGATCACAATATGGCGATATTGCAGAGCAATTGGCAATTTTTAAGAGCAATTATTTGATAAAGTGGCTAAAGTGGCTTGGCTAAAAAAAAACCTCTGTCCAGATATAAAAAACAGGTTTGTTATGTCACGTCACCATGATTTTAATGTTTTTTTCAGTAATAATGTCAAAATAATCACATCTTGCTTTTTTTGTCTCATGGTACAGCCCTGTTGTTGATGTTGTTTATGTTAGTTTCTCAACTAGTGATATAATTATTTACATTCAGTGACAGTCTTCATTGCTATTAGCGGCGTCCACCATTCAAATTAGCTGCCCGCATGAGATTTAAAGCAAACAATACATGCCAAGCTTTCAGCTTTTTATGTTTTAATGGAAATAATATCAGCCTCACAGTTTGCCGTTTACTGTCCTGCCATCTTCACCTCACAGCGCAAATATATCCTTCAGCCACTTCAGAAGCAACTAACTGTAAATAACAGTAGGATTTATGTGGGGCAGGCAGAGGAAATGCACTGAGGTTGGCGCGGCCAAGCAATCATTGTTCAAAAAAATGCATCCGCAGAAGGAGTTATTGTAATTTGTCGCATCTTCTTTGATAGGGGACTCATTTTGAGGTCAGCCAACAGGATAAGCTGCATATTAAATATTGTGGGTTGGTTTTTTTTCAAAACATAATTACCGTCTAATCATTTTCTGCTCATAGCTTTGGGGAATTCATTTGTTTTCATTTAGCCTTATTGACTACATAAAAAAATCACTGGTAGTAAACTAGGGAGTAAAATATGGACAAAATGAGGCAGCAGAGTTAAAGCAGTAATATCACATAACTTTCTTCACCTCTGATCGCTCAGAAAAATTTTTTTGGGCTGATGTCATGAATATTTTGACATGATCAGCCTAAAGGCATTGCTGACAAACACAATGATGCATTAGTTTTTCTCTTTTTTTTTTTTTTATAACCAACTGCCACAAAGCAGCTCTCGCTATGATGCATGTTTCTATAAGACCAACCACCTGCAATCATAGCTGTGTTGCATAAAAATGTTTTGCAGCGAATGACCAAAGAAATTCCTCTAACTGTCGTGGCTTGATGTCAAATTGCTTATGTCTTTTTGATGAGATTTTGTCCTTCTTTTTTTATTCTTACAACAAGTGGGAACAGGAACACAGCTCATTACAGTTCATATACATGGCCTTTCAGAAAACTGTGAAATTAAGAAATCAATTTCTACAGTACAGTAGCATCTAACGTCGCTCTGCCCTAAGATAAAAACATGTGTAGATTATTGCTGCACGTTCACCGAAACAGTAAATAAGCATTACAAAAACATCAACAAGCTGACCCAACCATTGCTTTCATCTGGTCAAGGGGTCTTCTGCTGCATCTCATGTAAAAATGGAGCGCTTCACCATAAGACGGCGATATGAAGTGCACAGATGGAGCCATGGTTCCCAGAAGGAAAATGTCACCCTTTGTGGCTGAGATGCTTTTCTGATGGATGTGTGCCCCTTGACTTTTTTTTGCTGATTCTCGTGACGCTTGTGTTTTCATCCTAAACATTAGTCAGGATTATTGCCTTTCAGTCTAGCTGAAAACTGAAAGGGGATTTTCTGGCCAGAGATTTGAGTGGTTCCTCAAAGACAGACGACTAATATTTGCTGAGCAGCTATCTCGCTCTAACTCATAATGTGATGCATGCGCAGTGGCAGCTGTTACCGAAGCAGCGATTAAGTTATCCTTTCACCTTCGGTTTTGGCAGAGACTATTAACTCGCACAACAAGATGTTTCAGAGTTTTGTGCGAATCCCCGCCTGACCCTTGCCTTTGCTTTCAGAGCCAGATGCCCTTTTAATAGCCAAACCAGTAAATCGCAAAATACTTTCACCCCAAGAAGTTTTTTTTTATTTTAATCTGTTACCTATTTAGTCACGATTTGGATTGTGGTTGATGCCCAGACTGTCAATAAATGTCCAGGCATGAAAACAGTGACTGAAACTGAATGTGGAATTCGTTCTAAATCAATTAGAAGCACTGAACTAAAGTACACTGAAAGTCACAGAATGACAGAAAAAAATGAAAATGAGAATCGCGAATTACTAAATTATTAAACTGCGAATTACTGAAGTCTTTGAGTGATTCATGAGAGGGAAAAGATAGGATGTATTGTTTACCTAAAGGTATTTGTGTTCCAGGGACTTTGTGTAACTTTAGTCTCTTCCCAACTCATATTTGGGTTCCTGCTTATGGCACCTGAAAGATCTGGTGATTCATTCCTTGAATTATTTTTTTTTGTTTGTTTGTTTGTTTGTTGTTTTTGTTCTTTTCTTTTCGGGAGCTTTTCTTTACACCTTCTCAAAAGTAATATGAAGTGCAGGCAGGATGAGGATTAGAGCTAGAGGAATTGGAAGACAAGGACAGAGGTTAAGATTAGTCAATCATAAGGTGTGTCCGCAGACAGGGATGGTGTGTGTGAGATGATATATATATATTGGTCTGGCAGCTACAGATACTTGCTTCTTGTCTTGTAAGGGCATTAATCATAGCAGTGGCCAAGTCCAAGCACCAAGGTCTGCAGTCCTCGCATGTGTGGGACACATTCAGCACTGCTGCCACCACGAAGCGCTGCTGCTGCTGCAGAGGGAGGGACAGAGGCGGGAGGCAGGAGTCTGAAGTGGGCAAGGAGCAGGATATTGACGTGACAAGGTGAAAGAAGGAGGAGAAGAAGAATGAGAGAAGGAGAATGAGGTTGGATTAATGACGACCCCGCGGGTGTGGTTGGTAAAGAGTGGCACTTGAGGTGGCAGCGAAGGAGAGTGCTATGGATTAGGATAGATAATAGTGGGGTGTGCGGGGATATGATGCACAAGTACAGAGATGACAGAATCAGGAAGCAAGATTATGAGGGACAACGTGTGAACGGGGCCTAGACACAAGGCTTTTTTCCACATCGCTCAAGTAGCAGTTTGGTATTATTAAAATGGGACAGAGGTGAGAATTGAACACGTTCAGGGAAAACCGTGACATCTTGGATCTGAGAAAGATAAAGGTCCTGTTAATGTCGCAGATTACAGCGGCAAATATCCTGAGTAGGGTTTATACTCAAAGCATAGTATCCACAGAAGGCCAACAGTGAGCACTTTGGTAGCAATATATCCATGACAGCTTATATAATATAACACTTCAAGATTGTGCCATCTTTCTCGTGAAGGAGCAAATTTTATAGGGTAATATGTGGTTTAAAGTGCGTTGTTACGCAAAGTTGGTCCATCAATGGTGTGGGAGAGCATTTCTAGCCAGCCAAAGGTCAGAAAAAATACAGTAATTTGCTGCTATGTGGAACAGAGGGGTAATAGATCCTCATAGTGAGTCGTAAGGGCCTTTGATTGGTATAAATTGATTCAAGTGGGATTTTCCACTGTTTCCTTTGCCCGTTCATTTTTCTAAGAGATACTCTGGAGGGAAATGTTGAGAATTAGAAGATATGAGATGGGCTTTTTTGATGGTGTACAGTAGTGTAAGATAGTGTACACACAATTACATAGGCAATACCTTTGCCTGACGGTTCTCTCCTTATGTAACTTTTGCAGTCATGTTAGGTGACTCTGTGGTCATTCGTGGGCATTTTAATAGCAGCATGACTAGTGTCATTTTTTGCATGTGGAACAGTGAATAGAAACAGAATCTATCAGGTACAGGCTCAGGAGCATTCAATAACACAGAGGCACACAGGGAGGTTCTTAATCAAAATCGTTTTACTCTGAAAGTGGTCGATATCGGGAAATCTAACTAGATGGCAAAGGTACAGTTTAAGGGACAGGGAAAGTAGTCGGGAAACAAAACAATATCAAAAAACAAAGGAACTCACTAGAGATTAACACTGGACTGCTCACTGAGAAGACAAGACAATCAGGCCCAGGAGGAAAGGGGCACAGGGGTTAAATACACAAGGGAGGGGTAGTTACCATTCTGAAAGAAATCATTCAGGGTTAACGTCTCTCATGTTCTCTCATACTGAGACACTGTCAAGGGTTTACTGACATATCATAACCGGACGCCTTCAGTGTGCAAATAATAAAATCAGGATGACATGTAGTTTGTGAGCTGAACTCCGTAATGGAGCATACAATTTTAATGCATAAATTATTTTCTTCGCGAGCTCTTGTTTCCATTTGAAATAAGGCACTGGGATAGATTTGGCCCACAAGATGCGACTTTGACATGTGCACATAAAATTTGTTCAAAAAAGTCCTGCATCTGAGAGAGATTTCACCACTTAGTAGTAAATCTTGATTTTGATTAGCTGATAGCAGCTCACCTGCTATCACAGCTCACGCCTGATTCCCATCATGAGTGCTTCATGACAAGAATTCAAAATTTCTCATCAGTGTATTGCTGAGGATTGATTTGTTTTGTGTCGCAAAAATCAACAAGAAAGATATGCATCAACGGCAGTCCAAAGGGGGAAAATGACATTAAAGCATAGCAAAGCAGCTTACGGAGGAAGGGGAGTAGTACAGATGGTTGATATGTAATCATTTATTTACAAATTACATATTTACTAAATCTGACACACTTTGCATGCAAGTAACATAGGAAAAATGCAGGGAAGAAATTAAAACGGCACCGTAACATGCAAAGACAAATCAAGTTTATCAAAGAAAGCTTTTGCATGCAAATGGTCGGAGTGTGTGTGTGTACGCAGGGGTGAAGACATACGTTTGATACATTGCAAATTACCCAAAATAGAATTTTGATGCGGAAGACATGTTGCATAATACTGCTTGTTTGGCTTCTATCACTTAATTTAATTTGTTTTGAGGATTAAATAAGGGTTCGGTTCTTAAGCAAAAGAGCTTATAGCATAAATACAACTTTTGTAAATCACAGCATCACATTAAAAGACCTTGATTATGGGCACTGAAACGATATGCACTGAACCATTATCACAGCTGAGGGAAGCCTCGGCCACCGATGCAACAGCTCTGTGCTGCCTGTGTTCTCTCCTTCTCACGTTGCAGTGCTCCAATTCATCTCACCCTTTCCTCACTATTGATGATCAAATGGTGCTGAGACACTAAGGAAATCAATCAAAAGAAACCAGACACTGAACTCCAAATTGCCCTCAAAAGTAGAGCCTCTGGTGCATGAATGTATATGTGAATGGGTGAATGTGACAAGTGTTTTCTGGAGTATGGACGCTTGATAAGTCTAATGTAAATGTTTATGAACCACATCGTAGACAGAGACTCTTCCTGAACCTTTGTCAAGATTTCACTAGGCGAATACGTGATTATGACAGGCGGAAAGTGGTACCCATTGGTCCAGCAGCAGGCGGAGCTTGTGTGAGACAGAACTGTGCATAAGGCACCTGTCACCTGTGGGGTTTAATTGAGATTAGACCATGGTACAGGAGGAAGCTTTGTTCCTTGCATGCAAAAAAAGTTCAAGGGATTCATGTAAATATGTGGGACTGATGTGAGCATCAGGTGCTGCCAAGTGCCAGTATTCTCATGAATAATAGCGGCTAAAAGTGTGTATAAATCCACAATTTCTTGTTGTAGTTGCATTGCTTCAGGTGTTGGCTGACATTCTCTCTGTCAGTCAAACCGATGCTGGGCCTCTGGAGCGCGTCTCTGTCTCTTTCTGTGACATTTTTCAATAGCGCAGTTGCTGCGCTTGAATATCCTGCTTTTCTCCCGAGTGCAAGCATAATACTGAAAATGCACAACCTCACTAACATATATACCAAGATTTGTCCGCAACATATTCTGAAGTCTCATTTGCTCTGTTTTGTTTACAAAGATATGAGCCTTGCTGTGTTTCCCCATATCAAACTGTATTAGTTATTATCATCTCTAATGCAACATAGCAGGATAATAAAAGCATCACTGAAGTGTGCAGCACATGGCAGACATCGCAACAAAACATAAACCCATAGAACCAAAGCTCTCATCTGGTTCCAGAGAATTGTGGGTCCTGCTCCTTTATATTGGCCGGGATCCCGTGTGGATTGTGACCCCATGGCACTTGCCCTTTACACTCACTGGCTGCATGCTGGCAAGATGACCTTTATCATTAACCCTGCTGCGTGCCTGTCATTTGAAGTCTTCATTATTCACACTTCCCTTTGGGTGTTTTGGATACAGGGGAGCACGGGGCAGGGATGCAGAGCCAGATAGCACATTTACACTGAGCAATTACAGCATTTAGCCACCGCTGAGATAAAACAGCAAATCATTTTCATGACATATGAAAAAAATGGCGCACCCTGCATACCATTCTCTTATGAACACCAACAAAGCAGTAGAAAAAACAATAATACATGCTCGTTTCACTTTATGTCCCCAACCCACATGTCCCTCTTTTATGATGCACGTACACCCACATGCACTGGCTTCAGCACAATATTGTACTATGCTTTGAAATGATACAAAAGTGCATCTTCAACCATCAACTAGACACTCCTATGTTGTTGACTCATCTCCTCACTATAGTCTAGTTTCTTTCATTCTACAGCAGTTGATGTATTTTTGGCTTTGATGTTTAGAGCCCCAGCTCGACGAGTGGCACACTTTGTGGCTGTAGCTCTGCTGATATTCTTTGGACGCTCATCTTTATCCGCAGCAGTGATAATCAACAGCCATTCTAATTAAACTGAGTTTGCACTTGAAATGCTTTAAAACATGTTCAAAGACTTCTGAACGACAGCTGTTTGATAGGACACATTGCTGCTTCCGTCCTGCTTGCAGGTGATAAGAGCAGCTGGCGCAAAAGGAGTCGGCAGGGATGTATTTGCAAAGTACAAATTGTCTGCGTGCAATCAAACCCAGTCAATCCACATCGCACAACTTCCACATGATATTATTCATGAATGTTTGTACCAAGATCCCACATCCATTACATCTTTATCACAACTATTTTCATTATCAGCCAGCTCTGCCTCTTGCCTTCACTCAACCTCATTCTGCTGTGTGTCAAGCCGGTAGTCTCCCTGCAAAAAAGTAATTTGCCGCCTTTGCTGATGGGATGTGATATAGCTCTCATCGTTCCCGGTGCTGCAGCAACGTCTTCAGCATGTGGCAAACGGGCGGTTGACACCCTACTTCTGCTTTGTCAACCATTCATTTTAAAAGAAACGTTATCAAAATGAGTCCTTTCCATTTACAGTGTTTTCTGCTGCGGCTTTCAACATTTAATTTCCATTTGTCATGGAGGTGAAATGTCAACACTGTGTACTTGGAGCCCAGTGATACAACTTAGTTGTGCATGATGTTTGCATGTATACTTGTTTGTAGACCAGTTTTAGAGCTAACAGCCCAATAATATAAAAGTTAGCCAGAGGACAAGTTACAAAATGCTTTCATCTCACAAAATTTCCCCTTATTAAAAAGCAGAGCGTACAAATGGTATTTGAATTACAAATGGAAATCTCGTAAATGCAAACCCCCCCCCCAACCCTCACCCTGTCTAAATCAATTGAACAAACCAGCATGATATTTGATGGCCTGGGAGCTCCAATTATTAGAGCAATATTATGGCTAGGGTAAGTCAGGGGCACTCCAGTGGAATTCCAATAGTGTTTGGAAGCTATTTGTATTGGTGTTAGTCCTTCAGGGGCTGGAGAAGGGCATACAGCTCAATAACTCAATTCTTAACAATTAGCCCCTGACATGTCCCCCAGAAAACGGATAGAGAGGACTCCAGGAGAATATTTTAAAAAGAATAGAGATGACTGTTTCAAAGACAGAAGTTGTCACTTGATTTTCAAGCCGGAGATCTTTGCTGATAAGCAGTTCTTTCCTCATCTTTGAGCTTTTTTTTGGTGACTTTTATTTGGTCGGGATCAGCAAAGATCACATCACAAACATCCGCCTCTCGCTGCAGAATGAAAAATACAGCCTGCCTGTTCTCCAGAGCCACCAATTATCAACAGCACACTTGTAGTATTTCATATGGCACAGATCTGACTGCTCTCAATTATAAATGTATTATACTGTTATCTGAGTGGCTCTGTTGGTCCTGGGATCGGATCTCGAAAACTGGCTCTGTGCTTGCTGATCCCCTCCCCTCCTTCAAGCACATCTCCTCAGCCCTGGGCTAAGCAGAAAACGACCTTGGACCAGGGCTGACCTTCCTGCATCACCGCAGTCAGATGTTATTAGATTGTCGGGAAAGAAGGAAAGGTTAAAAAAGCATGCGTAGTCCATTTCACCTTCGTTTGGTCGTGGGTGCACTTTCAAGGGGAACTGGAGAGCTGTTTTTGTCTGTGAATCCACATAGACAAACGTGGAGGTGGAATTTGGAGTTGTTTGCTCAGGGGGGAACTCCTGTGTCTGTGAAGATCTTGCTCTACTCTTCTGGGTCCCTTGGGCCCTCCACTGCGGTCTGATTGAAAAGAGGTCATAGCTTTGTGAAGAAAGCCCTATAGGCCAGCTACAACAATTAGAATTATGTGTTTCTAGGTCAGTGGAGCACAGTTACAAGTCTAGTAATGCTATTCTATTTCCCAGCAGTGGCGGGTGAGGAAATTGCTTTACTCTGGCTTTCGTGTGATGCGTATATGATTTCTCTGTACTGGAAACACCACACTGCTTTGTTTGCGCTGGTTTGAACTTGCAACAATTATGTAGACTTTCTGGATTTTACTTTATGCCACATATTCTAATCTTGCTCCTTTAACATCAGTAGTCCTTATGTCAACAGTGAACTGCATGGCAAACACACTCAGACACAGTACAAATGCATGAGCAATGTACCAGCTATAAGTGCACTAAGTCTAATGTAAACATGGCCATTATTTCACATTGTGCAGTACAGCATGGACCAATGCAAGTAATAATTCCACAAAAGTAGACCTCAGTGTTCTATAAATATTTGATGAAATCAAAAATTGGCCTACAGGGTCAACACAAGAACATGTGTAATTTAATTCATTGTTTCTCTAGCATTGCTGCGAGCGTAATGCTTTCATTGGAAGTAAAATGTCATGGGCTATATACCTCTCTCTGAGGCACCATACTTAGTGCTTAATATAGCAGTAAACAAGTTAACAATGCTTGACGGGGATTAAAATGGATACGGGTCCCTGAGTGGCAGAATTTCAATGGCACAGATCGTATTAACTGTTAAATGCGTCAGACTGTGCATTTTAAATTCAAATTTGAAGTTGCATTTCACTTTTGTCCCTCACTCACACACCAACATGTAATTCTATGACTCAAAACGTCGAGATCACTGCAACTGGTTTAGAACGTTCTCACTTGACTACCAAAGTAAATCAGCAACATTTCACCTTTATATTTTTGTGATGAAATACAAGCAGGACAGCTCTACCTGTGGCTGTGATCCAGCTGTTACATATGGGTGAAAATGTGGAACTATATATGAAGTATCATAAGTGGGCGGCATCAAAAGAGATTATCTCCTGGCTCAGTCATTTTGCAGTGTTGTATCACACCAGTGTAATTTGATCATCTGCCGTCACCTTTTAAACCAAATTTTGCATCAATTATCTCCCAAGCTAGACCAGCAAACTGTAAGTACAGCTCGGTAGGATTTGGCATCCTGTTTGTAAATGCATGGTCTGCCTATGAAGTAACATTTTTCATGCAGGATTATAAAATGCTGACTGTGTGCTTCTATTCGCTTTATTTGCATTTTAATGCAAACCCCCACTTACATTTACTAACAATATGGCTGTGGTCCAAATTGCAAAGGTAGCACCAGCAATTGCTTGAGAATAAAAAGTTTGGAGCGAAAAGTACTTTAAGAACAGAGAAATCTCCCCCTCCTTTTGAGAGAGAAAGTTAACACATTTTTTTGTGCAAACAAGGCAGGGTCCAGAGCCATTTGCTAGCAGCACCACAGCTCTAAACCCCACACCCTCCGTGTTGTAGAAGGGCTATTTTAGCCTCATCTGGAGTTGATTTAGCTGAATTAAGGATCTTATAAAAGGTCATACTTACAATTCATCTGAACGAAATAGACATTTCAATAAGAGTGCTTTGCTCTGTTTGCCCACATTGCCATCAGAAACCTTCAAAATTAATGAGACCAAATATTCAGTCATTATTCCCGATCCCCATCAACCGGAAGCTCTTACAGGTAGCAGGGGAACAAACTTCAGGTATCCAAAATCTTTACGGCATTTTCCTAAATTAAGGCCTCCAATCCACTGTACATTTAATCCCTTAAGATAAATAATGAATGAAAGGTAATTATGAAAACTCTCACACTCACAAGCGGGACTAATCCTGCTACTGAAGGCTGTTTTCCATGCCGATTCCAAGGACCGAAGTATAGGTTTTCAGGCTTGATGAGAGATAAGGCTCAGCTCAGGGGCTCAGTATGTTACAAAACCGTCACCGTTGCACTGACTGCTACAGGTAGCAAGGCTGCACAGTTTTCAGCCACAGGTAGTGTTGTTGCTGACACTGGGCCAAAACACACTTCACTTTTCCCAGGCTGGAGACGGCAAGAGCAGTTAATCACCTGTCTCCCAACACGGGAGCCATTGCAGCATAGTCAACCTATCAAAGACAAGGTGGGGGGAGATATTGTCATCAGAATACTTTTTGATAGCACCACAGAGGGCATAGACATTAGAGACCATTATCCATGGCACAGCAATTTAGTGGACATTTAAGTGACGGAATAGATGTGGACTGGTAGAACAGGGGATGATTTGATCAACCCAATTGACTTTATTTCTGTTCTGCACCTGCTAGCTTGTTGCTGATGCTATCGTAGCGCCCGAGGGGCAATTGGAGCATTGACTGAAACAAGATGTCCCACTAATAAGATTTAGAATCCTTCCTTGAATTGCGGCATGTCTGTTTCCCCCCCTTTCGCCCTATTATTATTGACATTGTGGTCGGGTCAGTAATCCACCCTCGTAACCTCAAGGCAAACCAACACTTAAAAGATCGGTGGTGCGTCGCAACATCAGGGAGGGATCCACAAAAAGCTGAATTTAAAACATTGCATGTCAATAAATGCAGCCAGAGGACTCTTTTTTTTGTCCAGAAATCTTCTGGCTGCTACAACATGTTTGAAACTAGCTTCTTCTTTTTTTTTTTTTCAATAAACCAATGAAACAGGCTGGAAAAAAGATCACATCAAACTTCAGGGCTACATTAGATTTAGACAATAGTCTTAACAGAAATAGCTTATTAAAGGTGGAATTCAGTTCCAATCCACACTCCATTTCAGAAGTTATGCCGCTCATGCTGTGGCCAGACTGAAGAGAAGTGACATTGGCCTTGGCTGCTCAGAAATTCTGCAAAGCAATCTGTATAATGAGTGGTTTTCCCTCCGACTGAGATGGCTTGTCATTCCATGGCTCGATACATCCTTCCCAACTCTAGACGGTTCTCTCAGGCCTGTGGGGAGAGCGGTAGGTAAGACATTAACACAGAGAGATGACGTATTCACCAGGGAAAGGGGAATGTACACTGTAGAATACAGGAAATAATTATCATAATACTATTGCGATTACAGGATAACCATGTTAGCTAAAATACAGTATGAAAATTTTCCATTTGAATCCTTGAAAGTTTTTCATAAAATATTAATATAACTCCCTCAGCACATTTTTCAGATATTGGCTACATTTATCTTTGTCCTTGGTGTAAAACAAAATGAACTTGTCTGTTGTGTACACAAAATATGTGAAATTTATGAACTCATAAACATCTCATGTCAAATAAAGCATCAAAAGAAACCCAATTAAAGGAAGAGATGTGGTTGAGATAACATCAAATTCTGATTGACGGGTTCTTTAATCTGGAGCACTTTTCACCTATTAGCACTCAGACGCCCTTGGAGAATAGAGTGTGTGGCAACGCTCAGCTGATCGAGAGGGAGGAGAGCGTAGATGTCAGTACAGGGGTCATGTGACAGAGCGGCGATAATTTCTTCCAACAATGTCCCGTCTTATTTTTGCTTTGTCAGCATGCGCTTTAAAGCAGGGATGTTGTATTTAATCAAATTACCTGCGAGAGCTGCCCCTTCTTTTATTCATTTATTGAAGGGTGAAGGAGGGCGGATGAGCTCCTATGGGATGGGTGTGTTTTCTGAAATGTGAACCAGACAGGACTGAGCTAACAGGAGCTGACAGCAGCAACCGCCCATAGTGGTCGGCTGCGAGAAGGCCAGTCGGCTTTCTTGCTCGGGCCTCGTTAGGGAAACACTGAGAAGAGTCACGTTGGGCCGAGAGGCAGGAGGTGGATCTGGTGCCATTGTGAGAGAAGTGGAACAGGTCTGACTGCATACATCAAGAGTTTTCTGGCTCGGAAGCCGTTATGTTAAGTGATGGTGAGGATAGCTGGCTCTTATCCAATCACATCTCCCTTCAAGGGATGCTGAATTAGTGCTGCCAGTCAAGCATATATGATTTACTTGTGGTTTAATCATACAGCTCTGAGGTTAAATCCACTAATTTAATAGTCCATCAAAGCTGATTTTGTCAATCAAGATAAAAGGCAGGTGGTTAACAAAATATGGCCATACTCGTGGAGCTAAATTAACTGGATTACGATCAAAGCCCTCACCACTTCTTGCTCCTTGTTTTGGCCTGTCGGGCTCACAGGTACATGGTGCATCCAGCCAGCCTATAGGGCGAGTGGAACAAAGCCACGGTGACATTTTATCTGACGGTAACTCCTGTGGGGCCAGACCCATGCTGCCGAACTGTCAAGCAGATTTCAGCGCAGCAAGGAGTGGGGAAGAAAGCCAAACACACAGAGCCCTGGCACAATCTCCCATCCCCAAGCAGCGCAGACAAGCACAGAGAGAACCTCCCTGGGGATCAAAGGAGGCCGAGATGAAAAAGAAAGCAAGAGCTAACCTTTTTGTTGTTGCTAGAACCCAGTTCTTCAGTGCTGCTAGATTAAAAGGAAGAACAGTGGTGAAAACGGAAACAAAAAAAAGGAAACACTTCAGCTGCGCAAATATGAAGACCCTTACTGACGTCAATATCAATTGAAACAGGAAAAAAATAAAGCAAATATTGTTATCTTTTGGAGTGCATGGGTACAAGTGTATTTTGTATGGTGCATAGCCTAGGGTTTTCATGCAACAACACATGACAGGCACACTCCATCTTTTGTAGAAGAGTTATGGTAATCATACACACTATTTCAAAAGCTTTTCATCCATTTTTCATTTCCCACAGTTCTCAGGGTGAGAGAACATTCAGGTTTCATCAACAAAGGAATATGTGAATTCAGTTTAGCCAAAGACCCTCACAAGCTAGAAGGTAACAAATTTAGCATTTTTACAATCCAAGCGATTTCTGTTAGTGGGACATCCAACTGTTAACATGGACATCACAAGTTGGTTCAGAGGTGGTGAACACTGTTAACAATCCACAGAACCCCTGATTCATCTCCATGCTTCTCACTTTTTCCTCCAGCGTCAGATATTGAGGAACCATTAAAGCGGTTTTTAATGTGCTAAATACAGATGCGGAAGTGTCTAATTAATTCTGTGGCACCATGAAGTTCCTCCCCCTTTATCTCCTCCCTCTCTGTAGGGTTGGTAATCTCCGGATGCTTTCATGGGCAGATGAAGCGATACCCACCACTAATGCTAAGCTGGAACTGGAGCTAGAGCCCCGGGAGGCCCTGATCAAATCCCAAACTTAGCACTCTGTAGCCCAGTTCACTCTTGCCCAGCCTGCCCTAGCTTTTACCAAGAGTGATCCTCTTGCATTATCCTGTGTGCATGAAGGACCGGAGGATCACAGCGGAGATCAGATGGAGGACGAGAAGTGAGGAAGCAGGAAATGAGGAGGTTTGGGAGAAGATGTTGATTGAGAGGTCCTTTAGCATGAGGCCAAGGAGGAATCCAGAGAATAGTCAATTTTATTAATGTAAAAGATCACTGAAAACAGGCAGGATTTTGAAAAAAGGCTTAATCCTCTGGTCAATGGCATCAGACCTTTGAACCAGGGTTCAACACATCTTTTCGCAGTGGCAGACAGTTCAAAATCATGCCTTACTTCCATAAGTTTGCGGTGTCAGGCTTGTAAACCCCGAGTGAGGAAGGCTACACACTTTAATCCTAAACTCAGTTTGTTGGTATTCCTGCTCGCTGAGATACCTTGTACGCACCATTTTTCCACATCAGAGAGTAAATGCATGCCATTACCATTGACCCAAGCAAATGCTCACATTGTCATCATTCCGGCACTTCATCAAAATATTACTATTATGGGAAAACACATGGACAGTGCCCAGTCTTTAGTTCATAAACACATAGACTCTCATCCAGTTCCTGCTGGATGTTGTGTTGGCTGCAGACCTGCTCTTGGCTGATAATATGAATGGTAATGAATGACTGGTTGCTGGAAATGAAAGAAAAAGTGCTGTCATAATCAACTTAAATTAATTAAGGGAGTTCGTTGGTATTCTCACAGATCAGTGCATCTTATTAGAGGGCTGTTCTTTGGGTTGGGACATTGAAGGGTGTGCGCTCCTGGCCTGTGTCAGTCAGTGTGTTGTTTTGCGCGTGTAACCTGCTGATTGTGGGATAGGTGGGTTCCTGCGTGAGGAACTAATTGAAATGAGAGACGATGTGCAGTCTAAGCCAACATGGTCGGTCCATTTGTCAGAGTGACATCACTGCACTCACACCCCATCCATCTCCGACCGACGCCTTAGAACCATGCTCCTCCTGGTGATTAATATCCTTACCTCCCTCACTGCACTGCACAGCCCGTCCCCCTCTGCTGTGCCACACAGGCACACCCACAAACAAAAAAATGCTCTCACACACGCTGGAAGCCCTCCTCTTCACCTAGACACACAGTGGCTGCACACTCAATGGCAATGGCACTCCCATTTCCTCTCTCATACACACATGACTGGAGTCTAGGGCCGCCAGCCAGTCACAGGCATAAACTTCCTTGAGCTTTTGTTGAGACAGTGAATTTAATATCTTATTGATCCTGGTTCTACTTTCTGATTCAAGATTCGTAATTCAATACTTATATTAGTTTAGCCATATTATTCAAGTAAGAAATAAAAAAATATTTATTATTTTATAAAAGAATTTGAAAGCAAAAATATTGTCTGGTTTCAGGCGATGCTACTCTGGTGTGAACATCTTTGTATAAGGACAATATAGAAGATCACTATCTTCTCTGCTATAGCACACACAAACACTGGCACTATATAAAAGCAGAGCAGCTCCAAACTCTGCTTTCGGTGAAAGATACGTTGAAACAAAAAGCATATTTCTGAGCAAATCTTTATTTCTTGTAAATTTGGAGCTGCTTCCTAAAATCAGAACACAACCACTCTGACAGAAGCACTAAAATATTACACCCTTCTGAAGACAAATAAAACATCATTCATACAGCAACCAACACAGAGCTAAACCTCAGGAAAACAGATGTTGGTTTAAATTGCTGATTTCAAGCCAAAGTTGGCAGGGTTTTACAAATGGCTGAATGTAATGAAAGAGGATTTACAGAATCAGCAGTAAAAGCTGTTGAATGGGGCTTGCCTGTGCTTATTTCAAGAGGTTTTTACTGAGAAAGGGTCAACCCAAAAGTGAGCTCATTACAGCCAGCTATCAGAGCGGATCCAACCTGAGGAGCTGGGCTTTAAAGATCTTCTAAATGATGACTTTTCTCCTCTGCTCTGCTCCACTGATGTACTTTGATAAGCAGGGCTCTCATCTCCTCTGTGGTATTGCAGTGCATCACTGCACACTGCCCTGGCTTCATGGTACTAAAGTTTCTCACCAAACCCTCAAATTACATCACCCCGGCTTGATGTCATATTTCACACCATGCCTTTGAACGTGTGCTGCCATAGGGCCAAAAAAAAAAAGGGAGAGACATGAGCCCCCTGAAGTGTTGTTTTATTTAAAACAATGGTTGGTGGGAGTACTCCTTTTAAATATCAAACTTAAGAATGGCAAATTGTGCATGAAATAATTTCTTCCCACGATTCATGTTCGTCCAAGTGGAACCAAAGCGCTCCTTAACTTCACAGTTGAGACTCTCCAACACCGGCTTCTGCCTTTCCCTCTGTGGGTGCATGAGGCCCGCCTCCGCACCAGCTGTGAGATGCAAAGCTTCCCTTAATGTGAAAGCATTTCACTGTCTTTGAGAATCCACGGTCTGTGCGAGTCACTGGAAAGAAGCATGTTGCAGAGGAGAGCGAAGGAGATTGGTAGCGTGGGGGCAACAGAGGCGCAGACGGACAAAAGGAGCAGAGGAAGACAGGAAGCATGACAGGGAGATCAAGACGAGGGAGACACGGTGAAAAAAAGGGGAGCAGCAAAGACCGATACGACGCCATACACAATGTGTGATTGATTGAGTGGTGTACAGATGCCAGGGTCATACATATGGAAACTGCTCATTTGTAGTTGCTGCCAGGGTTGCTGTTCGCCAGAGCTTGTCCATTGTGTTGCCTGGCCACTGGGACACAATCAGATTAAACGGACCCAAAGTCACATGCAGGAAGAGTAACAGCTGCCACGTGCACCCCCAGTGCTGACTTACAGTGTCTGGTTTTCTTCCCCGACTGCTACAACAGGGCCCATGCCTGCTTGTAACAGATCTGGCTTTTAGGGACTCAGTTGTAGGTCAGACTAGCTTCTGGTGTTTTTGCGGTGCATTTTTTTCCTCTGAAAATTATGATGTTTTTGTTTTTTTTCATTCCTTCTTTCTTTCTTTGTTTCTTAGTACAAAGCACATCTCAGTTTTTCCATCTGAGTGGCTGCGTCTGTGTACAGATGCACAGTGTCCATTATGCTTTATCTTCAGCATCGTGCAACCATCCTGCACATAGTATAGTCGCAGTGTTGGGTCGTGTTGTGCACGCTCATTGTGTGCAACTGAGACTAATTTAAACTAAACCAAAACATTTTTCTTGAATATTATGCTGGGTTAAAAGTACCTCTGTACCTCTACCTTGTTTTCTCTGTTCTTCTCTTCCTCTCTGTCACTCTTGCTCTCAGGCTACACAAACTAGTAAGTTTTCATTTGTTTTTCTCCAGATGAGCGCGTTAGCACTGTTTCAGTTCTTATCTCCACCCACACTAAGACACATTAAAAGGGTATATCACATGACCATTCACATATACTGAGCATTCCATGTGTGTGTGGGAAAAATCTATAAGCAAATATTGTCCTTGCTCGCGGAAAACACTTCAGGTGCTTTTACTTCTCTTTACTTAGCCTACTTACTCCACCAGTACCGAGAGTATTATTCCTGAAAAAGGGACAAAAACGATGAATTCTTTCATTAAAACATTGTCAATAAAATTAGCTTTTTTTTCCCCACGTCCTTATACCTTATTTTCTGTGTCCTTTGTGTCCTCGCTGCACTTGCTTGTCTGCAGTGTCTGTCATTCTGTTTGATGCAATCTTACTGTACAGTACCTTTGAAAGGAACTGCACTGCCGTCAGCAATCAGGGCTAACAGTTATAATAACAAGTGCCAAACAGCTGAATGGCAGCCTAGCCAAAGCTATCGTCCACTAATGTTATTACTGTTTTAAACCTTTTTGCATTGAAACAAATCCATGACATCTTTCGCCAGGGCTGATAACGTGCTGGGTATGGCAATCACTTCAATGATAACTTGCCCCATGGGCCTTTAGGCAGTAGTAGCATTATAAAATTCAGAATTCAACAGCTGCTGGTATGGACGACAAGATCTGCAGCATTTGTTTTCCGCGTTCAATTAACCACTAGTGTCTTTCTGTTTTATTACAAGAAAATGTATTGTTTTAAGCCTATCATGTATCAATACACACAGTTGCCTCTGAGACTTAAAGTATGCTTGCATTGGTGTCCAAAATTCTCTGTTTCTGTCCCGTCCAGAGCAAATCACAGGCCAAGAGTTTTTCAAATTTAGTATTTCCAAATGTTTAGAAGATCTAAAACACCGGAACAATGTGAAAGCAAAGCACATTTTTAAATGATATCATACTAGTGTGGATGGAGGGTCAGGTCAGAATGTGCTCCGGTCAAGCTGCTGGGCAGCAATCCAAAAACAGGAGCTGTCAAGTGATCCAAGTAGCAGTCACCATTCACACCCACTCCCCCATCTTGACCCCTTTCCTCCAACCTCTATTTTTTTTCTTTATCTTCTATCTGCCTGCGGAAATCTCCACTCACCCAAAAAAGAGGATGAACAATGTTGTGGGAATGCAGGGGATGAACTGCTGGGTATGTCTCTTGCTCATCGTGAGCCTAACACACAGGCTCTTTATGTGGCTGTGTGAAAGGTGGCCCCTTCCCTTCTCTGCTTCTCATCCACACCCCAGAGTCTCATTCAGCCCTTGCCTGGCTGGGGGGAAGTTGGAGCTCTTTTGTAGTGGGGGATTCTTAAGGGAGATTGTCAAGGCTGTGACTGTGTGGGCCTTTATTTCCCAAGAGAAGAGAAGGGGGAGAAAAGATAGAGGGAGAGGGCAAGAGAAGGGGAATACCAAAGGAGAGTTTGGACACAGATGGCCTTGTTAGCCAGCACCTCCAAAGAGAGAGAGGATGAGAGGGAGGAGGAAACATGAAAAGGGCCAAGAAAAAGTGAGAATGAATCTAGCAGAACACTAATAAAAAAGTTCCCTCAGTTACATCACCACCGTTATTCCCATCCATCTTCTCCTCCTCCTCTTTTCTTTTCCTCAACTCCTCCCTGTCCGTTCCCTCATCTGGCCCTATGTAAGCTCACTCTTCTGCTCAATAACAAGCTTTTGCCCTCCCCTCACCCTCTTTCACCCTCTTCTCACCCTCCAACATTTCTTTACACACATTCCATTATCCGGGAGACCAGGTTAAGAGAGATGTCTGAGGTTGGAGCGATCATTATCACCAAGTCTTTCCGCTACACGTGAGTTATAGCTCAGCGTATAGGAAACAGACATTTAAATCACAATCAATAGAGCAATATCAGCGCTGAGAGGCATTGCTAAAGGAAATCACTGCGGCGGCTCAGGGGGAAACAGAGACCCACCGAATGAGATAGCGGTGCCTGTTTATTGATCAAAAAAACGATCAAGCTGTAAAATGCATTATGTGCCATCACACTATGCAGAGGCTGTTGTTGTGAGAATAAATTCACTTTCACTGACATCCAGCTGACGTAATGGATGTGGCTGGTGTGTGAAAATGTGTGGAAATAGAAAGGTACTGGATTTGAGCGGCCATCTTCTGCTTCTCTGAACATCAGTGTCTGCAGCTCTTGTAATGCTTCAGGCACAGTTGCTTGAAGCTCAAACAGTGCACGGAGGGGACCCTGTCATGCTGTATACATTAACCGACCCTCCGGTTATGTTAAGGTGACAAGGTTCCTGGCAGAGGGAGCTGTACTACATGGACACAACGTTTCGTCCGGCAAGGACAATGCAAGGTGACAGGTGCGATCTGACCTGGCTGCGGCCAGACAACGGTCACTACATGCTGCCACTGCAGCTGAGATCAGGACTGAATCTCTGACTCTGTGTGCCACAAAGAGAAAATACCCATCCATCATGCAGCTGAAGTGCACCGCATCACTGCAAAAGAGGAACATTATTGAGACACAATACAAAAACATATTGTGTTATCAGTCAGAGCACATTAGAGTTCCAACATGCAGAGACAAGCAAAGAATCACTGCTTTTAACTCTTACAGTTTGTGGTGACTATGGAAGTCTCCAGCTAACATGACAGGATGAGTTTCATCTTTGGAAATATTCCCAGCACTGAGACAGTCGGTTATCTTACATTATTTGCAGACATGACCTTTTAAAGTGGCGTTTACATAGCCATTTCTCACAACAGATCTTATTAAATACAAATGCTTGACTTCAAATATTAGTTTTAAGACTCTTTTTTCTATAATGTGGTTCAAAATATCCAGTTGATGTTAAATGGTACAGTCCTTTTATTATCTACATACTTCATTTAGATCAGCAAGGACGGTCTAGAGGTTTTGCAGAGATGGGAGATTCAAGGTCAGAGATATGTAGATATTAAGTCAAATAAAAGCATCGAATTATTGAATGAGCAAGAAAATACTATCACTGAATGTTGATTCAAATGTAATGACTTTTCATGACTAAAAAAACTAAATGTGACTAAAACAGCATTACATTGTCTAAAGACTAAAACAAAATTTAAATAGATGCCAAGATTAACACCATACCACTGCACCACAAGAGCATTTTATACTAGTAGATACATTTTTTACCATTCTTCTTTTATTTTGTTTTAAGAAACAAAAGTGTGTAAGATTTATGTGTTGCAGAGTACAAATGTTAAAATGATTATTTGATGTTACCTTTCAATGTAACCGCTGCATATAACATGACTGGGCCTTCAGTAAGATGTACTGTACCATGAGACTTTATAGAAAGATTGCCGACATTAGAGCGCCCCAAAGTGAAGCCAAAACATTTTGATCGTCGCCTGGTGTTGCAATACAGCTCACACGTCCTCTTTTCCTCCATTAGATCGAGTAGAAATTTGACAAAATTAAAACCTCAAATAAATGTTTCCTCAAGATAGTTTCTGTGTTTAAGGTAGTTCTTATCACACTGATGTATGTTCAAGTGTTCCATTTGTCTGATCAGTTTATCATTATATAGTTATTTCAGAGTATGAAAATGGGGTGAAATGTTGTAATTGATAGTCAAGCTCTACTTGCAATTGGGCAGGCAGGTGTATTGGTGCCAAAACACCATCTTTATTTATGTCATACAATATGGACCACCACTGGATTTGTTAATGAGCTGAAATAAGGTTCCTGTGCTTGATTAACTGCTATAAAACATTAATCTTTCAATTTTGTGCCTATAGTTGTATTTTGGTCGGTATTTTGGGTAAAATAACACAAAACCATACGCATTACTCTACACAGACAGCAATATTGTAGAGTAAGTTAATACATTCAAACACAGGTACTTCGTAATCTGCAATGTTTCCCTCTCTGTGTATAACATTAGTGTTCAGCTGAAGGTATAAGGATCAGGCCTTATCTCAGTTACTGAGAATGAATTGAGATTAAAATAAAGGCACATTTAATCTACAGTTTGTTACAGAACACACAGCAGGCATAATAACATGACAGTGCAAATTTAATAGAATGAGATTGTTTGCACTTTACTTTCAGTATCACATTGTAAAGGACTATTTATGTTTTAATGATCATTTTACGCTTGATGAATTTCCTTAATTTAGGAGAGAGTAATTGTGTGTTCTGTGTCAAAGTTAACTGGACAGTCATTTGAGGGAAAATCTGCATTTGAATATTATGCAGCTAAGAAGATCAAATCAAAATCAAGTCAAATTTTATTAGTATAGCCCAAAATCACAAATTCCAAATTGTCCCACTGGGCTTCCACAAACTTTATAGATGTAACACCCTCTGCCCTTAGACCCTCGATGATGAATAGGGTGTGATCGCAGCTTATAATTATGTGCTTATTGTAAACCTGCACCTACTACGGTGTATTAAAAAGCATCTATCAAATGTCAGGCTGGGTAGCGCAGTAATCCACATAATCAGCCCGGCCAAATAATTCACAGGGAGTCAGCTGCAGCGCAGTATCTCAAGGTCCTGTGTAGGAGTCTGCTGTGAGCCACGTATCAAGGTTCATGTGCAGCCAAATCCCACGCACCGCTGACAAGTCGGGGATCATCTACTAGATATTAAAATCAATAACAAAAATCTCTTGTAAGGAGGTTTGAAAGTTTAAGAAACTCAAAGAAGCGATAAACTGTATACCAGTACTTTATTATGTGTTTATTATGTGTTATTATTACTTTATTAACTGTGAAGTCATGGAAAATAATGCATGAGTGATTGACATAAATAAGTAGCCATAAAAAAAAGAGCCCAGCTAAGCGCTGCAATAAATGCATAGCCAGTCGAAGCCACGCATAAAAGCAATTACTTTGCTATCTTAATTGTTTTCCAAAGAAGATGCTTTCTGTCACCTTTCCAATTAAAACATAACCATCAGCTATAATAGATGTATTTTTAAAAGTTGCCCCACAGCATGTCTTGTTGTCTAAGATACTGGATTCCACCTCTATATTTTAATGACCAGTTTCATTTATAGATGTAGAGAATTAATGCAACTAACACAAAGTAAAAAATAAAAATAAAAAATTGGCTTGATTACTAACCGGGGCTTTTTTCTGCAAACAATTTGCATTAGGTCATTTAGTAATTCTACATATTACAATGCCAAATGGATGCTGGTCACTGTATCTTCCTCAATTAGGCTAAAGGTTGCACAAAATCCCTTTCACATGGCAGTCTCTTGACATTTCCTCACCCATCTGACACACGCTTGGTGAAGTGTGAGCAATTTTGCAAATAGTTCAAGAAGAGTCCTCTCTGTCTCTCCACACAACAGGCGCAAGAGGATTGTAAAAGCTGTTGTCCTTTAGTTATGACAGAGCTCGAGAGGACCCGCAAGAGGAAAAAAAAATGGAAAAAATCTCCCTCTCTCTCTCTGTCCCTGTTCCGCTGCCTGTCTCTTTCACTCTCTATGTATGTGCCCTTCTGCTCTGTCATCCTGGGGGATGTGTCTAAGGGAGACCATCTGTTGATCCATTTGTCTCCTGCCTTGCTTCCCGTGCCACCGCCTTTCTCCTATTGATGATCAGGCTTTGCCCACCCTCTTTGCTGCTGCCAAAAGGCACTCTGGGCGAAGCGGGTGTGGTTTTGAGTTGATGGTTGGACAGGAGGTTGCACGCTCTCATCTCTGATTCACAGAGATGATAGGGATTGTCAGACAAGCATTGTTTTTGTACACTCCAGCATATGAACGACTACCAGAGCAACTGGTTTCTAATTTGTGTTTATCTGAAGTGAGTGTCACTGTCCTGAATTGAGTCCAAAAACACACAGATTTGTTCTTGTATATATATTTTTTTTTTTTAATTTCTGATATCAAAACTACTCCCTTCCCCTCCGACTGGTTTCTAATTTGTGTTTATCTGAAGTGAGTGTCACTGTTCTGAATTGAGTCCAAAAACACACAGATTTGTTCTTGTATATTTTTTTTTTTTAAATTTCTGATATCAAAACTACTCCCTTCCCCTCCCCTTAGGCCCTTAGGACTTAAACACAGAGAGCTCATCATAACATGAAGGCATACACCATGAAATAGATAAAACAATGCTGAAATCCTAGAGGACCATCAATAGAGGATTCACCACCAACATTTATTGCTGGTAAAATGTTCAGAGGTTTTGCAGCTGCATGTCTCCTAGCTGTCACCTCAAATGCACGTTCGGGGATTTGATGGTGGACACCAAGTCCACCATTAGGACTATGGGGATTGCTTTGCCTTTGATCTTCTCCCAGGAGTCTCGATTACCCATCATTCAGCAAGGCTTCAGCCCGGAAAGCAACCAAGGGAGGGTGGTGTGTTAACACGAGCTGAGATTTACCCAAGAGAGACTTACTGTCCGACTCAAACATCATAGAGCAGATTAGATGGACATGGAGGTGATTTTGTGCAGGTATATAGTTCCTGTTGTGAATGTTTCAGTGCGTGAGAGAGATTTAGAAATCTGTTGCGGGAAAATGGAGACTCTCTGAGGGTGTATAATGAAGCCGCCCTACAGGTTTTAAGGCATCAAAGTTATTGCAGATCTTATTATCACGTCCTTTTCTCACCCCGTCTATGAGATTGCACAGATCCGTGAGGTTTTCATTAGGACTGCTCGATATATCTGATGATGGGTGTTCACCTGGAGAGACGTGCCATTGATTTCCCATAAGGTGCAAATGACATGCGGTCACACACACTCCTAGTTTCCAAACAGCCGTGTCAACCAATAAGTCATGATTTCACTGCTGCTGTCACCTTGCATTATGGGTCTCAGACAAAATTGGGGGTTAGCCATTGCAGATAACCTTTTATCCCTCACAGGCAAATATGGAAAACAAAATGCTGTGGTATATTTATCTAATTTCTGTGTGTGTTGCAGGCTTCCTCAGTACAGGTGACCAGGCCGCAAAAGGAAACTACGGACTCCTAGACCAGATCCAGGCTTTGAGGTGGATCAGTGAGAACATCGGCTTCTTCGGCGGAGACTCCAACCGCATCACTGTGTTCGGTTCTGGCATTGGAGCCTCTTGCGTCAGTCTGCTCACCCTGTCCCACCACTCTGAAGGTACCGCACAGCAGAGAGAGGGATGGGCGACGCAGCTATGGAGCTGTTGGTCGCTTGATATTGGAAACTGGCAATGCAACTAGCGAATTAAGTAATACAGTCCACTGTGCCATATAGCATAACAAATGCTTTATGAAGCAGGTGTTTGCATTTAAATAATTGCCATGTTCATCCCCATCTGGAAATCTCCATGGCGGATTTTGTGCCTCAAGGGGGACTTTACGTACTCTGCTTGTTTGTGAGAATCCTGCCCCCATGAACATTTTAGTGTCAGTTACACACACGTTGTTCTTTGTGTAAGCTGTGTTGGTTACCTTGCGGCTCCCTTAGTGCTACTTCATGATGATTTACTGCCCATGTTGGCCACGTCTCTATTGCTAAATGCAGCCTGCTTGCTTGACCTGGACATGTGATAAACATCTCTCATACTCACGCGCTTTGTAATACATCACAGATATAAGATGGAGTTTATAGGAAAGTTCTTTGGGGAAGTGATTTAGTTTTAACTGTTTATTTTAGCTCCCATGAATCAAACCCTGCAGAGTCCTGTACGAGTGCCATATCATCCTTAACCTGGAGTACTTTCACAAAGCCACCTATTTGCACGTCCATTTAAGTGTCAAATGTTTGTTTTGCATTTAATTTATAGCGGTCCATAACATGCTATTAGGAAATGAAGGCGTATTAGTGCTGTTTATGTTCCTCTGCATTGTTTATGTGGGTTCTTATTCCTCAAGGAATCTTTGCGTTGAGCCACGCTAACGAAGCCCGCTCACGACCATGCTAATGAGCCGCAAACATGCTGCTTTTGACACACATGGTTAGAAATAAAAAACAGGGCTTTGGGTGTACATTACATGGAGGTGAATTACATTAAAGAAATCACTTTTGCATTAAATAGAGTTTGGTAGCACTGCGGTAAGGAAGCTAACCACAAACATACATGTACACAGACATACTCGTTGTCACTAGGCAGAGGAAAATATCCAGCGCACGTTTGAAAGAGGTCATTTGAGCCACTTGTCTTTGGTCCCCATTACACTGTCAGGGATTTGTGATGTGTTTTGCATTCTTCAATTTGCATTTAAGTGTTACTAATTGCCTTGATTTCCTCCGATGAATGATGACTTGTTTTGAATTGAATTTTTACCATAAATGCCTTTTTTTATTCATACTCCATTATGCTACGCTCCATGTAGCATGTTATTATACTGCCAGTGAAACCATCTCCTCTGCCTCCTAGTAAATTGGATATTACCGGGTCTGTTTTTTCCTCTGAATGAAAATGTATGCCCCTCTGATGGGATGAAAAAAAGAGCTAAAACTTGAGAGATCCTAGGAAATTGAAACGCGAAGCCTTCTATCATGCCAGAACTCTTGCGGCGAATTTTACCAATAGCAATCAGATTTGGAGCACAGATTGTTGTAATTATATTAAGTTTAGGACTGGAGCAGGCTACAGGATGTGACAGGAAATCCAAGAGAAGAAATTTTTGCACCTGCTTTCACAGCATCTTCCTACTCTGCTGAAAACGGTCCTCCTTTGGCCAGACAATGCCATAATCATGAACAGAAATCAAAGCATCTGGATCCCCAAAGCGGCAAAAATTGAAGTAATAATTTCAACTCAGATGAATCATGCACTGTGCTGTGAATACACCTGCCTCTG